>OX123195.2:16510212-17211882 GCA_944739405.2 Euclidia mi
CAAAAATACTTCTCTGATTATCCCCTTAACTATGACCCTTTTGAAGTTACAAATGTTTATGCCATTAGCAGAAATGACTATTCCATAACACTACCATGCTTTACCGAATTCCGTGAGAACGATACAATTAAATTATTCGTATACCGTTTCCATAACTATTTTGATGGCTTAATAGGATTAGACTTATTATCTAAATGGGAAGCTAAAATAGATTTAAAAGATTTTAAATTAATTACACGATCTGCAATTAATCATATAAAAGTAATATAACTCCCGTAACGTTAACTTGTATGAGGACATTATTCCAGGTAGACATTCCAAATTAGTTAGAATCCCTATCAACGCCCCGGATGGCGAAGTTTTACTAAATGAGCAAGTCTTTTGTAATTGCATTATTCATGAATGCCTTACCACTGTAATTAATAGTCGTGGATATGTAGAGATAGAAAACCCAACACCCAATGACGTCATATTTTCGTTAGATCAGCCTGCTTGTGCTGAATTGTTTAATATTAAGTGTACGCAACTTGAAACATCAAATCGTGTGAACGACGTATTATCGCGTTTGCGTACTGACCATCTTAATGAGGAGGAAAAAGCCAACCTCTTAACACTTTGCTCTCGCTATGCGGATGTGTTTTACATAGACGGGGAAACGTTGACTTTCACTAATAAGATTAAACACCGGATACGAACAACGGACGAAGTACCTATACATACCAAGAGCTATCGATACCCTTTCATACACCGACAAGAAGTTAGGGACCAAATTTCAAAAATGTTGCAACAGGGCATTATTAGACCTTCAGATTCTGCATGGAGCTCACCCATTTGGGTAGTGCCTAAAAAATTAGATGCTTCCGGTAAACAGAAATGGCGCCTTGTAGTTGATTTTCGCAAGTTAAATGAAAACACAATAGACGACAAGTACCCCATACCCAATATTAGTGACGTCCTTGACAAATTAGGGAAGTGCCAGTACTTCACGACCTTAGATTTAGCAAGTGGTTTTTACCAGGTGGAAATAGACCCGCAAGACGTTTCTAAAACAGCGTTCAATGTAGAACACGGGCACTTTGAATTCCTTCGTATGCCCATGGGACTCAAAAATTCTCCATGAACTTTTCAAAGAGTTATGGACAATGTCCTGCGTGGTCTCCAGAATAACATATGTCTGGTTTATCTGGATGACATGATCGTTTACAGTACATCCCTCCAGGAACACATGGAAAATCTGGAAAAAGTTTTCCAACGACTCAGAGATTCCAACTTCAAAATTCAGATGGATAAGTCCGAGTTTTTGAAGTTAGAGACTGCTTATCTCGGGCATATCATCAGTAGAGATGGCATTAAGCCTAATCCCGATAAAATATCAGCTATCGAGAAGTATCCCATTCCGAACACTCCTAAAGAAATTAAGCAATTTTTAGGCCTTCTCGGTTATTACCGAAAATTTATCCCTGATTTTGCCCGTATCACTAAACCCCTCACTGCGTGCTTAAAGAAAGGTAGCAAAGTTATTCATAGTCCCGAATATATCAATGCATTTAAACAGTGTAAGACCATATTAACTAATGACCCCATACTTCAATATCCAGATTTTAACAGGGAATTCAATCTTACAACCGATGCTTCCAATGTTGCGATTGGAGCAGTTTTATCTCAGGGACCTATAGGTTCTGACAAGCCTGTTTGTTACGCTTCTCGTACCCTTAACGAAAGCGAACTAAACTATAGCACAATAGAAAAAGAACTATTAGCTATAGTCTGGGCCACAAAGTATTTCAGACCCTATCTTTTTGGTAGGAAATTCAAAATTATTACCGACCATAAGCCACTACAATGGATGATGAATTTAAAAGAGCCTAACTCACGACTAACTAGATGGCGACTCAGACTAATTGAATATGATTTTACTGTAATTTATAAGAAAGGAAAGTTTAACACCAACGCTGACGCCCTTTCTCGCATTGAAATCAGTAATAATGAGATCGACGAAATTAATTCTGTAATTGATAGCGTTAAAGAACTTAGTTCTATGATAAATAACCCTTCAGAAAGCCCTCTTCCTAATAATCCCTCAGAAAGCCCTCCTATTAATAATCCTTCAGAAAGCCCTCCAACTCAAATGCCGAATTCGTCGACTGATACAGTACATACCAGTAACGAGCACCCTATTTTAGAAGTCCCTATTACAGACGAACCTCTCAATAAGTTTCATAGACAAATTCACTTTACCGTAGTTGGCGACATAAAACGACGACCGACTGTAACTAAACCGTTTGAAAATCATACGCGAATGGCAATCCAACTCTCAAAATCTATATATATCTCCAAATCAAAACTTAGAAACCGACGTTATCAACGCTATAAAAGAATATGTTAATCCGAAAGTTAAAACCGCTATACTAGTAAACCCACCTTTAGATATGTATTTGATCATTCCGATTATACAAGAAAAGTTTAAAAGCTCTTCTCTTAATTTAGTACTAGCAAAGATAGAACTTGAGAATGTTAAAGACTACCTACGGCAACAGGAAATTATACAACATTATCATAATGGCAAAACCAATCACCGTGGTACTAACGAGTGCTATCTAGCCTTGTCACGAAAGTATTATTGGCCGAAGATGAAGGAACACATCGCTAAATTTATTAACGAATGTACCGTTTGTGGCCAAAGTAAATATGACAGAAATCCTATTCGACCCCAATTTAATATTGTGCCCCCAGCCACTAAACCACTTGAAATTGTGCATATGGACCTTTTTACAGTTCAAAACGAAAAATACGTAACTTTCATTGATGTTTTTACAAAGTATGGTCAGGCATACCATTTACGAGACGGCACTGCTATAAGCATTTTACAGGCATTATTACGTTTTTGTACTCACCACGGATTACCATTAACTATAATTACCGACAATGGCACGGAATTTACAAATCAACTGTTCGCTGAATTCATACGTCTCCATAAAATAATACACCATAAAACTCTACCTCACTGTCCTAATGATAACGGTAACATCGAGCGATTTCACTCAACTTTACTGGAACACATTAGAATCTTCAAACTACAACATAAAGACGAACCCGTTATTAATCTCATGCCGTACGCTGTTATAGCATATATTAGCTCGATCCATAGCTTTACGAAATGTAGACCCTTTGATTTATTGAACGGACATTTTGACAATTAACGAGTCATCTCTTAGTAACAGAACAGCTTTAATTGAAAATAGGAATAAATCTCGTGAGCCCGAAGTCGAATACACACCGCAACAACAAATTTTCGTTAAAAATCCTCTTGCTAGCCGTCAGAAAACTGCACCGCGTTACACACAAGACACAGTTCTAGCAGATTTACCCATTCACATATATACCTCGAAAAAGCGCGGCCCAATAGCTAAATCGCGACTGAAACGTGTACCTAAAAGTAATAAATTGTTGCAGGATACTGCTGATAATGACAATCCACGTGACGCGACCTCAGACCATAAGACTTGAAACCTTGGCTGATGGACCTGGACTATTACCATACAAACTAGGGCCGACCAGATTAACAACTCACTATCATTCCTTTGTACAATATATACAGTTAACTGACTTTGAAGATAACGTAACCTCTTTACAGTCACAACTTAAGACATTTAAGACTAGACTTAACCACGAAACTTACACCCTTTACGAATATCAGATTAACTATCTTAATGATAAGCTTAACAAGGTATTACATCAAGTAAAATCTTTGGAACCAATTATAGCTAAAAGAGGTCTAGTAGATAGCCTTGGGTCAGTAATAAAAAGTATAACTGGCAATTTAGACTATCTAGATGCTTTAAAATATAATGAAGCAATTAAAACTTTACAGAATAACGAAAATAAAATTATTTCAGAATTTAATAATCATATAAGCATTAATAAAGAATGGATGTCACAGTACAATAGAGTCTTAGATCAGTTAGTTGCAAACCAAGAGAAAATTAATTCGACCTTAGAATCACTCTTACAAAAGGATGCATACAGAGACTATAATCTAATCAAATCTGCTCAGTTTGCCCAGATGCAGATGTTAGGAATTATAAGTAATAATGTAGAAGATTTAATGTTAGAAATCATTAGGTTAGAAAATATAATGGCTTTTATACGTGCCTCCAGCACTCATCATTCGATGATCGATATAGAGGTATTAAAAACTATGGTAGATAAGTTAAGATCCATATATAATAAGCATCAAGTTCCTAATTTAGAATTACGAGAATATTATAATTTAATAAAGCCAGGCTCTTACTTTAGCGATAATAGGATAGTAATCATTTATAGCATTTCCATTATTTCCGAAGATACATATGATCTGTACAGACTATCCATTGTACCTAACGAGAAAAAAACTAGCCCTTATTCCTCCCAGTCCCTTTATAGCAACAAACGAGAAATCATTCGTGTACATAGAGGCTGAATGCCCGAAGTACAGCAGTATATATCTCTGTGAAAAGCAGATTAGCCATCAGATCCGAACAGAACCAGATTGTATTCAAGACCTCATAGTCAATCAAAATTTGAAGAACACTTGCCGTTTCACCCAGATTTCGCTATCAAATGTTGCAATTGAAAAATTGGACGATCAGCACTACGTTATCTCACTACCGGAACCAACGAAAGTACAACTTACCTGTGGAAGAAAGGACTTCAACACATTACAAGGAAGTTACCTAGTCACCATCCCGATGGATTGCTATATGCGGACTACAGAATTCACCATCATTAACGACAATAATGAGATAAAAGGCCAGCCATTGAAGTTATCGAAAATACCCTACAACCAGATAAATCGAACAGATGTCATCTCCAATATCGGTTCGAGTTCAGTAAACTTAGAAGACCTTCACGGCATCCAGAGTAAAATCATGTTAGAAAAACCCATATAAATCGAGAAGAATCAATCAGTTGCTTTATATCATACAACTATTCCACTTTATATCTTCATTCTGTGCACAGCAGTAATCATCAGTATCACATTATATAGAAAACGCAGATGCTGGTACCCCAGAAAAGAAGATGCAGAGAAGCAACAAGTTTCCAAGACTCACACATACGAAGATGTGGACATGGACATCAAGAGACGAAATGAACTGCCAGCAACATTTTCTCTCAACTTGATAAAATAGTTGCTGTTCTGCGGATGGAGGTGTTATATACGGAACCCCAATGGACCTCGCACAATCAACATCATCGCTGTATATTTGGAAAGAAATAGCAATAGCCAAAAATCGCCGACGCAGCAATTGCATCGCCACCGATGACGTCCGTCGCGGCATGAATTCGTCGACGCAGCAAATCAATATTAATAATGTATAATTAAATATATTCATTCCATATTCTCGCATCGAATAGGTTTCACTTATTTAATTGTAATTTCTTTTATATTTAATTAAATTTATTTCTAAGTAACTTTGGTTTTTTTTCGAACTCTCGGCTGCAGTAAACGTAATTAGTTCGAAATGGATAGCATAGTTGAAGGGAGAGCCGTAGTAATAGCGTGCATTTTGCAAGAAATGCAAAATAACAAGAGTAAAAAGAAAAGAATTCGAAAAATAAAACAGCACACCGCCGCGCGCGCCAGCGTTTGTCAGCGCGCGTTCGCACGCAATCGGCGGCGAAAGGATACTATAGCATGCTATAGCGCGCGTAAGCGTTCTGACGCGCGCGTCAGCGTTCCGTCGCCTCTCAGCATGCTATCGCATTTTTTCCGTGTTGCCAATCGCCTTTTCGATTCCGCGGCGTGCTGACGCGTTCCCTCTCTCTTTCTCGCGCTAGTAAATGGCGGTCCTAAGTAACAGAAAAGGATAGAAGCATAGAAAAGTGCGATGCGGTGCTGATAGGTGTAGCTCAACCCTTACACGGAGGCACAGGTCCAACGTGCAGAGGCTATTAGAGAGTATTAATCTAAAATGAGATGGGACACATACTTCAGGGCCTCCACAACTGCACTACTGAAAACAGCTATAGACCACGTGTAGGACTATTGCTATGTTGTGGAGTCTAATTAACTGGGTTATGGGGATGGGTGTTAAATGGACTGGTAATAATGATGCTATGGATAACAAATGGCACCTGCCAGTAATGCTCTAATAGTATCCGTCTGTATGGCAGGTGGTGACTCGCCAACTTACTGGATGGGCCCTCTAACGCAAGCAAAGTCATGCCATAAAGGCAGCCAGAGGGCAACACCCGGTGCGAGTGGCTAGGGGTGTCGAGCGTTGCGGCACCGGTTTCGCCATCGCGGGTCTCGTGACAACGGAGACCCGGAGCGGGTTTCCCCGTAGTTACGCCCTTGAGAATGACACTTCCAGCCCCGATCTAGTTGCTCTTGCGGCTTCCCTCTGACCGGCCGACCAAGGCAAGCCAGAGTTGAGAGTTCTGCGAGCGCTCTTGAAAATCCACTCCAACCAGCCAATAAAGGCAAGCCGGAGACGAGGCCCTGAGCAACTCTCTGAAGCATTCGGGACCGTAGTGTCGCCACACACATTCAGCTCGTCACAAAGCTGCCCTGCGATTTGTAAGCGTTCTACAAGCTTTCCTCCTGTAATACATTTTTTGTTTATATCACAAGATGAAGGTGATCTTTGAAAGCTGTTTCTCTGCCCTCCGAGATCGCGTTAGCCTCATTATGAGATAACGGCTGCCCCAGAGAGGTTTTATTATTATTATTATTTTTATATTAAGTTAAAATTAATGACATCGTTAGTCGTCACTTGCATTTACAATTTTTACATGACTAACTTCATATACCTACTTATTATTATTTCTCGCTTAAAATATATTTTGGGTTCAGATTTAATACATACTGCTTGCTTTAGCAATTTGTACACATTGGGATAAATGTACGGCGTTGCTGCAGGGTTCCTCAAGTTTTAAAATAAATATGTTATACTGAACATTGTACCAATCTCTATTTCTATTGAAACATATAGCTGAATAACTGAACTTCTTCGAAAGGAATTGTTTCTTTGCTTTTCGACGCAATCATCACAGATACGCAATGAAATGCAGCTAACTGTTCCCACTATTCCCGCGTTCAATAAATTTACAATCGGCCTACAGATTGACGAAACAAAAACATCGGGCAGCTGTGCATAGCCTGTGTCTAACTTATATTCTGACATTCTATTGTAACTTTGAAATTGGAATACAATTGGAACGGCATCGGCATTCAAATCCAGTCATTTATAAGTCTGGTCTAAACCAGGGAATATGTTGCGGAGGTCAGACGGCAGTCGCTCTGTGGAAAAGTTGATATTCTGTCATATCTGGTTAGACCAGTAAGCGGATCTCGGACTCCAAGGCGTGTCAGTCTTGGATGCAACCGGGATAACGCTAGGGCGATGATGAAATTCAGAATGTCAGTGGTGGATGACATGTGGTAAACTCCCTCTGCATGGCAGTCTGTTGGTATGTCCATTAGACTATCATTGTCTGTCTAAAGTCTAAGCCTTTATTGTTAAGAAAATACAACGGCATAATTTTTTTATATGTTCAAGTCTGTATCCCCGAAGGGGTAGGCAGAGGTGTAAAATTACACCCACATTTCGCCATGAATTTTTAGGTCCCACGTAATAGGGGGCAAGCCTATTGCCGTTACCGGGCACATCACCAGACTCCGTGCTGCTACTGAGTATTTGCAAAAACCCCGTAACTCTTTGCCCGACCCGGGAATCGAACCCGGGACCTCCGATCAGCAGTCGCATACGCTATCCACTGGACCACGGAGGCAGTCAGCATAAAAATCTGCAAGATTTATCTTTTGCATAGTGTTTTCCAAAGAAAAATAAATGAAGTTGATAATGGACTGTGTAGACAGCGCAATGGTTAGACAATAGGGGTAATTAGGCCACTACGGCGGTGTAAAGTGCGCGCGAAACCAAATGTTGGCTGTTTTACAGATAGTACTTCCGAAGTAAATACGTTGGTGTCCAGGTTTCAATGTTTGTGAATTCCGCACGATATCTCCACGATAATTTGCAGTGCAAGAATACTTGCTATTTAAATATTCTAAACATAAAAGTGTGTTTCTTTTTTTGCATTCTGGATGAAAAATGTATAGTTCTTTTTTGTGGAGACTAGGCCACTAACATCTTTGTAGAACAAATATATTTGGATAAAGCAAATTATTGGCTTTTAAATTTCTCCTAATAAATATCCTGTTACATCAGTGTAAGCGATTACAGATTATAAGGTAAAAAATGTAAGACTCTTTTTTGTGTAGAGGAGTCTAAAAGTAGTAAGAGCGGCATAAACAAAAAACCGCACATATCACGGCAAAACGTGAAGTGGTTAAAATGCCACGCTCTGCCTCACCCCAACCGGACTACATATGTACATACATAGACTCACGCCTGTTTCCCGAAGAGGTAGGCAGAGACTACTTAATGCCATTTGCAACGATCCTGACATATCTCTCTAGCTTCGTTATGAGAGGCTTGGACAGTATTATGTCTCTTGCGCCATTATCTGGTCTCTGTCTACCACAACCGAATTCCAGGGAATAAAATAGGCTAAAAAGCAGACTGCCCAAGGTGACGGCCTCAAAGATGACCAAATAGAAAGAAAGAAAAAAAAGCGTTTATTTCTATAAGACTGAATGAACAAAACAGACAATGTGAAAAAAAAGATTACAATATGTCAGTATAAATCTGTACATGCCTGTCGTCTGTATTAAAATAGGAGGCCAGTTCAGTATATTGCTGGACACATGTGCTCGGTGCTGGTTATCAACGGGCTCCTTATTAGACGCGGACGTCAAAACCAATGAGCAATATAAGTAACTATAATATATTTGACACAGATAACATATTAAAAATAATTTATACAGGTGGAAAAAAGCCCAGGATTACATACGTATTTTTATTTTCTTTTTATTTGGTCCAGTACATAACAACATTTGTGAATGCATATGTGTTCAGTCAGCACATTTACCGCTAGTTGCTAAACCCGATTTTTCCTCGTGTCGCTAAGTCGCGTTGGCTTGAGAAAGCGCTGGTGCGCTGCGCCTGCCATTCTCTATACGGCTCAACCGCGGGCTTGCACTCATAACCTGTTACGACATTTGCCTTTTCGCTCATTGATTTTTCTGAGGAAATGTAATGTATTTTGCGGCGATCGTCAGAATTTTATCGATGTTTTCTTGAAGGTTCTTGTTTTTTGTAAGATCTACATGAAATTTATCAAAGCTAGAAAATATTTATAACAACAATTTGAAGCTGAATCAATATAAAACATGGAAATGGGTAGGGAAATGAGAAAAACCGGTGAAACTAATAAGATTCATTTTCACTTGTGCTGATAAGTTAGGAAGGCTGAACTATTCAACTTTAAAGCTTTAATAAGAAGTAGAAAAAATTTCGTAACCTAACCCTAGCTTCAGTCGCTATAATCTAACTTGGCATCTCATAATCTGCCCTAATATTAACAAGTGCCTCGAGAATTCTGCGAACCCAAAAAGCAGTACAGTATATTTCCTTACGATGTGTCCGAAACATAAAGTCCAAAAAAAGAATTAAAAGCGGATCTGTTCATAATTTTTCATCATAATCATGATCACAGGCGGGTTGGGATCATCGTTCGAAGCGAATTTCTCGGGTATAAATAATTCAGGGTCTCAAATCAGTCTAGACCCGCTTTTATTGAATGGAGAATACATTGCGATGTACTTAAGCGGAAATCTTTCTCTTAGCGTTATCCCAGTTTCAATCTGGGGTCCGCTTTCTAGTCTAACCGGATTTGGCTGAATATTAGCTTTTCCACAGAGCGACTGCCTGTCTGACCTCCGCAACCCAAAGGGATAGCGATAATCCATGGTTTAGACTAGTGTCAGTTTTATTTAGAAGGTACTGACGCCCTGTAACGATTGTCAAAGATCTTCATGACAACCGGGACCGATGGCTTAACGTGCTCTCCGAGGCACGGGACAAGCGATAATTAACAATTGAATACGCACATAACTCCGAAAAGTCATTGGTGCGCGCCGTGGATTCGAACCCGATACCCTCTGCATGGCAGTCTGTTGGTATATCCACTCGGCTATCGCCGCCTCGATGTACTTAAGCGGAAAATGTCTTGATTTAGATGAAGGGATTCGGCTATTGTATTTATATTACTGACTGACTGACAGACAACGCACAGCCAAAACTACTGGGTGCAGGAAGCTGAAATTTGGTATGTAGGTATGTTCATTGAGGACCGTAGGTGTGCTCTAAGAAGGGATTACCCGAAATACCCACGGGATTGGGCAGAAAATAATAAATTAAATAAAATGTGCGAGCGTAGCAGCGCGCACCCTCTAGTATAACATAATTATATTGGTACGACAGTATATCCTTGTATAGGTAGTCAGAAATGTTTGCAGCTTTGTCAGTTTTAAGAAAACCAGGCTAGGTTCTCTAAAGAATGTCTTCTTGAACCAGACTGTAAGGTAAATCTGTGCTCTTTGAAGCAAGAGAAATATGTCATGATCGTTGCAGATGGCGGCCCGTAGTCTCTGCCTACTCCTTCGGCAACCAGGTGTGAGTCTATGTTTGTATGTTCTCTAATCTCGTCTTTTGATTGCACACATTATGAATGATATGTTTTCAATATGAGGAAAGGTATGAGGAATGTGCAGAGCCCTATGTTATGTAGCGATCTGATGTGTCCTTACTGGTAACCTATGATATATGCATCACATTAATTGTATGAATATTGAAACTTTGATATAATAATAATATTCTAATAATAATATTCTACCACATTCACACAACACCATCTAGTCCTGTCAAATTAATGAATATCAAGCCTGTTCACACATGAACATGCCATTTCAGCGATATAATTCTACGTGAGTTTTTACCGCAACAATTATTGTTCGTGATTTTTATTAAATTAAGAGAAAATCTCGTACTTACCTAAGGTACATACCGCTGAGATGGCACCTTACACACACAGCACACAACCGTAAAGTTGCGTGTGTGTACACAGGATAAATTTAGTATATAAGATCATGTACTTTAAGAATAAACCAGTCACAAGTTTAATCCGACTTCGACTCGATACCCTTCCCACACCTCTGACGGTGGCCAAGACACCTTTAGCCATCAGTACTGATCAGTTCGATGAGTCTGTCGAGTTGGCCGTCGGAAAACCATTTCCACTAAACCTGATTCCTACCCACAGTCCGTCTGTCATCATAGGTCTCCAGTGGCAGATATTCCGCACCTATTTATATAAGTATATATTACTACGTATGGTAGGGTCAAGGGATTTGTAGGGACAAATAGGATTAGGTTCTTAGGCGCGTACGAATCTTAGGTCTGTATCACAGCATACCACAGTAGTACCACGATAGTACGTGCCATAGGTTAAGGGCCTAGTAGTAGGTGCGTATAAGTGCTGGTCTGTATCACAGAATACCACAGAGCACCAAACCGATACGCATTATACGCTAGGTACAAGTTAGGATAGGTTTAGGATACAGATAGGTATAAGGATTAGGGTAACTAGGATAGGATATTATAGGTGATAAGCTACGACTCTAGGATAGTGGAGGTTAACAAGTTAGACTAGTCCCTTATCATTTAATCACTCCCCTTCTACAGTGCAGTTCAAAGCCTGTCGAAGTAAGCAAGTTTATCAACTGCCTTAGCTCTATGTTATGCAGAAAACCCACACAACATTTTTCTTAAACAGTAATCTGATCCCTCCATTGAGCAACTCTTCAACTGAACTCTATATCCATAAAACTCTAGAGCGCGTGATAATGCTTACGCATGCACAATTTCCCAACAAAAAGTTAAGCTAATTATAAAGCAAATACCTTTAAACAACTCACACAATCGAACTTATAACAAACGAATGGCTTTACGTTACAGCGTTTTCTATTCACCTCCTCAAGAAATACTGCAGAGGAAACTGTACACTATTTTCTCAGGCTAAAGGTGAAAATCGGGTGAGTAATATTACTATTTCATACAATACACTACTAAGGTCGCAACTACACATCGCCGGAGGTTCCACAATACCGTATTTGGTCGGTTCATGCAGGTCACGCGCTGCTGAGAAAGGTATTCATTTGTAACAAAAAAGTTGTGCAATTCTCTACGGGAAGGAATGAGCACATTTGTGCAATATGTAAGCTCCTTAAAATGTTTTCGATTTATTTAACATTTAAGTTTTTAACGATATTAGGGTTTGTTTAGACTTTGATCGAGGTACGGTTGCTAGGTGATTGGTTTTGTTCGTAGTTTTGCTTTCTACCGGAGTCATTATCATCAGCCCTTTAACCTGTCCCATTGCTGGGCACGGGCCTCTTCTCACTATGAGAAGGATACGGCCTTAGTCCACCACGCTAGCCAAGTGCGGGTTGGCAGACTTCACATGTCTTTCAAGAACAGTATGGAGAACTATCTGACATGCAGGTTTCCTCGCGATGTTTTCCTTCATCGTTAGCAAGCGATAATTAACAATTTAATACGCACTTAACTTCGAAAAGTCATTGGTGCGAGCCGAGGATTCGAACCTGAGACCCTCTTCGTAGCAGTCTGTCAGTCTCTCCATTCGGCTATCGCTGCTTATACCGGAGTACTTCAAAGAAAATATGTAAGTAAATATGTGAGGAAACCTTAAATCCTTCACTGCAATGAATAGAATTCATTTAGAGTCCCGTAATGACACGATAATTTCAATTACGTTTGCTAACGATCGTGCAGTTCCAGGTTTGATTATAAAGTGTCCCCATCGGCTTTCAATCATAGTGAATGAACATATTTGCAAGGCCCTTTAAAGTGGCACTAAGTTTGTGTATCATGGGGCTGTGTTAATTTTACGTTATTAAGGCGGTCCCCCGATTATCCTGTTATTTACTTCTTTTTCATTCCTTTTTTTAAAAGACAACTCTTGCATTAGGTATAAATCCTGGATCTCGAGAGATTTTACAAATATACAACCAACAATTTATATGTATCACATAAAGTATTGTATCGTGTGGAGATCGAACCCACAACACTCAGCACAGTGTCATGCGGCGAGGCGACCGTCTTAACCACTACGCCAACCGTTCAGTCTTACCTGCTTAAGATCAGTGTGAAGCTAATTTGGCCCTGAATTAAGAAATAAAAACGATTCACACATGTGTATGACCATTGCCTGTCATAATATTTTCTTAAAATATAACTGTTGACTTATTTTGATTCTGCTATAAAACTCTCGGCACCCTCCTTTCGTTACCGGTGGAAGACAACATAATTTTTCAGACTTATACTTTTGGAGTTCAGTGGGGTGAACAAATTTATGTTCTTTTCGTGCATATTGTGCGGAAGCCGACTGTTTATGACGACTTTTGGAACGGAAAGGGAAGGTCTATACGGGCGTATGTTCCACCATCTTTATTTTTGACTTTTTACGCGCTTCTGAACGGCACGGTCGTTTTCTTTGACACTGTCCTAAGTGACACTTCTCGGGACATTGCGGCATTATTTATGCCTTCGTACTAGTCTTGAGATCAGTTAATTAGAATATTTTATTCAAGCGTATTTTGGTGTGTTAAAATTTGTCGGTAGATCTTACTACTACAAAATTGAGCGTTTGTGAGGTTGGTTGGATGGTTGTTTGTGAAAGAGTATTCACGTAAAAAATACAGTAATGAATGCTTATACATCAGACTGCCATGTGGCCTTATCTTGATAACCGGGAGCCACACGCGGGATGTCGAGGACAGGATCAAGTAAATTTGAAACGTTTTTTAATACCTTAATTTAGAAACATTAGGTATTGGCATAAAAACAGAAGTTGATGTTAGGAGTAACGTTCATGTAATTAGTACTCTCTTTCTTCCTAGCTATAGTCCTGGATAGCTGTGGGGTTAGCTGTCTTTATGTTCTCCTCTATATTCATTTTCATGTAAGTACATAATTCCTATATCACGATCGATATATGATATTAATAAAAACCTTATTACGTATTCAGATACAGAATATAAAACACATTAGAACCACCGACAAGAATTCTCTAGAGCATAGAGTAATTTATATTTTTAATTTGCAATCATGCTCACTTAAGCGAGCAGACTAACTTACTCTTATTACTAAAACAAACTAGAAATATAAAAGAATTCTAGAATAACAAATTAATACTATAGCCTTTAAGTAATTGCCCTCGGTAGATGTAATTTACTAGACATTTCTTAGATAAAAGCACTTTAAAATGACAATAAAGTGAAGCTGACTGAATGTGAAAAATAAATACAATAAAATAATGAAATAGACATATTTATCAAGATACGTGAACTAGTTGTCTTTATTTTGACGTGAATGTTGAGAGGCCGGGAATTGGACGCGTCAAAAGAGTGCCTGACTGGCGAGAGGCCGGGAATCGGACGATCGTTATAATCACATTTTTTATTTCCTTTTTTATTTTCAGCAGTTTTATGATTAAAAAGTATAATTACGTAAGGATATTTATATACCAATCTGTAGGAAACTTTATGAAGAATCTAAATATATATATATTTTCGCGTCGCGGGTTACCCCGCGCGCAGGTCCCGCCAGACGCGGGGGGTGGCAGCATGCAAGTAGTGCCAGTAGAGAAGACTGTCAACGATAAAGTTTGTAGGTGTGTATTACATGGCTCAAATGTCAAGGCTTTTTATTATAATATGTTCTAGTTTTTTGGAAGTTATAACAGGTTGTTGGAACAAAATTTGGGCCTTTGAGCCGGATTAGATTTTACGTTAAGCTTTAATGTGAAAAGATATACAGATACTGAAGACTTTTATCCGGCTTGGGTGAATTTTTCTAATAAAGTAGCTGTAACAAGTGTCAATTAGCATCTACTTCATTATTGAAGAATATGAGGTAGAAGATGGCAGCACCAACATAAGAATGATATCAGGGCAAATCATCAGTAGAATTAAATAAAGTGGTCCAGTAGATAGTGTATGCGTCTGCTGATCGGAGGTCGCGGGTTCGATTCCCGGGTCGGGCAAAAAGTGTAACTGAGTTTTTCCGGATTAGCAGTAAGCTCGCTCCCTATTACGTGGGACCAAAACAATTCATGGCGAAATGTGGGTTTAATATTACACCTTGCCTACATACAGGCTTGAGTCTATAAAAACACCAAACTATAAGTCTATAAAAACGCAAAACCAGATGGCGCTAGTGCCATGTTAACATCTGCTCCGTATATAAATAGTTTTTAAAATTTAATTTCCATACTTTATAGTCAATTACATTTATATATCAGTATTAATTGATATATAAATGTAATTGACTATAAAGTCTATCGTTGGTGGAATTGTACGAACAGTGAAACAATAAATTTAAGTGCAAAACTAACTCACGAACTCATACAGTGATTTATCAATATAAACATTATTTTGTGAACATTAAACCATTAATACTCGCACATCAACTGCAATTCAAACAATAAAAAAAATATCCCACTCGAATTTAACATAAAACTAAGATATTTCAAACAGAAGTGAAAACGTGACTCAGTTTGTTTTTAAATATTCAACCGACCCGCGTTGTTTATTAATTTCATAGGAATTTGAACCCTTTTACTCAACTGCCCACCTCATTCAGTTTTGCAACAACTGGTCAATTATTTCACCACAATCCGTAAGGGACTGGTGGCGCGGAGGATAGCGGTATCGCTGTTGCCAAATCACTTCGGCACTAAATGGTCGAGGTTTCAAATCCCAGTACCTCACAAAACGACTTTTAGAGATTTTGTGCGAATAAATTTATTTCTCATAATTTCTTAGAAATTTGCAACATGACTTTCTTTGAGAATATAACAATTCGCAGAACACAGACACGTTCACAAAAAACTTCGGAAAATGAATCTGAACCGACACTAGATGTCACTACCAGTGATTCTATGCCCAACATGTCAGATTGCGAAGACAGTACAGAAGAGTATTTACATAGCCCAAGAAGACAGGCCTGCTCACTTCGGCGACAGCGTGCCGTGGGTCGGCGAAATGACGTCAAAATGACGTCACATTTTCATTGCCACTTTTTGAAAAAAGCTGTTTAGGGTAAATATTATCTAATTGGAGATCTTTTAAGAACAAAATACCATACAAGTCCATATCTCATAGTTATTTGTTACGATTTAATAACATTTTGAGCTCAGCAATGCTACTCTTACTGGCCTAATATTTTTATACAAATAACATATCGATTTAAATGAGTACAATATATTTACAGTACTGGCAACATTACTTCGATGACAGCATTGACAGATACAAAGTACTCAGCTATTGAAAACGTTTCTCTTTCCAACACATAAAAAGTCGCTCGTGTTCACTCGTTTACTCATTTTTAACTGATATTCCCAAACTTTTCTATCATCATGGTGATGTGTTATAAATACAAGAATTGTAAAAGTAAATGGGTTAACTTAATATATCGGGCAACTTAATATGTCCAAGTAAAGAACTGTTGGATGTTTTTAAAATATTGGATAAAAAAATATTGAGTACCACGAAAAATCATTGTGTTATAAAAATGATATGTTTACGCATGTGGCAAATGTCGTCCATCAAGACATAAAAAAAGCTTCCCATGACATGACATTATAAAATCGATGTTAAGATCTGCGTACTTATATACGATTACGAAAGCTAAATAGAAGCATTATTACGCATAATAAAAAAGAAAGCTATACCACCTAACTAATATCGATTATTAGAAGCTCCTATTTACCTACATTGATTTTACTGATTTATTTTCCTTTTTTATTTTATATATTTTCTTTTATAATATGCCTTTACTTTTTATTTCGAATAGGTATAACATAACATAGGTATGTACCTTTATATATTATGATAATTGAAGCAACTTTGTCAATTCACAATTTACCCACAAACTTGTGGGTAAATTGTGATACGAAAAGTTTGAGAACCATCATACTTTCCCGATGACGTACCCTTGGCAAAAATTGCCAGGTATTTTGACGAATCGAGCAGGCCTGTCTTCTTGGGCTATGAGTATTTAAAACAACAAATTGAAATGTTGCAGCAAAAATTACACAGAGCTCAAACGCAAATTAATATGCTATCCACTGAAAATACCGAACTTAAAATACAAATACAGGGTATGAAGGAGAAAAATTGTACTTGTGTAAATACGCCTGTCAATACCACCGTGCGTTCCTCATTAACACCAAATAACAAGCACGAGCTTAAGTCTAGAAAAACTACGGATTCTCAAGAGACGCAACAACAAGTACATTCCATGCAAATTAAAGTATCATCTTCGGTGCATAAAATTTGCATAGTAAGCAGCAATAACCGAAACGCCATACTAGAAACTGCAGGAAATTCATTTCCAGATTACCAGAATGCCATTATTTGATACCTAACTGTGGAATAAAGACGCTAATTAACAACATAGACCTGAAACTAGCTAGCTAGCTGCTAACTTAACTATGCGAGATTACTGCATAATACTCATCGGTGAGGAAGATTTCAGACGGACAAGCAATTATTTGGACTTAATAATATATATACGTAATACGTTATCTAATATTAAACATACAAATATTATTTTATGTGTGCCAACATATAAACTAAATAATTACTCTATGATGTATAATTGCCGAATAGAAACATTTAATAACATGTTATATTTAGATGTTTTCACTCACAGCTATGCTTTTCTTTTCGATTCTAATTTAGATTTAAAAAATGATTATACAACGTTTTCAAGAAGCACTGGATCTCTAAGTTTAGTATGATTAACATATTTAAAAATTTTAAACTGCATGTCACTAAATATACTCACGATGCGAAAACACAGCGTGAGACGTCGAACACTCATGCGTACCCCGAGATCGATACAGCAGAAGAGTGTTTTCGCCAGTAAATATCTCAATATCTTCTTTCTCTTAGCGTTATCCCAGTTTCAATCTGGGGTCCGCTTACTAGTCTAACCGAATTTGGCCGAATATTAGCTTTTCCACAGAGCGACTGCCTGTCTGACCTCCGCAACCCGAAGGGATAGAGATATTCCATGGTTTAGACTAGTGTCAGTTTATTTAGAAGGTACTGACGCCCTGTAACGACTGTCAAAGATCTTCATGACAACCGGGACCGACGGCTTAACGTGCTCTCCGAGGCACGGGACAAGCGATAATTAACAATTCAATACGCAC
The DNA here is from genome assembly GCA_944739405.2 of Euclidia mi. Taxonomy (NCBI): domain Eukaryota; kingdom Metazoa; phylum Arthropoda; class Insecta; order Lepidoptera; family Erebidae; genus Euclidia; species Euclidia mi. The sequence goes on from OX123195.2 coordinate 16,528,402, forward strand.
ATAACTCCGAAAAGTCATTGGTGTGCGCCGTGGATTCGAACCCGATACCCTCTGCATGGCAGTCTGTTGGTATATCCACTCGGCTATCGCTGCCAGTAAATATCTCAATATACTACATCAAAACATTGCAGGTTTGATAAATAAGACAAACGAACTTATCGTGTGCTTAGATGAATTAGCAAATAAACAAAAAAACGTAGATATTTTATGTATTACTGAGCATTTTATTATGGAAGGCCACGAAAGTCAATTATATGTGCCAAATTATTGTTTAGCTGCAAACTACTGTAGAAAAGAGAAAAAAAGAGGTGGTGCATGCATCTATGTTAAACATGGATATCAATGGCAGGAGCTGCCAAATATAGCGAAATTATCATGCCCAGGTATTTTACTATATTGTGCTGTAGAGCTGACTGATTATAAGATTGTAATTATATGTGTTTATAGAATACCGAATGTAAATAATTTGAGTGAGTGTATGAATAAGCTTGAGGTTCTTATGAAGGAAATTGCAAAGCTACGTTATAGAAATATTGTTATTGGTGGAGACTTTAATATTGATTCTGCCTACTATGGCATTGTCGAGTCTCACTTGCGATATGGAATCATATTCTGGGCAAACTCAAGTGAAAAAGAAACTGCTTTTAAAGCACAAAATAGGTATATAAGATCTATGTTCCATCTTAAAACTACAGACAGCTGTGAACCCTTGTTTAAAAAACATAGTATTTTAACTTTGCTATGCCTATATGTGTTGGAAGTGGCAATGTTTGTAAAGACAAATCCCAACCGCTTTGAACGACTCCCAGATGTAGTACCACGTAATAGACGCGACAATAGTAGGATGTGTCTCCATACTTCTAGGACAGCACTTATGCGCAAAAGTGTCTTCTGTATGGCACCGATCATATATAATAAAATACCTCAATCTTGGAAATTACTTGTTATTTAAAAACCCTTACGAATTTTTTTTTTCCAAAATCTTTAATTATTTAAATAGTCAATTTTTAATATAAATATCCACTTTATTGAGTGCAATAGTGCATAACTAAAACGTACTTACGTTTGTGGCATAATATATCTGCTAATGTAAATACTACATTCAATCACATACACCACCTGCCAGCTATTCACACCTTTTGAATATAACTGAAGAACTGCACTGGATAAATTATGTCTCAACTGGCCGATATAAAAACTGCACAAATAAACCTGGAGGAATGCTTTTCCAAGAGGATGGCGGAACTTGAAGCTCAGCTGCACACCGGGGGCCCTGCCAAGGATACAGTAGCCAAAGTCGCAGAAGAGTTCCGGACCTTCAGGGAACTGGTTTTCTCCATGCTCAGTCTGCTCAGGAAGCAGATTAATGAGGTAACTGCCTTGGTTGATGATATGGAGACTAGGCACCGTCGAAAAGCCCTCATATTCCTGGGTGTTGCAGAGGTTGACGGAGAGGATTGCACAGCTGCTATCATTAATGTTATCCATAGAATGGACCTCAAAGATATCTCGGCATCGAATATCCGTACTTCTCACCGGATCGGAGTGCGCAACAAAGACCATCATAGACCACTACTTGTGAGATTTACTTCCGTGGAATCCAGATCTGCTGTTTGGAAGAATAAAGCCAAGCTGAAGGGTTCAGCCGTCGCAGTTAAGGAGTTCCTTACAAAGACTCGACAATCCATCTTCTCCAAAGCCCGCCAATATTTTGGTATGAGAGGATGCTGGAACCCAGGATGGCGTAATTACAGTAAAAGCCGCAGATGGAAGCCGTCACAAGCTGACTACCATGGAGCAGCTCAACGTTCTCATGGAGAAATACCCCAGTGCTTCAACATAGAGCAAGAATGACGTCGGAACTTCTGCAGCAATTTTTCGCCAACGTAAATAGTATTTGAGTTGACGAACATTCTCGCTGTAATTCGCTATAACGTTTCGCCATTCACTTTTCTTCGGTAATAACGTAAACATTAACTTGATCTTCATTACGTAACAGTTTTAGTTAATTTACCCACCACTTCATCACTTTTTTTTTATCTCACTTTTGTTTTTTGTAAAACTAAAACATAACAAACAAATAGCTGTCAACATAGCCTATGAGAAATTGTCACCACTGTCACTTTGACGTTTTGTTGCGTTCGGAAATTGCATCGATTTATTACGGATTGTTTGTATTAGTGCGTTTTCTATATTGTGTGTCAGCTGGTGGGTGGTGCAGGGATAGAATATTTGCACCAAATAAGTACGTATGTATTTTCTTTCTTAATTACTAATTTATTACTGTTTTAATTTATATTCATAATATATTATTTGTTTATTTATATATATAGTATATTATAATATTTTATGTATTCTGATGATTCTTTCTATTCTGCCGATAGTTCTGATAGTGTAACGCTAGATGGGAGTTTTCATTCTCTTACTGATACATTAGGTGACATTGTGAGGAAAACTTTCAATCAAACTACTTGCAGCAATTTTAATGTATGTCATATTAATGCACAAAGCATACCTAGCCATTACAGCGACTTGCTAGAGGCTTTCAATAACGCTAATGTGCATGCCGTCCTGGTTTCGGAGAGTTGGCTTAAACCGCATCTTCTTTCTACCACTTACCCTCTCCCCGGTTTTATCTTGATCCGTAATGATCGAGTCGACCGGAGGGGGGGAGGTGTTGCTATTTATCTCCGCAGTAACTTGCCCTTTAAAATTCTTTCTTCATCTTCTCCCACCTCAACGGCCACTGCGGAGTATCTTTTTATCGAAGTTTGCGTTAAAGCGTCCAAATTGGTCCTTGGTGTCGTCTACTGTCCTCCTTCTGTAAACTATTTCTCCAGTCTCGAAATGAGTCTGGAATCTTTAGGGTCGGAGGATTCACATCATATCACCATGGGCGATTTTAACACCGATCTCCTGTCCCCTTGTACCCAAAGATCTTCCAAACTCCTGGACATTGTTAAGTCAGCCAGTCTGCACATCTTACCTCTGCAACCTACCCATCACAACATAGTAGGTGACGACACCTGGCTGGACTTGATCCTAACCTCTGATCCTACCCTAGCCTCTTCCTACGGTCAACACATAGCTCCTGCTTTCTCTCATCACGACCTCATTTTCCTCTCCTACATCCTAAAACCACCCAAATCCCCACCTAAGGTTGTGCAGAGGCGTTGTTTTGGTCGCATGGACGTAGAAAAACTGTGTCAGGACGCTGCCTTACTTAACTGGGACAATGTGTTCCAGGCTACCACAGTAAACGACAAAGTCAAAGCCTTCAATGACAATCTCATTGGCCTATAGGTATGACGTACATGCTCCAATCAGGAAAATAAAGCTCAAACGTCCTCCAGCACCTTGGCTAACGAGAGGTGTCCGGATGGCGATGAGGCGCAGGGACCGGGCTTTTCGCAAGTACAGGAGAGACAGATGTGAAGACACCTGGACGGATTATAAGGCTGCAAGGAACCGGTGTAACCAGATGATACGCAACGCTAAACGCCGACATATTCATGAAAATATCTCCTGTTCATCCCCTGCTGATGTCTGGAAGTTCCTTGGAACTCTAGGCATTGGCGGGAAGCGTCGTTTCGATTTCCAGGGGACACTTGGTTTGAATGATATAAATCAACATTTCACCACAACTACTCTCCTTGATCATCAAACCAAGTGTCTCACTATCGATTACCTCTGTAATTTGACCCACCCAAACATCGAATCTTTCAGTTTTTCGCCTATAGCTCCGGACGAGATCAAAAGAATTATCCGCTCCATAAAGTCAAATGCTCATGATCATGACTATCCTTGAACACCTTATCCCTGTGCTCAGGCACATCATTAATTTTTCCCTTGACTCCAGCGTTTTCCCTGACTTATGGCGCAAAGCCTTTGTCTCACCTCTGCCCAAGATCCAGAATCCTTCCTTACCCAATCACTTCCGTCCAATTTCCGTTCTTCCTTTTCTGTCCAAAGTACTTGAGGCCAGTGTCCATAAGCAGTTAACTTGCCATATTCACATAAATAATCTCTTAAGTCCCATGCAGTCTGGCTTTAGGCCTGGCCACAGTACCTACTGTTTCCGCTCTCCTTAAAGTGACTGGCGACATTAGGTCAGGCATGGAGGACACCAAAGTCACGGTGTTGGCTTTAGTTGATTTCTCTAATGCCTTTAATGTCGTCAGTCACGACATCCTGCTAGCTATCCTTTTCCACCTTAAGATCTCTTCCGAAGCTCTGGAATGGTTCTCGTCATATCTTCGTGGACGTCAGCAGTCGGTTCGCGTCGGCGAATCCTTGTCAAACTGGCGTGAGATCGGCTCTGGCGTTCCACAAGGCGGTATTCTTTCCTCACTTCTATTTTCAATTTTTATCAATCTCCTAACCCAGAATCTTCAATGCGCCTATCATCTGTATGCCGATGACTTGCAGCTTTATGCTCAAGCAAGTATTGATACCATATCTTTTGCTGTAGCCCGTGTGAACAGGGATCTTGAATATTTGCACAGTTGGTCTAAATCTTTCGGTCTGTCAGTAAATCCCAGTAAGTGTCAAGCAATAGTTGTGGGCAGTCAAAGAATTTTGAGTAGACTTGATATGACCGCACTACCGCCGATCATGTTCAATGAATCAGTTATAGAATATTGTCCAGTAGTTAGGGACCTGAGCCTATATGTAGACTCTACTCTAAATTGGCGTGCTCAGGTGACTTACGTCTGTCAAAAAGTCACCGGTACTCTGCGTGCTCTTTATCGCCTGAAAAACTTTCTACCAACCAGGACCAAGACAACGCTTGTGCAAACCTTAATTTTCCCCATAATCGACTATGGTGATGTGTGTTATTTCAACCTGAATGCAGACCTTCTCAATAAACTTGACCGTCTTCTCAATAACTGCATTCGATTCGTCTTTAATCTTCGCAAGTATGACCATGTGTCTACTTATCGCTCCCGTTTGAAATGGTTACCTATCCGTCAACGCCATAGTATGCGTGCCCTCACAACACTATACTCTATCCTCATGTGTCCTAACCCACCTACCTATTTAACCCCTTATTTTAAGTATCTACATTCCAACCACGACAGAACGTTACGTTCTTCTAACAATCTACTTCTTCTCTGTCCGACACATAACTCTGATTTCCTTCATTCTTCTTTTCCTGTGCAATCTATTCTTCTGTGGAATGCCCTCCCTCTGGAAATCAGGATGGCTACTAGCAGACATACATTTAAATTGAAAGTGCGGCAACTACTGCAGAACGAGTTGGCAGGATCATCACAGAGTTGACATCTCTATTCAATTGTAGTTATTATTATATATATATATATATATATATATATATATATATATATATATATATATATATATATATATATATATATTCTTATTTATGAATATTATTTATATGTTTATATATTTTTAGCATAAATTATCTTTATGTATACCTATATATTATCTTGATTAGTTTTACTTAATATGAAGAATTGTCCTTCTCTACTTATAGTAACTTCAATATACACCTACTTTGTTCAATCTCTGCACCACCCAAAAGGTAGACTGGTAGAGAATGCCTTAGGCATTAAGTCCGCCTATACATATATCTCTACAGTGTATGTATGAAGTTTAATAAATAAATAAAAAAAAATCTTAGCAGATAAAGTATATTACAATATTACAGATTTTTTTTATCAGAAGTAAGCTTTAGTTGACATCCATCTTGGTATCTAACCTATTTTGTTGTAGGTATCTCATCCTTTTGATATATATAAAATGTAAATTACTTTTATAGACTCAATGTAAATGGCACTGTAAATTATGTACAAATTTAATTGCTGTTTACTTTTAAAATTGTATAATTGGTTTGATGGCTGTATCAATTTTTTTTTCTTATGTTATTTTTGCATGCCAACTGGTAAGATATGGCTGCACTTGTATATATTTACTTTAAGTACACATACATACATAACGTCGCGCCTTTTATCCCCGAAGGGGTAGGCAGAGGTGTATTTCTACACCCACTTTTCGCCAGATATACTTTAGTCCCACGTAATAAGGGGCGAGCCTATTGCCGTACCGGGCACATTTCCAGACTCCGTGCTGCTACTGAGAATTTCTTGACAGAAAAACCCAATAACACTGCCCGATCCAGAAATCGAACCCGGGACCTCCCTATCCCACGCGCACATTTATGCCGCGAGACCAACGAAGCAGTCGTATAGGGTTTGATGTCGAGTTTTCCGTCTCTACGCAAAGATGGTATTTGCATTGTGTTATCCCTTAGTCGCCTCTTACGACACCCACGGGAAGATAGGGGGTGGTGACACTTGTATTCTATGCCGTCAACCACACGGCATAAGTTTTACCAAATTTAAGTGTCACCAAAAATGTAACCCATATTTGCAAAATAAAATATCTTTATCTTTATCTTTAAAAAAATAACACACTTCAAACTGTCATACGGTGAAAACTGCCGTTAAAAGGGAAAAAAAATCACAAGAAGAAGAATACCCGCCATTTTCAACTGACATTTGTAAACCACAGATAATAAATATAATTAATTTCCGCGCGCGTTCTAAGGAGGCGAATGACAAATTACGGAACATCACGCGTTCATTACACGTTAATAATAATAATGTAAGGCAGGCACAGTTGACAAATTAGCACTATTGTTTACTCGAAACGAATTAATTACAGGCTTAATACATTACGGATATTACATCTGCTCACCATTTTGTAATATCATTCGTCTAATTAAAACGTTCGCGTTCAGAAACAGTTTTGAAATACAAATGTGATTTATAATGATGGTTTTTGTTTGTAACAGTGAGATGTGTTTTACTGGATGTGTCTATAATATTTATGTTTAATGCTATTCTGAACGGGTTTAATTCATTTAAGTAGATATTGATTTGTTTGAATAGTTAAAATACAACAACTTGCTTGTGGGTAGTTGTAGCACTAATATTAAAAGTTAAGAGCTCTACTTTTAAAAATTCAAAATAAATAGTAAATTTATTTTTTTATAAGTTTTAATGACATTATTTAATTGATTACAATCAGTACCTGCCAGTATAGTGTGGACACTCTCCTGCATTAATAAATTCCAATTTGTTAAACATTTCACTGCAATATGTCTCAAGCACTACAAGAGTCCGTGAGCAATTTAAAAGACATGTTCCTCAAGCGGATGGCAGACTTCGAGGCTGAGTTGCCCAAAACACAGGGAACTCCAACCATGCCGGCGCGCCGGCGTTGGCCTCAGAATTCAGCTCCTTCAAGACCTTCGTGATGCAGACTCTGAATGGGCTGCAGAGCCAAATTGAGCTTCTTGCACTAACAGTGGACGCAATGGAGATGAGGACCAGGCGTAAAATGTTGCTGCTACATGGTGTGATGGAGGGCAGCAAAGAGGATACTGCCAAGGTGGTTGTAGATGTATGTAAGCAGCACCTCAAGTGTGATATATCTGTCACTGATATTCGGCGGTGCCACAGGATAGGGCGCACATCAAACAACCTCAAGCCTAGGCCCATAGTTTTGAAGTTCAACAGCATCTCTGTACGTGACAGTATATGGTATTGCAAGACAAAGTTCAAGGGCACTGGTGTTACGCTATCGGAGTTCTTGACCAAGCCGCGACATGACACATTTATAGCTGCACGTCAGAAGTTTGGTGTCTCTCAGTGCTGGACCAAGGAGGGCATCATACATGTGCTGGCGCCTGACGGTTCGCGTCATCGGGTCGTCAATCTCAGCGAGTTGAGCAAGATTGAGCAGAAGGACGACGTGGAGCAAGCTTCAACGGCCGCAAAGCCAGCCACAAAGTCGAAAAGGAACGTATCCCAAAAGAAATAATATATCCTTTGTCTTAATATATTTCCGGTCCGGGTAGTAACTATAGTAAGTAGATTCAAACATTTTTTCTTGCTCTATACCCACTTTTAAACTTACTTTAATATTTTCAAAATTATTACATTCATTATAACTTTAATCTGTCGGTGAACGATATTTTTCTTGTTTTCTATCTGTCAGCTGTCAAATCTAATAATCTATGAATCTATCACGTACTTGTCAATGTCATGTATAACAGTACCTATTTGAATACGAGGCTTTTGGGAATTTCAATGTAACTTATTTTCTTTCTTTGCTTTTTCCCATCTTCATGTATATTTCTTTATTCAATAATTACTTAAGAGTATTCGCAATAACCCGGACCGATACTTCTCGTTTGTTTTTCTGTTTCTTTCTCTTTGTTTCTTTTTTTGTATGTTTAACATATTTTGATATTTTTATTTTTCCATGTTTTTACCGTTTTTACCCTATTACAATACCTATGTAACTTGATATCCCTCTACTATAGGCACTACTGGTAGGTGGTGTATTATTGGTTATATATATAATTTTTCGTTTTAATTATATATATATATAGTATTTATTGACATATATTTTTGTTTTATATTTATATACCTATATTTAATCATATATAATATAGACAATAATATATTATAATATTTTATATAAGGATACCGTTATTACATTATTATTATCGCCATTGATTTGAACGAAATAAGTGATGATAGTTTCCATTCAATAAGTAGTTTGGATTCTGATGAAAGCTTTTCCAGTGTGCCGTCCCTTGCAAACTGTCTGAATTCACAGTTTTCTGATGTACTTAAAAACTTCAATGCCGTTCATATCAATGCCCAGAGCATCCCGGCACATTTCCCTGATATGCTGGCTAATCTAGACTGTAAGAGTATTCATGCTATCCTTGTTTCCGAGTCATGGCTAAAGCCCTGTCTGCCATCTACATTATACTCCCTACCTGGTTTTTAACTTATCAGAAATGATCGGGCGGTAAGAGGCGGTGGGGGTGTTGCTATATATCTTCGTTCATATATCCCTTATTCAGTTGTAAGTATGTCTGCCCAGCCTCCCCCGCTTAATGCCGGTGAACATTTATTTCTGGAAGTTGTTCTAAACCACACCAAAATCCTTCTCGGCGTTTACTATTGTCCTTCATTACGTATAGATTATTTTTCTAGTTTCGAAACTTTATTGGTTAATCTCGTGCCCTCTTAAAGTCACACTATCATAATGGGTGATTTTAATACCTGTCTACTTAAAAATGATTCCCGCTCTTCTTCCCTTCTTTCCAGTATTACGGCCTGTAATATGACAATACTACCTTCAAACGCTACTCACCACTTTCCAAATTCTACAGCTTCTCTTCTGGATTTAATCATAGTTTCTTCAAGACAACATGTCGCCATGCACGGGCACCCAGCAGACATGTTCTCTTATCACGACTTACTTTTCATATCCTATAAAATCCGCCCTCCTAAGACTAAGCCTAAAATTCTATTGCAGCGCAATTTTGGTGGCATGAACACAGATAATCTTCGTAAAGATGCCGGAGGTATCGACTGGATTCCTCTCATGAACTCTAAATCTGTCGATGAAAAGGTCAGCCTCTTTACAAATCAAATAACAGAACTTTTCGACAAGCATGCGCCTATTCGACCCGTGAAACTAAAGCACCGTCTCTCGCCTTGGCTCACTGATCATATCAAAAAGTTGTTGCACAAAAAAGCTGCTGCTAAATTTAGATATAAAATTAAACCCGATGCTTCCAATTAACAAAAATATGTAGATATTAGGAATCACTGCAATAGGGTGTGTAGGGATGCACAACGCCAACATATCCATAGTTCTGTAAAAAACGGAGATCCGGCAAAAGTCTGGAAATTTCTTAAAACTCTGGGGGTTGGCAAAGCACGTCTAAACACTATTCCTTATGACTTCAGTATTGACTTGCTCAATCAACATTTCTCTGCCTCGTCCAATATTGATAGGACTACAAAGATAAGCACTATTAATTATCTTTCATCATTGCCCACCCCTAGCTATTCAATCAATTATAATTATTCCTCTTTAATCAATTCTCCGATAGTGATGTTAAGAAGAGCATTATATCCATCATGTCCAACGCTGTTGGTAGCGACTGTGTCAGCCGTAATATGATCCTTCCAATCCTCGATTTAATCCTACCTATAATTTCCCACATCATTAATTATTCCATGTCCAGTGGTGTCTTCCCATCGATGTGGAAGGACGCCTTAATAACCCCAATCCCAAAAACTTCCCATCCTTCATCCTTTTCCGATTATCGACCAATATCTATCCTACCATTCCTCTCCAAAGTCCTCGAACGTCTCGCCTACAACCAAATTAACTCATTCCTTTCTAAAAATAATCTTCTTAATCCCTTCCAGTCCGGCTTCCGTTCGGGTCACAGCACAGTTACATCCTTGGTCAATATTACGGATGACATCAGGGCTGGTATGGAGGACGGTCAGCTTACGATCCTTGCTTTGCTAGATTTTAGCAACGCTTTTAACACGGTAGATTTTGATATCCTACTTGGCCGTCTACGCTCTCTTAACATATCTCCTACGGTGGTTGATTGGTTTCGTAGTTACCTGTGTGGCCGCCGACAGCGTATACGCATCGAAAACTCACATTCTTGTTGGTTTGACACAACTGTTGGTGTGCCCCAGGGTGGCGTGTTGTCTCCTTTACTCTTCGCAATTTTTATAAATTCTATATCAAATGATCTTCGCTGTTCCTATCACCTTTATGCAGATGATCTCCAAATCTATACGCAGTCGCCGTTGGCACAAATGTCATTGTCTATTGGTGCCATTAATAGTGACCTGATGCGTATCAGCAGTTGGAGCAAATCCTTTGGGCTTAAAGTCAATCCCTCTAAAACCCAGGTCATTGTTATTGGGAGCGCAAGAATGACAACGAAAATCGACTGGTCTCAGATGCCTCACGTTACCTTTGATGGCACTATTATTCCAATACAGGATAAGGTAAAGAATCTGGGTATAATTATGGATTCTACACTAACGTGGCGATCGCAGATACAAGAGGTGAGTCGAAAAGTGTTTGCTTCAGCAGGTTCATTGAGAAGACTACGAAACTTTCTCCCTACTGCCACCAAAATTGCACTTGCAAACTCTCTTCTTTTACCCATTATTGATTATGCAGATGTCAGCTATCGAAATCTCGCCGAAAACCAGCTAGACATACTTGAGCGCCTTCAAAATCTCTATATAAGATTCATATTTGGATTACGCAAATACGATCATATTTCACAATTTCGAACACAGCTCAAGGGGTTGCCCATACGATATCGCCGGAATGCTCACATTCTTTCTTTGCTGTACAATATACTGTTTAGCCCTTCAACTCCTTCCTATCTTAAAGGACGATTCGAATTCCTTCATGATACGCATAACCGTTATTTGAGGTCATCAGAAAATTTGAAACTGAAGACGCCCGGTATATTCCACAACCTTTTATGACAAATCGTTTCCCGTCACTGCTGTTCGTCTACGGAATGCATTACCGCTACATATTAGACAGGCTCAGACGGTAACCAGATTCAAATATTTAGTTAAGGAGCACTATCTATCATTATAATATTTCCAGTTTCTCCCGTTCTACTAAGTATATGTGTATTATATATTATTGATGTATGTATATGTATGTATTTTATATATGTATATTTATGCATGTATAAGTATTTATGTATGTGTATGCATATTATCTTAATATTATATAACTTTATATATATTTAAATATAATATATATTTATTGGTACGCTTACAACTATCATTTCTTTCCTACCAATAATATCTCCATCCAAAGGTTGCCTGGTAGAAATCGCTTTTAGCGATAAGGCCGCCCATTGTACTATATTTTATGTGAATTTCCTTAAATATCTGTATAAGTGTACAATAAAGAGTATAATAATAATAATAAATGTAAATTGTGGTTGAGCGGGTAAGCACTTATTATATTTTCATGTGTCTAGCGACTACTTTCAAAGGATTGCACTTTATAATATTGTATAAATTACCTTATTATTATTCGTCCAACGTATGACTAAAATAGCATAGTATTCAAATGAATCGCATAATAATAAAATGAATAAATAATAATTGTTTATTTAAAAAAGACAAGGAGAATAATTGATAAAGAATATCGCGGGGATTTTACGAGCCTTTAGTCAATTGACAAATAACTTTTAGACCCAGATAACCACTTGTATCTCAAAATTGGCAAAAAGTTGGAGTTTACGTGGGATCGAAACAAACGCAGTTCTAAACGGCAACGCGGCCGCTTAAACCATTACGTCATCCATGTAGATAAATATCCATCCATACATCCGTATCATGCAATCGGTGAAAGATCGAATGATTTTTGCTTGATTGGGTGGGTGGGCGAACGGTTTAATCGGTCACGCCCTACCAATTCTGTAGTGTATTGACCTACGGGGCTGCAAATTTACTCCTGTATGTAATCGAAAATGTGTTATACACAAAGAAATGTTTTATGTTTTTGTTTCAGTTGTTCCTATTTTTGCTACTCGCCTGAAAACGAGCCATCAAGGTATCTTGAAAATTAAAACTATAAAAGCTGACACGAACAAAGGAATTACGATGTACGCAATGCTTTCTGCATACAGTAATGGCGTATGATGTCCATGGCATATTCTATTCTGAAGCGACTTCGACGGCGACGAGAGTAGGGCGCGACATGTACATCAAAATCGCTGCCGCCATTGCAATCCACCTCTTTTTGTGCCTGGGCGTTTTACATAGGCGCTGAGCATTATTTAGGACCAGCGTATCACCACAGTATATAAAGACATACAGTAGTTTGACGCCTTTGATCTCGAAGAAAAAGCCGACAACGTCTAGACAAGGGTAAGGAGGCTAGGGCTGCCACATTTAAACAATACCTACTTATTCAAACACCGTCTATTTATTTTAGAAAAATATAACAATTGCTACGCTACATGAATATTATAGTGTAAATCACTTATTTATTATATGAAAGTAATTAACGATGAATAATTATTATAAAACAGTTTGCATTTAGTTTGCACTTGCAGTGACAGCTTTGCATACAAAGTGTCAGTCAGCACCTATTTCATACCGCAAGTGTCGTAGGAGGCGGTTAAGGATATGAAGCATTTTTTCAGATATACTAGGTGGTTATCGTACAAACCTAGTTAAAATAAAGCGATTGATATAGCGGTCGTTTAATGGATGGGCAACCATGGGATCAGCTTGCAGACCTATGTTATCGATATGAAGTATTTTGAAGATCTATTTTCGAGCAAACTACGTTAAGGTAAAGCAATAGACATCAAGGTCATTTTATGGATGGGTGACCGGGCTATAAGATTACTAAGAACATGTTTGGGATTTATAAAAGGGAGCCAAAAATATGGTTATTTTTTAGCTAGGACGCGCCGTTACCAAGATACATATTAATATTTGATAGGTACACTTACCTAATACGAAGGTACTAGGTTAGGTACTTATTGCATGAAATAAAAATCACGCTTGAATCGAATATTACCTTACAACGCTTATTTTCTTACGTCTGCCATGTAGTTTACGTACAGTAATTACTTACTACTTTATTCTGTGACAAGAGGATGCCCGCGGTTACACCCGCGTTATTTAAGGCTACTGCTCCGCTCCCGTCGCTCATAGCGTGATGTTATGTAACCTATAGGTTTCCCCGATAAATATGCTATCTAACACTGAAAGAATTTTTCAAATCGGACCACTAGTTACTGAGATTAGCGCTTTCTAACAAACAAACAAACTATTCAGTTTTATATATTAGTATTAGATTTGGCCAGACATGAGATATTGTAAAAAGTTAGTAGATTAGTGGGTACGTGCTCATTATTTTAAGTGGATACAGGTATATACATACGTTTCAAAATAATATAAGTAATTAAAATTAATGAAATTTTAATTTTTTGTGTAAGTAAAATGATGAAATCGCAGATTTTTTAAATGCTTATTTTTTAAATCTTTAAATGAAGCATGAAGAATTGCAATGTCTCACAGCACAAGTCATATGTACCATTTTAATTAATATTCATAAGCAAATAAATAAGTAATGAACAAAAAACAAGCACGCGCCAGCCCCCAAAAACATGTACCTAGTTAGGAACTAAAGTGATATACGTAAGTAGGTACCGCTCTTCCCGCGTCTCACCTCTTGTCCCCCGCACGATTGACCCGTCTAGATGCGTTCGTCGAACGACTGTATGGATTATTTGACTGTGGTATCACTGTGTTTATGGCATGCAAATTCGTAATAAGTTAAGGTAACATAAAAAACATTATTTGTCGTAAAGACGTAGACTTATCATCCTCTTAATATATCTGAGATTATGGCCTAAAGACCGCAAAAGAGATCCTTATATAAGTTGGTTGTTCTCTTATTCTGTATTTATACATAGAAAAGACATAGAAAAGAGACAGCGAATTCAAAAGGCTACCGTTTAAACCGCTACGCCATACGTACAGTCATATATTGGTTACTTGCTTTTTTATACATCTCACAAAATTGCTTGACTATCAAACGAGACTTTATGGGATGCCTATAAAAGCTTGTTTGATAGTACTATGTTGATATTTCTCTCTGTAGACATATGGCTCGCTATCCTACGTGGATTTTTGTTCATACTGAATCTACACTAGTTCTACCCATATCCGGCAATACTGGTAATTTTAATTCATTTCACCTCTCGACTTTTCATAGTATTTTTCCATGTCCAAATTCTGCGGCTTTCATTACATTCACGGAAGAATTCAGCGAATCACGTTACAACGGGCTTCTGGCGTAATTCCCGGTCCCCGGGACGCGGGACGTACCTCACCCCCGGGATTAACGCGGACGAAGTTAGATGGAATAGTGCGGAATGGTAGTTTATAAACAGAACTAAATACAACATTGAGAATTATTTACGTTACTTCAATTGATGTCGGTACTCAATAGGCTTACGGTCGAATGGAAAGAAAACCCTAAGGCTAAATGGCTGTGAGTTTGTGAACGCTTGTCACATTCACGGAATTGTGCGATTTTTAACAAATGGTAGACCATTTTCTGGAAATCTATTCATGAATAAAGTACCATGATATTTAATACGAGTATAATTAAATCTAATTTTACAGTAGCGATAAGCAACATCCATCTAGCTAATTGCTAAGAACACATATAAATATTTCCCCCGAATACATTAAAAACCGTCCACTTGGAGAAATTACCCAAACTCAAAATCACTCAATCGAAGTCTTTGCTTTAGCCAACCCTCAGTTAATGAAATTTTTTGAAAGGAAAATTAATAGCTTAACAGTCATCATCCTCCAAGCGTTATCCCAGTTTCAACCTGGGGTCTTTAGTTAGTAGTCTAACCGTATTTGGCTGAATATTAGCTTTTCCACGGAGCGACTGCCTGTCTGACCTCCGCAATCCGAAGGGATAGCGATATTCCATGGTTTAGACTAGTGTCAGTTTATTTAGAAGGTACTGACGGTACTGACTCTATAACGATTGCCAAAGATCTTCATGACAACCGGGACCGACGGCTTAACGTGCTCTCCAAGGTACGGGGCAAGCGATCATTTACAATTTAATACGCACATTACTCCGAAATTTCATTGGTGAATTGGTGCGCGCCGTGGATTCGAACCCGATACCCTCTGCATGGCAGTCTGTTGATAACTCCAGTAGGCTATCGCTGCCTTAAGTGAGCTTAACAGTGATGGGACACAAACTTAAAACGTAAAATATGGGCTATTATAAAATTATATTACGAAACAATGAAGCCAGTAATGACACGTTTACCAGTAAAGAACTCGACATTTTAGCTTGAAATCTGGGATAGTTTAATTAATAATAATCCATTCAAACAATTTTGCCTGTCACCTGCACTAAAAAAACAAAACAAACAGACATAAAGAACAAAAATGTTTGTTTCGAAATTTGAAGCCTATAAATGTTTGTTGCTGGTTCAATATTTAATTTACAGACATAGTTTTAGTACAATTCTGTATGTCAGCACAGCAGTATTGATCACATCAGCTATTCCGTTTTAACTAAAACACATTTGGCGTTACATCGTCCTCCAGAGGCGAGCGATCTTGGCAAGCGAGCCGGATAAATCCGAAAGCTTCACCCGTACGGTGCGAATCAGGCTCAAACGCAGGCATCAATCCAGATCTCTAGATGCTAGACTGCTGGCGCGTGACTCATGGTTTTAGAGCTCACCATCACTCACTTGAGAACATACTCGCTGAGTTCGGTTGTGTTAAAAACAGCATCTAACGTATAGGATAAAGTAAGTAGCTTCGTTTTGTAAAGATGTAAACATGTTTATAAGACAAAATGTTTATTGAGTATTATACTTCGCAGACAGATGAAGCCGAATGAAGTTAAGACTAATTAAAGCAGTCTTGTGACGTAAAATAATAAAAAACGTTTTAAGCCATCATATCACTTATATGCTACAGCTGAAAGGATCTGTTTCTGAGAGCGTGCTGGTTGACTTGGTTGGATAAGTAAAATTATTTTTATATTTGACAATCTATTGATGAAGAAAAGTTGTAGAAAATATAACATCACACTTCAAGTCTAAGGTACCATACCAACATTAGATATTTGACTAGGAATAGGGATACAGCTTCGACTAGGGCTACGGCTACCTATTGAAATAGAGATGTTACACAAAGACACAGCAAAATCATCATGCTGCATCACACGAGTTACCCTTGATTGTTTGTTTAACGTTAAATAAACGGTGACAAAATTAATTAAAATTACATCGGAAAAAATTATTAATTGCAACTTTAATTCGATGACTTACAAGAGCAATTATATTATTGTTTAAATGGCAAGCATTCAATATACTGAGAATACAACACTGAGATAATTAAAACAGAAAATACTACATTAATAAAATAAAAGAAGCAAAAAATCTATGTATCAGTATTTACAAAATAATGGACTATCATGTTTGTTTAGCATAATAACGGCTCAACTTATTTAAATGATCGTATATTGCAACATTTTATAACCTTTAAAATAATTAAGCAATTTAACATGTAATTGAAAAGCGGTCTGCTATTTATTTGTGTAACTACACTAATTAATCAAAATGTGGCGAATGTTTGAGAGTAAAAAAAACAAATTTTGAATTTAAATAACAATATACAAAATCATTGTGTGCATGTTAATAATTTACTCCAATAGCCACGGAGGTTTACTATTGTTTGACAAAAAACGTATGACAAAAGATCATTTTACAAACAACGTTTGAAAAACTAATCATTTGACAAACTTTCATTTCGAAAATATATTACTTTAAAAACAATCATTTGACATAATACAGGTTTCGCAAATGTGTTACTTAGAAAATAATTTAAATGTTAAATAATTATTTTAAAAATAATCATTTGACTAAATAATTAGTTTGCCAAATTGGTGATTTTACAAAAAGTTAGAAGATAAATTATTAGTTTTTAAAAATAACTAATTTCTAACCAATACTTACGCGACATTTTGAAAATATTTAATTGCTTGGTTGCAATTTTCATCTTGGACAGATAATTTATAGGCAAGTAATAATTTTGTTTTAATACTAATTCCATAGAAACATAAGTCTTTTAAAAAAAAAATACACACTGCCTGAATTAAGCGAAATAAGTAGAATTCGGTTCTGGCACTCGCCGGCCGCTGCCGCGGCACGCTCGCTTCGCTCGCTCGGTTCGTGCGTTGTGGTCGCAGTTCTAACCTAACCTAACCAGCCATTGTTTCAGTTGACCCTACACAAAGATTGTTGTATTATCTTAGATTTTGGTTACTAAAATATTTACCAAGCAAAGCATTTTGTCAAATGTTATTTATGCTTTACGTTGTTTTACCAAATAACATGTTTAAAAAATAATCAATTTGTAAATTAATGTTTTAGCATAATAACTTTTTTATAGTAAAAATATATAGTCTAATGAGTAGTTTATTAAACAATAGTTTGTAAAATAATAAATTTATCAAGTATAATTTTGTCAAATGTTATTTGTCAAATGAAAATTTTTCATTTGTTTTTTGTCAAATGATCGGACACCAGTCACGGAACATTGTTTTATATTATGAAAGTTTTGTTAACTAGGGGAAACCGAGGGCTTTCCTGGAAAGATTTTAACAGAATGTGCCAATAATAACATAAGGTCATGGTTAAACAATATATTGTGAGTGGTATTTATAATTAGATTCGAACTGGGCCCGTAGGTCAGCTGCGTCATGGCTAAGGTCCCCGATAGGGTTCAAAACAAGTGGATGTATGCGACTAATTAATATGGATCTGACGGTTTTACATTTATAATCACTTAGAATGTCATATTCGAAAACATTGACTCTACTAAAATATAAACATTATGGCCACAGATCGTACATACAAATTCATTTTAATTTTTTCACAAACTTTATATCACCGTAGCAGTCTCTGAGGCGATCACACATCGAAGCGATACAATACGTTCCTTGGAAAGCTTGGTTTACTCTTCTATATATCGTTCTGAGATCGTTGTCTTACAAATTATTTATTTTAAGGGAATTACTTAACACCATTAGTATATTATTAGGGTTCTTTGTATATTAATTAACTACAGGATGCAGTCGTGGGATGAAAGGTCAACACTATTTTACCAATAACACTAAAGATTTAATATTTATCAACAGAATTATCTTAAATTTGAATTAGTGTTATAATTTTGAGTTGAATACTCCACATAATATCTTCTTCATATTTTACGACATTGTTCCCATCACCCAACGTTCATTGAATCTCTGTTCATTTACAGTTTTGCAGAACTTTGCCTCTTGCTAGCCAACGTCTTTCCCTTGAGTGACAAATGAAGATCTCATCGACTTAATCTGTTTTTGTACACTTGTTATTAAATTTAACGAAGCCTGAAGGACATTCTCCACCCTCCATAGCAGTCGTGACACCGCGATTTGATTCCGAATTACTAGAACTTGTATTACCATCATTATCAGATAGTTCTTCTAAAGTGAGATTCACGCAGGCAAATCTTGCAATAATCGTTCTCGGCTTGACGAGTTTTTGTACATTATCGTCTTCTGGTATTATGAATCGCAGTTGCATTTGTATTGGTTTGTTTATGATCTCCCGAATGGTACCAGAAGTCACGAGAATAATGAGGGCGGACACTATAATGGTTATTTCTGGTTTCATTGCTGCGGAAGTATTTACTAGCTCGGTATTAAGGTCGTACGACCAACGCGGGCGCGGTGAGACCAAAGCGACGACTGTTCGTTAGACGATCCCTAACCTTGTATGTATGTAATACAATTAATTTAAACTTCGACAACATGACGCCATGGGCATTCGCCCATGGCGTCTTGTTGTCTGGTCTGGTTAAATGGTCAGCAACGTTAATAAATTGGTGAGATCGAGAAAATGCGTCATTCAACAGAGCAAGATGATTTTAGCGTTCACCGCTTAAACTTGTCTTATCACAAAAATAACTAAACGCATTGATAATACCTCGATATTTTTAATACGTACTTGAACTTATATTAAGTTTACTCCCAATATTCTCTTAAAACATTACATCAATGATATTCTGCTGAAAATAATACAAAAAATGCCTTAGAGAGAGGATCTGTAATAAGTGTTTGATTGCTAAATTATTTTTCATATAGAAATATTTTAGTGGGTGGTAGTACTTATATCACGCATTTATGTCCCTGTTGGGTACGTAAGACGTTGATTTCTGAGAGATATCTCTTCATTGGTTGATAGCCGTGTATGAGTTTGACCGCTTGACAACAAGCGATACGTGCACACATTACATAATTATGCACAAAAACGCAAGTTTGTAAAAGTACAAGCTTTTCGCCAGGAAGGCATATAACTCATAAAAACCATACTACGACATCGTTCCGTTGGACACGAAAGTAGGACAAACTAATAAACACACTTTCGCATTTATAATATTAGTATGAATTAATAATATAAAAATACAATAAATGTAAATCAGTAAACAGTTGTCTAAAACGTTTTCAATCCATAACTCACGTAATGAAAACCGCTCTGTTCTATAAAGACATTTCTCACATTGTAAATGGCTAAATATTTTTATAGAACTTCTCATTTTCTTTGTTCCACAAAGAATTTATCACGGAGCTCCGTTTATTTTCGAGTTGATATAAATTTATTTTCGTTTCAATACCTACCATGTGTCGTGCTGGCGGTGTGCCTTTGTTTCATGAGGGAATGTTATGTTCTTAGCAGTGCATTGTTTAGTATTCAGAAAAGAAAGACTGCACAGTTGGCATAGTGGTTTAACCGGCGGCCTTGTTGCTTGAATTTGTGGGTTCGAAACCCACACGAGACAACACTTTGTGTAATCCATAAATGGAATTTTCAAGTCTCGGTATTCATTGTGTCCTTTGGTTGTATGTTTGCAAAGTGCTCCGCGACATACGATTTATTCCGAGTGCGGGAGTGTTAAAAAAATGTCATATGCTTGATTGCCAAATACTTAGTATATGATTTAACCCGACCACAGGCATATTTTTACCGTGTCTTTCCGCGAGTAAGATAAAATTGTATGAAGTCTTTCGGATATTTTATTTCGCAGTCAAATATTCTAAGGATACCTCATACAGAAAACAAATGTGGAAAACGTGAACATGATAGTCCGACTGATTGACTAGTCGATATCAGGTTTCAGTAAGGCTGCCGAATATTGTTTACTAGACGATGCCCGCGGTTACACCCGCGTTATTTAAGGCTACTGCTCTGCTACCGTCGCTCATAGCGCGATGTTATAAAGCCTATAGCCTTCCTCGATAAATGAGCTATCTGACACTGAAAGAATTTTTCAAATCAGACCAGTAGTTCCTGAGATTAGCGCGTTCAACCAAACAACCAAACTCTTCAGCTTTATATATTAGTATAAGGTTGCCAAAACGCGCGCACCCAAGAAGGCACTATACTGGCGGTCAGACCTCTGAAGTATAAAAGGTACGTGCTCAAAATCGTAATTCTAAGTGTTATTGGAAAATGCGGATGATAGTTCTATTTTCGCTCTTTCATAGTCTTTAACAAACTAATTGATCCCCGTGGACCTTGGTGCAAACCTCCACGCCGCCGCACCGAACACACCCGTGTATATCTCTCGCCTGCACTACACCACAACGGCGGGGGATATCATGGAGTACGTACGTCAAAAGGCAAAGTACATGCCGAGTAGTCGCGCCGTAATTTCAACTTCAAGGCGTTTGTGGTGCGGATCCCGACCTGCTATCTACATGTCGTCATGAAGGAGGACTTTTGGCTGAAGGGTGTGGTGTTCCGTCGCTTCCGCGGACCAGTGCCACACGAACGCACAGCATCATCGTACAAGTTTGATTTATATAGTTCATAAGTATACTTGTATATTCATAAGTGTACTTGTAAAAAAAAAAAATATCGCGGTATAAGCCTCCTGAGTGTTGTTGGCAAATTGTATGCAAATATAAAAAAAAAATATCGCGGTATAAGCCTCCTGAGTGTTGTTGGCAAATTGATGCAAAGATACTGATTGAAAGAGTGATTTCTGAAACGGACAGTAAGATTTGGGATGTGCAAGCTGGATTTAGAAAGGTAATGGGATATACGGATCAAGTCTTTTCCTTAAGGTGCATTTAAAAAAAAATCTTAAGTAAACATCAGAAGGTTTTCTGCGCTTTTATTGACCTGGAAAAGGCTTACGATCGAGTGGTGAGGGATGAACTTTGGTCAACACTTTCTGTGTATGGAGTGAGCAGCAGTCTGATACGGGCACTTGAATCCTTATACAGGCATTCAAGTGCCTGTGTCAGAATAAACGGGGCCTACACGCACTGGTTTAACATTGATCGTGGTGTTAGACAGGGATGTGTAGCGTCTCCTTGGCTGTTCAATCTATTCATGGACAGTTGTTTGACCGATCTGAAAGAGTCTGAATGTGGATTAAGAATGGGTGAATCTGTGTTTAAGACCCTGTTATACGCTGACGATCAGGTTCTTTTTGCGTCGTCAGCGTCTGATTTAGAGCAGTTGATCACCGTAATGAATGAGGCGTATAAGAAGAAGGGCATGAAAGTGAAGGTAAGCAAGACTAAGGTCATGGTCATAGAGAGGGAAGAGAGTATAACTGAATGTAACATAATGATAGGAGATGAAAAAGTGGAACAAGTGAATGAGTTTGTGTATTTAGGGTCTATGTTTACGAGAGATGGCAAATGTGAGGGAGATGTTGAAAGGAGAGTGAAAGCAGGAAATAGTGTGAATGGCGCCTTACAGTCCATCATCAGTAACGAAATTGTCCCAAGTAAGGCTCGCCTTGCTGTACTACAGGGAGTTTTGGCGCCAACGCTGATGTATGGTAGCGAATCATGGGTATGGCAGAAGAAGCATGAAAGTAGAATCAATGCTGTGGAGATGAGAGCTTTGAGGAGTATGTGCGGAGTAAGGCTGATAGATAAAGTGAAAAATAGTGTGATACGACGGAAATGTGGTCTGAAAGAAGATATAGTGATAAAGATTCAGAAAGGAATTTTGCGATGGTTTGGACGTTTGGAACGGATGGATGAAAGAAGAAATACGAAAGAAGTGTATCGTGTAAGAATGAATGGAGATGTCGGTAGGGGACGCCCAAGACGGACGTACGCCGACCAAATAGGTGACGTAATGAAAAAGGGCCAAATTAAAAGTACCCATAACCGGCGAGCATGTATGATGAGGTTAATGAATGTCGAAGAAGCGAAAGAGGTGTGTTTGAACCGGAGCATTTGGCGTTCCATAGTCTCTGCCTACCCTAATGGGAGACAGGCGTGACGATAGATAGATATATAGACTTGTATATTGTATGTATGTTAATTCTGTACGGTATCTGTCATATTTAAAAATATGTATGTCTATCCATTGTCTAGTACTCATAGTGCAAGCTCTGCTTAGTTTGGGACTAGGTGGTGTTGCGTGTATTATATGTATTGTGTGTATATTTTTACTTATAAATAAATAAATACATAGTATATTGGCTGATCACTGGCCAGTTGGTTCCGTAAGGTGCTGCTGACTTCTATGACTGATGAGTTAAATTCCCATTCAGGGTTAATCCTTGTGTCTGGATGTATTTTTTAATTTTTAGAATGCATCAATGTACAAAATGCTATTAGTGGCTATGTCTACTTTGGAATCGGATAGGATGAAATAAAATGTCTTAAGAATATAACTGATTGTCATGAAATGCTTACGTGTCATCTGGAGTATAGAAAAAACGATAGAACAACTTTCATTCGCGGGCGAACTTGGTTGTGAGGCTCGGGGTAAGCGATATTTAATTATTTAATAAGCACATAACTAGGAAAAGTAGTGTGCGCCGTGGGTTTCAACCCCATACCCACTGTATAGCCATCTGTTGTTATCTCCACTAAGCTACCGTTGCTTAAAGAGGCAATACACAAGATTTAAACTCTTAGAAGAATAATCCGGACTTTGGAGCCATCAAGAATAATTTAACGGCTCATTGCGCAACATTGCTAGTAACAAAGTATGCACTCGATGTGCCAAACCAGAGCTCCGAGTGCGATGCTTAATTAGATAGAAGCCCCCTCGCGGCCACATGCCGTGAAGATACAGCGCTCTACATAATACCAGCATTAGAGGTTAGTGGGCCGGCATTAAATTATCTTATTCCATTATATACAAAGTTGGGAAGTTCAGCCACTTACACCGTGTGTAGGAGCTACGAAACTTCTAGAGCTTACTTGTACACCAACAACGTAGACTACAAATTATATTGTATAGGAACTTCGGTATTGGCAACAGTGGTCGGTGGAATTGACGTTTAATACGCTGAACAACGCTAGTGAGCTAGACAAAATTAAGTGGTCAGTTTTATTTGTGTGAGACTTTAATTGCCAATGTCTTTAAATAGATGGACGATTTTAGGTGCCATCTTTTCATGGGACAAGTCACATACTCATTACCATATACATACATATACTATTACTTACACATTCAGATTCATTATGACGATATAGTACAGATTTGACACTCGTGAAGTCCCAGGCAAAGTTAAACTGACTGGGAAACGGCAACGAAGTTTATTAGACTTAATGAATTTAAAAATAATGAATTCACTTCCATCCTTGGATTACTAAGGCGGGAACAAGATAGCGATTCAGAGCTTCAACAGCTGAAACGCACGACATTTTATTATTTGAGTAGGGTCTTCTATATTTTTTAAGGATTATAGAAGACCCTACTAAAAGAATAAATTATTTATGAGAAACACGCATCTTAGTTTCATAAAAATCGGCCAATTCACTTCAAAACCGTTATGCTAACAATTTTTCAAAATGGAAACAATAATTAAATAATTAATCGATCATAGTTCCAGATAATGCCAACGTACCCACCGATTGATAACTCAGTAAGTATGTTTATGTGAAATCAACATAAACACCATGCAAAATATAAACTAAACATACAACGGTGAACAAAATGCGAGCTATAAAAAAATTGTCGCAATTGTAAATTGCCCATCTTAGTAATTAATCGCGGTGGCATCCTTTGTAGATTTCTACTCAACAAAATGGCCAGGCTCCTTGACTTACAAAATTATAACTAGCGAGGAAGTCGTAGGCGTAACTTTAGATGGTGTGGTAAGTTACGACTCCTAAACAGATCTACCTGTAGACGTCAGTGATGCTAACTATGCATTTCTGGTTTTAGTAATTCTTTGTTAAAATATAAGAGGTAGGAGCCCTCTTCTACAGGGGTGGAAGAGGTCAAGTATGACTCATCATATCAGCCAAACGACGTCCACTGCTGGACCTATGTCCCAGCGCCCGTAGAGCACCAGCATTCACAATATTAATAAGATTTCTTCTCAAATTAAATAGAGGTCTTTGTAAATCTCGCGAGCGTCGCGGTCGTTAATCATTCGCGCTGAAAGTGGTCCGAATATTGCGGCGAGGCTGTGATATGAACATGTAGCTTAGGGGGTAGGCAGCACATACACATAGTTGTACACATATGACGACTCTATATTAAAGTCATGCGTAAATAATGTGAATATTGTTTGTAGATTATTTGTTATTACTATGATGAATTTGTTGAGATTATATGTTTTCTTCGCAGATATCGTTTTTAGTGTGAATGTGGCATGTGTATGTTTTTGAAGGCTAGTGCGTAAGCTATAGATAATTCATTATTTATTGTTGCACAATAAAGAACATGATTATAATTACTAAAAAGCACTCATAGCTAGCGACGTAAGGGCTATGTTATCCTACATTGCGATTTCTTCCAGGCAACATAGCTACATTAAGCTTGACGGAGACGAATACATTGTACTTCATAACATACATTTACAGATAACGTATTCTGTCTTGCTCTGAAAAGGTTTTCTAGTTTCTATTACTAGTTACCATTCTTTTTTGCTAACACTAGCACTATTCAACAGACTAAAAAAGATGTAATGAGAACTAAATTACCAAGATATAATGATTGATCGTGAAACAAATATGCGGTATTTTCATACAAATAACATTACAAAGCCTCGACATTAATTACTCGGGTGCCGCTTTCAAGTTTCAGTCCCATACTTTGGTCCGAACTTCTCCGTCAAAGTTACACCGTGATTCGGCTGCCGAAGGTTCACTTTGCATTTATAAACCCAACAGTTTAAAAATGTACGAAGAACAGAAGTATCATTTAAACCTGTTTAGCCACTCCAGAGATTAACCAGGACAAACAGAAAGACAGACAGACAGGCCGGCAGACAGATAAAATTAAAAAAAGTTTGTGTAAGACTTGGTGACTAGTGACAAGCATCGAGAAAAGCATGTTAAGATGGTTTGGGCACATGGAGAAGATGGATACGATGAACGAAAGACGAAAGACTGACAAAGAAGATATATAAGGCAAATGTGAATGGGACAGGACGAAGGGGAAGACCTAGGCGGACGTTCTCTGTCCAGATTGGAGACATCCTAAAAAAAGGACAGGTCAGAAGTACCCTAAACAGAAGAGCATGCATGAGAAACTTGATGGGAGTGAATGAAGCAAGAGAGGTATGTCAGGATCATTGCAAATGGCGTTCCGTAGTCTCTGCCAACCCCTCCGGGAAACAGGCGTGAGTCTATGTATGTAAGACTTGGTATCTTGTAACTACACTTAAAAGCCATAGTTATTTTGAAATTACAGATAGACATTTCAATTTTATTTATATGTAGAGTACTTTTAGATGTAGGTATAAATAGCAACCGGAATAGCGCTAGGCCGTTGATAATAATCAAGGATCATCATGAATATGTTAAAGTGGTATAAACGTTGCAGTGTTTTCCAAGGATAGGCCTAAACCCAATTTATTTAAATAACGTCAGCAGAAAGTCGCAAAGTATCCCGAAAGTCAAATTACATCCAAATTCCACCCACAGTATTTAAGCTACGTTCTAATTTGTTTACTTACGCGTACTCTGTAACTTGTGTGTGCGATGAAATAAAGTATTCAACAACTTTGAATTCGTGATTAAATACCAACTTAAGTTTATTGGTTAAAAAGTTTCGTGCCTACATTGAAGTACTTAATTATTTACCGCCTGGCTTTACTTTTTAATTTTAAACAGTTTAGGACTATACAATACAAGGTATTCATGATAGTAGGGCCTTGCTGATTTCAGCATGAATGGGCCGGCTCAACCGGGGAAAAGATCCTCTCACAGGAAATCGTTCTAAAGTAACAGTACCTAAACTGTTGCGGTGAGTGAGAGTGCCGGAGGCCCTATCCCCTATTCCTTCTCCCTCATCCCACTCTTTGTGACACGGCAACGCAATTGTGACTCCTGTGGTGTTACTTGTGTCCATGGGCGGCGGTAATTGCTTACCATCAGGCGATCCGTCTGCTCATTTGCCGCCTATTACTAAAAAAATACAAGGACTAAATATGACATAAGGGTATAAAAAAAACAGGAAGAATAATCGTAAAATCAAAAAATATGAAGCTATTACATTTCATCGATGTGCCACTAATAATACGTTCATTAATTATCACAAACATGTAAGGATACAACATCAAAAAGGTGTGTTATTATTTACATTTTAAACCGTCATTAGCGCAGGGCCGTACTAGAGCCGTTTCATTCAGCACATTGATTATTTTATACCTCCGACGCCTCTGTGTAAAATGTTACGGTGAATTTATTATTTATATATTCAATTTTTTTCATTCTTCTTATTCATGCGTTGAATGTGGTATATTTACATGTGTAACTGTTTGAATATGGCGAAATGGATGGTGACAATTTTGTATGAGTTTGAGTTAAGCGTGACTCATGTGTTTTGTGTGATGTTTCTTTAATAGCTTGTGTTTTAGGAGTTTTGTTGGTTAAAAATATAGTCGTTAAAGTTTTCCAAAACGAAATGAATTATTGGACATAAAAATTAAGCACACTTAAATTTTATGTCGAATGTCGTTGACTTGAGAGTAGGTATTTAAAAATATGCCGAAGTTTCAGTCGTTAATTTATTTTAACATCACTATCCTACATGATCTGTAAACACTTTATACTTCGTCATAAATCTGTAATTGCATAGCGAATACATTTTCCAGTTAGTTTGTGATTTTGCTTATAAAATTTTGTCGGAACATAAAAGCGAGTAGCAAATCATATTCACGAAGTGCCCAGCGTGTGATCAAATACGGATATCATATTTTAAATTTAAAGTATAACAGCAAAAGTTAGTTGTTTCTTGCAGTGCTATAAAGTTTGGCTGCAGAGAACTTACTGCTTCATCGCCTCTTGTAGATGTTGAAAGTTACAATCGTCTTAAGGACCTGTGGCACCACTGGCACCACACATCAATGGCACGGAGTGAGCGGAATCGCCCCGCTTATGAAAGTTGGACCACACCATAAAATCATACGATGTTTGAGTGCAGATGTCCGGCAAGTTACACGTGCCGCAGGCACGAACTCGCCGCGTGATTTTTGTTCCTGGCGGACGGCAAGTGTCCTTGACGCGGCGTGCATGACGTGGGCGCAAGGCAGTCGGCGCGGAGCTACAACACACCGCTTCCAACCTGCTTAGAGCTTATACGCGTCGCGCTATATCATTGTTGCTAATTCATTTTATTTCTTTTGTATGTTCCATGTATAGTTTTAAATTTAGTTAATAAATAATTTCATTAGCAAACATAATAATATTCTTCATTCTTCGCGTATCTTCTTGCTTCTTTCTCCTTACCTCATTATTCATTAAATACGTAGCTTTACCCGCTTAGTGAGTTAAAGTCAGTGTTTTAACACGGGTTCAATTCCCGTACGTAGTTAGTGTAGGCTAGTACTGGCATACACTACAGTGGTGACTCCGACGTTCACGCTTCGCTCGCGAGATTCCGCGTTTTCGGTCGACATACCTACCGGGCGGCGTTCCTGAGAACATTACAGAAGACCGTGCTTGCTCCAGTGGACTTCGAAGACGAGTTAGAAGCGACCCACGAACTCAGAAAACGTTCCTGTTTACATCAGTGACCGGCTTTATAAAAAAAGGTTGGGGTGTGGTCCAACTGGTGAGCGATTTGATTTTTATTTAACATGTCCGACTCTGACGAAAATAATGCTAGTGAAGCAGCGGTCGTACCTCCTAGTATTTTAAGAGTAGCTGTTAGAATACCGCCATTTTGGCCAGAGGAACCCGAATTATGGTTCGTTCAGGTGGAAAGCCAATTTAAGCTATCGAAAATAACTACAGATGACACAAAGTATTGTTATTTAGTGGCTCAATTAGGCCACCAGTATGGTGCCGAAGTCAAAGACGTTATTACAAGACCGCCCAATAGTAATAAATATGATAAGTTAAAGTAGGAACTCATAAAGCGATTATCAGCTTCTCAGGAAAAGCGTGTCAAACAATTGTTAATGCATGAGGAGCTTGGGGATAGAAAACCGTCCCAATTTTTACGCCATTTGCAGGGACTAGCAGGACCATCAGTACCTGTAGAATTTTTACGCACTATATGGTCTAGTAGATTACCATCAAATATTCAAACAGTGATTGCTTCACAGGCTGATATTCCACTAGACAATCTGGCAGAGCTAGCTGATAAGGTGCACGAGATAGCGCCAGCGATACCACAAGTGGCCAGCACATCCGTGGCGGTAAACACGACCCCCCTGATCACCGACCTCGTGCAGCAAGTGTCTGAACTGACTAAGCAGGTAGCCTTGTTAACCTCACAGGTGTCCAGTAATGAGAGACGTCCAAGAGCTCCGAAGTGGCGAAATAATCGTTCCCAATCTCGGTCACGCAGTCGGTCGCGACCTAAACAACCACCACCAGGCCACCCCCATTGCTTTTATCACTTCACATATGGGTCAAAAGCTAACAAGTGCAAACAACCTTGCCAATTTCCATCGGAAAACTCGCAGGGTGGTCACAAATAGCGGCTAGCGACTGCCCTTCATCTACAGGCCGTTTATTTATAACTGACAGGAATTCTAAGGTGCAATTCTTAGTCGACACGGGTTCAGACCTGTGCGTGTTTCCCCGGTCTGCAGTTAAAACACCCTGTCGACGGTCAAAGTACGATTTAGTGGCCGCTAACAACACTGTAATCCATACATACGGACCGCTTCAACTACAAATAAATCTAGGACTTAGAAGAAATTTCACCTGGAACTTTACCATTGCAGACGTGACAAAGGCCATCATTGAGGTAGACTTTCTAAGCTTCTACAACCTGCTGGTAGACTGCAGAAATCAACGCCTGATTGACAACGTCACGACACTTTCAGTTCCTGCTGCACGCTGTAGCTCAATCGACGTGGCATCTGTAAAAGCAGTGACAGGTAACTCTTACTACCATCAGATTCTGCGTAAGTACCCAGAAATAACTCGACCTCCAGGGAAACAAATACTAGGGAAGCACAACACGCTGCACCATATCAGGACGACGCCAGGGCCACCCGTAGCTTGCAAACCTAGACGTCTCGATCCCGCTCGACTGCAGGTAGCTAAAAAAGAGTTTGCAGAAATGCTAGCTAGTGGAGTAGCAAGACCTTCTGAAAGCGCTTGGTCAGCGCCACTACATCTGGTAAAGAAAAAGGACGACGGATGGAGACCATGTGGTGATTACAGAGCACTAAATGCAAGAACAATAACTGACAGGTACCCCATTCGTCATATCCATGACTTTTCTCACCAGCTAGCAGGATGTACAGTATTCTCAACCATAGATCTTGTGAAGGCCTACAACCAAATTTCAGTCAATCCTGATGATATTCACAAAACAGCGATAACAACACCTTTCGGACTTTTTGAGTTTCCATTCATGACCTTTGGTTTGAGAAATGCAGCTCAAACCTTTCAAAAGTTCATCGATGAAGTTTTATTGGGCCTCGACTTCTGCTATGGATACATTGACGATATTATAGTGTTTTCAGCGGGGCCTGAAAAACATAACGAGCACCTATGTATACTGTTCGAGTGCCTAAAAAAATATGGTATCGTTATCAACCCATCTAAGTGCAATTTAGGTCAATCTAAGGTAACTTTTCTTGGTTATCACGTAACCGCTGAAGGAACGAAGCCGTTAGAATCCAGAGTGCAAGCTATTCAGGAGTACCCAGTCCCCAAAATCGTCAAAGAGCTGCGACGATTCTTAGGAGTTATAAATTTCTACCGTCGATTTGTACCTAACGCAACTCAACTACAGGCACCTCTGAACGCTGTTCTAGCTGGCCCTAAGGTAAAAGGCTCCCATCATATACATATGACTCCAGACATGTTGAAAGCTTTTGAAAATTGTAAGTCCTCACTGTCCAATGCAGCACTTTTAGCTCACCCAAACGCTACTGCTGAACTAGCACTCGTGACGGACGCTTCGGATAGTGCAATTGGCGCTGTCCTGCAGCAGAATAAGGGTAACGGCTGGCAACCGCTGGCTTTCTATTCTCATAAACTCAGCGCTACTCAACGGAAATACAGCCCATATGACCGTGAACTACTTGCCATTTATGAAGCAGTGAAGTATTTCCGTTACATGGTAGAAGCTAGACCTTTCACAGTCTTCACAGACCATAAACCACTCACCTTCGCCTTCAAGTTGAATCGCGACAAAAATTCTCCAAGGCAATTCAGGTACCTTGACTTTATTGGTCAATTTACTACCGATATAAGATACCTACCAGGTAGCAAAAATGTCGTTGCTGACGCGCTGTCCCGCGTAGATGCTGTAACAACTGCCGTAGACTTCCAAGACCTTGCAAGATGTCAGGACACAGATCCAGAATTGCAGGACTTACTGAGTCACGGTTCCTCGCTGCAGCTGAAAAAGATTGCGTCACCATTGAGTGACAACTTGCCATTATATTGCGACATCTCAACAAACTCACCTCGTCCATATGTCACGCCAACGTTAAGAAGACGCATATTCGACTCACTACACAACCTTCACCACCCAGGAGCTTCTGCTACAGTGCGACTAGTCTCACAAAGCTTTGTGTGGCCAGGGATTCGCAAAGACTGTAGAGAGTGGGTCAGGCAGTGCACACAATGCCAAATGTGCAAAATTCACCGCCATACCAACTCCCCAATATCCTCTTTCCTTACACCTTCATTCAGATTTAGCCACATTCACCTCGACATCGTAGGGCCCTTAACCCCTTCGTATGATTTCAGGTACTGTCTCACTGTCATCGACAGATTTACTCGGTGGCCTGAGGCATACCCACTGAAAGACATCACCGCGGAGACCTGCGCAGCCACACTGGTGTCCAACTGGATAGCCAGGTTCGGCTGTCCTGCACGGCTGACCACAGACCGTGGTCGACAATTCGAGAGCCACCTCTTCAAGGCCTTGACTTCACTACTAGGCACGCGCCACTTTCGCACCACTGCTTATCATCCCGCTGCGAATGGTATGGTGGAGCGACTTCATCGACAACTCAAGGCAGCCATCATGTGCCATTCTTCACTACAATGGACAGAAGCACTCCCATTGGTACTGCTTGGTATGCGTAACTCCTGGAAAGATGACATCCAGACTACGCCTGCCGAACTCGTCTACGGTGAGCCGCTACACTTATCCGGGCAATTCCTATGTCCGAAAGAAGACTTCTCCACCGCTGACGTCACCGAGTACGCAACACGGCTCCGAGTCCAGATGGCCCGGCTTACCCCTAGACCAGCTTCTTGGCACACAACCTCGCCATTCTACGTGCCGAAAGATCTTCACACCTGCACTCACGTCTTTCTTCGCCGAGACCACCTCCGGAGAGCACTAGAACCTCCTTACGTCGGCCCTTACAAAGTCGTAAAGAGGTACCCAAAATTCTTTACACTCAACGTAAGAGGAAAACCTATTAACGTATCCATTGATCGACTAAAGCCGGCCTACATGCTCCGAGACGAGAGGGATACCCAAGCGGCGGCACCAACTGCACTACCTATCCCGACTGCAACCACTGCTGCTAGCACCATCGTGGAGCCAGAAAGAAGAATCAGGAGTGGTCGAACGGTGAGA
Source organism: Euclidia mi (assembly GCA_944739405.2). Lineage (NCBI taxonomy): Eukaryota > Metazoa > Arthropoda > Insecta > Lepidoptera > Erebidae > Euclidia > Euclidia mi. The sequence continues at coordinate 16,560,863 of OX123195.2, forward strand.
TTCCCCAACTTCTATCGCCCGTAGTCACGGGCTGGCCGGGGGGATATGTGGCACCACTGGCACCACACATCAACGGCACGGAGTGAGCGGAATCGCCCCGCTTATGAAAGTTGGCCCACACCATAAAATCATACGATGTTTGAGTGCAGATGTCCGGCAAGTTACACGTGCCGCAGGCACGAACTCGCCGCGTGATTTTTGTTCCTGGCGGACGGCAAGTGTCCTTGACGCGGCGTGCACGACGTGGGCGCAAGGCAGTCGGCGCGGAGCTACAACACACCGCTTCCAACCTGCTTAGAGCTTATACGCGTCGTGCTATATCATTGTTGCTAATTCATTTCATTTCTTTTGTATGTTCCATGTATAGTTTTAAATTTAGTTAATAAATAATTTCATTTGCAATCATAATAATATTCTTCATTCTTCGCGTATCTTCTTGCTTCTTTCTCCTTACCTCATTATTCATTAAATACGTAGCTTTACCCGCTTAGTGAGTTAAAGTCAGTGTTTTAACACGGGTTCAATTCCCGTACGTAGTTAGTGTAGGCTAGTACTGGCATACACTACAGACTTGTCTCTACATCTGTCACGTTTAAGAGGCTTTAGCGAACTTAGATAAAGGCTTTTGAAGTCAATCGAAAAGTAAACAGAAGGTAAATTTTAAAAAACCTAACTAAATGAAATAAAGAAACCTTTGTAGTTAGCTTATCTATCAAATATTGCTTGATTACTGTGCGGTCTTTAGCAGGCCTCAGTAAATTTTATGACAAACTTAATAATGATCTGCGTCGAGAATGCTTCAAAACCCGCTGATTTTTAAAAAACAAACTTTCATTCCCTACTTTACAAACTTAGAAATGGAATAATTAAAAAACACTTTTTTAATGGGTTGCGTAAAAAGACACTTACTGTCCAGATATCATGTTTTTAGTTAATTGAAACTACGTTTACGCTCTGCGATGATATGTTAGTTAGGTCAAATGATTTTATATATCACGAGTAATTTTATACGTATAATAAAAGATGATTAATCTATATATCAACAAACAAATAACAAAGATTACAGTTTTTAAATCAACTCATCATCATCATCATCAGCCTTTAACAGTCCACTGCTGGACTAGGCCTCCTTTGTAAGGAGGAATTGGCCCACTATACCACGCTGGCCAAACGGGTTGGTATAGGGTTTGTATCAAGTTTTCCTTCTCTTACAGTGCTGTTCTCTGCATAATATGCTCCCTCTGTCGACTCTTACGATACCCATGGGATGATATGGGGTGGTGACATTCCGTATTCTTAATCCGTCACCACACGGACATTAAATCAACTACTTGATTGTTTATTACATAAAATCATACCAGCGTGTTACAGAGCAAGATATATCGTACAATACACTAAGAAACAGCATCATGTTAATATAGGAAATGCACTCTAATCGGTACCACTCTGAGAATTTTCCCTGTAGCTTTCGCAAATACTTTTAACCTCTAAATTTGCCATAAAATATTTCTGCCACGAAACTGAGGGGGAAGTTTGAAAACATTACAAGCTTTGGGGCTACAATTCACCGGCTATTGAGGGCAGGCCCGGACCGGCTATCCTTGGGTCTATAATGGCATCAACGAAACAATAACTTCATTCATTAAGCCATAACACTGCGTAGCTGTTGATTATTTCGGTTTATTGTGAAGCAGCCGATTGTACCAACAAGAAGCTTTAGTTAATGCGTGGGAAATGGTTAGTGCTTTTTGTGTTTGTTTTTCGTTTTTTGTGTGGTTTCTTATGTTAAGGTTTTGGTACTAGGTTTATAACGCGAGTGAATTTTTACAAGGCAATACTTTTTTTTTGTATTTGAACAACTCTGAAACTACTCGACCGAGAGTATTTTAATAAATTATTTTTTTACATTACTAGTTTAAATGTGAGTTTGTTTATCACAAGGATAATTTTGTAATTTCTGATACACGTTATTATGGATGCTAAAATTACAAGAGATAGGACTACTACAAACAAACTGCGGGCAAAAGCTCATCAGATGTATTTTAATTATGTGGTCTCGAGGAACTAATAAGTTACGGCGGGTAAGCAAGTTCACAGCAGTTAGTGGCAGTGAAATGTATTTACTTATGTAGTCCGATTTTTATGGTAGGTACATTCATGAGCTTTGATCTCATGCTGAGAACATGCTCGTTGAATACAAGAACGCTTAGCCTCACTTTTCTCTAGAGAGCCTTGAATCCCTGAAACGCTTCTCAAGGTGTTTCATCCGATTTATAAAGAATTTTATTAATGAAATGCTTTTACATATTTGGATACGTAATATTTTAGTTTCCGCTTTAATATATTATTTTATGCTTTATTATAAACATCTCCCTACTAGTAGTGATTCTGATATCTGTGGTCGATTGTACAGCCAAGGCTGTTTCAAAATACAACGGAAACAAAGAATATGAATATTCTAAAATATTATGCTACAGGTAATATTATTTTTCCCACTAGAGACGAAATCACAACGCCATTAACATTTTTATACTATGTTAAAAGACCATTCTCGCGCACCGCAATAAAATATGTTATGCTAAAGAATTTCAAATACTGGACACATAGAACACTTAGGGCCTGTGCAAACCACGTTTTTTAAACGCGCCATCGACGCGCGTTTGTAGTGATACAGACGCGATACGCACGCAAGTCAGACGCAGCCCGTAGACCTTTGAACACCTGTATAAATTCAAATACGCGTTTGAATCGATACAAACGCTCTCAGATTATAGAACAAGATTCAGATGGAGCGCGCGGAACATTGCGTAAAGCCACTGAAGCAAATACAAATTAAAAAGAGAATACAAATCCGGCTCAGTGCGATATGAAGCATCGTACAGTTCACGCGCCCCGATCAACTCAAGTTTTACATTCATAAAATGCCGTCATGCGTTTTTAAACATTGTAAAAGTTGTTTCTCATTATCTTTTCACAGTTATCTATGGATTATTTGACTGTTTCATAATTTAATTTCGATAAAATTCGTATTTCTGCAAAAAATGTGTAAGTGTTGCCAGTTTACGTCGACGCTGTGTTCTCTGTATTATGGAAAATGCACTTGTCAATTGATTTATTTGAGTAATAAAATGAAAAATATATTAACATATTATAAAAGTATATTTTAGATATATCTTAATTAGCAAATATTGTTATAGGCTTTCCAATATGTATACATTGTTTTGGGCTCGATCCCTATACGATCCAAATATTCATGTACTTAATGTGTAGAAACAAAAATGATTGATTTAAGGCAATAATTTTTTTAATAGCTTACGCTGTCCCACTCCTGGGCAAAGGTTTCCTCCAAATCTTTCCAGGTATGCTTGTCGCACTTAATCTCTTGTGGTAGGCGTCTAGGTCATTTCACCACCTGTTTCGGGCCCGGCCTCGGCGACGTCGCCTATCCTCTGGTACCCACAGTGCTGACACTCCCAACGAGCCTCGTACATACGGCTGACGCTGCTCGCCCAGTTCCTATGAGACTGGCAGCCTTTCTTCCCATGTCTTTGATGCCTGTTCTAGAACGCAGCTCGGTGTTCCGTATCCTGTCCTTAAGTTTAAGATCCAGGATTCTGCGCTCTATGTGTCTTTGGCAGACCCCTAAACGTGACCTGTGAAGCTGGGTAGGTGACCTGGCTTGAGAATCGTACGTTGGAATGGTCAGAATAAACAATCATATCCATGAGTTTGCGTTTCTAATATTTATATTTTTTAAAGAGGAAAATTAGTTTTGTCTACAAATCATAATATTTATACTTTATTGTGTAATTGACAAAATTTCGCCTGTTTATGAATACCTTTACAAGGCTGAGAGAATTGGTCTATATTCTATGTATAATAATTATGTATGTATTTACAAATAAAAAGTATATATATATGTACATATGTTTATCCATTATCTAGTACCCATAGTACAAACTTCTGCTTAGTTTGGGACTAGATGGTGTTGTGTGAATGTGGTAGAATACATACATACATACATACATACATACATACATATCGTCACGCCTTTTATCCCCGAAGGGGTAGGCAGAGGTGTATTACTACACCCACTTTTCGCCAGATATACTTTAGTCCCACGTAATAAGGGGCGAGCCTATTGCCGTACCGGGCACATTTCCAGACTCCGTGCTGCTACTGAGAATTTCGTGACAGAAAAACCCAATAACACTGCCCGACCCAGGAATCGAACCCGGGACCTCCCGATCCCACGCGCACATTTATGCCGCGAGACCAACGAGGCAGTCGTATAGGGTTTGATGTCGAGTTTTCCGTCTCTACGCAAAGATGGTATTTGCATCGTGTTAGCCCTTAGTCACCTCTTACGACACCCACGGGAAGATAGGGGGTGGTGACACTTGTATTCTATGCCGTCAACCACACGGCAAATGGTAGAATATTATAAAGAAAAAAAAAATCTTGTATAGTGTACGTCGCTTTCATTAATGTTCACTGTCTCCGGTGCATGAATATTATACGTAATGAAATCTATTACAGTTATACAGTAAATTATTCAAGACCGCAAACTAATGTCAGTATATCTAAACTTCTATAAAAACAATACAAAACTATGTGCAAAAGAGTGGGAGATTGTCCGTGTGGTGACGGATTAAGAATACGGAATGTCACCACCCCATATCATCCCATGGGTGTCGTAAGAGCTAATGGAGGGAGCATATTATGCACAGAACAGCACTGTAAGAGAAGGAAAACTTGATGCAAACCCTATACCAACCCGTTTGGCCAGTGTGGTATAGGTGGCCAATTCCTCATTTCAAAGGAGAGTCCTAGTCCAGCCGTGGACCGTTAAAGGCTGATTATGATGAGTGGGAGATTATTCATAATCTGGCAACTTTACACGCACATAGACGCTCGTGTCCGTACAGTGCAATCGCCAAATGTCACGCACACATAGCTGTCAACGTGCCTCACTTTGATGAATGCGCTCCATCTACCCTTTGACCTAATAATCTGAGCAAGCGCTATACTAACGTGCGTGTGTATTGATACAGACGCACCGGTGCTGCGCGTTTGTATCGATACAAACGACAACAAACTGATTTTAAACTTTCGCGATTTGTATACATCATAGAAATTAATTTAGCGGGTCTTAATCGCGTTAACTTGACTTATATAAGGTATAAATACCTATTTGTTACCGACGTTTTGCTCGTCTTGCACCGAGCGTGGTCGCGGAGAGACTGATGAGAGCTCAGCGACGTCTTGTGGAAGTGCGGGTTTCAGCACCTACCCTCACTTGGTCTTTATTTAAGTTCGCAATGTCGGTACTCCGACACACTACACTAATGACGTCTACACACTGTTGAGATTTATCACTGCGGCGGTGTTTACACTTGCTGATGACTGGATTCCAAGTGGCCGATAATCTATATCCATCCTCTCGGTTGAAATTGTTATATTTCTTGATTTCTACCGCTTCACGTACTATCCTGGAGTAATAGTGACGATCGGTGGATAAGACTTGTGGTTGATGCAGTTCTATCCAGTGGTTTGGTCCAGACTCCAACAAATGCTCAGCTATCGCCGACTTGTTAATATGTCGGTTTTTTACAGCTGCGATATGTTCCTTTACCCTTTCAGCGATTGTACGCTTAGTCTGCCCGATATATGAACTACCACAGCTGCAATCGACTTTGTAGACGCCAGGTGTTTGGAGAGGAATTACATCCTTTGGTGTACGCAGATTGTGTGCTATCTTAGAGAGCGGACTGTATACAGTCTTGATGGAGTATTTCTTGAGTACTGTTCCAACTTTGTCCGTCACTCCCTTTACATACGGCATGTAAGCGGGCACTCTGCTTACTTCAGGTTTACGCTCGTTCCTCTTCCGACAGAGTAAGTTTTTCTTGTATCCGTTGCACCTAAGTACCTCCCGAACATGTGACAGCTCACTATTTAATTGTTCGGGGTCACATAAGTCATAAGCTCTGTTCACTAACGAGGACACAACGGAATCCAAGTGCCGCAGATGGTGGTGCGAGTTCGCGTTGAGATACCTGTCGGTGTGTGTCGGTTTCCTATACACAGTGTGTCCAAGGGTACCATTATCTCTCACTGTCACTTTAACGTCGAGAAAGGGTAACGATCCGTCTACCTCCATTTCGAATGTGAATCGGATGTTTGGATGTATGGAGTTCAATATGTGTGCGAATTGTTCTACTTCCTGCTTGTTGCCCTTTATGATGCAGAAGATATCGTCGACATACCTTTTCCATAGTTTCACATTTGACGCCTGCATGTCTATGGATTCCTCAAAGTGCTCCATCCAGATGTTGGCCATTACCGGTGCTATAGGGCTACCCATAGCCACTCCATCGATCTGGAGGTAATGTTGTCCACGATATAGGAACCCACATCTTAGGCAGCCGCCTAAGATGTGGGAACCTACCCTAGGTGCTGAAACCCGCACTTCCACAAGACGTCGCTGAGCTCTCATCAGTCTCTCCGCGACCACGCTCGGTGCAAGACGAGCGAAACGTCGGTAACAAATAGGTATTTATACCTTATATAAGTCAAGTTAACGCGATTAAGACCCGCTAAATTAATTTCTATGACAACAAACTGCTCTGTAGGATAAAAGCGCGCCGTCGAAGCGCGTTTCCAAAGCGACTCGAAATATTATATTGTGGAAGTCAAGAAGGTCATCATTGGGGAATTAAAGAAAAACACACTGCAATGACAAACGGAGAGATAACGTATGACGCAGCGTAGAAGATACATCCCAGTTTTAACATATCCCCAATATACAGATAAACATTTGAATGCAATTTTATTTTATGCATCAAGCAATAGAAAAAAAGAAAACTGAACCGTTCCGTTTTACATTACCGAGTAATGTTGTATTACACCCGCATTTAAAAGAACAAGCAAATAGTACAGCACAAAAAGCGTTTGGTCGCGGCCCGCATAGTGCCGCATTAAAATCACATTAAGATGTCAATACTTCATATCGATATCTGCTCTAAAACTGAAACTAAGTACTTATCCAATCCGAGAACAGTCACATATGGCGTCCCACAAGGAAGTGTATTAGGTCCTTTACTCTTTTTAATCTACATAAATGATTTGCCAAAAGCCGTCAAATTCCCGATGGTACTATTTGCTGACGACAGTACTGCTGTATTTAATTTTACTGATGCCGACACTTTTGAAAATGACATAAATAATACTCTGGCAGATATAATAAATTGGTTGACATGCAATAATCTTATTATGAATCTTGACAAAACTAAAATAGTAAGCTATTCCCAAAGAAAAACTACAATGACATTAAATATTAATTATGGACTGAAAAAAATTGAAGAAGATGATACAATTAAATTTTTAGGGATATGGATCGATAAAAATATGACATGGAAAACACAAACTGACGCTATATGTAAAAAATTGAATAAATTTGCATATGCCCTGTATAGATTATCAAAAATTGTCCATCAACCTGCAGTATTGGCCGCTTATCACGCGTATGTAACATCCACGCTAAGATATGGATTAATATTTTGGGGAAATGCTACAGACAGGGAACGTGTTTTTAGAGCACAAAAAAAATGTGTCAGAGCGTTTTTTGTTGATAAATGTGGCACTTGCGTGACTGATAGCTGTGTCCCTTATTTCAAAGAGTTGAAAATATTAACTATGCCTGCCCTGTATATATATGAAGTTGCGACATTTGTAAAAACAAATATACATATGTTTGGAAGTCTGAAATCCCGTAGACACGCAGACAAAATACAAAATATGCCTTCGAAAACAGCCCTATTATCTAAGAGCTTTTTTGGCATGTCTTCGAGAATTTACAATAAAATACCTAAAAAAATAAGAGAGATTGATAATATTGCTGTATTCAAGAGAAATTTACATATATTTTTAATAACCAGACCGTACTACACGGTAAATGAATTTTTGTCGGACAGATTTCTCACCACAGAAGGTCTGTGACTGAGTGACGAAATTATTTATAATAAATGTAATTTAATTAATATTAAGGCTGACTCTATTTCTTTTTTCTTTTTTTAATTGATATTTGTTTAATAATTAGTGTTATCTTGCAATTACAGACTTATAATGATAATTTTAGTACATACCCTATTATTTATTTATTACTTAATTTTGACATTTGTTATGATTTCATTTCATTATTCTATTTATTTATTATTTGTGTGTTTTTTTTAATTTATTTAGAATTATCGACATTTATTGTACCTAATTAATTTGTAATTATTATTGTACGCCTTAAATGGCAGAGCAGTGAGGTCGCACTCTATGCTTCAACTTCAACACCTTGTAATAACCACTGTCTCACAATAAAAAATACTTTGACTTTGACTTTGACTTTGATATATTTTGTACAGGCCACAACTCTGGCCCACGTGTGTGTTCATTTGATTTCGATATATTTTTACTTTTTTTGCCAAATTGAGATCCGACTGCAACGGTGCGTGGTTGTAAAAACGATTTTATTTTTCGGTTGACAAAATTTTAAAATTGTTGTAAATTGTATTCATATTTGCAAAACGCATGAGCAAGTTGATAAATATTTTGTTATAAGAAACGCCTACTTGACTCATCACTGCAACAAAGGTAAGTTTTTGACTCAAGTCACTGTCGCTTTTCTTCGTTATTTGGTTTTCTGGAGAGACTTTTTGAGAACAAATAATTATTTTAGAGGAAACCGTGATGGTGTTCCATCAAATAGAGGGAGGATCCTTTAACCAGCCCAGGTCATCGTGGTTGGTGGCCTGGGGCCCGACAAATGTTGCTGAGCGTAATTCAGAATATTCATGTCTTCGTAGGTCGGTGTCATTCGCAATCGATTGGTAGCTGTCATCCGATAGTTGTATGTAGCTAAAGTCAAGGTATGATTGTAGTATTTAATGTACTTATATAAACTGAATGTGTTATTATATCATGACATGTGCCTAAACCTAGTTATTCCCGGGACATTAAAGACGTAACTTTTCAAGTATCATTCATACAAAAAGATCTAGCTGGAATCCCTATATTTAATGTCCACATTCTGTAGGTCCTCTAGAAATGAGTTTTTGACCCGATGGCACAGAAAGTTACTTACTGCATTTTCATAACGAATGAAAAATAAAATAATATTGATTTTAATACCAAAAGGCAGATTGATATTATTGCTTTATGACATAATTATTATAAAATACGAATTATGGCTGGGTACTTTTAGCCATGGGAGAAAGTATTATTATTATTGAAATAAGTATTTTTTCGTTGCTCGCTTGGCCATGGTATTTACTAATTATCTTTTTATCTCCTTTTTGCTATCTATATTTACCCAAAATAAATACAATAACCCAACCCGGAAATCAAACACATTTCGTAAACCTTGTTAAGCAGAAATTCACGCCACGTTACCAAGGAGACATTGCAGAAGTACAACAAGTGTAATGAATCTAATCAACACTTCAAAGAGGCGTAAAGCTGACATTCCCAAATTTAAGTTATTCATTTTTAAACAAACTGACATCAAAATATCTACGGCAGAGAAAAATAATTTCACCAAAAACAAACCGAGATAAAGGGTGCACTGAATTATTCATAAATTCTAAACGAGAAATCCAAGACATCGAATGAATACAATTTAACTTTTTTATTTTACCCAAATTCGTCTCTGTGTAAGCAACTTTTTTTGTTTGCATCCATTTTGAAAAGCTAGTTAGATCTGCGATAGCCTAGTGGAGATATCATGCAGAGAGTATCGGGCTCGAATCCACGGCGCTTACCACCGACTTTTCGAGGTTATGTGCGTAATTTAAATTGTCGCTATCTCTTTGGGTTGCAGAGGTCAGACGGCAGTAGCTCTGTGGAAAAGTTGATATTTTTTCATATCTGGTCGGATTAGTAAGCGGACCTCTGGCTCCAAGGCGTGTAAGTCTAGGATGCAACCGGGATAACGCTAGGGTGATCATGAGGAGTTAGAGCTAAGAGACGAGAGACTACTGTTTTTTCTGTTGCAATGTGTTTAGCGTTCCCCTTGAAGAACTTTCAGTTTGAGTTTAGTCTTTGGCGACTGCTGATATTGCTACCATTTGATAGTAACTCGTAGGATCTGTTCTCGGACATGGTTGCGTTTCATTGATGCTGCAGCTGCAATACTCCATCATGCCGTTAAATCTTAGTAAATTGGCCGACGGGTAGAATACGTTGGAAACCAATACCATACATTCCAAAAGAAACGCATTGTAAGTTACGTAATATGTCAGTGTTAAAACGTTACCTTTCAACTTAAATATATTTTTTTATACCCTGCCGGCTGCGCAGACAGTCTCGGGTGCAAGCCCACGGAGCGCAGCATTGACTTTTGGAAGTTATGTGCGTATTAAATTACTACTTATTGCTTACGGTATTGTGAGGAAATCTGCATGTCTAAGAGTTTTCCATATTGCTGTCGAAATACATGTAAAAATTGCCATTGCGCGCTTGCTCAACATGGTGGATAGCGGCCTGAGTTAGGTAAGGTTAGGTAGGCACAATCCACTAGACTACTCATGGGGTGAAGATGTCTTTCCGTTCACGCATTGTGACAGTTTTAATACATAACTGATATTATAGTAATAACTAGCTGACCCGGCAAACGTTGTTTTGCAAAATTTTTTTGTTTTTTTTTTCTGAAAAATAGATGTTGGCCGATTCTCATAGATAGAAAGAAGCACAAAAAATTTCATCAAAATCGGTCAAGCCGTTTCGGAGGAGTATGGCAACGAAAACTGTGACACGAGAATTTTATATATTAGATAGAAATAATTAGTATAGAAATAATATCAGTTATAATATAATATTATAGAAGTAATATCAGTTGTGTGCATTTAAATGGTTTATCTTGCCAGCAATAATACGATACAACAGTCTACTTGAAGATACCTAACGTTTTATAACATCACCCATTAAAATGACCATGACAAGACATTTTCTAAACTAAAATTCTTGCTTTACAGACGGCAAGATTTGCTTGACAGGCAAGCCTTAACCGAAATTACTTGGCGTAAGAAGCTAAAATTTGGCATGTACGTTGTATAAACTGCGTGGAGCCGGGAGGGCAATATGTTTTGCCCTAATGTAAACATTTACATATGATTTAAAAGTTCGATTGCTTTGTTTAAATTTGTTTTGGTCAACTTTCTTATTCGTGCTGAACTTAAAAGTTATTTAGATACGTTTATTATTAAATTTGACGAAAAAGGCTCTTAAGGCCTTATTATAAATCCTGGTCTAATTATAGTTTACTAGAGGACGCCAGCAGCTACGCCTGCATTTTTTAAAATTCACCAGGTTTGGCCGATGCCGTGGGAATTTCGGGAAATCCCTTCTTAGTGCACCCGTACGGTCCCCAAGGAACATTCATGCCAAGTTTCAGCTTTCTGCGCCCAATAGTTTCGGCTGTAGCGTGTCTGTCTGTCAGTCAGTAACGCAAGGATTTTATATATTAAGATATTTAAGTTGCTGACTAATCTGTGTAAAACTTATTATACGTAGACGCCAGGATTTGGTTTGCGTAAGATCTTAAAAAGGTTGGGCAATCGAATTGAAAGAAATAACGATATTTCTTGTCATATGGTTTATATAGTATTATTATAAATCTCAAAAAGAGTTGGCAGACCAAGTCTCTAACAAATTAGTGACGCACTCTTTCTTTTTGCAGCCAACTGATGAATCTAAAGTGGAGTCCCTTATACTGTCCCTGGATAACGATAAGGCACCAGGTATTGACGGACTAACCAATGTTCTTATTAAAGATATTAGGATCAGCATTACACCGCAACTTACAAAAATATTTAACTTAAGTCTTGGATCAGGCATCTTTCCTGAAGCATGGAAGACAGGATGTATAATTCCAATTTATAAAAGTGGCCCAAAAGACTCAGCTGATAGTTACCGGCCTATAACATTACTAACTGCATTCTCAAAAATACTTGAGAAACTTGTTAACAACAGGCTGGTCAAGTATATCAACGACTGTAACCTACTTTCTCCTAGACAGTTTGGGTTTAGAAGAGGGAAATCGACAGATGAAGCTGTAAACCTACTAACGTCAACTGTGTCAGCACAGCTGGATAAGAACAGATGTTGTATAGGCGTTTTCCTGGACTTGGCAAAAGCTTTTGACACTGTCTCGATCCCGATACTGCTGCGGAAGTTAGAAATGCATTTTGGTATAAGAGGGACTGCTCTGGATTGGTTTAAAAGCTACATTACAGGCAGAAAGCAAAGCGTCAGGGTTGGTAATCATGAAAGTGCACTTAATATTGTTAATTTTGGCATTCCTCAAGGTAGTATCCTTGGTCCAACCTTATTTATAATGTACATGAACGATATTCATGAAGCTACCCAAGGCGATATAATTTGTTATGCAGACGACACTGTTATAACCTACGTCGGTTCCACATGGTCCGAAGCCTTCAGACAAGCTAAATCAGGGATGATCCAAGTAAAAAGTCAAAATCTGTTGACGCTGAATACTAGCAAAACAAAATATATTAATTTCTATAAAACAATCACTTCAGCTCCAGGCTTGTCGATGGGCAACAAGTTGCATAGATGTAGGAACGAAGCTCACTGTCACTGTCAAACTATTATGAAGACGGAATCTATAAAGTATCTCGGTGTAATAATTGACCAGAATTTAAATTTTAAAGCACATATCACGGCTCTAGCAGGTAGAGTACGAAAAACAGCTAATATCATACGACTTCTTCGAACTTCAGCGCCTACAGAGGTCCTAAAAACAGTATACCTTGCATTGAGCCAGTCGTTGATTACATACTGTATAAATATACTGCTTGGGTAGTGCCGCCAAAACACATTTGATAACTGTTGAAAGAGCACAGCGTTCTGTACTTAAAATAATGTTTAAAAAGCCATATTATTACCCTACTAATCAGCTTTACAAGGAATCCAAAATTCTCAGCGTACGTCAGCTTTTCATATTGAAATCAAGTTTAAAATTACATAGGAAAATAATAAATTGCGCGGACTATCCTAAACTACTGAAACGCCGCGTTTACAGAACTGATGTACCTAAAGTAAAAACATCATTTGCTAGACGCTTCAGTCCGTTTATAGATCACTTTCTATATAATAGAGTTGCCAATTCGTGTGATATTAAAAGTTGTACTGTAACGGAAGCTAAAATCAAAATCACAAACTGGCTCCTTACACTGTCATATGAGTCAACTGAAAATCTTTTGGTCCATCTGACATGAGAATGCTTATTCTGGTTCAAACCGTAATTATATTTATCACACACCAACTTAATATATGTATATATATGTATGTATATGTATCCATATTTATTTATAAACCATAGGATAAGTCAAGAAATAATTGTACGCCACCTTTGCCTCCTTTTTGTTTTAATTGTTATTTTAGAATTTCTAGTATTTAGTTCCATATTTCCGACCGAGCACAATTTGTAAATCATTTGGTAATCGTTGTAGGCACCCACAGGACAGGCTTGCCTAGTGTGGGGCCACTGGACATGTACTTGTATGTTATATCACTTTGTCAATAAATTATTATTATTATTCACTTAATTTATTATTCTTCACTTGGCACACTTTTATATTATTAAAGTACAATTAGAAAAAATACATTTAAAAATATAAAAGGGACCACGGAGACCCACCAGTGTCGGGTACAGGGACCAAGCCACCGGTGGTTAGGGCCTCAGAGACAGGAACTTCCTCACGATGCGCGCCGTGTCGAGAAGAACTGCCTTCTGAATCAAAGACTTGATCCAGCTGTCTAGTGTGAGCCTCTTTAGATGTTGGTCGAGGCTCTTGGCGATCAATCCATTCACCGACACGACTATCGGCACAATGATCGCCGAATCCACATCCCACATGTCAACAATCTCGTGAGCTAGGTCCAAATATTTAATCTCTTTCTCTTTTTCTGCTTTCACGAGATTGCCGTCATGCGGTATGGTGATATCGATTATCGTTGCGAGTCGCTCTGCTCGGTCTATCACTACAATATCAGGCTTATTGGCTACAATGATAGACCGATCCCAGTACAACAATGCACGACCATTTTCGAGAACTGGGTCGGGCACATATCTGTAGTACGGTACCTCAGAACCAATGAGATCATATTTAAGGGCTAGTTGCTGATGGACTATCCTGGCCACTTGGTTGTGTCTGTGCAAATACTGACCATTGGCAAGACTCGAACAACCGGATACTATATGCCTGAGAGATTCCCCGGGCCGGTGACACGCCCGACATATGTCAACCGTACCATCCCTCAGTATATACTTTCGGTAGTTGTTTGTCATGACAGCTTCGTCCATAATTGCAAAGACAAAACCTTCGGTTTCTCCGAAGAGATCACCGAAACGTAACCAGGCTATAGAAGCTTTAAAATTGACGTCTGAGTCATGTAAAGCTCTATAGAACCGTCCATGCAGCTCCTTGCCCTTCCATATTTCTCTTCGGTCGTCAGTACTAAGTACTGCAGGTTTGTGCCAGTTCTCTTTAGCCAGAGCGAGCGAGGTGAGTCCTGTATCAACGGCAACTACATCGCGGTGCACATCCACGTTAATTCCCAGAAAATATTCTCTGAGGTTGTACAGCTCGCGGTTATGGAGGGTCTTTGTACATAAAAAGCCTCGACCCCCACATTTCCGCGGGATGTACAACCTCATCACCGACGAGCGTGGATGATGCATCCGAGATGCAGTCAACATTGAACGGACTTTTCTATCCAGGGCATCGAGTTCCGTCTGGGTCCACCTGAGTATGCCGAAGGAATACATTAGGACTGGCATGGCCCACCCGTTGCAGGCCCGCACCTTGTTGCCACCTGATAAAAGACTGTTAAGTACTTTTTTCAGGCGGCCAAAGAAACGAGCCTGCAATGTCTGTTTCATGTCAGTCTCAGCAATATTCAAAGACTGCGACAAACCCAGGTATTTGTAGGTCTCGGTTAGGGAGAGGGATCTAAGTTGTATGGAATCTGAGAGTTGTATCCCTGCAGATTCCATAATCCTGCCTCTCTTCACATGCATGACCGCACATTTATCCACACCAAATTCCATCCTGACAGAATTACTAAAGGTTTCGGTTACCTTAAGTAATGCTGTCAGTTGGAAATTGTTGGGGGCAAATAATTTCCGGTCATCCATGAAAAGGAGGTGAGATGTAACATGACCTCCTCTCCTTAACCGATAGCCTAGCCCTGAAGCCTCTAACAAGGTACTTAGGGGGTTCAGGGCCAGACAAAACCACAAAGGGCTCAAACTATCGCCCTGGAATATACCTCGCTCGATCCTTATTGGAGCACCGCAACCCAAACTCGATCGACACCCTGGATAGCACAGTACGGTCCTCCATTGCCCCATACATGACCTTAAAAAGGTGCATAGAGTTGTATCTACTTTATACAACTCCAGCACCCTCAAAAGCCATGTATGTGGCACGGAGTCGTAAGCCTTCTTGTAATCTATCCAGCATGTCGATAGATTCTTTCGGTTACGGCGCACCTGCTGGCTAATGGCCATGTCTATCAGCAGGAGTTCTTTAGTGCCACGGGCCTCACTCCTACATCCATTTTGAGAAACAGATAAAATAGAATTATCAGCGATATGTTTCGACAATTTCGTTCTTAAAATGGATGTAAAGAATTTATATATCGTTGGCAAACAGGTTATCGGCTTGTAATTCTTAGGGTCCGTGGCACTACCAGACTTATGGAGTAGGTGAGTGACGCCAGATGTTAGAAAATCTGGTAGCGACCCCGATTCCAGTGATGACTGGAATTGAGATGCTAAGCAAGTATGCGAACTACGGAGCCATTTGAGCCAAAAATTGTGCAGCCCGTCCGGTCCCGCTGATTTCCAGTTTGGTAACGAACGGACTGCACTGGCTATATCATCATCTGTTATTGATATTGGCTCCATTGTTGGTATTTGTTCGCATACTCGCTCAACAGTCCCAATCCAATCACTCTCCGTGTGGCTGACAGGCGTCGACCAGATGCTGCGCCAAAGTGTATTAGTAGCATCATCATCCGGTCGACCCCCATCAGCGTCACCGGCCGTGGACTCGGGTCGCTCCCATCTTCTGTACACCCACCTCTCGTCTCTCTGGAATGTGCGATTCAGGCAATACCGATCCACTCTCTTTTTGTATCGCCTTATACGGTTGGCCCATGCATAGAGTTTTTGTTTTAGGGTGTCGATGCGCTCTGTAACCCGAGATAAATAATCTTGGGAACTGATATTAGTTCCCGCAAAGGCTCGAGTTACAAAGCCCATCACTCTCGGTCGGGTATTGCCCATCCTAAAACAAGACAGCTTGCCAATGAGTGCCCTAGTCTCAGCGATACGACGCTCAATCCTACGTTGCCAACCTGGCACAGCAGCGGTCTGTCGAATAGCGGTATTATTTACATTAAATTTAACCCCCGCTACTCGACACGCCGCAACCGCCGCACAATACAGGATTGAGTGTGTATTGCCGAGATTTTCACTATTCTCAAAATAAATTGGTAGTAATGCATCTAGGGCACTCACCAGCGCTATGTTTTTCTTATGCATGGGCAAACGAGGCAAACGAGGCCGAACATTTGGGTCCATGGATCGGTATTCCACAATAGCACACTCCAAAGCACTCCTTAACTGATCGTTGCACTGGGTACTTACATGAGAAGTCTCATCATCTATCTCTTCATCGGCGACATCAACCTGTTGCAGTTGTGCAACCGCCGTCCGAGTTCGTGATGGCCAAGTGATGGGGAGACTTCTCTGCACATCAGAGCGAAGTCTCTCAAGCACGGTGTCATCCAACAGACGACACCGTTGGATGGCCCGCACTTGATCCGATAGCCGTTGTGTTGACACGTTGACAGCTGGCTCAAGCGCCTGAAACAAAGGCAGCATCCGATCACGGTACGCACTGAGGTTAGTTCCTCCCTGTGTGGCCACAGAATATGCCCGCATGACGTTTTCATTCATTGAACTAGTCCATCTCATGCGGTGCACATCACCACCGGTAGCGGGGGCCCTGTTCGAGACCGGTGGGTCTCGGGGTCCCAAGCGTGTCGGTGGCCGGCCTCTCCCTCGCCGACGTACAGGTGGTGGCGACGTCGGCGGAGAGAAATACTCGTCGCTCGATGAGCTCGACGCCTCAACAATCGCCGACGACGCTGGTGCAGGTGCCGGCGGCTGCGAGGCGGAGCTGAGCGACAAGTCCGGGGATCTCAGGCGTGCAGCAGCTGCTCTCGTCAACATTTTCTAGTTATTTTATTTGCTTATATCTCTTGTTTATATATATTATGTTTTGTTTGGGTTTGCTTTGACACTAGATGTCATCTTCACAATATTTTTGCACATAAGTTTCATAAATATATTTTATGGTTTCTGTATTTATTATAATATTTATCATAAAAGGAGTTCTTGTACTATTGGAAATATAATATATTGACTCAAAACAATGATATAAAATACAAATAAAATGGTCCAAGAGAAAATGTAGGTTGTCTTGTTGACGGTTTTTTTTTTGTTATTATTATTATGCCTCTTTATTTATACACATTCTCATTAGTCTAATTTTATACCATTAAATCACTTCACAAAAAAAATAAATTTAACCATATAAAATAGGACCACGGAGACCCACCGGCATCGGGCACAGGGGCCAAGCTACCGGTGGTTAGGGCTCCAGAGAGAGGAACCTCCGAACGATGCGTGTCGTGTCCAGCAATACTGCCTTCTGTATAGAGGACTTGATCCAGCCGTCTAACGAGAGCCTCTTGAGGTGGTGGTCGAGGCTCTTGGCAATAAGACCATTTACGGTCACGACTATCGGCACAATGATCGCCGAGTCAACATCCCACATGTCGACAATCTCGTGAGCCAGGTCCAAATACTTAATTTGTTTATCTTTTTCGGCTTTCACGAGGTTCTCGTCATGGGGTATGGTGACGTCGATGATCATTGCAAGGCGCTCTAATCGGTCTATCACCACTATGTCCGGCTTGTTAGCCGCAATAGTTCTGTCAGTAATGATAGACCGATCCCAGTACAGAGTAGCACGACCATTTTCAAGAACTGGGTCGGGCACATACCTGTAATACGGTACTTCGGAGTCGACAAGTTGGTACTTTAAGGCAAGTTGCTGGTGGACTATCCTGGCTACTTGGTTATGTCTATGCAAGTATTCGCCGTTGGCAAGACGAGAACAGCCGGATACTATATGTCTGAGCGATTCACCAGGCTGGTGACATGCCCGACATATGTCAACCGTCCCATCTCTCAGAATATATTTCCGGTAGTTGTTCGTCATGACAACTTCGTCCATAATTGCAAATACAAAACCTTCTGTTTCGGCGAAAAGATCGCCAAAACGTAGCCAGGACACTGAAGCTAGAAAATCTACATCGGGCCCATGCAAGGCCCGGTAAAATCGTCCATGCAGCTCTTTGCCCTTCCATACCTCCTTGCGCTCGTCTATACCAAGTACGGCAGGTTTGCGCCAGTTCTCTTTGGCCAGACCCAGCGGGGTAAGTCCGTTGTCCACAGCAACCACATCTTGGTGCACACCCGCGGCAGTGTGGAGAAAGTATTCTCTGAGATTGCACACCTCGCGATTGTGGAGGGTCTTGGCACTTAAGAAGCCCCGACCCCCGCACTTCCGCGGGATGTACAATCTCATCACTGACGAACGCGGGTGATGCATCCGGTATGTGGTGAGTAGACAACGAACTTTCCTATCCAAGGCGTCCAATTCCGTCTGAGTCCATCTGAGTATGCCGAAGGAGTACATTAAGACCGGCATGGCCCAACCATTACAGGCACGCACCTTATTTCCGCCCGAAAGAAAGCTTTTTAAAACTTTCTTCAGGCGGCCAAAGAAACGCGCCTGCAACGACTGTTTCATGCCAGCCTCATCAATGCATAATGCCTGCGACATACCCAGATATTTATAGGTTTCGGTTGCAGAGAGTGATCTAAGTTGTGTGAAATCTGAAAGTTCTATACCATCAGATTCCACACTCCTGCCTCGCCTTACATGCATGACCGCACATTTATCCACACCGAACCCCATCTTAATTGAATTACTAAAGCTTTCAGTTATCTTTAGTAACTCAGTTAATTGGGGGTCAGTGGAGGCAAATATTTTGAGGTCATCCATGAAAAGGAGGTGGGAAATAACTTGACCTCTACTCTGCAATCTATAGCCTAGCCCTGAACTTTCGAGCAAAGTGCTCAGTGGGTTCAGTGCTAGGCAAAACCATAGTGGACTCAAACTGTCGCCTTGGAAAATACCCCGCTTGATCCTTATAGGTACGCCATACCCGCAAGGCTGTCGACACCCTGGATAGCGAAGCACCGTACTCCACTGCCCCATACATGCCTTCAAGAGGGTGCATAGAGTTGCATCAACTTTGTACAGTTCCAGCACCCTCAAGAGCCACGTATGTGGCACAGAGTCATAGGCCTTCTTATAGTCTATCCAGCATGTCGCCAGATTCTTTCGACTACGGCGAACCTGTTGGCTTATGGTCATGTCGATAAGGAGTAGCTCTTTAGTACCACGGGCCCCGCTTCTACATCCATTTTGAGATACTGATAAGATGTTATTTCTAAATATATGTGCTTCCAATTTGTTCTCAAAATGGATTTAAAAACTTTATACAGCGTTGGTAGGCAAGTTATTGGCCTATAGTTCGTAGGCTCCGTGGTACTACCAGCCTTAAAGAGCAGATGAGTTACGCCAGTTGTCATAAAAATTGGCAGTGATCCTGAATCCAGAGATGACTGAAATTGAGAAGCCAAACGAGCATGTGCACTGCGTAGCCATTTTAACCAGAAATTGTGCAGTCCGTCCGGTCCTGCCGATTTCCAGTTGGCTAACTGACGGACTGCACAATATACATCTGTGGTGTCAATGGCTACGGGCTCCATGTGAGGTATTGCCTCACATGATCGTTTAACATCCCTAATCCAGTCATCTTCCGTATGGTTGATGGGAGTCGACCATATGCTGCGCCAAAATTCAATCGTATTCGCATCATCTGGCCGACGTCCATCATCCACACGTAGGTCAGGTCGCTCCCAACTTCTATAAACCAACTTCTCATCTCTTTGGAATGCGCGATTTTGGGAGTATCGGGCTACCCTTTTATTGTATCGTTTGATACGATTTGCCCACGCATAAACTTTCTGCTTCAGGAGGTCGATGCGTTCTGTGACCCGTGACGCATGTTCTTGAGGACAGAGTCCAGTTCCCTTAAACGCCCGGTTCACAAAACGCATCACTCTCGGGCGGGTATTGCCCGACCTGAAGCAGATTAGCTTACCTATGAGTGCCCTGGTCTCAGCAATACGCCGCTCAATTCTACGCTGCCAAGCCGGGACGGCATCTCGAGGAGCAATATCAAAACTATTTTGTATTTTAATATTAGCTACTCGACATGCCGCTACAGCCGCACAGTACAGAATTGAGTATGTATCGCTAAGATTTTCACTACTGTCTATGTTATTATTATTTTTATTAGCTTTGTTGAGCTCATCAGAATACACTATTCTTTGCAGTACACCAACCTACCTATTTTCTCAGTCACTAATTCTTGTATTCCATTCTTGTTTGTCTGGAAGAAATCGCACTTTGCGATAAGACCGCCCTTGTACCACTAGTTTTAAGTTGTGTAAATTTGATTACTGTACTCTTGTATCTTTTTTGTTTTTCTGGTGTACAATAAAGAGTTTTAATCTAATCGAATCTAATTTGTGCTTTGTCCCGAAAAATTTTGGTAGTACAAGACTACCAAATCGTAATTTCCAATAATGCTTATTATTTTATACATTTAATTATATTATCAAAGGTTCCAATATTATACGTTTTTTAAATTACTGCTGCTGACAAAGGTTTTGATAGTATACAAAACAAAATACCATCATCTATCGAATTGGTTTTTATCTTATTCACCAGATCTACTTAACATTTTTCCTTTGGATCGCTTACCTTTTCTTACACGTCAAACAAGGTACTTACCGCTACATGAATACATTTGTATTTTTCTTAGGCTACTTAAGTGTAATGTCATGATATTATTTAGCATGTTGTGCGAGCCCAGCATAATAGGTCTAGAAGCTACGATATTTACTTTATTGCGGCGCCTAATGGAGACAATTTGCTTTACAAATAACTTGGGTGCTTCTTTATATTTTCGAAAACATTGTTACCATACACTGAATGTGTTTATGGGATGGGAAATGTTCTAAGTCTTATCTTTATTATGTCTGCTTCTCATAATCTTAGTTTATAAGTTTTGTGTTCAAAACAATCAATAATGTCTTTTTGATTTTTGACTGCACGGTTGGCGTAGTGGTTTAAGCGGCCGCCTCGCCGCTTGACACTGCGCCGAGTGTTGTGGGTTCGATTTCCACACGAGACAACACTTTGTGTGATCCATAAATTGTTGTTTGTCCCCCGCACATACACAGGATGTAGTCCTAATGCGGGAGTTGTCTTTTTAAGAGAAAAACAAAAACTAAAAAAACAAACAAGATTCTGAGGCAAAGCTTGGTAGTTCAAATCATTCATGAATGAAAAGGTATGTACTCTCTCTTATATTTGTTTTGAGCGATGGCTGGACTGGTCGAGGTAAACATACTTTTCGAGATTTTCGTTAAAAAGAGTCCCTTCAACAAAATCGTACATTTCTTCCAAGTAGCACAAACTGAAAAATGGAAAGCCCACGAATTGGTTTACCAATTTTAAACGTAAATTTCCTCTCACTGACCTCTCACTTTCATGCTCACGAATTCATCGCATCATTTTATAAAGAAATAAACTACATCCCGGGTATATACGACTAATGCCAATAATGGAGCTTAATACACCCGGTAAGCAATATAGGCTTAACGCTGTTCCGCGGCGCGGGAATCCCGGCAAATTTGCACCCATTATAACTGATACGAGATTTCCCGGAAATAAATCCCGCGTTATTCGGGGATTGCGGGATAACAAATCCCTTGGGGTGACGTGTCTTAATATTTGCTGTTAATATTAAAGGTTTGATCGTGTTGTGCTTTGAGGCTGCGTCTCTGAGGCGCGATTAGTTTACGATAAATGAACATGCGAGGCAGCAGCATAGACTTTTAGTTCGGCAAACATTTTGCGCAGGTTACCACTACGACTGGCCGAGATGGCCTGTTGATCTTATACGTCTTGTGACCCTGACAGCTAAATCCTCGGTTGCAGATTGATTTCTACCTAGAGAGACTATTTTTGGAATAAACACGATTATTTGTTGTGTCCGAGAGCGATGTATCTATACTAGAAGCATTTATGTCTGTTTAATTACTGCAAGATATAATCAAACTAATCAGGGTTTTCTTAAAAGTTGTATCGTACTTGAGTTTATGGAAACCAGTGTTCTATTTATGAATGAAGAACGGTCCATAATTAATGGCGTTTATGATCGGCAATTGGTCACATTGTGAAATGGTTCAATATTTTATTTAAAACTATGTTAAAGAAAAACTGTGTTTAGGTTGCTGTCAGATTCTTAATTGTTACGAAGACACTGTCCAAATAGTCACGCATACTCTGTCATTTAATACCATATGGACAGTTTCCAGACTTATCTATATAAATAGTTTTATACATTTTATATCGTATAAAATTAAGACAATATTCGAAGGTTGAACACTCTGGCACTCCTGCAGGACTAATTAATATATTTGTTAAATTTATCACTCAGATCTACTCTGGTTAACCGCGCAGTGAGTGCATAATGAATTAAAGCAAATATAAAGTAAGTACATCAAAAACTCCGAACCGGATATTTGTTAGATCTGGCGTTATTTCAACACTTTTATGTAAAATCTACTGCAACTAAATCTAGCTGACAGCCGATTAAGACTTCGTACTTTTATGAATCTATCGACAATTGAATGTACAGTATCATCCTTTTGATATAAGCATTTGTTTCAAGCTATTGCTAGAAGAAAACTACTTATACTAATTATAGCATCTTGTTCTCATTGTTTCATGTCCTTGCGTCTGTTATGTCTTCTTCTTTCTTACTTCATAACTATAATAAGTTTATGTTTTTGATGAAAGTTCGGCCAGTTCAATATCATGTGCTCTAGAGTTAGAAGTCCACACACAAGTACCTATTTCCAAACTACCAAATAGTCATTGAAATATACTTAATACATTTCTAATACTTAGGCCGCGATTCTGTAGCGCGTCGGGGATGTTTGCCGAAGCAGCTGTACCTGAATTCTATGTAATATTGTGGAATAGGGTGGCATCCCTTATGCGCCAGGTGCGCGTTAGCTCCAAAAGTTTATTTAAAACTGTAGGGAATAAGCACGATAGCACTATTATGTGGCATTGGATGACGAGTCATCGACGTCATTTAAGTATATTAAGTATTTGCTGAAATATGGATTTTAATGTCTGAAAATAAAGTACATATTATTATTAGGTATATATTATTATTGTATACACTTTATTTTCTTCTTATTATTATTATTAGGGCCAGTCATTAAGTTCTGTTTAAATTACTTGGCATGTAAATGCATCATGTGCATGGGTATGCAAATCAGACTACGTTATAGAATACAATCATAACTACCTATTAGCAGAAGTGTTTCTGATTTTTTAAGAGTTTGGTGTGTGTGTGATAATCAGTTGTGTTGCGGAATTATCAAGCGAAATTATAATAAAAAATAACCATAAGCCACTATAGAATGTTGTTAAAGGATGTTTCATAACTCGAAGAAATATTTACGTAATTACGGGCGATATTCGTTACGGAACTCATAAATTATTCTCCAATAGAATTAATATTCCTCCTTGCCTAAGTTACGTATTCGGAAACTTGGTGAATCAATTAAAAGTTCAATTAGAATACTTAAAAGTCTATAAACAATTTGTCTTAAAGGGCTGTGAATGTTTACGCACTTTTACGTGCGGGAATGTTTTGTTTAGAATCTTATTTAGTGTCGAAGTAGATTAAAAGATTTCACCTTGAGTTCGGATCTTCTTATTTGCATTTAGTTGTTTAATAGATAGTTACCTGCCCTGCTGGTAAATGGTGACTAGATTTTATCGAAACAGACAACGCTTAAAGTTACCCTGGTGTGCCATTCAGCCGTGTAAATTTAGGAAGGTTACATAATGGATTTAAAATTTTCGCGATTTGTAAACATTATACAAGTTTATTTATCAGGTCTTACTCACGATAACTAAGATACACGATAATAAGACATAAGTTTCTCGGTATTTGGGATTGCAGTCCGTTCGCGACTATGACCAGTGCAAGACAGTCGAAATATTGGAAAATTGAAGAATTGGGGACCACATTAGACGTATTCAAATAAAAAATAATTATCAAAATCGATTCACCTACTAAAAAGTAATGTGATAACATATAAAAATACAGTCGAATTGAGAATTATCTTCTCCTCCATTTTTGAATCGGTAAAAAATTGTAATCCAATCATTTACCACGTGACGAACACACCAGCAAGTTAGATAGGTATTCATACTTCTCTATCTATCTATACTTATTATAAATTTAATATTACCCGGCCGTGTTGTCCGTCTATATAACCGCGACAAACTCGAAAGCCACCGAATGGATTTTAGCACGGTTTCCACCAACAGATAGTGTGATTCCTAAGGAAGGCTTAGGTGTATAATTCACGCGGGCGGAGGTGGGGGTGAAATCCTCCTAGCGTTATCTCAGTTATTCCCACATAACTCCGAAAAATCTATAGTGCGCGCCGAGTATTCGAACCCGTCCATCCATTCAATCCATTTCAGTTTTCTCCAGTCGCACCAGGTGAGAACAAGAAGATTATCCTGTCCATCAAGACAAAGGCTGTGGGATACGATGGCATTGGTCGACAAATGGTCATGCCAATTTTAGACCAACTCTTACCTGCAGTATCCCACATTATTAACTTTTCCTTAAATTCTTGTGCCTTTCCCTCCTTATGGCGTAAAGCCTTTATCCGACCCTTACCTAAGATCCCCAATCCGTCATTACCCAGCCACTTCCGTCTCATTTCCATACTTCCATACCTCTCCAAAGTGCTGGAAGCCTGTGTCCATAAGTCCTCTTCAGTTAGGGTTTAGGCCAGGACACAGCACTACTTCTGCCCTGTTAAAAGTGACTGAGTGATATTAGGGCGGGCGTTGAGGATTCCAAGGTTACTGTGTTAGTCTTGGTTGACTTTTCGAACGCCTTTAATACCGTCAGTCACGATAGTCTCCTATCCATCCTCTCCCATCTTATGGTCTCATCTGATGCACTGGATTGGTTTTCTTCTTATCTTCGGGAGCGACAGCAGGCGGTTCGCATTGATGAATCATTATCATCTTGGTGAGTTCTCGACTGTGACGTTCCACAGGGCGGTATTTTATCTCCTCTTCTTTTTGCTCTTTTCATTAATCTCTTGACCCATGACCTTCGGTGTACGTATCATTTGTATGCTAATGACTTGCAGTTATACTCTCAGGCCACGGTAGATAATCTAACTGCTGCCATTGATGCTGTTAATACTGATTTGACTGCTATTAAACATTGGTCCGATAGGTTTGGACTTCATGTCAACCCTTCAAAATGTCAAGCTATTATTATAGGAAGTAATCGTATGATGAGCAGAGTTAAGGCACTATCTCTTCCTTCGATATTATTCGATGGAACGGTAATAAAGGTAACTTTGAGTGTCAAAAACCTAGGATTGCATATCGACGAATCTCTTAGTTGGCAAGCTCAAGTCACGAACGTAAGTAAGTGAATTACTGGATCCCTGCGAACTCTTTATCGCTTAAGACATTTTCTTCCCATCAAGGCAAAGGTAACGCTGGTGCAAACTTTACTCTTCCTGGTTATCGATTATGGTGATGTTTGTTATTTCGACCTGAATGCAGACCTTCTCAATAAACTTGACCGTCTTCTCAATAACTTGCATTCAATTTATTTTTAATCTTCGCAAGTATGACCATGTGTCTGCTTTTCGTTCCGAACTTCGCTGGTTGCCCATTTGTCAGCGCCGAAAGTTGCGCGCTCTCACGACTCTTTTTTCTCTTCTTCATTCCCCAAGTCCTCCCGTATACTTAATGTCTAATATTCAATACTTAAGCTCGACTCATTCAAAAGATCTTCGCTCTTCTAACAATTTCTTACTTTCATGCCCCTCTCACACTTCTGGCCTGGTCCACTCTTCCTTCACTGTCCAATCAGTTCATTTTTGGAATTCCCTGTCTCTGGAGATCAGGATGGCTGCTAATCGTTGGACGTTCAAGGTTAAGGCTCGCGAGCATATTCGCAAAGAGTTATTGGTACAATCATCATAATTTTTCACATCAACAAAATTGTATATATATTATGTATATTTTTATATATAGGTGATTATATATATGATTTAAATATATATTTATCTTGAATGTATATATGTAGTCATATTGTATAAAATATGTATGTATTGTATATTATCATATTTATGTTATTTGTCATATATATATATTAAGCTCTTTAAACTAATTTGTACACCTACCACAATTATCTCTGTATCACCCTATGGTTGACTGGGAGAAAATGCCTCGATGGCATTAAGTCCGCCATTGTATTTACATTTTGTATTATACATAAAGTTTAAATAAATAAATAAATACCTTCTGCATGGCACTCCGTTGGTATTTACATTCGGCTTTAAACGTCTACTACAGACTAGCACTATAATATTAAAGTAGAGATACCACAATGAATGGAGCTCTGAAAGCGTTTATGAACAGTCAAAACGTGTCCAAAAAGGCACGTTTGGCTGTACATAGAGGTGTGTTAGTGCCTACCCTTATGTATGGTAGTGAAAGTTGGGTATGGCAGAAGAGATTTGAAAGTAAAATAAATGCTGTAGAAATGAGAGCACTGAGAAGTATGTGTGGTGTGTCTTTGACCGACAGAGTAAAGAATTGTGTGATACGAGAGTGGTGTGGGGTAAAAGAAGATGTAGTGACAAGCATTGAGAAAGGCATGTTAAGATGGTTTGGGCACATGGAGAGGATGGATGACGATAGACTGACAAAGAAGATATATAAGGCAAGTGTGAATGGAACAGGACAAAGGGGAAGACCTAGGCGGACGTTTTCTGACCAGATTGGAGACATCCTGAAAAAAGGACAAGTCAGAAGTACCCTTAACAGAAGAGCATGCATGAAAAACTTGATGGGAGTGAGTGAAGCAAGTGAGGTATGTCAGGATCGTTGCAAATAGCGTTCCGTAGTCTCTGCCTACCCCTCCAGGAATCAGGCGTGAGTCTATGTATGTATGTAGATACCACACTACTTTTTACTGGGATAAGACATGTCGCTATAACCAACACCCACCCACACGGGCACAGTCGCAGGTAAAGTCTAGTATTACCTTATTAACGTCTAACTATAGAGCTCTTTCCGCTGTTGCGTAATAACGTGCATCTCTGTAATTGCTGTTAATAACTCTTCATAGCCAGCTAAGGAATATGAATGCGATAATAATTATTATTGTATGCGCCAGCTTATTGCGCATATTAAAATGTATATTTCTGTAAAGCTGCAATATGATATGGAGTTATTGGAGATGTTCAATTTACATACTCTTTGATTGTTATGTAACTGAATATTTCTGCGTAGTAATTGGGTGAGAAAAATTATAAACATGTAGGTAAGTATACACGCTGATTTTTTATTGGTTTAGGAAAAAAAAACCTCACGTTGGAAAAAATGTCTGCTATTCATATTCAAAATCAAAATTTACCTACCACGTAAAATAAAAAAGTTATAAACGTCCATAACTCTAGAAAATACGTAGTAATGCGCGACTCGATCGTCGATCGACTCGTCGGCGCGCTGTAGGTACCTAAAAACAGCTGTTGACGTCGCGCGGCGAGGTCAACAGCTGTTTTAGGTACCGTACGGCGCGTGTAACAGTAGGTAACTACCTACCCATAAAACACGTATAAGTCAGCAAAGCACTTCTACTGGGGCTATACTAACGAGAAATGCCATTAATTATTGCGATAATGTACGTTAACCTTAGGTGTAGCCACGATTTAACGCGATAATTTGACAACGGCATTAACATTAGCGTTTGGCGTTTTTATCGTCAATGTTGGGCATTCACGTTGACGTTTTAGTCACCTACTTTAAAAAAATATCGCAATAGTTATCGCGCTAGCAGACATTGACGTTAGCCGGTAGTGAGGCAGGCCCCAGCATAAGAAGTACGGATGGATAGTGATACCTAATTTACGTACTTACAAAACACAAATTAATTACGATGACAACTTAAATTAATTTTAAGCACATACCTAATAATTAAAATAATAAACACATGTAACTAAATAGCTGTACCTACCTATTCCTTCGTAAGTTAACAGAAATAAGCTGTGGGTTCACGCAATCATAATAAACTAGTGGACGAAAAGTAGAACTTATTGTTATTTACGTATTAATCGTCGGTACATAATCATTTTCAATAACAAGTAAAAGCCGCATTTAGGTATTTACTTATTTCTGGCGTGTTTAAAACATGTTATCAACGATGGCATTCACAACAATGAGTAAAGCAAATCACTTACCTTTACAGTCTTCTGCTTACATCACAATCAATTTGCACATTTGCACACACATGTTTCTCGCGTTCTCGCGACTCCGTTTCTTCTTTGTACACAAATCTTATAACGTTGATCCACTAATAAAACCCTATGGAGTCAGGTCAGGTTGCGGCCTATCAATACACTAGCGAACACATCAGTATTGTAAGGATCCACGATTGTAGTTTAATTACGTAACACGGACACGGAGTGACGGGAGCGTGTTAAACGACTGTCCCATTGACCTAATTTCTTAAGACTGAAGGTCAACTTGCGCCCGCGCCGCACGGGGCGCACCCCGCCGCGCCGCCGCCCCCTGCTGGCGCCCTGCAGCGGAGGGTGGCGCGTGCGCATGGCGGGGAGTGGGAGGGCGGTAATAACTGCCAGTGTGTGTGTGACACGATCGCTCGTACTTCACCAGTGTGCGGCAGTGATACTTCGTGTTCTGGTACAATTAAATTAATTTATTTATCAAGATTTTTTTAGCTTATATTTCAAATATTATTAGCTGGTTAGGTTCTATTAACGATATGTAATAAGATGGCTTTCGCTCCAAAACCAATTAAAAATCAGCCGTATAGGCAAAAAGGCAGCAATAGCCTAGTGGAGAAACCGACAGACTGCTACACAGAGGGTCCGGGTTCAAATCCACGGTGCGCAGCAATGTTTTTTCGGAGTTATGTTCGTATTAAATTGTTAATTATCACTTGCTAAACGGTGAAGGAAAACATGTTTGAGAGTGCTCCATAATGTTCTCGAAAGACATGTGAAGTCTGCCAACCCGCAATTGGCCAGCGTGGTGGATTATGGCCTTACCCAGGGCTGATGACGATGAGGTAAGTTTATAGGAAATCTATCATCATTATCAGTATTTGTGTAGTCCACTGCTAGACATAGGCCTCTTCCAATTTGGGTCATAAATGTCATAATAGCATTTTGTCCTCCAAATAGGCATTTGGAGGATTTCACCGGATATAAACACGCTGGCCTCATAGGGGGCGAGCCTATTGCTGTTACCGGGCACATCACCAGACTCCGGGCTGCTACTGAGTATTGGGAAAACCCAGTAACACTTTTGCCCGACCCGGGACCTCCGATCAAAAGTCGCATACGCTATCCACTGGACCACGGCTTTCACTTACTATAACCACGCTGGCCTTATTATTACGTCCAAAACCGGTAAAAAAAGGCAGTAAATTGTCACATATATTACGTAAAAGAATCTGTAATAGGTGCGCAGTTCTTTACAATTAAGATGTAAGAAACATTTGCGGTAGCCTTGTTTGTTCACTTTTGATTTTAGCGTTGAGAAAATGTTGATTTACGGGCAATAAGATTAGGTAAGGTCGTTTGGAATGTATGGAAATTGAATTGTGACTTTTGCTTGTGTGTTGTTTATTATTTAAGGCTTTATTGGTTTCGTGGTGCATGGCAGATGAGGGCGAAATGTGACCATAAATTGCTATATTCATAAATATACCTATCTATAAATTTTAAAATAATTTTGAGATGTTGAACTTTAAATTTGTATACATACTAAGTATTACTTAAGAAACGCATACCTTTAGGGCCTTATCATACTAGCGGTTTGGGAGCGGTTGCGGGGCGGAGCGGACGCGCAGCGAATGCGTCGCGAAGACGCCGCGGATGCGCAGCGAAGACGCCGCGTCTGCGCAGCGAAGACGCCGCGGACGCGTGGCGAATACGTTACGTTTTCGTCGCGTGTTTGTAGCAAATTATCAACGTACAGTACATCCAGTAATAAAATTAAAATACCTAACTAGATTACATTCTTAGCAAGTACTTCTTAGTAACTATGTTAAATTGCACAGTGTTGTTCAGTTTCAAGCCGTGCTGCGCCGTCAACAACTTAGCGGTTTGGCTCCGTACAGCGCACTGGTGCAGAGACGAGTTATTGTTCCTTAGGCTGCTTTAAATGAAATGTGAACAGCATCAGGTACCAGCTATACAGACATATATAGTCCTCTTCACCGTGTCCGGTGACAGCGACCCAGACTAATTCTCCCTTCTGTTGTGAGCTCTTAGATGACTAGCAAATCCAAACTTGGTTTTGAAAACCCGGTCACACTGTGGACAGAAGAGTTGACCGGCATCATTGAGAGTGTAGTCATAAGTAGGTTTCGGACGGCTTTTGACTAGGTGACGCTTCCTGTCCAGATCCGCTAGACGACTTTCCTCAAAACGTTCGGTTGCCTTATAGGTTGAAGTTCGCCAGTTTTCGCGATTCTGAGCCAGCACTTGCCATCGATCAACGGGAAGTCCACAGGCAACAAGGTGTCGCTTAAAGACATCCTTGTACCGCAGGTATTGCCCGCCCTGTGTTCGCTTGCCTTGGGCTAGCTCCGCGTAGAAAACGGTTTTAGGCAATCTATCGGATCCCATGCGCTGTACGTGACCACACCATCTCAGCTGGATCTTCATTAGTATTGCCTCCATACCCATCATACCAGTGCGTCTTAGAACTTCCGTGTTGGGAACATAGTCCTGCCATTTTATGTTCAGTATCGACCGCAGACATCGTAAGTGAAACTTGTCGAGCTTTTTAATATCACCTTTGTAGAGACACCAGGTTTCCGCGGCGTAGGTGAGTATAGGTAGGACCAACGCTTTGTAAACGCATATTTTAGTTTGCAATTTGAGGTCGTGAGATGTCCATACCCTTTGCTTAAGCTTTTTATCCCCGAAGGGGTAGGCAGAGGTGTATTTCTACACCCACTTTTCGCCAGATATACTTTAGTCCCACGTAATAAGGGGCGAGCCTATTGCCGTACCGGGCACATTCCCAGACTCCGTGCTACTACTGAGAATTTCGTGACAGAAAAACCCAATAACACTGCCCGACCCAGGAATCGAACCCGGGACCTCCCGATCCCACGCGCACATTTATGCCGCGAGACCAACGAGGCAGTCGTATAGGGTTTGATGTCGAGTTTTCCGTCTCTACGCAAAGATGGTATTTGCATCGTGTTATCCCTTAGTCGCCTCTTACGACACCCACGGGAAGATAGGGGGTGGTGACACTTGTATTCTATGCCGTCAACCACACGGCATAGCTATACAGAGTAATGATATTTATACGTCTGGATAGACGTGCTTAGCTATTTAGTTACTAGCTTAGGCTGGGACATACGGATGTATGTCCCAGCCACTTTATGCCGAAACTATTCAGTTTACACATTTTAAAATTAGTAGGTAGATGTATTCTGTGAACCGCTTTACGACGTTATAGAAAATAAAAAAATATTGAATATTAAGGGGGTCATCAGTTCCATGTATTACTTCATACATGGAGCTGGTGTGGCAAATGGGTCGTTAAAATTCCTTTGAGGTTCCTAAAACATTGTTTCTCAAAGTCAATAGTTTGAAAGATATACGGTTCCAAAGTGGTAAAATGGGTGTGTGTGCTTCTAACTTTTAAAGTTAGAGATTGACAATTCTAAAACATATATGCTGTAGATCCTTATAAAAACTTCCAACGAAAATTGGTTTGAACGATATGTAGCCAGCAGTTTTTGAAATGAAGCACATCTTAAAAACCGCAAATATAGCTTTGTCGTTTATACAAATACCTACTATTAATTGTTAGTGGATGATAATGGCTATGGTAAGTGGATACCTCCACTACGGAACCCTTCATGTGCGAGTCTGACTCGCAATAGCGAATAGCTTTTATAATGTTTCATCCTAGGTGTTACTTGTAGCCGTTTGCCAATACAAAGGTTTGGTGCATTAAGGCGAGGTTGCAGTACAGTGCGTAGCTCGACCTCACCCCACGTTAAAACAAAAACACGGCGGTGGCGTCAGCGAGTGAGCGGGGGGAGGGGAGGGGGGGTTTCGTGTGTGCGTGTGCCATAGCGCAGCGTAAAAAAAACCGTAGATGAGTTAAGCGAACTTCAACAGTGGCACATTAAAAACAGGCTAAATGTCTCAATTGGCTTTAGTCGCGTACGCGCTGCGGTCGGAAGCGCTCGCTCTTTTACTCGCGTGTGTGTACGTTACATTTGAAAATGCCGTCGTGTGTAATGAGATTTTGCACAAACTATAGTAGGAAAATGACTAAAAGTTATGGTATCACTTCTCATTCATGAGTATTACAATATTACAACGTTTTATTTACAATTTATAATAAATTCAGTATCACAAATAATAGAGTGAATAAAAAATTGGCATTTAGCGAGTGTAAAAGAGAAGCAGTATTGTGCATGTTCAAAGACTAAAAAAAAAAGTATCCAGATGGGACATAAGGGGGGTGATGTTGCTTGCGTCCGTAGGATATACCACCTTTCCTAGGCACACCCTACACGTACCCCCCGGGTGGTGCTAAACAAGCAACAACGCCGAGCAACAGGCGGCGGTCAACTAACCTGTAACCTGGGAATCCACAGACCATAGGGAACTAAATACCCCTAAAAAAAATCGTGGCAATAGCGCCTTGGGAAAGTGCTATGTGTAAATCTCCCACACCCATCTTTACTATGAATATGTCGAATAAGAGTGATTGTGATATGTCATGCGATCCGGCTAACCCCCGGCGCCATCCAGTACCCGGGCTGGACGGTGTGAAATTGGCTACCGAAGACTTCACGAGGGCGGGTACCCAGGCCCCCGTGACTGTAAATGCTACTGGTCAGAATAAGAAATATGTGCAGCAAGCCTTCCATCCAGGGCTCTTCACAAGAACAAGAAGTGCCTCCGTTGGAAGTGCCCCCCTCCAAGCAGCAGAAAAGAGGAATCCTCTCAAGTTACACCACCAGAAAACTTGGGTGATAGCGAATTGCCCGACTGGCAAAGAGTTCCAGACAATAGAAAGCATGATAACAAAAAGAGGAAGTTTGGAACTATACAATCTCCTGAAAAAATACCAACTTCAAACATGTTTGCTGGATTACCCACAATGGAAAGCAATCAGGAATCAAACCAACCTAAAGACAAGAAGCCAAGTAAACCTCCTCCAATTATCCTTTATGGCATCGAAAATGTAAATAAACTAACAGAATTTCTAGAAACAATCGCTGAAAGAACCACATTTAGCTATAAGATAGTTAACAAGAACCAATTGAGAATAATAACTAGGGATGTTAGTGTTTACAAGAATATTATAGCCGCCATTAGAGAAAAAGGACTTATAGGACACACCTTTAATAGAAAAGAGGAAAGAAACTACAGACTCGTAGTGAGAAATCTACATCACACAACCCCATATGATGCTATTAAAGCGGCGTTTGAGGATACTGGGAATATAGTAGTTGGGGAAATTATCAATGCTCGATTCGGTCCTAACAAGAAGCCCACATCAACCTTCTTTGTGAACTTGCAAGCTGGACCCAATAATAAAGCAGCAAAACAAATTCGAACCATCTTTCACCAAATTGTCACGATAGAAGATCCTAGAAAAAGAACTACTATAGTCCAGTGCCAAAGGTGCCAGCAGTATGGCCACACAAAAAATTACTGCATGAGGCCACCTAGATGTCTCAAATGTGCAGATTCACATCTAACCAAAAACTGCCCAAAAGTGGACCGCTCTACTCCAGCTACATGTGCCTTATGCCTTGGCTCTCACCCTTCTAACTACAAGGGATGTGAAGTGTATAAAGAGATTTTAAGCAGAAAACAGCAACGTTCCACCAAAAGTGTGAAAATCCCGGCACCACAAATTCACATAAGTTCGGAGCAACAAACAGATCAGTCTGAGAAAGTTAGTGACAACTATACTAAAGCTAACCGGAAGCAATACAACCAGGTCCTGAAGAACAATAATGCTCCCGATGAAATTTCCTACAAACAAGCAGAAAACTTGTCCTATCAACAGCTATCATACAGTAAATTAGAAGAAATATTTATAAAACAATCTGAAAAAATTGATATCATCCTACAACAAATGAGCACCATGTTGGGGCTCTTGACAACAATAGTAAATAAATTAAAATAATGTTAAATACATTTAAAATTGCCACTTGGAACACAAATGGTTTATCACCCAACAAAAGTGATGTTGACCTTTTACTAAAAACACACAATCTCGATATACTACTCATTTCTGAAACACACTTTACCAATAAAAGCCACGTACACATAAGGAACTACAATATATACACAACAAATCATCCAGATGGGACAGCACATGGGGGCACAGCGGTTTTAATTAAATCCTCCATCGATCATTATGAACTCCCACAGTTCAGAACAGAACACATACAAGCTACATCAGTGAATATACGGGATAAAAACGGGCACTTCAACGTGTCGTCCGTCTATTGTCCTCCCAGGCACCGAATCACCGAGGAGCATTTCACTGCATACTTCAAAACCCTTGGACCGCGCTTCATAGCGGGAGGTGATTGGAACTCTAAACACCTACACTGGGGCTCAAGACTCATAACTACAAGAGGTAGAGAACTCAAAAAGTGTGTAGACAGGAACTACTTGACAACAATAGCCACATCAGAGCCGACCCACTGGCCAACTGACCCAAATAAATTACCCGACGTCATAGACTTCTTTATTATGAAGGGTCTCTCTCGTCTATTCCATCGAATTGACAATTGCCTTGATGGTTCTTCTGATCACACTCTTGCAATACTAACCATCAGCGCGAACATTCTGGACTGCCAAGCAAAAGCAAGATTGTATAACTGCCGAACGGACTGGAAATTGTTTCGCACCTTAGTTGAAGAATCTCTACGGTTGAAGATCTCGCTGAAATCCGAGGATGACATTGATAACGCAGTTTTAGCCTTTACAAGGACGGTTCAAGAAGCTTGCTGGAAGAGTACAGAAGCAGTGACTCATAGCAACACCAGACGTAATTATGTACCACACGAAATAAGAGACATGATTCTTGAGAAAAGACGTCTTCGTAGAGTTTGGCACATCAGCCGACATCCCGACGACAAGAGAGTGCTTAATAACTATATTCAGTCTCTTAGAAAATCTATCAGGGAAATGGAAAATGCTACAGTTGAAGCTAATCTACAGTCGCTAACAGCTACTGCTCATACCAACTACTCACTATGGAAAGCGTGCAAAAATATGAACCAAGCCACCAATCCAAAGCCACCACTTCGTCTGGATGGAAATAAATGGGCTAGATCCAAACAGGAAAAGGCAAATGCTTTTGCTGATTACCTCTCCAAGGTATTTGTTCCCAATGACTCCGTCCCTGGTGCTACGGAAACATACATAAATGACGTTCTCCAGCGAGACTTTCAGCTTGATCTACCTTTAAAAGTAGTAACACCAGGAGAAATAACGAGGACCGTCAACCGATTGGAAAATAAGAAAGCCCCAGGATTTGACCTTATCGATAAAAAGGTACTCTCTGAACTGCCTCGCAAAGCAATTGTTTACCTAACAACATTGTTTAACTGCATCATCAGAGTAGGATACTTTCCTGCTCTATGGAAGGTCTCGCAAATAATTATGATCCATAAAGCTGGGAAACCACCACATGAAGTGTCATCGTACAGGCCAATCAGCCTTCTCCCAACAGTTTCGAAGGTCTTGGAGAAAATACTATTGCAACGGCTCTCATACGCGATGCACGAAAATTCTATAACGCCAGATCACCAGTTCGGGTTCAGACCAGAGCACGCTACCACGGAACAAATACATAGAGTTTGCAAATGTATCAGCGACAGTCTTGAGCGAAAGGAATACTGCGCCTCGGCTTTTCTAAACGTACAACAAGCCTTCGACAGAGTGTGGCACAAGGGTCTTCTTTGCAAAATCAAATTACTGCTACCCCACACTTTCTATCAAATTCTGGAATCTTACCTGGCTGATAGAATTTTCCAAATAAAGGAGGCAGAATGTACATCGCAATTCTGCGACATACTAGCTGGGGTACCACAAGGGTCAGTCCTTGGCCCAGTTTTGTACACTATCTTCACAGCAGATTTACCACAGACACCTGGTGTTACTATTGCAACCTACGCAGATGATACTGCAGTACTAGCTTCCAGTAGGTATGCGGCAGAAGCCTCTGCGATATTGCAACGGAGTCTCACTCAAATTAATGACTGGTTCAACACATGGAGAATCAAAGCAAGTGCCAATAAATCAGTCCAAGTTACATTTACTTTGAGAAGAGAAACATGTCCACCAGTGAGCCTTGGCGGCAGAGAGCTGCCAAACAGTAACTCCATCAAATATTTGGGGTTGCATTTAGACCGCAGACTGACATGGAACAAACACGTTGAGTGCAAGAGAAATGAAGTCAACCTCAAATACAGAGCACTGTATTGGCTTCTGGGAAGAAACACCAAATTGTCCATTGACAACAAGCTGCTGCTATACGAGTCAGTCATAAAACCAGTCTGGACCTATGGCATCCAACTGTGGGGAGCCACTTGTGATTCCAACATCAACAAAATCCAAAGAGCCCAGAATTATATCCTTAAACAGATAAGCAACTCGCCCTGGTTCATTAAAAACTCAGAAGTGCATAAGCATCTGAACATAAAAACTGTAAAGGAGGAAATACAAGCCTCCCTTAAAAATTACAAACATAGACTGGAAAACCATCCTAATCAACTTGCTGTCCAGCTCACCCTACCCGACTGCATAACCCGTTTGAAGAGGCGTAGGATCCTAGATCTAGGCTAAATAGGCCACTTTGTTGATATGGAGTATGTTCCTAATGAGGCACATCTCTATCCTAAATTCTACCAAACAACATCACATTTGCTCATAGTCAGAATTGACTGATTGCAAGATTTCGATTTAAAAAAAAAAAAAAAAAAAAAAAAGATGGGACATTCGTAATAATAAAATACTGACGTGTATTTTTGTCAAGTAATAAAAGTGATTTGAGGCTGAATCAACACAATATATTATTATTATAGAAATACAAAATCATACGTAAGTTACAAACATTGACGGATGATCAAAGTCCATTCACTTGTTCTTGTTTTTCTCCTTTTAGTATTAACAACTAAGTAGATTGTACTGCACAGTTTTCGCTGCCGACCCACCGTACCCCTGGCAGTACTCCCAGGTAATATTGTTGTGTAATTAGTTTATTAATTTCAGTTCGTTAATTTCAAGTTCTACTATTTTGTGGAATCATTCCCAGTAGCCCTATTGAACAGTTCTATGATAGAACTGTCCTAATTCTATTTGCACAACTTGATGAGGAGAATAGAACTAATGGGATAAGTAATAGGAAATGTCCCAGTCTAGTTCTATGAATGTTTTTTCAAGGGTATTCAATAGAACTACTGGGAATGATCCGTAGTGTCACGACATCGCGCACATATATCCGAAAGAATATGTTTTGTTGACGTTCATTTGTTTAAGATGTAAAACAAATGAACGTCTACAAAACAAATGAACGCCTACAAAACAAATGAACGTCTACAAAACAAATGACTTACAGAAAGTGATCAGCTATCGATAGTGATTGCAGAAAACAGGTGCATGCGATTTTCAACCTAATTGACATTAGTCAGAATTTATAATTTTATTACCGTAATAATGCAAGAAAGCGAGAAAAAACAAAAAAAAATAGTTTGTCATGAATTGTCAATAAGGTTGAAAATCGCATGCACCTGTTTTTTGCAATCACTATCGATAGCTGATCACTTTCTGGTAGTCATTTGTTTTGTAGACGTTCATTTGTTTTGTAGACGTTCAATTGTTTTGTAGATGTTCATTCGTTTAACACATTTTTATACATACATATTTATTCGGATATGTGAGCGCGATGTTGTGACACTACCCTTGTAAAACATACATAGAACTAGTGGTAAATTTCCTATAACTGTTTCCCATTAGGTCTATTCTTCTCATCAAGTTGTGCTAATAGAACTAGTGGGAAAAAAAGTATCACTAGTTCTATCATAGAACTGTTCAATAGAACTAGTGGGAATGATCCGACAGCGCTAGGATGATGATGCTGACGGGTCTTCAACAGTACCACAGATTATACCTATAATATACAAAGCATTATAACCATTAGCAGTAATACCTAAACGTTTTACATACATACATACATACATACACTACGAGCATTTCAGCCAGGAGAACCGTTAAGCTTTAAAAGACCCGACCACACCCCCAGGGGTATTGCCAGGGCTACGGTGGGACCGCAGCGCACAGTTTTTATATTAACGTACTGTTTTAGGTTTCCATTGAATGAAATGAGAAGAATAAAATGTACTTTTTTAATAAATGTTATAAATAATTCACATCGACTTTTTATTTCCCTACCTTAAATGAATTAATCAAATTTACTTTGAGGCTAATTGAATTTACTCAAGACAGACAAAGTGATCATGTCGCATCTGAGTCAAATTATTGTTTGTGAAACGGTCAGCATGATGTCACAATGCGCGTCGGTACAGAGAGTATATGTGTATCTCTTTTTCGTGCTTGCGATTAGATGTGCTATCTCACTTACACTTCTTATCGAATTTTTAGTGTGTCGTTTTTACATATTTATATTAGTGTGCGTACGCTTTTCGCGATGCGTGCCACTGTACTTTTGCGAAAATGTAAATGCGGGGGTGGAGGGGGATTTTGCGGAGCAACGACGTACGTCCACCCTCAATCACGCCTAGACAGGCACTGATGAACGGCCGGCGAGCGATATAATGCCAACATTTTGAAAATGATAACGAAATTACGAAATCTGTTTTACCATTTATTTTAAAATAAAGAGCTGTTTCTATTGATAATACTTTCATATAAATTCATTATGGAAGCTCTAAGCAGTATACGTTTAAAATTGTGATTTAGTGCCATGTTTGACATTTTTTTTTATCGAGCCAATCATTCCAAATCGTGTTTCTATCTTTACGATTTACTAGAAGATATGTTCAACTTTTATAATTTAATTTTTATTCATTAAAAATATCATAGTTCATGGGACTTTCAGACGTTCAAAAATCTTAAAACGTACTGCAACCTCGCCTTAAGATTCCGCATTAACAGGACTGGAACACTAACGTTCAGTCACAATTGCGTGAAGGTACTCCTGATTGTTGTTTGTTAATTAATTGTAAGGAGTTCAGAAACTCTATAGGGTACGAAGTAACTCGGTCAGTATTCATGACATTATCTACCGAAAGGTGCTCAACAACATCACTTTGCATATAGTCAAATGTCAAAGCCGTGGTCCGATATATCTCTATACACACTTTCGCATTTATGAGTAGATAATATTGGTTCAGCCGGTTTAGTGTGAAATCGGTACATACATACATTTTCGCATACGTATATACCTTTTATTAGTGGGGATTAGCCAAGGCTGTTACAATAATTATTAGTTTATATAAGTAAGCGAACGAAGTAATGACAGTGCACCATATGACAATGTATAATGTGACAGTACTGACAGATATACGCACATGCACAGCACTCAATTATTACAGCGCGTGCGTTCTTACTGTCAATAGGCAGTAGATTTGCCCCTACAAACTTCGACCCTCTCTAAAATCCCTCCCGTTCTTGAGTTATAAATAGTGTAACTAACACGACTTTCTTTTATATATATATATATATATATATATATATATATATATATATATATATATATACATAGATTACATACGATGTAACGGCAATAGGCTCGCCCCCTATTACGTGGGACTAAAATTAATCTGGCGAAATGTGGGTGTAATATTTACATCTCTGCCTACCCCTTCGGGGATACAGGCGTGAGACTATAAATAAAATAAATAATTACATACGGATAATTTTATATGAATTCGAATATCCCTCTACTTCAATGTAATAATTACTTTATTACTTGACTTGCCGATCGCGAAACGTTTTCAGTCTGTCTTTATTCTTTAAAACACATTCACTCGAAAAGAAGAATAATGAACTTGGCATAATTTTGATCATGTAAACTTACTTCACTTAAACTGTTCAAGTAGCATTTACAATGTTCGTTTATTTTTGTAATAGTCATTGCGTAAAGGCAAATTAATATTTTAAAAGAAAAGACAACAGAGAGAAGAAATTAGCCTTATAAATAAAATTACATAAATTAATTCTAATGGCCTCATACAATCAGCATCCTGGTGCGCTAAGGCTTCGAGAGCGATCGACGTCGATCAAGCTATGTTCCATTGTTCAGATCAGGTTCAGGATATTGAAAGAATTGACTTCCCTATCACGACTGTTACAGATTGCTATGATAGATGGATTCGACAGCTTGACGTGCCATCTGAGGCATGGAGTCTGGATAAATAATAATCTAATAAATTAAATTGGCTCGTGCCGTTTAATTTAAACGACATAGACAAAGAAATTATTTATGCATTAATTTACATGTGCAAGTATTATTTTGCGTTTTTACTTGTTCCCTATGTCATTGTTACCACCGACTCTTGATAGGGATACGATTCATTGCATGCCCCGCGATGAAAGGACCTGTGTCTGTAACGATTAAAGATCCGACCGATATCCTTATCTAAGTTTACGGCCTGATATCACTATGTTTAGTGGTCGTATCGTTGAAGTGCTTTCTAAGAAAATTTAGTTTAATAGGCCTCAATTGATAAGGTAAGGTTCCTTCTACAAAAAACAAAAGTGGCCAGGTGTTTGTTTCGTTCGTCTCGTCGTAAATGACTGGTTGTCCATTTTGCGACTACTTAATGCTTATAGATAAACTAAATACCTAATGTTTTTAAACTGTACAAAACAAAAATACCTTCATTGCGTTGTCAAGGATTTCCTCGTTTTTTCATATAAAATGCACACAATAACCACTGGTGGAAGTGCCAATCATTAATATTTGTTAATGTAAACACAATATTAATTATACAAAGCACTGAAACATTTCAGGCCACCGAACAATTACGATAACTAAATAGGATTTATCTGTAGCAACACTATGCACTGTCGCCCTTACCAATTAATCCCGGCATTCGAATGCCCCGGTAATATCGACCCACCCAAATATCCTACAATATCTACGATTTACGGACACTCAGGCTATATTGCATGAATTATGGCCCAAAATGTTGTGATTCTATTTGTTAAAGGATCAAAATACCATTAAATCGGAATGGCCTAGTATTTTTTACGCTTAGGACATGGAATAGAAATTATGACTGTAGCAGATATACATATAATTCAGATAACTTATAGGTATCCCTTGAAACTAGTGTGAGATAAGCTTTTAGTTAGGATTATGATCGCGCTTAATAAAACATTTCGATCACATTTCTATGATAAAAAATAAAACCATCGAGTGATTTAAAAATCGAAATTTAATAGATAGAATAGAAGATAGGATTAGGAATCATGCTAAGTGACGCATTTTGTTTGTGCGTTTCCCAGGGGTTTGTTTGAGTGGTAAAAAGCATTTGTTGGAAAAATATTGCAAAATTATGGAATCCGGCGTCACTTGGCAAGCGTACAGGCTTGCCAAGTAACGCCGGATTCCATAATTTTATTTTATGTGAGTATAACTTACGCTCAACAATAGTAGCTCGGTAGACAAGAAACCATTGACTCAGGTTCACTACCTCTAGATAGGCCATATCATCATCATCATCTTCATCACCCTAGCGTTATCTCGGTTGCATCCAACACTGGCACGCCTTGGAGCCCGAGGTCCGCTTACTGGCCTAACCAGATATGACAGAATATCAACTTTTCCACAGAGCGACTGTCTTCTGACCTCCGCAACCCAAAGGGATAGCGATATTCCATGGTTAAGACCAGTATCAGTTTATTTAAGTGTACTTACTCCCCGTAGTGACTGTCAAAGATCTTCATGACAGCCGGGACCGACGGTTTACCAGGCACTTAACAGACAGCCGAAATAGCCGACAGTCGAAGAACGCAAAATGCTCAACGAACAACTGTCAAGTCTTATCCCGACTAGTAGCTTATTTTGCTCCTGCATTACAATTCACGAAGATGCTGCTGGGCTATCACCAATCTTTCTACAATGATGGTAATAGGGCCATTCTTATGGTTGATATAATTTGGTTGAAATGTCGGGCAAAACGGTACATATTCCTACCCTTAAAATAAGCACCTACATACATACATAATATACTCACACCGGTTTCACGAAGGGGTAGACAGAGAATGCGGTCCGCCATTTGCAGCAATTTTGAGTTATGTGCGTATTGAATTGTTAATTATCGCTGGCTCCGTACCTCGGTGAGCACGTTAAGCCGTCGATCCCGGTTGTCATGAAAATCGGGCTGGCCTTGACAGTCATTATAGGGAGTCAGTACCCTGTGAATAAACTAATAACACTAGTCTAAACCATAGAATGTTGTAATCCCTTTCGGTGTCGGAGGCCACACGACTATCGCCCTGTAAAGAAAATTAAGTGTATACAACTTTCTTTGGTGCCTTGTATTAGTATATTGCTAATACTCCACAAATTTCTCAAACACGGAAACAGAATCCAACTCACAAGAGTACAACTCTAAAGAAAAGTATTAGCCGAGCTCCAACGGCACTACTCTTTGTACAACGGTATAATATATTATTCACATGTATTGTGCAAGGCTGTTATACCCCATGGGGTAACAGATAATGTAATTCTGTACTGCGATGAGCGCTACGTTCCGTGCAATTAATAAAACGGCCGTACTGTGGGATTATCCGTCGCTGCGAAACTCGATTTATCGGCACGAGCTTACAACTGAATCCAGTTTGAAGTCTGGTGTATGGGTATACTGGTGGATATGCTATAAGGAGAGATTTCTTACTGCGTGGGTTTAGATGGATCTTAAACCTTACATAGATTTATTACTTAGATCTTAACAGACGTTCAAGTAACGTACAATGTTATGTTTTACGTGAAAGTAGGAGTGAACCATAGTACAAAAATAGCGATCAAATCGACGTGAGTCATAAGGTCGGTAATTTTGTAGAAAGATTATGGCATTATCGCTTCGTCTACATTATGGCGAACTTCTAGTGCTTGAGAGGAAAATATTTCAAAAGATTTTTTGTCTACTTAATTGATAATAATCATAACTGATAGGTAATTTATTCTATACATTTTGTTACGAAGTTTTAATAACACGAAGACAAAAATATTTTCAAAGTGCCTGGTTAGTTGACTGTGATTAGAGGTCGTATCTAGGGAATGCAATCTCTAATTATTATTAATCTCGCTAAAAAAGGCCGAGATCTCGCGAGATTTACGAGACTGCACTCGAGCATAAAAACGTCTTACTCGAAGCGCGAACTGACACGGACCGAGTGGCAATCTGTCAGTATCCGCATTAATAAATAATGCAATGAATTTATACAAGTCCGGGGAGACAAAAGGCAAACTTTTGCAGTCCAAACCAATCTTTCCTTTGATGGCTTTGATTGGTATACTTATTTTGTTAACTAGGATCTGTAATTTCTAATAGTCTGTCTTATTGGTATATTTTTTAAATTAATCTGTAATATCTCAAAGGTCTACTGAGTAGATATAGTTTTATTTACCTAATTGATAATAATACTCAGTTTAGTAACGTAGATGATGAGTAAGTTTATTTTTTTGACCTCTCGTTGTTTTGTTTCTTATAAAAGAAAATTTTAATGTTTTATGCCTAAAAGATTTTTGTTTGATATTAGAAGCGAACACGGGTTGTTTCTTTAAATTTTTGTTTGACAGATCTGTCCGTAAAAGTGTACTTCATAAAAGTTTATTAAAAACTATAGACTGATAGGTACTTTCACTACTTACCTACGTCAAACAATGTTTGATGCATAAAAGGCTATTGAAAAATTCGTGAAAAATAATGTTTATCTTATAATATTTAAAA
Organism: Euclidia mi; assembly: GCA_944739405.2. Classification (NCBI taxonomy): domain Eukaryota; kingdom Metazoa; phylum Arthropoda; class Insecta; order Lepidoptera; family Erebidae; genus Euclidia; species Euclidia mi. Next base: position 16,605,311 of record OX123195.2, read on the forward strand.
TGGTTATTATTATTGTCCTAATTTATTCAAATATTGTGATTATTTACAAAATAAACATACAAAACTGCCAATCTCGCGAGATCTCAAAATTGGCGAGATCTCGCGTGAGCCCAAATGTCGCGAGATTTGCATTCCCTAGTCGTAACTTCGATTCCCATCTGGGATAAATCTTTATTAATTTATTTATAGACTCACGCCTGTATCCCCGAAGCGGTAGGCAGAGGTGTAATATTACACTCAAAAACAAAAAAAAACCGTTTGTGTGATGAATGATGATTGCCTCTGTATCTCGATGTAAATTGCTCATTACATATTCAAGAATATATAGGCAAGTTTCTAGAGCATTAAGTTTGTTAATAGAGCCATAGATTTTCATGCGCTGCCTAATTGGAATCACATTTGATTGAATCACATACGATCTCTGCTTCCCAATGGAAAGGAAAAGAATATATACTAATAAAAAACAAAAGTGGATTACTAAAGGTATAAGAACATGTTGTAAACAAAAAAGAAAATTATTGTGGCAACATAGACAGACACCGACAGCAGAAAATAAAAGATTGTTTAAATTATACTCAAAACGTCTGGCAAAAATAATTAAACTAACACAAAAGGCACAGAATAGCTATCACATTAATAATGCTTCGAACAAATGTAAAGCTAGCTGGAAAATAATAAATAATAGAAGCATATTCTACAAACAATATATAAATAGAATAAAAACACATAATGGTATTATTAGTGACCCGCAGGAAATAGCTGATACATTCAATAATCACTTTATTGACCAAATTAATCTGACCAGTAAAGGGATTAATTATGCACATACACACCCATTGAAAAATGCACAGTGTGGTTCACTATTCTTGAAACCTACAAGTGCTGTTGATATCTATAATATAATTAGATCATTAAAATCAACTAATAGCACTGGGTACGATGACATCAACACGCGAGTTTTAAAATATGTAGCTAGTGGTATTTCTTCGATATTGAGTCATATATTTAATTTATGTATGGAAGATGGTATATTTCCTGATCAATTGAAAATTTCTATTATAAGACCTTTATTTAAAAAGAAAGACAGAGAAGATCTCAATTTCTACAGACCGGTAGCCCTCTTACCAATATTTTCGAAAATTTTCGAGAAAGTTATTGGTAACAGTCTGAGTTCATATTTTGAAGATAACAAAATCTTTACCGACGCGCAAAAAGGGTTTCGTAAAAATAAATCCATTAACTTGGCAATATATGAGTTTCTCGGACATATAATGAATAGTGTTGACAAAAAGGTACAAGTAAATGCTTTATACATGGATATGTCAAAAGCATTCGATTATGTAGACCATAAGATTATGTTACACAAATTAGAGAAATACGGCATCCGAGGTAACTCATTAAGCCTTTTAAAATCTTATCTTACAAGGAGGCATCAATTTACCCAAATAAATTGAATTTGCACCGTTACTAAAATCGAAAAGACATATTCATCAATGCTAAGAGAGACTCATTATGGGGTACCACAAGGCAGCGTGCTAGGACCGTTGCTTTTCCTTATATATATAAATGACCTGCCAGAATCAACTGATCATCCTATGATTTTATTTGCCGATGATAGTACAGTAATTTATAAAAGTATGGACATCAAATGCTATGAAAATGAAATCAATAACTCTTTATATAATATCATAGACTGGCTAAATTCTAATAATTTAATTATAAATTTTGACAAAACTAATATTATGACATTTTCCACTAGACAGAATAAGAAAAACACTGACATTAATATTCATTATGACGACAAAATAATTAAGCAAGCTGACCAAACAATATTTTTAGGTTTACATTTAGATAAAAACTTGACATGGCGATATCAAATTGAAAAGGTTTGTAAAAAGCTAAATCGGTATTCATATACACTATACATGTTACGTAAGGTAGTCAACAGAAGTGTAGTATTAACTGCCTATCATGGGTTTGTCGAGTCTGCGCTTCGATATGGCTTAATCTTCTGGGGCAACTCTTATGGTAACCAAGATGTTTTTAAAGCACAGAAAAAATGTATACGCTCTATATGCAATTTACAGCAAACTGATAGTTGCAAGCATTACTTTAGAACATTGAACATTCTCACATTACCGTGTTTATATATCTATGAATGTGCAGTATTTCTAAGAAATCATTTTAATCTATTCGAGAGCTGCAATAACGCGCGTAATCCCCAAAAATTGCGTATACCAGTATCACGAACGGTTTTATATAGTAGAAGTATATTTACAATGGCTCCAAAGGTGTATAATAAGTTGCCCAAATATATACAGGAAATTGCATTGCTTGGACAGTTTAAAATTGCCCTTAAACAGTACTTAATTCAAAAGGCGTACTATTCTATTACTGAGTACCTGAATGAGAAACATTTTTAAGTCCGATTTGTTCATGATGTTCACTATGATGACATTTTATAATTTGACATTGTGTACTTTGACATTGTGTTCTTAATTCGATTTTATTATATTAGCATCTTGTTTAAATTTCATAATTTTATATTACGTGTTATTTTCCCTTTTTGCATGCTGCCTTACCAGCAAAACATGTGATTCTAATTATAAACTATTGTAAAAACTCACTAAGTACCATGTTTTAGCAAAATAAATGAATTTGAATTTGAATTTGAATTTGAAATTTGATTCTGTAGTACTTACAGCTTAGCTTTCGGTACAGCGTTGTCCTTATACCTGCATGTGGGTTGCATCTTGAAGTAAGGCCGCCGATACATTTACGACTAAACCTCGGCAGGTTATAAATCTTAACTTAGTAACGATATTTGTTCTCGTAGTAAAAGTCGGTGCCGTGAAATACTATTTCAAATCGGTGTGCTCTAAAGAAAATTTTATTTGCGATATATTTCCAACAGGCAGTGCAATCGTAATTTATGAAGAACAAAGATTTGTTGAATGGATATGTTTTGTTTGCTATTTGTTTCAGCATAAAACAAAGAATAGTGTTCTATTTTTGGAGTTTGTGCAACAAGCGAGCTTTGATATTTTATGAATTGACAAATGTGTTGTGCAAGTTGTAATTAACAAATATTCTACTTGTTTTCTTCGACTTATAAAAAATACATGTTATTACATTGAAGGTAAATTACGATAAATAAAGGCTTGATTGAATAGTTACAACAATTTGATAGTGATAATTTCGATGGCGACAAGCTCATGTTTTTGACAACATCAATGCTTTATTTACCACAAACATTGACATTATTGTAGAACACGGGCTAATCTATAAATATATCGAAGGGGCGTGTTGACCATATGTTTTTTTTTTTATGTAATATGCGGCAAGCGAGAAGATGGATCGCCTAATATTAGGTGATTACTACCGCTCATGTACACAAGCAACACCAGTGAAAAAAATAGGAGGAGTAGGTTCAGGGAGAAGCAAAAGGGGATGACACCGCCGGCACTCTCACCGAACAAAATGCAACAGTATAGATGTTGTTACTTTACGTCGACATTCTGTTGGAGGGTAGTCCTTCCCCGGTCAAACCAGCTCATTCAATCTGAAATTGCTAAAAGATCTATTTCCTGTAAAATTTGGTGGTAAATTTATCTAGAGAACTGCTTATTATACAAAGCAGGCATAGGAAGGAGTAGCAGGTGTCTTTTGGCGGTGGTAATCGCTTACTATCAGGCAAACCAGCAGCTCTTTTGCTTCCTATAATGAAATAAAAAAACACCATAGTCAATAATAGAAATAAACTCAAAACAGCTGCCGTGATAACCGTTGCTCTAACCCATTGACTCCAGTCAAGTCTTCGGAAATTTACGAACAAAGTCAACGGGTTTCAGACATGCAATATTTGCCCGACACCCCGTAGTAGTAAACATAAAACATTACAATTCATCATCATCATCAGCCTTTAACAGCCCACTGCTGGACTAGGCCTCTCCTTTGAAAGGAGGAATTGGCCTAATATACCACGCTGGCCAAACGGGTTGGTATAGGGTTTGTAACAAGTTTTCCTTCTCTTATAGTGCTGCTGTGCTCTGCATAATATGCAGGGAGCATATATGCATTGCCAAGTCAATATATTTATTTAAAACATAAAAGATTTTTAATTAACCGACTTGGTATTACATGGATCTCACAACTTTTTACGGTCGCGAGACTTGGTATTTTTGACGAGTATTGTTTTTATGGGATCCATTTATCTTGTACGTAGCACAGTCGCTGGCTTTATGATTTGTCTTTAATTTACATAATATGGCGTGGCGATTTAATTCTACTAAAAATATAACTCATGAATACAAATGTACCAATTAAATCCTAATGGTTAAATTTTCCATATTGCCAAATATAATATTATACTATGTCTCTGTCTATGTCTGATATGTTGTCAAGGCGCTGTCCTAAGCGACTGTTTTGGTAAATGAGGGGGTGAAGCAGGAGAGGTGAAGGGAGCTTAGCTCCGTCTACTGTGGGGCGCCCCCCTTCATTCTCGTCGCGTGCGGCCGTATTCTGGCGACATCCGTATTCCAATATTTCAAAATCGCAAGCAAAACGTTTTACCATATTGGATTGAGATACTGATATTAAAATTTATATTACATACATCAATCTGTTTGTACAATATAGGCATAGCGCAATTTTTGTTCTCAGTGCAGCCATGAGCAAAACTGGTTTACATTAGACATTATAGGTATTAAATGTTGACGAAAGTAGGTAAATACTTACGTGCCGTAAGATGATAAAAATAATTAAGTCAGTTCCATGTATGGAGAGGCCATTATTATGTTTGTTTTGTTTTTGTATAAAAATAGTGAAGCAGTTCATAGAATACCTACATCTAATTCCATTCCTGCCAGTTTTCAAATCTGTTTTGCAATAAATTGGCTGTGTCATACGGGCGGACAGACAGACAGACATTGCGAATCTATAAGGGTTCCGTTTTTACAATTTTTGGCTACGGTACCCTAAAAAACGCAATACTGCTCTACTAAGCGCAAAAGCCGTATCTCAACTAAAGCGAGTTACGAGATAATTGAAGTTTAGTAAAAGTTGATTTCTTTTATTTATTTATGGATGTTTATTGTTATTATAGGTATAATTATTATGGCAAAGGTTTCGAAATACGTCGCCGTTTTTAGGGGTTGTGAGTGATTGGAGAGGGAGCAGGGGAGGTCTTGAAACCCCCCTCACCATTTTCACTTGCCAGAAATACTTGGTTTCCTCTGAAAAAAAAAATCTCCAAACATCGGTGTGTATGGCACTGCCAACTTCCACATTCATCACACTAGTTTAATAAACTAAGGTTGTCGGAACCCTGCGAAGGGCTCCTTTTTTCGGATTAAGGGTCAAAAGAGAACCTAACATTACCTATTTATTTACTTATTACAGTCGCACCTAACCCAAGGCACTCGAAAGCAATGACGCACAAATTTGACATTAGCTGTCAATATGATCATTCCTAGATGGCAGTTTTGCGTTTCGTTTCACGTTTTTCACATAAAACCTAAAAATTACATTTGTAAAACTGTACTAAAGTATAAAAACTATGTTCCGTTTTGCATAATTGCCGAAGTATTTATGAAATTTTGGAAATTGTTTAAAAATATTTAGACGCAACTCCGGCAGCCAAAATTACTTTTAGGGGATTAAAACGAACTACCTTAAGCCCCCTGCACTACCAATACCCTTAAATTCAGGCGACTCGTTTCGAAACCCAACCCATTATTATTTTTCAAAATAGATGAAACATCATAAATATATGTGGATATACCTTATTCATGAGATACTGCTATGTCGCTAAGAAAATTATAGAATTAGAATTTGAGTTACTGCTTTTTCGTTAGCTCTCGTCATACATGTTTGTATGGAAAATATAAAAAAATTCTTTCGCTTCAAATATGTGTTGTTTCAAAGAAAAGAAATATTAATCAGAATCAGAATCAGAATCAGAATCAGAATTTTTTATTTGTTAAACATAGGTTTACATAAATTGTGGTGATCTTAAAAAATATATATAAAGTGCGCTATGTTTTGTCATCATGACATACAAATAATAAAAAAAAAAATGCGAAATATCGTGCTTTTAAAACAACAAAGAAATCAATTGTCAATTAAAAAAAAATTATAATAGTAATTGAATTTATACAATGTCATTAAAAAAAAAATACACAGTATACCAAAACCATACGAACAAAACATTTACAATAATTTATCTTTGAGAAAATCGTCAATAGAATAGTAGCATTTATCTATAAGTATCTTGCTTAATTGATATTTAAATTTCATAAATGGCAGACTTTTTAAAGTGTCGGGTATATTATTAAATATCCTAGGTGCCATACCGAAGAAGCTCTTCTGCATCAGAGCAGTTTTACATTTTATTAGGCATAGTTTATTCACATATTGAGCTCGCATCGGGGCTTTTCGAACTGCAGATATGCTTGTAAATAAATGTGTATTTTTTTTGACAAATAGTGCTGTTTCCAGAATGTATAAGGATGGTAATGTTAATATCTTATGTGTTTTAAAATATGTTACACAGCTATCAGTTGATTTTAGACCATACATACACCTGACACATCTCTTTTGCATCCTGAATACCATATCACGATCCGTCGAGTGACCCCAGAAAATGACTCCAAATCTCAGAAGTGACGCCACTAGAGCGTGATAAGGCGTCAAAAGTGTTTTATTGTCAACTTTATGAGATAGTTGAAGGAGTGCAAAGGCAGACGTACTTAGTCGTTTGCATAGTTCTTGAACATGAGGTTTCCATGTGAGTTTATCATCTATAGTAATGCCCAAAAACTTAGCGTCATTTATTTGTTCAATTGTATGGTTTTTATAAGTAATATTTATGTTAGGTACCTCACATCGTTGGTGAAATTGCATAATTTTTGTTTTTATAAAATTAATCATTAAATTATTACTATCTAGCCATTTAACTATATCAGCTAAAGAATTATTGATATCCCTTTGATATTCACTCAGCTCTGAACACTTTACTATTGTTGTACTGTCATCTGCAAATAGGATCATGTTTTGTTTGGTACACTTGGGGAGATCATTAATATAGATGAGAAACAGTAAGGGGCCCAACACGCTACCTTGTGGCACTCCAAATTGAATACAACGAGGTCCTGAAATGTATTTTTTTTTCTAATTTACTCTTTGGACAAATTCTACGTATTTCTGTGTATTGAACTCGATGGCTTAAATACGATTCTAGAAGTTTGTACGCATTTCCCCTTATACCGTAGCCACGTAGTTTTCTGAGCAATGTGTTATGATTTACATAATCAAATGCTTTCGTCATATCTGTGTATATAGCGCAAACAGGTGTTTTCTTATCAACGGCATTCATAACACTTAATAGTAGATCAAATATAGCCATGTTTATTGTTGTGTTTTTACGAAATCCTTTTTGCTCTGTACAAAATAATGCATGTTTGTCAAAGAAACTATAAATAGAATTATAAATTATTTTCTCAAAGATCTTCGAGAGTATTGGGATTTTAGCAATGGGTCTGTAGTATCTTGTATCTGTTTTGTCATTCTTTTTATAAAGAGGCTTTACAATAACCTTTTTTAAACTCTCTGGATATTAAAATATATTTATTTATATTCATTTATAATTTATTAACGAAATACAGAGTTTACAGCTCATCAAAAGTTAGCTGTCTGCTACAACCCGGCAGGTTTTCTTTATTCTCATCGAATGTTAAAGGCAGTGTGTGAGGTGATAAGGCTTCAATACTTATTATTTGCTGTTGTTCACGAGGCACAGTTTCATTTACTTTCCTTTTACGGCTTGGTATTGTAGAAATTTCAAGCACTGATGAAACATTTTCCTCTCCGTGATCTCGCAATGCCATCCCTTGAGTTTGACGAGAATCAACAATTTCAGGCAACTGCCAATTCATATAAAACGCCACAAGCTTTTCTTCTCCCAGAAAACATCATCTCTTTCTATAATTTCTATTTTTAGTGGTATACTTTCGCCACTCCACACAGCAAATAAACACTTTTGTTTGCGTGTAACGTGGCGTTGCCCCTGAATTTGGTAATAACAATTACAATATTTGTTTAGACTAGTCAGTTAACATTTTTATCATGTTTCCATATTTGTATTTTATTTGCTCTTATACTATTCTCCAGGCCATTCTTATAGGCAACTTTAGAACATTAAATTTCCACAATCGTGTTTGGACCTATTAATCTATCTGGTGTGGCACCAATAATCGAATAATCCACAAGGCTCGATTGTTACATTTTCTTGCTTCGCCAGTTGTTGCAAAGCCAGTTGTTCATTTTAGATTCAATGCGCAACTGATTTTACATTGCAAATATTTTATTTGTACAAAATATTTTTTACTAAGTTGGCTTTACTGCTGTTATCTCTTCTTTTTACCACTATACAAAAATTTCAATCTGTCAACATATTCTTACGCAATTCGAAACAGTCACTGCTATCCCTCTTGTAATTTTTGCTTATCACTACGGAATTTGAGTCAAATTTGTTAAAAAAATTGTTTGGCATTTCTTGGCTAGCTCTTGAACAGATCGTGTTAGGAATGACTGAAGTCAAATGTGTGTAAGACGTTGCAGAACTGTTATCTTTAACTTCACTGTAATTACAATAATGATAATTAGTTACGTACTTTATTATTAAAAAAATACTATATCTTGTGTTATAGCAAACAGAAAAGTTACCTTCTTACTTATAAATGATTGATTTTAGAAATTAAAAAGATATTAGATGTACTGAGACATACCTAATAGTTTATGAATAATCAAAGTTTTACCCGATATACCTAAAAAGGTTTATGTTCAAAACACAATAATACAACATTCGTTACCGCTTGTGTGCGGATTGCGGAGCGCCATATTAACGCTGTCATCATTATTGTTCGCCGTGGCGGCATCTTAGCGCTCCAGGCGCTCTGACAAGCTAATGAATTTGAAATATAGGTACATAAAATGATTCGATTTTATGTTATTACTCTTTCAAAAATTGAAAACTGTGGCAGCTATGTATTGTGAGAATAATTTATATAATTATATTATGCATAATCGATAATATATAAGTAACATAGTTAGTCATAAAAGACTCTTATGAAAATAATTTGTGTAAAAATGTTACATATTTCATAATCACTTGGCCATGGATGAATTTCTATTTTATTACGACGCTTTATTGTACAAATCCTTCGTAGAACTTCATTTCTCTAATTGTCCATATTTTATTCTTCTAATTATATATTTATAAGCACAGAAACAATAACACACGCAACAAGAGTATAAACTTAGGTCCTAATTATATGTGCCCATAGTTACATGAAAAGCCTATTTGATTCAAATTATCAGTCTATAACATAAAACATGAAATTACGAACTCAAATCGGCGTATTATAATAACAAACAGGTTTACGTAAAATTTCGTGCAGCGGAGACGCAAGCGACATGACCTATCTCTCACAGGGCTCATAGCCGAATGATGAGGTCTGGGCGGGGCGTAAACTAGCAACTGACACTCAGTACACCGCTTATGCTAATAAGGTTTAAATTGCTGAAGCGTTTGATATTGATGGGATCTACCGAGCGTCAAAATCATAGACGTTTGGCAGATTTTATTTAATTTTACTAAATATACACGTATAATATGAAAATAAATAGGGTAATTCTTTATTTCATTAGATTTCCTACAATATTATCAAAAAAAATATGACAGCTTACGATCAAAATATTGCAAACAGTGAGACGAAAGATTATTTTCTGCCTCGATTTTGTGATTTTTTTACCGTGATTGTATTTTACATACATGAAAAATTCTTTCAAAAGTCTTTTGTTCAGACTTTTGACTTTAAGCTTTAATTTTTGCAAGTTTGTAATATGTACCGTTATGGCTAGATGCGCGACGAAAAATTAGGTGTTTCACGCCTTCTGAGGTATAACAGCGCCTTAATATAATAGTAACTGCAGAACGCCTTATCTGAAATTAAGAAAATTAAAGTATACACAAACAGCTCCACTGCCTTTTAGTCAGTAGTTACCTGAAGTGGTTTCCTTCACTTTGCTGTCAAACCAGTTCTTAGCTATTTTGGTGTGCCTTATAGAAATGATTAGGCATAGAACAGCGCAAAACTATGCGATTTCTAATAGTCGTTTGAATATAAGTAGCCTTATTCGTAAGCATCTAGAACACCTTCGTTAGGTTTAAATGCGGTTTCGGCTGCTCAACCCGAGTCAACTTTAAACTAAGGTTCATTTAAACGCAACTTTACTAGGAACCACTTTGAACACGGCGCATTCAAAATAACATTTGTAAAGATGTATAATATAGTAAAAGAACAGGTTATGAATACAAATAATCATTACCGTTTTGTAGTGCACTTCTGGACATATCATCATCATCATTGATCCTGTATATAAACTGTCCCACTGCTAGGCACAAGCCTCTTTTCACTATGAGAAGCGTACGACCATAGTTCACCACGCGGGATAAGTGCGGGATGGCACACTTCAGTCGCAGTTTTCAGTTGCAGGTTTCCTCACGATATTTTCCTTCACCATATAGCAAGCCATAATTAACACTTTAATACACATTTAATTTACTTAGGTACTCTGGACATAGGCCTCTCCTAATTTGGACGACCGGTTGGCGCAGCTGGAGTGTAGGCGACTGCTACGCCGATGGTCGCGGGGCGATTCCCGCTCAAGTCAAACATTTGTGTGCATGAACATGGATGTTTGTCTTGGTCTGGGTGTTTCTATATATAATATGTATGTATTTACAAAAAGAAATGTACATTATGTATGTTTATCCATTATCTAGTACCCATAGATAATTATTTGCGTCATAATAAAATTATGAGCCAAAAGGAAGATTTGGACTACTAGACCACGCTGGCCGCGAGATTTGCCGCTCTTCCGCGACATACTATCATTACACATCCATCATCACACGGTCATTTAAGCAATGTTTGTTTCTAAACCAGCTGCTGCTATATTGGGAAAATATATTCGATAGGCAATATTTTTTATGACGTAAATATAGATTTAGCTGTAAAGGTAATCTGCGTGCTATTAACCAAATATTGAAACAACGGGCTATTTAAAAACGGTGCAAATAGTATGTGTCCCTCTATCACTATTTATTTGTGTTGTTTTATTTGCAGGATTTATCTTTACGAGTATGGTTCACTTAAAAAAATGCATATATTCACTGTGTATGTATAACCGAAAGTTTATAAGTAACTACATAATAATATGTTTTTATATAACATTGACAATAAACATCCCCAAATTCGTATATAGCAGACTTTCTTAACTGTATTTAGCCGAATATTATTTTAGATTTGCCGGTCAGGTATTTGTCACAGACTGCTAACTGATGACCCTAATATAAAGGAATACAGATCAATCTTAGATAACAAAGAACAATATCTAACTCTTCTTGTTGACTGTGGCCAAACATCAGGTAAGCGATGTAATATACGACGTGATTTCGAAGAGAAGAAAGTCCAATGGTTTCAGGATGAGAGCATAAACAAAAATGTAGACTTTAGGTACATTACAGATAGTATTTAGTTTACTTGTTTAGTAGCAATTTTATACGCATTTACCTTCGAAAAGTCAGATGTGCGCGCCAAGGTTTTGAACCCAAGACCGCCTGCGTAGCATTTTGTAAGTTTCTTCTCAAGACTTTACCTAGAAATAGAAACCTTGTGGGAGACTTGAGGTTGCTAGTTGAGCTCTAATTTACATATTGTGGTATAGACGATCTTAGTAAGAGGGTGCTCCGAGAGAACGTAGGTACAAACTTTACTACCTGAGATTAATGGTCGATGCAGACCCAACGGCGCGATTCTATGCGCCGTGAAGTGTGCTTTATAATGCAATGAAGTTTACTGTATAAGTTTAATGCATAAAACATTTTTCGAAGCGCATGCTCGTTGGCAGAAATAATATTAAAATCCTTATAATGACTCTATTTACCAACACACACTATCAGCAGACAAATCTTGTCTGTAAAAAGTCGACATAAAATAGGGCAACAAAATATGTCAATTTGATCACGTCCTCAACACACATAGTCCAGTCAATTTAGGGGTTGACCTCGGAAAATCGACATACCCAGTATATTACCACGTAAAAACTTGTATTTTGGCATCCTAAAACTGTTCTTAAAAGTCACATATAATTGGATGTCCGCAAATTTTAAATTCAGGGGTCAAAGGTCACGATTTATTTTACATTTTTGGCAAATATCTCGCTTTTTAAAAAAAAAAAAAAAAATAAAAAAATTCTCTACAACTTTTCTATTTACCTTTTTTTATACCTTGAACTGTTTTCGGGATATTTCCATGTAAAGACGAATCAAACGAGCTCAAACTCAATGGGATTGCGTCATTGTATTACAAAGATCCCATGGCCACCTTCCTGCTCCATCATCAGACTCTACAAAACATCCAGTACCAAAGTCCATGTAAAGACGAATCAAACAACCCTAAACTCGATGTTATTGTATCACAAAGGTCTCATGGTTACCTTTCAACTCTATTATCAGACCATGGAAATCATCCAGCATCAAAGTCTATGTAAAGACGACTCAAACGAGCCCAAACTCGACGGCATTGGGTTGTTATCGTCAAATCGCTTCAAGTGTGCTTATAAAATTTGAAGAGTTCCTTCGATTTTTTCAGCACTCCATGATTATATCCTGACCTGATAATCATGGGACCTACTAGGAGGTATACTCTTTCAATCAAAACAAGAATTTTCGAAATCGGTCCAGGCGTCTTAGAGAAATCGGGGAACATACATAAAAAAAAGATTCTGACGAATTGTTAACCTCCTCCTTTTTTTTGAAGTCGGTTAAAAAAATGAATTTAATCTAAAAGTTAATAACAAATGATAATTATATGTTAAGCAACAAATTATAACCTTAATATTACGAGTTTTTGATCGAGACTACCAGTTGACTCTCTATCTCGAAAACAGTTCAAGGTATAAAAATGTTAAATAGGAAAGATTTTCTACAATATTGATAATAAATACAAATAGCGTAAAACCCCTGGAAAATTAGACATTGGCAAAAAAAAATAACCCCTCCGAAAGGCCTCTGAATAAAACACTTGCGGACATCAAATTATAATTATGTGACTTTTGAGAACAGTTTTAGGATGCCAAAATACAAGTTTTTACGTGGTAATTTACTGGGTATGTCGATTTGCCGAGATTTACACCTAATTTTGCCTAATTTGACTGGACTAACAAGTTAATCTTCTTACGTAAACATCAATTACTTTCATAAAATCGCTATAGTAGGTACTATTCAAGGGAAGTGGAATTCTGAGAAATATTTCCACTTTCTTTTATACGCAAAGTTCCTAGAAACTACGCTTTATAGCAAGCTATTAATATAATTATAGAAAATTCTTGCGTTACTGACTGACTCACAGAACGCACAGTCAAAACTATTTGGCGCAAGGCGCTAACATTTGGCATGCATGTGCCTTGCGGACCGTAAGAGTGCACTAAGAAGGGATTTCTCGAAAGCTTTACGGGATCGGGTATAAACAGTTAAATTTAAATAAAATGCGCGGGCGTAGCTGCAGACATCTCCTAATTTTTCAATACTTAATCAAGAAGGGATGGTTGGCGATGTATAAATATGGGTTTTAAAGTTCAGAACTCAACAGTGCTTTCAACTTATTCGACCTTGCCATTACTGAACGTTGAGGATACCGCAGTGGTTTAATTGTGTAGGCTCAGAACGCCTGTAGAAGAGAGTCTCGCACATGCTTCTGCCTGCTTTTCTTTAAATAATAAATTCTTAGGTGTTTTCGAAATCTTGACTGCATATTTAGCATAGTGGTTCAAGCATCCGCCTGGTCCCTTGACACTGCGACATCCATAAATTGTTGTTTCGAATCTGGATGTTCATTATGTCCGTTGATTGTATATTTGTAAAAGTCCCCCACGACACAGGATTTATTACTAAAGCGGGACATGTCCTTAAGAAAAAAACATCACCCTGGTTTGAAAGTAACACTATTTAATTTTCCTTTATTCCGCCTTCTTCTCTTAGGTCCTCAACGAAGAAAATGGAACAAAACAATGTTTTTTATAACGATGCGAGGCTCAGTGGCACTGCACCTGCTTTGAAAAGATAATGATTGAACAGAGCAGCCGAGACATTTTATTAATGGGGAACGTTGTAAGATCTCGTTTATTAACTTAAGGCGCTGTACCTAGTCAAAATAGGCTTCACAAAACAGTTTTTTAGCCAAATGTATACATTTTAGAGCAGCTAAAAAATATATATGTTAATCTTGATCATATTTATGGGGGGACCATTGTGTTCAAAACACGTTTTCGGTAAATTTTCTCGATAAAAAAATACCATAAAAGAACCATTAAAATTGAAATTGTAGCAATTGTAACTGTATTATTTATAAACAAATCTTGATAATATTAATAACAGTGATGTAATATATAATAATAAAGGGAACTGTTGTTTTTATTTATCGATTGGAATAAGGTATTTGTAAGGACTAATGTATTTAATGATAAATAACTCGTTCTGAACGTCCCGTCGTCATCGCGCTTCTCTTTCTTATGTATACAATCCGACAGTGACAGCAACAGCTGAACTAAGTGTACTGTACACAGCGCCTTAAAGCTTTGAACACAACAGCATCATTAAGGTACATGAAGGAAATTGTTCTTAGCCGATGGCTGTGGGTTATGGTTTCAGCTGCTATGTGTGTACAAGTACTTTCATTAATTTTGCACATCTAGTAAGCTACCAATACCTATGTTTTACCGACGTTTCGGCCGTCTTACAAAAGCCTTGGTCGTGGCAGGACTGATGTCATCTCAGCGTCGTCCTTGTGAAGCGCGGGTTTCGGCAGCTACCCTCACTTGTTTTCTATTTTTATTTTCATCCGAACTGTCGGTGCGTCGACACACAACACTTATGACGTCTACACACTCGAGAGTTAGAATCAAAGCTCGAATGCGTTTCGTAACTCTGGCTGTCGGGTTATAGGACACCGGCTTATAAATTAGTGTGTCACTTAACAGATTCCGTATTTTGCTATCATAATCACTAGAGTTCATCACTACAGTGGCGTTTCCCTTGTCGGCCTTCAGCACTAAAATATTCGTGTTATCACGCAACGCTTTTAGTGCTTGACGCTCTTCTGTGGAGACATTGGGTTTCGGCGGCTTTGACTTTCGTAAAATAACGGCAACATTCTGTCTAAGTGTATCTGCATCGTTAGACGGTAACTTGTTGCGCGTTATAACCTCCTCAATGCTACTTATGACACTCTCATACGGAATCCGATTAGGTGTTAAAGCATAATTTAACCCTTTGGCCAACACGCTTTGTGTCGCGCTATCAATAATGCAATCTGACAAATTAATTACCGTTTCTTGTTGGGTAGGGTGTACCTTTTTGCCGGCTTGCCTCTCATGGCGGTTCATTAATTTGTCATATTTCTTGTTGTGCCATTTCGTACGCAGATCGTATATGCGACTTGCCTGGTTATAAGTAACACGATCGCACAAACTAAAATCACTAGTTGATAGCACTTCACTACATTCGGTATGAACTTTATAGAGGTCGCACTGCACAACATTTAACTCGTACCGACAGTTGCGAATTAATTGTTTCAAAAGACTAACACTGGCTTTGTGTAGAATGCCTTCGGAGTTCGGAATGTCCTTTCGTGGTTTTATACGCACTCCTACAGGTAACACTTCACTATCCCGACACCTAGTCAGAAAACTGATCGAAGTTTCCAGACTTACCCGCTTTATCCGAAGACATTCAAGATGTTTTATTAAATTTTTATTACGTATTCCGGCCCGTAGCGGTTTGTAATAATCGATTTTAAACTTTCGCGACTTGTATACATCATACAATTTTATTTAACGGGTCTTATTCGCGATATTTAATTAATTTAAGGTATAAATACCTATGTTTTACCGACGTTTCGGCCGTCTTACAACAGGACAACAACAACAGGACAACAGGAGGATAGTACGTGAAGCGGTTGAAATCAAAAAGCATAAAAATTTCAACCGGGAAGATGGATACAGACTGTCTACAACTTGGAATCCAGTAATCAACAAATGTAAACCCCGCCGCAGTAACACAGCTCATCAGTGTGTAGACGTCATAAGTGTTGTGTGTCGACGTACCAACAGTTCGGATGAAAATAAAAATAAAAGACGAAATTCACAAGAACGACGCTGAGATGACATCAGTCCTGCCGCGACCAAGGCTGTTGTAAGACGGCCAAAGCGTCGGTAAAACATAGGTATTTATACCTTAAATTAATTAAATATCGCGAATGAGACCCGTTAAATAAAATTGTATGATGTATACAAGTCGCGAAAGTTTAAAATCGATTAGTAAGCTACCCTTCGAAAGTTTACTTACCGGCCGTCAGTATTTGACCGTATCCATGGATTTGGCTACTAGAGTTACATATTTGACATGAGCTCCACTATGACTATGTGCTAAGATACTAAAATTTGTAGCGTACATTCTAAAGAACAGAAGTATACAATCTAAACTTACAAATTTATAACAAGAAAATATATTTATAGGCGCCACTACGGTGCCGTGTTAAGGATCAATAAGTAAGGGAATAAGGGTTATATTTGCACATTTTCAAATATTCGTAAAGCTTTTACAAAGAGCATACACGAACAATATTGACAGAAGGAAATTAAAGATCGGTCAAATAAATACGGGAGTTGACGAACAACGCGGTTGTTTTAGTGGGTAGGCTCTCCTCTACAAAGAGGGAGTTTATGCCCATATTTTGGATTTTGCTCGTGAAAATGTCATTATTTTGACTGCACAGTTGGCGTTGTAGTTTAAGCGGCCGCCTCACCGCTTGACACTGCGCCGAAGTGTTGTGGGTTCGATCCCCACACTAGACAACACTTTGTGTGACTCATAATTTGTTGTTTCGAGTCTGGATGTTCATTGTGTCCGTTAGTTGTGTGTTTGTAAAGTCCCCCACGACACAGGATTTAGTCCTAATGCGGGAGTTGTCTTTTTTAAAACAAATAAGCCATTCTACGCTGCATGAAAGTGCTGTTACTTCAGTTTAGCCTCTCTGCGATCTGCAGGCGCAATACTTTATCGAAACTCTCGAATCAGTTATAAAACACTTTTGACGACTGTCGCTAAAAAGTCGCTGAAATATCCTAGAACGATGCATTTTGTCGCAATTTGGCAGCTGCCCAATCGCTCCCTAGACTAAATCGGGCGTGTGTATGCAAAAATTAGATTTCCATACACATAATGGACGTGATAGTCGAGTTGAATACGAAAACAGTGTTGAAGTCACATTCCACGTATCTTAAATAGCAGCATTAGTTTTCAAGGTAAGTATGCTAGTTTAGCGTAGCCACTTTGCATGAAAAAAAATGAAAATGTTTTATTTGCACCTCCACACAAACTTAAGAAACACTTAAAAAATAAACTTAACGAACAAATAAACTTAAACTACAGGTACACTAAAGATGTAAGTAGGTACATTATTAATGGTGGCGTTACGTGGAGGACAAATAAGGCGCTGCGTCAGCTATTGTTGCAGTATAAACTACAATGCTGGTTTTCTCGCAGGCCGAGTAAATAAATAAATACACATAAATAATACACACGTATACATATTTAATGTATGATAAAGAACAATAAAATATATAGCAGTCTTAGTAATTAATATATAAACTACATCAATATATATATATACATATACATATACACACATACTTAATATAAATATTTATAGAAATAATATGATATTATGTTAAAAACCCTGTATGTCTCAATTTTATTTAACCGCAAAAACCGTTCGTGTTTCCAAACGCAACTCGTGGGTGTCACGTGATCGCAAGGAGTTCCATCTGTCATGACTGTCAAGAAACTAAAGAAAGCGTCTATGCTGTCCAAATGTCCATAATTGCGTTGCGTACGCGCTAATAACAAAAATAATACATACTATACACCAAAATGCCACAGCAATTATATTAATTTCTAATATCTCTGCATTATAATTATTAAGTTCAATAAGGGTACTATACACGTAAGCAAATATGCCCGAATTAGCCGTCATAAAGGTATGTAAAATTACAGCAATGATTTTTGTTTGTTGATCAAAAGTAACTTAAACTTATTTCTAAATGTATGCAATGTTTTCAGATTACGCATAGGGGGTGGAAGATTATTCCAACAATTCGAGGATGAGTAACGAAAACATCCTTCGAACGCATGAGTTCTATGAATCGCTGTGACCATAATGTAAGAAGCCGCTCGTGTACTATACTGATGAACATTGCGAGACCACGTAAATTTTTTATACAAATATTCAGGTTTTTTGTGTAGAACTATGCCTAAGAGTAAAGTTGCCAGATGAAGGTGCCTGCGGGCAGTCATCTTCATAAGATTGCCACTGTTAAGGAAAGGAGTGACATGTGCACGAGGTGGGATGTTGTAGCAGAATCGAGCACATGCATTCTGAACCCTCTGGATCAATTTCTCCGTTCTTTTCAATATACACGGACCAAACACTGTATCGGCATAATTAAGTTTAGATAGTATAAGTGTCTCACACAACAATATCCGCAATTCAGTACCCAGGTATTGGCGAATTCGGTAGAGCAGCTTGAGACGGTAAAAACAGTTTTTGACTGCCTCTAGTACATGCGTCTCAAAGTGCAGTTCCCCATCCATGACCAAACCTAGGTTCCGAGCCTCACTGACTTGCTGTAGGGGACAGTTATCAACCATTGGTGTAGGATTTAGCTCTTGTATCTTTTTGATGCAATCCTTTGAGCCTAAAATTAAAAATTTTGATTTAATAGGATTAAGTACAAGTGAATTTTTTCTAGTCCAGTCAGATATCCTGTCTAAATCTGCATTCATTTTATTTACAGATTCACTGCAGGGCAGAATTTTTTTATTTATTTATTTTTTCTGCACTTCACAGATAATGTGGTACATAGGCGGACTTAATGCCTTAGGCATTCTCTACCAGTCAACCTAGGGTGGTGCAGAGATAATTGATGGTAGGTGCGTGATTATTATAATTTAATAAATTAAATACATAATAATTACTATATTAGATAATTACTACATAAACTACGGATTTATATATTTAAATATATACATATATGTATACATGTAAAGTATATATAAGTATAAACACATATAATTATATGCGTAACTACTTGCAATAATTATAAAATAAATATATACATAATAAAAGATATTATATAAGCCAGGCAATACAGTCGATATAAGATTATTCTGCCATTTTGCCCCGTAAATAATCTCTAGCCTTTACCTTGAACGATAACCAATTGTTAACCATCCTGATTTCGAGAGGGAGTGCGTTCCATAATAAGACAGAGTGCACGAAGAAGGAAGAGTTAACGAAACCAGAACTATGGGAGGGACACAAAAGGAGACGATTAGACGACGTAGTCACTGTGCTGTGTCCAGGTCTGAATCCAGATTGAAATCGGTTCAATAGATTGTTGTGAATGATAAATTTTGAAAGTTGTCTGTGGACACAAGCCTCAAGCACCTTAGAGAGAAAGGGAAGGATTGATATGGGGCGGAAGTGGCTGGGGAGGGAAGGGTTAGGGATTTTAGGCAAAGGAGTTACTAAAGCTTTCCGCCATAGTAAGGGAAACGCACCTGTGTCGAGGGAAAAGTTGATAATATGATAATATAATATGATAATATATTAACAGTTGATCAACAATGGGAACAATCATCTTACGACTAATATTATCGCAACCAGTAGCGTTGGATTTTATGGAAAGGATAGTCTTCTTGATCTCCCCCGCGGTCACTGAAGAAAATTTAAAAGGGTCTATGTCAAGACGTGGAAGGTTACGTATGTAATTCACAGTGTGACACTTGGTAGGATGATCCAAATATTGAGTTGTGGTGAAATGTTTGTTGATTTCATCCAAACCAATCGTCCACTGAAGATCAAAACTGCGCTGTTTGCCAATACCTATAGTTCCGAGGAACTTCCAGATATTGGCAGGGGAGGATGAGTTAATGTTACTGAGGATATGGCGGCGTTTAGCATTACGTATCACCTGATTACACCGATTTCTTGCAACTTTATATAGAGACCACAATCCCCCCTGTTTTGTGCTTTTTAAATTTACGAAAGGCACAATCCCTGCGTCTCATAGCGGTTTTGACCGCCTTCGTAATCCAGGGAGCAGGTGGACGCTTGAGTTTCACTTTTCTAACCGGAGCATGAACATTGTACAACTCAAGAACAACGTTTTTTCTTTTTTAATCAGTTCGGTAATTTTAGATTTAAAATTATGTAATTACTGTACATATCTATTGTGAGTTAGCTGGCGGGTGGTGCAGAGAGGAAAGCATTAATACGTAAGTATAAATTGGTAGCCTTATACATATTTATTAGTAACTAGCTGACCCGGCAAACGTTGTTTTGCAAAAATTTTTTTTTTTGTTTCTTTTTTTGAAAAATAAAGTTTGGCCGATTCTCATAGATACCGGATAAGCACAAAAAATTTCATCAAAATCGGTCAAGCCGTTTCGGAGGAGTGTGGGAACGAAAACTGTGACACGATAATTTTATATATTAGATATTTATTCTATATATATATATATATTCTACTTATTATCTTTATTATATATCTTATTTAATTTTATTAATTATAATATTAGTTATATTTGATTGTGTCATCAGATGAGTCCTTCCATTCTGCCAATGAGTCTCTTCATGATGATAGCTTTTGTTCCTCAAGTGATACTTTAGGTGATTGCCTGCAACATACTTTTGATCAAAGTACAGGTAACTTGATAAACGTGTGCCATATTAACGCACAAAGTGTGCCAAGCCATTATGGTGATCTCTTAGAAGCCTTTCGAATGTCAATGTTCACGCCGTCCTGGTTTCAGAGACTTGGCTCAAACCTCTACTTCCTTCTACCACTTATCCTCTTCCAGGTTTTATTTTAATCAGAAATGATCGAGTTATCAGAAGAGGGGGTGGTGTTGCCATCTATCTCCGCTCTGATTTGCCTTATAAAATCCTGGCTATCTCTTCTTCTGATATTTCTGCGTCTGCTGAATACCTTTTCCTTGAGGTTAGGGTCAAAAGAGTCAAAATTATAATAGGCGTTGTTTATTGTCCCCCCTCAGTTGATTACTTCTCCAGTATCGAAACGATACTGGAATCTTCAGGGTCTGAATACGCTCACCACATCATCATGGGCAATTTTAATACCAATCTCCTTGTTCAACAGTCCACTAGATCCTGCAAGCTCCTTCAAATTATCGAGTCATGTAGTCTCCACATTCTACTATTGCAAGCCACTCATCACAATGTCGATGGGGGGATACATGGCTCGATCTAATTTGCACCTCTGCTCCTGACCTTGTCTTCAAACATGGTCAAATCCCTGCTCCAGGTTTCTCCCATCATGATCTAATCTTCCTCTCATACATCCTTAAGCCTCCCCGTCCTCCCCTTAAAGTTCTGCATGTTCGTTGCTTTGGGCGCATTGACGTAGATCAGCTGGAACGAGATGCATCTACAATAAACTGGGATCACCTGGCCGCTGCTGGAACTGTAGATGAAAAGGTCGACAGATTTAATAACGCTGTTATGATGTGTTGTTATGATATATATAATTGGAGATCATCGGCATACATATGAAACTGGGTAATATGTATATGGCTGGTAACATCTGCGCTGTACAATAAGAAGAGAAGAGGGCCGAGGACTGATCCCTGAAGGACACCTCGGGTCACCTGACGGCAAGAAGAAGTCGCCTTGTTACCATTGCTGGCATTATCCAGTTTGACAAATTGAAATCTGTCAATTAGATAACTGTGAAACCATTTTACTGTTGCCGGGTCACATCCATAGTAAGAAAGTTTGGAAAGAAGGAGAGAAATATTAATTGTTTCGAAGGCACGCGAAAAATTAAGCAGGGTAAGCAGGGTACCCATACCCTTATCCCTAGCATCCAGAATATCATCAACCACATCTAGGAGGGTGGTGGTTGTACTGTGACCTTGACGAAACCCTGACTGCCTTTGTTGTATGATGCAATATCTCTCTAGGTACTTCTTGAGCTGATTGCTTACGACCTTTTCCAATACTTTTGATAAACAAGTAAGCAAGCTAATGGGCCTGAGATCTTTAGCTAAGGTTGGATTGTCAATTTTAGGTATTGGCTTAACAACAGCAGTCTTCCATATATCAGGGAAAGTAGAAGATGAAAAAGATTTGTTAATAATGGCTGTAATGTATGGAAGACTGTGAGGAAGCGTCATCTTAAGCATTTCTAGTGAGATGTTGTCCACACCAATAGCATTTGATTTGAGACTGTTTATATATAAGTTAATTACCTGTTCACTGACTGGTTCTAGGCTGAATGTACTTGTGTGGAATCTGTTTGTCTCATAGTATATCAAATCGGACAAAGATATGGAATTTTACCAGGGATATTCAAGAAATGCTTATTAAGATCCTCAGGATTGTTAAGTGTATGTGGCAGATCATGCATCCTTTGTTTACCTATCTTAATGGTTGATTTTAAATTTTTCCATAATTTCCTTGGATTTGTTATGTGTTTGTTGATGTAAGTTGCAAAGTAAGCCCTTTTTTCATGTTCAATTGCACTAGATACAATATTTTTCAAATCTTTGTAGCTACCTCGGAGTATGTCTGACTTGGTTAGTTTATATCGTGCCTGATATTTATCACGGAATTTCACCATCTCTTTGATTGTGTCTGTAATCCAAGGGTGAGACCTTTCTTTGATCAAGACCCTGGTAGTTGGTGCATGTTAGGGTGCTTGTACACGGCGCATGTAGCTTGAGCATGTTGAGACACTTGCGCGGGTTACATGCACCGTAAACATATCGTTTAAAACAATGTGCGGGTCCAGCGACTCGAGCATGTACCAAAGCGAGCCACCCGCGCAAGTAATTCGCGTGCTCTGCGACGCGCGCGGGTTACTCGCGCATGTTATCTGTTAAAATTACATTTTTAACATATGATTTTAAAATAATTTTCGTTCGTCGAGACATTTGACGCGATTCAAGTCATAAAGCGACCGCGCGAATAGCATGCACATGTAGCTCTTGACCACGAACAAATAACTTGTACATAGGTACAGCTTGCGCAAGTAGCCCGCGTCTTTACTTGCTCCAGTTATTAGCACCATGTACAAGTACAAGCGAGTAACTTGATCAAGTAGCTTGCGCATATTACCCACGCGTGTAGCCCGCACCTTTACTTGCTCCAGCTACATGCAACGTGTAGAAGCACCCTAAATCGAACAAAGTTGTGATGAAAGTATTGAATATTGTGACCATGTCATTCACATTGTCCTGTATAGTTAAATAAGGCCAGTCTAATTTGTAGAGGTCTTCTTGAAAAATATCAAGCATAATCTGATTTAATGGTCTATAATATATCCACTGGGGGATAGGCTTACTAATTTTGAATAGGCAAGTCACAGACAGAATGGCATGCTGCCCTAATTCAGGTTTATGTTGAACTGATACATTGTTTACTTGAGCATCAGTGCACACTAAATCTATGAGAGTCGCGCTATGATCTGTAAAGTGAGTTGGTTGCTGGATAACTTGGTTAAGGCTGGTGTACTGTAAAAATTGTTTAATAAGATGCTACTGTTCTCATTACTCCGTAGATAATTGATATTAAAGTCTCCTAGGAGAATCCTTTTATCAGCTGTATCGAAAGCTGTGAGGGAGGCAGTGTTCGCAACCAGGAAGGTGTTAATGTCCAACCAAGGTGGTCTGTATGCTGTACCTATGATAACAACTTGTGAGTTAACAGTGAGTTTGAGCCACATTTGTTCGACACCTGGCGCGACTGGATGTGCCATGGCGCGTACTTTGAGATCACGACGGACATAAAAACCGACGCCCCCACCCCGGCCACCCCGCACATTCGATGGCCTTGGTACATGCCTGAGCCTGAAATTAGGAATGTAAGGTGCACGCCCATCCTCATTATCCCGCAACCAAGACTCATTGATGGCCATTATGTATGCATGAGTGGAATGGCTTCGTATTTCGAGTAATAATTTAAGGTTCATACGGGACGCCTATTTTGCATTCAATCGCCAGATAAGTTCGTGGCTAGATAGTGCTATGAACTGGCAAGATATTCAACAGTTATCTTTTTTATTAAATAGTATAAAAATCAAGCAATACTTCTCGTAGCGGTAGTATACCTATGAAGCCTGAAGGGTGATATCTGACGGACATGACGGTACTAAAAATGCTAAATCACGCAGTCAGAGTTCTCACACGCCATTCTGACATATACGAATCCTCAAGTACATCCGTCGGAGTGCAGTCAACCAGACACATTCACCTAGCCTGGTCGTTCTACCTGGAGAAACATCACACCTTATTCCTCCGCACTTCTGGTGAACTTTGCGAAGGTTGTTCTACTTTGCCAATCTATTGTGAGGTACAAGTCAGCGTGACTTGTATGAGCGCTACACTGAAACCGACTAGTCACCATTATCTGTCTATCCACTCGTCAAAAACCCAGACAAAGGCGACCCGAAATCATAGCGAATGCTTAGCCGATAAATGCGGACGGAATTATCGATTGGCAATGAGCCGATCGGTTCTCGCGCGCTTTGCTCATGTACGTTATTTCCCTACTGTAGCCACTGTGTGCACTTAGTGTGGTTACTATGATTTTGGACATAATCAGGACAAAATGAATAGTTCTGATGAGATTAGTAATAAAAGATCAAAAATAGTATAACGAACGTGTAGTTTAATACGAGAGAATCTAGAGAGAGAATAACATACATAGCATAGAGAAACTTATTCTCAAACTAGTGATGTATATAATAAATAGTGGTGTCACCAATGCAAGGTCTTATTTACTTACTCAATAAGTTCTCTGTTATTTTCTGAATAGTATACGTCGCTAATTAGTGGTTTGTTAGCTGTTTACATTCTATCATAGTTCGTTCATATTGTTCGGCTGAATCACTTTTTGTCTAATGTTTATGCTCGAGTATAATCAAGCTCATCACACAAAAAAATATTCTGGCAGGAAATCGGACTGTCAACCTCGGGCTTAGCAGTCGGGGATTGACCTACAGGCAAATCAAAGTATAAATCCAATGTCCAATTTCAGACTCTACGTTACCACTAGATACACTTAAATTAATCACCAAACGACAACCAACGTCATCATTTTATTTTCGGCACATAAGAGCCGACCTCAGCCACTTTAACTAAAATTCTCGGAAAAATATTTATAGACTCAAAGACATCGTCAAAGTGACTAGTTTATTAGTCACACGTATTTATAAGGCTGGTGTGTGTAATAGAGAGGTTCAGACTAATATCAAGATTATGAAGTTAGTGTCTATGTACCGTCTAGTGTGAGTAGTGAGTACGTCGTAGTGTGAGTACATGTTCTATGGTTATGAACGGAGCTAGATGGGATTGGCGTTAAATTTCATTAAAATGGGAACTAGCTTCATTAACATTTGTATAGAAATATAATATCACGACCGGATATATTCAAGAGGAAGTAAGAAGAAACAGTAATATAGGTAATGAGTTATTCATGGTCCACAGGTTTTCACAGAAAACTAGATGGATCCAGATAATTTGAGTTCTTCTTCTACGTTAAAAGGTGAGAGCGAGCGACAATGATTAATAAATTAAATCTAATTTGAAGGACCACTTTAAAAAAAGCCTAACTTCAATCTGATATTGCCAAGAGTCCAAGTTAGCTCTTGTTCACATTTGATTTAAATCATGTAATTTACGAGGGACCACACAACATCCGATTCGTGACAGTCCGAGGAGGTGGCGCAGTTTTTTAAAGCCTTTGTATTCTCCATTCTTTGCTACGTACATAAATTACAATATACGAGGACATATTGCTATTAATAACACTCGTAAAATATTATGTTAGCTCATATTGTGTTCCTAGTCTCCGCAGATTAATATCCACTAATGACTGATGTATCATCCTATCTCTATTGTTATGAGTTCGTAGTGTATGCATAAGGTGGGGGATGTTTTGTAATAGCTGTACGTTGAGCTTTCATTAGTGTAAGATCTATCTTTAGTATAAAAGGTTTTATTTTATTAGGCTTTTGTTTGATACTTTGAAGTCTACTTGGGCAAAACTAAGTTAATTGAGGAATTATGTGTCAATTATTCCACATTGCAGTATAGGTATCGCTAACAACATTTGTTTAAAATTATGTAATTTTTTTTTGAGTTTCGTTTTGGCTGCCTTTGGCTTATTTGGAAGTGGCTCAAAAGGTCATAAGAATACTTTCTTAGTAAAAAAAAAATATTATACTTCGCTCGCAGCTTCATGTGGGTGCATTTTATAAACCTTCATTGGGAATCACACCTTCTGTGGGTGAAAACCGTATAAAAATCAATTCTGTGGTTTTTGAGTTTATCGCGTCCATACAGACAGACAGACTGGGGGATTATGATAAGGTTTTTTAGACAAATTGTTATCGTCATGCGAGTGGATTTTCCATTGGAAATTTGCTAGGGGATTCTTTTTTATTAGCAGTAATAGTTTTCTCACCACTTGGTACCTACTATACCATAGGTTAGAACCCCACGCGGCATACCTAATACTGGGATATCCTTAGATTGTTGTTTCAGGTCCAGGTTTTCATTGTATCATTATGTCAGTCTAGAGACGTCCACTGTTGGACATAGGCCTCTCCCAAGGTTCTACACACAGACCGATTTTGAGCCGCCCACATCAAACCGCTGCCCGTGTTCTTAACCAGATCGTCGGTCCACCGTTGCGGGAGGCCTACACCTGCTGCGTCGTCCGGTACGTTGTCGCTACTCCATTCATTGTATATGCAATATAAAAGTTTTTTATATAATTTTCAGTCTAATGACTCTAGTACCTTTAAGAAAATATTTATGCTGCTCAAAAGTCTTTGTATTTCTTTATATTAACGCTATATTTATACAGGTGGCTTTATATATACAGCTGCTGCTCCGATTAAAATTTGGTACAAAATATGGCTCTATAAAAAGGTTATTAGGGCGGTTTCAGATTAGCGTATTTTCCTGCGCGTATACGGTCGTTAGAGCATACGCGCTTACACGCGCGCTACATTACGCGCTTCAAAAAACCAGACAGGCATATTTCAGCGTGATCGCTCGAAACGGTAGTGACATTTTGTCAGTGTCAACATGGATTCTGAGGGCTGGCACTAACACGAGCTTAGAAGCGCGTCAACGCTCGCACGAGTTGCGCGTTTGCCGAAAGTGCGCCTATACGCGCCTACATGCGCTGCCAAAAACGAGCTTATACGCGTGTATAAAACGTTAATCCGAAACCGTCCTTATAGAATGATAAAGCGTTTATGTGCCAAGGATCGTTATTGTTAAAGTACATAGCTTTTAATTCAATTGCATGACACAGAGCAATGATTAATTAGGCGTTAATAATTTTTCTCATCACCATGAGTGTTACAATGTATTAGTACGATCTACAAGTTATTTATTAATTTAGTTTTACCATGCAATGTGCTATTAGTATAGCAATGCAGGTGGTATTCGTATGGACTTTAGACTAGCTCAGCCCGCAGTCACACCTGCGACAGTTAGAGCTACTGCTCTGCACCCGTGTTTCATAGCGCAATGTTATATAGCTTTCCCCGGTAAATGGGCTATCTAACAAAAAAAAAATATTTAAATCAAAAAAGTAGCTTCTCAGACTTGTGCGTTCAACTAAAAATCTCTCCAGCATAATTAATTTAGTACTAGCCGTTTCCCGCGGTTTCACCCACGTCCTGAGGGAACTACTTCACGTACCCGGCAAACCCAAATATCTTACGGACCCCTATTTTTTCTAAATAAAATATAGCTTATGTTACTAGCAGATAATGTAGCTTTCTAATGGTGAAAGAATTTTAAAAATCGGTCCTGTAGTTTTTGAGTTTATTCATTACAAACAAACAAATAAAAATAGAATTTTTTCCTCTTTATAATATTAAGTGTAGATAGATACACGAATAACTATACTGAAGGAGCAATTGCCTTATATCGCGAGCGTAATTCATACAACTTAAAGCTAACGGCACACCGTATCACTGCTGTGGAAAGTCAACATACTGAGTAGCTTGTATGACGTTAAAACATTGAAGTATTAAAGTTAACTGCTCGTCGTTTCAAAGGCAGCAGACTGTGTTTATATTTATTCTTGATACTGTGAGAACAGCTTTATAGAAATCTATAAGCTGCTATAGATATATATTTTTTATATCTTCACGCCTGTATCCTCAAAAGGGTTGGCAGAGGCGTAATATTTCATCCACATTTCGGCTTAAATACTAACGGTAAAACTCAATAGCACTGTTGATAATAGCAAGCTGAGTTTTCTTGATTAGACCAACTGCAAAGTTTTTACATTTGTTTGAGTAGATACGGGTATCATACACGGACTCGGACAATTATTGATGGAAAACCATGTATACTATGCCCGACACGAGAATTAAAAAAACATAATTCGTTTAATACATTTTTGTAAATTTACTAAACGAATTATTAAAACCTTTGTCTACGCACTTAGTTATACAAAACTCTGCATTTTAAATACGGCTTAGACTTTTATCGTCATACATGGTGACACAGAACGAAATTGGATTTGAGTAGAATAACCACTAAAACCAGAATGTCCTAATTATTTTCTAACTGATTGTCACCCCATATCCCATTGGTTACGGCCGCTGCACATCCCCGTATCCGTTTGCATGACAAACATTTGAATGTATGGAAGTACTTTCTCCAATGGTGACTGCAAATATGTAACGGACATACGTGGCCATACAGTTATCTTTGACTTAAGTACTTACATACTTATAAAAGTAACATGTTGTAAATTAGCTTAAGTGCAATCGGCGATACAAATTGATGCATTTTTAATATCAAATTGATTATTTGTATTCTCTACCTTCCGGGTCAAATTATGATCCATATGTAGCCCTATAAAGTACTAAACATAGCCAAACAGACACAAAAAAATTAACAAAAAAGCAGTTTTTAACTTTGTATTGTGTAACTTACTATAATAATAGGCACTTGAAATAACATAGTTTATTTGAAATCTCAGACAGACTATCAATGTGTAAATTGCACAAATGATTTTACAAATAAATTGAATACTATATCGTTTCCATACTGGTAACGTTGGATTGCACATTTCACGCGCATTCATTAAAACAAACAGTATGGCATGTCATTCATACCTTCTGACAGTTTATTGGTTTTGCACTGAGCAAGAGATAGATATTAATTAGTTCCTACCGTCAAGCCTATTTAGTTCCCAGCAAAGCCTAAACTTTACCCGATATAACCTGATTAAGATCGCTGTCATTGCAACACTGACTGAACAGTCAAAGGAAAATATGCGTCTAAAGCATACAGCAGTTTCGGTAGTTACAAACTTTGTGCCAATTAAAACGTACTTATACCGATCATTGGTTCAAATATTCCCGCAATGCAGATTTGTTGATCTGCAGTCGATGCGACGCAATTCATACTATTTTAACAACGTTTTACAGGACTTTCGACGCATATTTATGTGCGTGTGTTCATACTGTTCATTGCAAAGAGGATATAGTAAATATTGAGAAATGAAGTGATGCGCAGGGGAACCAAAGTCGCTGATATAGCTCTCTTAATGGCCAGACTGAATTGGCAATGGGCATATAGCTCAAAAAACCGATCGTTGGGGCAAGAGGGTCCTGGAGTGGCGACCACGTAACGGACGACGCAGCAGGGGTAGGCCCTCACACAAGGATGACCGACGATCTGATTAAGATTGCAGGAAGCGGTTGGATGCGGGCGGTTCAAGATTGGTCTGAGTGAAGAACCTTGTAGATAGTCTTTGTCCAGCTGTGGATTTCTTTAGACTAAGATGATGATGATAGTTAATATTAGATTTTATATTGTCTTGAATGAACTTCAAAGAACTAAAGTTATTTACAAAAAGAATAGTCCAGCATCAGAATAATTAGTGAATTACTTCATGAGTCCCATGTGAAATCATACCATAGCATCCAAGCCCATGTTAGACGAGGAGGTGGTCGTTAGAACTTCTTTTCTATCCAAGCAGTAAATATTGTACAAACACCGCCACGGAAATTTAAACACCAAAATTTCGCAGTTCTCAAAGCCATTAAAATTTTGTCGTACAATTTATTTTTTACGCTTCTCTATTAAAAGAAAACTCAAGTGGGCAGGTAAACAGAAACGTCGCGTACTTATAATTGAACAATAAAACAGTAAGGCGGCCATTAAAAGCGAAAGCCAATAAAATTTGACTGGCCTGATCCCGCCAAGATTGACGTGTCGCCTGCTTGGTACTTTTGCGGGACTATTATATTTGTAGTAGGTACGTGGATTTTCACAAACTTTTGAACGAAAATATTCTTCAGATATTCGATATAAAAAAAAATCTTGCGCTATTAACTGACAGCAAGCTACAGCCAAAATTAATAGGCGCTAGAAGCCGAAATTTGACTTGTATGTTCCTTAGGGATCGTAGGGGTGCACTAAGAAGGTTTTTTACCGAAATTCCCACTTGATACGGCAGAAGCAGTTATAAAAAGGAATGTTTGGGCGAAGCTGCGGGCTTTCTCTAGTTATATATTTTTTATCTTTATCAAATTCTTGCGTTACTGACTGACTGACAAACAAGCTACAGCCACCACTAATGGGCGCAGGAAGCTGAAATTTGGCATGTTCCTTAAAGATCTTAGGGGTATATTAAGAAGCAATTTACCGAAATTCCAGGGGTCGGGCAGATACAGTTTAAATTAAAGATCATATGCGGCTTCCTCAAGTTATATATATTTGTTATACCATATACATAATGATAGAACTACACATAAAAAAAATATCGTTTCCTAATCGAATTTAATGTTGGCAATAAGGCATTTAGATGTAGAATGTTGAACTTTGAGTTTACCGAATGTATGTAATTATAAACAAGATCTATATCATTGCTCGTCTCTTCTGAGGATGCCTGAGGTGAAACACGTGTCGAAGCATAGTCGGCGCATACAGTGGGATACAGCAAGTATCTGCCTGAA
Source organism: Euclidia mi (assembly GCA_944739405.2). Taxonomy (NCBI): domain Eukaryota; kingdom Metazoa; phylum Arthropoda; class Insecta; order Lepidoptera; family Erebidae; genus Euclidia; species Euclidia mi. Next base: position 16,636,517 of record OX123195.2, read on the forward strand.
ACTCATACCATGCCTACATATCCTTTGTCAACAGAGGAGCCAGGGATTGTCAAACTTTTTCTATAGCAATAGTTGGGGGGTCAATCTGAGGAGGCGTTATGGGTTCTTTCTTTTCATTAGTAGACAATGGAGTTCCACCAATTAGTACATGATTCAATCAACAATATATTTTACACGACATGGAACAATCGTGCTTTCGCGAATTTGAGTGAGAAAAATTACTGATTAATGGTTGAATAGCTATGTCTATATGTATCTCAAAGAAAACAAGCTTCTGTTCCACGTATGTGCCGTTTCACAGTCCGCACCTGCCTCAAGGGAATTTAATTAAAAATAAACATCAATAATACGCAGGCATTCGTTTCCACTGGCCTATTGTTTTTCGGCAAGGGTAGCTGCGAAATTACAGACGATTGTGTATTTTTTTGTTTAAAATAACTTTCCAATGTTTTGTGCTGTATATGTAGACGCACCTGTAAATCTCCTGAGGGAACAAAAGTAACATTCATAAAATTCGACTACCTCCGTGGTCTGGTGGATAGCGTATGCGTCTACTGATCGGAGGTCCCGGGCTCGATTCTCGGGGCCGGCTAATCTTTCTTTATGGTTACTTTTTACGACAACCGGCATTTTAGGTACGTTCACGTAACAATAGTATGGCCATACTACCTCTGTCGGGTTAACCACCAGGGACACCGTGCGAAGGAGAGGAGGTACAGCTGGAAAGCTGACACCGGGCTCCAAGGCGAAAGGCTTGGATCGCCAGGATAGCGCTTGAATGATGACATATTTTAACTAGGTGTAGAAGCTTTCGATCCAACATACAGATACAATTTCCATGCTGTTTGATTGAACTTCTTGACCGACAAGAACAGAGGTCCTACAAGAACTGGGCTCTTAATTTGCGTTTGTTTAATATCATCATCATCATCAGCCCTTTATACTGTCCCACTGCTGGGCATGGGCCTCTTCTCACTATGAGAAGGGTAAGGCCGTAGTCCACCACGCTGGCCAAGTGCGGGTTGGCAGACATCACATGTCTTTCGAGAACATTATGGAGAACTCTCAGACATGCAGGTTTCCTCACGATGTTTTCCTTCACCGTTTAGCAAGCGATAATTAAAAATTTAATACGCATTTAACTCCGAAAAGTCATTGGTGTGTGCCGTGGATTCGAACCCGAGACCCTCTGCATAGTAGTCTGTCGGTCTCTTCACTCAGCTATCGCTGCTCGTTTAATATGCGTTTAATATGTTTAATATGTTGACATGATATTTATGATATCAAATTTTGTAAAATCAGTCAAGTGATTTAACTTATTCTCATTATCAGAAAACTAGCTGGAACTTTGCGTATCACCTTTTCACCAGAATTTCATCACAAAAATTGTGTTGTCGACTGTTAAAGTAGAGAAATTACGAATCTATCTATATTATCAATTGCCCTCTTAACTAGAAATAGAACAATATTCATCTTATCTAAAGACGATCCTTTGGTTGGATTTGGAGTTAATTTGTAGTCCAAGTGTTTACATCATTCATTTTGATGATCGTTCATTTTACTTTCAATGGGCTTCAACTTTTAACAATATAAATATGGATCAAGAAACAGGGTATTATTTTGGTATAACTACTCTTGGAGTAAATAAATTCTGTTTCAGAAAATTCTCCACATGTTGAAGTAAAATTTTTGATCGTAGTACAATTTTTGTTTGTCAGAATAGTCCCGCGGTACGTATCCTGCAATAAAACGAGTATTAATGATTGTTTTAGAGTTGCTCGTAAAATTTACTGTTGTAGCGAAGTGCGTGTCGTATACACACGGTTGTGTGCCATTTATTTTAAAAATACCTATGGGTTTTAAGACTAGCTGTTGTCTTAAATGTGTAAGGACAATGTTTGGCCATATGCTTTATAGTAACAAGACTGACTGCTGTCCTTCAGGGCTTTTGGGTATTTCTAGGTAATCGGTCAAGTTAAAAGAATTTATTCACTTAGGCCACGATGCGACGCTTTATCATGTCAGCCTATTTTGACCCGCTCGCATCCAACCGCTTCCCGAGATCTTAACCAGATCGTCGGTCCACCTTGCGGGAGGTCTACCCCTATTGCGTCGTCCGGTACGTGGTCTTCACTCCAGAATCCGCCTGCCCCAGCGGCCATCGGTTCTTCGCGCTATGTACCCTGCCCATTGCCACTTCAGCCTGTCTATTCGGAGAGCTATTTCGGTGACTTTGGTTCCTCTGTGACGCTTATGAACGTAAAAATTTAAGTTATCTTAAGCGGTATTTCCAAAAGAGTTCGACATTGGTACCTTTAAAATTCGTGCATATTCCTCTTTAAAAGGTCGGCAATGTACTTGAAATTATTCGGGCATTGCAGGTGTCTCTGGGCGGCGGTGATCACTTACCATCAGGTGACCCGCTTACTCGTTTGTCTTCTTAAACATTAAAAAAGATGATTATTTAATTTTAATGTTTCTTAATTTACATTCACATCAAAAGAAATAATTCGATTATAGATTAGAATCTTAGAAGAATTCTAGAAAAGAAAATTTGTTGGTAAGTTGATACGTTAAAGATTTATTTCAGATTATGCCACACGAATTCAAATATTCAGATTATTTTTATTATTACAATCTGACAATAAAACAATAATAGGAACTATTGTTTGGACACACGAAAATTTAACAAAGTTAATATATAATATTTTTAATTTTTCTAATATATTTTAAATAAAGTCTATAATAAAGTCCTCTTCTACGCAGTTTGAATATTTATTTAGCTTGATCGTGTTTCCATATACGAGTATCTGTATATATTTATAAATACGATCTGTAGTAGTGCAACATTCGTATTATTTGTATTTCCTCGAGGGTTCAATGTTTCACAGATGCCTTGAAATATCAACGTACTGTACATTATCTGGCAACCCCAGAAAATGTAAACATTGCGTCCGTATTTATATTTATGTAAAAATTAATTAAATTTGTAAAATGCATTAAATTTAAGTTATGGAGCTTGGAATTAGTTAATACAGTAGTGGTATCGTCTGCAGTGCATATAATTAACTCATACTTACAGTAAATACAAAAGTTTTGATACTTAGTGAATCATCCAAAGTGACATTCAAAACACCCAATAAACAGTAACAGTGATTAGTAATCAACGAAAAAGTGATACACAGTGCCAGTAAGTTGTAAACAAATCGCACAAATCTTTATAACACAATTTTCAAAAATTTGATTTTCAAATGAAAATTCAAATAATCTTCAGCGTAAATAACTACGACCAATCAACACCGACACACCGTACCTTGCCTAGAAAGATGACAGCTGTCATACGTCACAGCGGTCAAGGGTGCGTTCCGGATCATCGTATTTGACATTTACCAGCATCACTGCGTTTTATTGATCTCAAGGGACAAAGTAACCTTACTGCGAGATAAAATACTTTGTTCAATTCAACAGACCAACGCAACAATATTAGAAACTAACTCCAGTATTACGTGAGGTATAATGGAGAGTGATAATGTGACGATACGAAGGCAAAGGTGTAATTCAGCTGAACAAAGCTCATTAAATTCGTCATTATTTAGCGACACAATGTTAAGTCTGCCTGACAACACGGAACTAGCAAATTGTGCTGATTTGATGGATGAAATCGAGAATTAAAAAAAATAACTACTATCTGCTCACCAGGAAATAGACGAATTAAGCCTAGAAAACACCAAGCTCAAATCAAATCTCGAACAAAGCCACAAAATAATTGAAAATTACAAAAAAGTTGTGCACATGCCAAGCCCAGTACCACAGTCAGTCAGAAAAAAATAAAAAACAGAAGACAAAGATCAGCCACAAAATTGATTTCATAGAAAAGATAAGTAGTGGCACTACAGGAAAACCTGAAGGTGACACTAACTTGAAAGACTTAACAACTAGTAGGGAAATAAATTATGAAAAAAACCAACAGGAAATCTCTCTCCCTCAAGTAGAACAGACACCAAAGGTAGGCAAGCAACGAAAAGTATTAATAATAGCAGATCAACTAGGAAGAGGCTTAAGAAGATCTTTAGAAAAACTTTTAGGATCTGAATACTATGTAACGAGCTACTGGAAAGCTGGTGCAAAAACAGAGGACGTTGTTAAATCAATAGGTATCATCAGAAACTATTACCATGACTGATAAGGACTTCATAATTCTACTCAGTGGCACTAACGACTCTAATTTGTTTAATTTTTGCAATACTTTAGGATCTTGGTTGAATTCTGTAAAACATACTAATGTTATTGTAAGCGTGGATTTTTCATAGCTCGAGGTGGAAAATAAGAACTGACTTAGCTGATGCTAGATTTAGATATATTCAGGTTGCATTACAGATTATACACATGAAACGGTCAAGCCAATATCTTCATGGTTTCACTGTTGTAGATAACTTAAATAATTTTAAAGTTATGAGACTACAAGCTAATCATACAAAATAATATTTCAATTGTAGGAGTCACCGAAACAGAGGGGGAGAGAAAATTATAGCGACAGTTATAATTTTCTCTCTCTAGATATACCAATACCGAACTAGTTATGTTCACACACAAACGCGCCGGCACTTACCGACTGCCCAGATTATTTAATACAGAGCTTAAGCTGCCTTCCGAGGTCAAATACCTGGGTGTCACTCTCGACAACAAATTGACATGGAACAGCCACATGGAAAATAAGCTCAACAAAGTCAGCATTGTCTTCTGGCAGTGCAAAAAGATGATAGGTAAAAGCTGGGGCCTATCGCCAAAAATTGTCTTATGGCTCTATAAGACAATAATACGTCCGATGGTAAGCTACGGCGCAGTAGTGTGGTGGCCTCGGACTAACCTAATAACGGCCACCAACAAGCTTCAAAGGCTTCAAAGACTTGCATGCCTAGCGGCCACGGGCTGCATGAAAACAACGCCAACAGCGGCACTCGAAGTGTTGGTGGACCTGCCTCCATTACACATGTTCATACAACAGGAAGCAACGATGTCGGCAGTCTGGCTAAGAGCTCTGAAGCTCTGGAAAGATACTAACACACCACACACTAACAACTTAAATACACTCTTTAAAAAAGTTCCTATCACACAAGCCATTGGCGACCGTATACCGAAACAATTTGTTTTCGACAAGAAATACAAAATCCAACTGCACGAGGATCTACACGAAGGAGCAGTTAATCACAATGAGCTCACGATCATCACAGATGGGTCTAAAACGAATACAGGTACGGGCTCAGGAGTATTCTCTGAGGACCTAAACATCAACATCGCAGCACCGCTGCCTTAGACTGGAATCCCCAAGGAAAGCGAAAACGTGGCCGCCCTAAACAGACCTGCCAGCGTTCAATCATCGCAGAAGCGCAAAGCATAGGCAAGACCTGGAGCGAAATAAAGCGAGAAGCTCAAGACCAAACGGAATGGTGGAGCACTGTGGATGCCTTCTGCCCTATCTAGGGGACATAGGACCTTAAGTCAAGTAAGTCAAGTTTATCTGCCGAAACAGCGGATGGGTTAATTTATAACCTCTACAAACGCGCTACGAGGCTACGCCGTAGACCGTATGCGAAGAGGGGCTCGTACGATACGCTTGTATGTTAAAATTCTAGATTAAATTGACAATGAGAACTTAATTATCTCATTTTTCATGGCTTATTAGTTTATTTTACTCTGATTTTTGTCTGAAATTTCGAGTTTTTTAAATATTATTCGTTGCTCTCCGGCAGCAAACTGCCGGAGAGCAAAGTTTGCATTACTTATACGTTTGCTCTCGCTATTTATAGCTTTATGCATGATGACTTGCTCATATAATACTAAGAACACTATACCCGTAACTACCCATTAATCTATCCTGCCTGATTAAAAGAGGAGCTCTGTCTAAATAATTGGGCTGTGGAACATTCAGTTCGCATAAATGCATTGTATCCACATAAGATTTTAACTGGGTTTCTCTAGTTGAAAAACAGTAGCTCCATGCCTGAATAATACGAGGATATACGGCGTTTAGCTCATATCCTATAACGAGTATAAATGTGTAGTGATAATACCTTTAACTTCAGATTTTTGGATATCTAAGCTTGAGTTTGTTTAAAAAGTTTATGAGAAAAAAAATCTGATCTTAAACCTGCTAATTTATACGAAGTTCGTATGTTATGACGACCGGTTGGCGCAGCGGGAGTGTAAACGACTGCTACGCCGAAGGTCGCGGGTTCGATTTCCGCTCAAGTCAAACATTTGTGTGCATGAACATGAATATTTGTTTCTTGGTCTGGGTGTTTTTGTGTATAATATGTATGTATTTACAAAAAAGAAGTATATATGTATATTTATCCATTGTCTAGCACCCATAACACAAGCTCTGCTTAGCTTGGGACTAGACGGTGATGTGTGTATGTGGTAGAATATTATATTATTATGTTTCTGGGTCACGAGTTACTTGAGCTACGTATAGACCCCCTACGGAATCGTAGACGCCCTACGCCTCTACGCCGCGCTACGATGCGTATGAAGAACGTTTTATGAATTTACTGTCGGGTGAATTCGAGCTGGCTTTTTAATTTAATATATTCCGTACCATACGGATAATTAAAAACCGGCCAAGTGCGTGTCGGGCCACGCGCAATGTAGGGTTCCGTAGTTGCCCATAATGACTTGCTGCAAAGGGTACCTATTAATGTACAACAAATCCGACTGCTTATTTTGCTGAAAAAATAATTTTAATAACACTATTATAAGAACCTAAATTTTGTTTAGAAAAATACTAGGTATGTATCCAGTTATGTATTATAAACATAAAATGTGGTTTCCAAGATATACTACTACTATACATACGTAATACCGTAGTACATTACATACCAAAGTACGTATATCTTTAAGATTAAGCCAGCGCGCCCAATGTAAACTCAGAGAAATAGGTATTTATAAGTTAACCGACGATTACTCGTAAACTAGTAATATGTACTTAGCCGTGATAGTTTTACTTTTAAATTCGTTATATGTACAACATTTGTGATTTTTTTCACCTCTTCCAAATGAATAGTTTAGCCGGCAGAGGGGGGGGACACTTGAGTCTAACAATTTTATTCACTTCAAAGCTTGATATTTGACAAACCAATCACTTACTCGAAAAATTATTTGAGCAAACTAATAATATTTTTTTAAAACTTATCCAATGATACCACACATGATGGGGTACTCAACAAAAAAAATTCAATCCCACTATACACGCAGATTTTTTATTTGTTTAGGAAAAAAAACCTCATGTCCGAAATATCCTCTATTCATATTCAAAATCAAAATTCACCTAGCACCTTAAACAAAAAAGTTATAAAAGTCAGTACCTGCTGGAAATACGTAGGAAAACACGGTTGTTTATGAGTAGGTAGTGTTCGAGCGCCGCGCGGTCATGACCTCGCCGCGTGCGCCGGGCGCCCGCCGTCAGCTGTTGTTTACCTACAGCGGTTGTAGGTTCTAGGTAGTTAGTGCGTACTGATAATGATACGTAATTTACTTAGAAAACATGATTTAGGTAATTACGATGCCAACAATTTTAAACACGTTTGTTTTCTTATTTTTGTCTCACGTGTGATTGGTTTGTAGGTGGTGAGCCAGACTCAATCACTCGCCGATCAAAAAAAGGAAGAAAATCAGGTTTTACTTACAAATGAAAACACTTTTAGAATAGTACACTTCACGATATAATTGCCTATTTATATAGGTAGATACAATGCAGCTACTTTAAAACTAAGATTTACTAATTGAGAACATGAGTAAATTCAGGGCGTGGTCCGACAAGTATAGCTGGTGTTCACTGGTGTTCCGAAGGCCAGGGTCTTGATAGGAAGAAGACTTAACTGATGGCCGTGAGCTGGAGTAAAGGGGCGATTGAACAGCGTCGCACGCTTATATATGGCGTGCGGGGGCGCGCGGGCAGAGGCGCTCCCACTTTCGTTCGACGTCACAGTTCAGACGGAGGGGCACGACGTCACACACCCCCCTCTTTAGGGCAGAATTTTTCCTAGGGAAAATTCTCTGGGCTAGCAGCTAGTTGAGGATTGCCTGTAATCAAGTAGTGGAAGTGGTGTCAGTATTTTAAGTGAACAACCAAACTTACATAACTACATTAACTATAAATATAATATATTACCCACAATACGCACGCAACAACTGCCCTATGATAAACTAACACACCCGTCATCCATAAAGCCGCCACACACTACGTAAGTGCTTAGGCCATAACATAACAACAGAATATGAGACAACCATTAAAGGCGTGAAGCGCTTAGGGTAATACACGAGATAAAAGGGACGTCATTAAGAATGAGTTACAGGTAAGAGAAGTTACGTCTAGCCCAACGAATTATTATTCTTGGGTTCGGCACCTTGACCACTAGATAAACAAAATACTAAGTCATAGTTAGGTATAACAAACAGAATTTATACAAAAGTTAAACGAAAATAAATTCAAGTTGCAGACTACAAACTGACTACTGAATTACAAAAGAACAACAAAATACATAATTATTTTGCTCAATTTAATTACAAAGACCACGATTGTCCAAGATGAATGAACACATTATTAAAGTAAACAATGATGAATCATAAGTTCGGTGTCTATCTACCAGCGCGTCACTGAGTGAGCGCGTACACATCGCAATAACAAACTAGATATATTGTAATTAGATAAGTATTATTTGACTGTTCCGAGTTCACGACGCCCGGTCAATCACACACAATAATGCTTTATAAAAGTACCTATAATAACTATTCGATTATAAAATCGATACAAAATTATGAACAACAATAAAAAAAACTTCAGCACAAAGCACAGCGAAAAAAATAATACGCCGACAAAGTAGACATTAAAATAAATAGACTTCCAGGAAAGACCACAAGCAAGAATCGAACTTGTATACTCGGCTGACAGTGACCTTTTAACCACTGATCCACAGGGTAAAAAAAAATATTTAGTTTATGGTAATACTTTTTAAAACAATGTTAATCACAACATTTGGGTACATAACTGCGCAGCAATTTAAAAAATTAGGATATTTTACGAGAAAAAAATTTTAGCTACCCACAACAAAACATATTAAGTAGTTGATTGAATCAGGCGTTACTTGGCGGAACTCCATTGTAACCTAATGGAAGGAAAGAGGAACCCACCACGCACCCTCGAATTGACCACCCCAACTATTGCAATAGAAAAAGGTTGACAATATCGAACTCCTCTAAAAGGATAAGGGATATAGGAATGGTATGGGTTCCAGGAAGATACCTGACTTGCAGTATCCCGCTGTATGCGCCGACTATTCTTATTCAGTAATGTAATACCTTAAATAGCGGACATTCATTTGACGTCATACACACTTGTCAAAAGGGTATTAGAATGTGCGTATTGGAACAATTAGAGATTTTAAAGCGGGACAAGCATACATTACTGAACGATCAAACCAACTTTAACGGGTCCCCATTGCTGAATATATTCGCACACCGTCATAATGACTCACATCAGTCGAGCAACGGAGGGAGGGGATTAGAAAGTACAATCGTTTATAAGACACGCCCACGGTTGGAAAGCGCTCAGTCGTTGCCCATCGTTCCTGAGGATGCCTCGTGCAGAGGCGAAACACGTGTCGAAGAATAGTCGGCGCATACAGCGGGATACTGCAAGTCAGGTATCTTCCTGGAACCCATACCATTCCTATATCCCTTATCCTTTTAGAGGAGTTCGATATTGTCAACCTTTTTCTATTGCAATAGTTGGGGTGGTCAATTCGAGGGTGCGTGGTGGGTTCCTCTTTCCTTCCATTAAAACATATTAATTTATAGTAGACACTACTACAAACGGTAACATAAATTAGAGAACATTCGTTTAGAAAAATAAACAATGTATAGGTTATAAGTATTCTTTTTTTTATTTTATGTAATTTTATGTATCTTTAAATCGTTTATATGCCATTCGCCAAGTGGTTTAACATTCATATCATTAAATTTTGAAGAATTCTGCCGGTTTACGGCGAAGATTATAAAATAAACAATTGCGTTGATGAGCCAACAACAGAGCTGAGTATACCTTCTCGAAAATAGAAGATAAATAGTTCAACGATGCGGCATTAACTTCACATGGCTCATACACCATATTGGAATTGAATTCCATGTCAATATACTGAGAACCAAAATATCCTTCAATTGAGTTTATGCACAATGTGAGGCGTAGGTATACAATGGCGTATAATTCACATTTAGAACATTTTATTTCAACATTAGATTTTAAAATTAATGCCAATAAATATAAACATTGTCTATTATAAGAAGGATTGTGGATGTAGTAACATGCACAAAACAACATATTTTATTTTATCATTTTGTTATTAAAGTTTTAGTATTTATTTATGTTAAACAAACATTTTAAAACAACAATTAGTCATTTATATTGTGAAGGTATTTATGAGCGATAACTCATCGCACGAGTTTATGTAGGTATTTTACAACGAATGCCCGACACCGGGCAATTAGTGATTAGGTGATTACGCGCAACGCGTTAGAATAATATAACACATAAAGAGTTGACCAACAGTGGGCAAAAGATACTGGGTTCTCCAGTAGTGACCCAAAAAGAAAAAAATATATATTTACACATATTATATTATTATATACACTAAGGTCAGACAGAATGACCATCATACGCTAAAATTATTTTGTAAGTGTGGGTTAAAATCTTATATAAAACGACTTAACCCACTTTTTTTTTAAACACACATTTTTTGTTTATTAAATCACACAATTTATTGTTATTACCTGATAGACAACAACATAAGTAGGGTTACCTATGAACCCTTTTAAACACCAAAAACCTTTAGTCGGAACTTGAGTTTAAAATGAAATGCCAAGTACTGTTAGTAGAACTTGAACATTTTAAGAACGAGTCTTCACCACGTTAGTATTGTAGTGAAAACAGGTATAGAACAAAAATATCAGGTAAAAACACTAAAAGACAACAAAAATCATCGATATATCGACGCAACCACAGCGGTCATTCAACGATAGAACTCCAACGTTAGGCGTTGTCGGTATAAACAACAGACTCCATTACGCTTTTAACCCGACAATGCCCATTCATCACAGCAAGAAGAACAGAGAAATATACTTACCATTCATCTCTTGTTTAGCAAGAGCAAAGGTACCATTAGGAAAACGCAAAACAGAGCACATACATCATCAGAATCAGGTAGCAAACAGCACCCAATCTTCTCCCATTTAGCAAGAGAAGGAGACCATTATATAAATGGCAAAACAGAGCACCATCGGAATCCGACAGCAAAAAGCATTCATGCGCATTTAGCAGCATCCATACGCATTTAGTAGCATCCGTACAGATCTCACATAGCAAATAGGGTCAACACACGGCTAGTAGACGCCGCGTGGACTACAAAGCACTCCGAATTATTTGGTCAAAACAGCAGAAAAAACACCCTATTAAAGGCCAGACAACAGCCCGCCAAAGGCTAGCAAAGGCTAGAATAGAATAGCTTTTCCCAAAGCTACCAACTCAGCAAACCAACAGTAATAGAAAGAAAAAGAAAATTAACTTTAGAGGTTAATTCATTGATTAATTAGGTACTTTTACAAGTAAATTATTTAGTTATTTATTATTTATGTACCTTCAATAATGATATAAATAAGCGAGATTTTGAGCAAAGTTATTTGTATAAAGCAATTATTTAAGAAAGAGTTTAGTAAAGACTTTAAAAACTTCTTTAAAGCTATTTTACAGTTTAATTTACACAATCGTATGAGACAAAATATAACAGAGAAACGAACCCATGAAGAATAATGGCAAAAAAAATTATAATAAATTACACTGCAATGTTCACTAAAATTACACACATGCCTACTAGTGAAAGAAAATAAAGTGCGTAATTGCGTATTGTAGGAAAAGAATGTAGTATAATGTAAAATGCGTCCAAGAGAAATTGAAATTGTAGGTAGATAAAACACGTGGCTTCGTTGAGCCGGCGCGGCGCGGCGTCGCTCGTACGCCAAGCGGCCGAGAATAAAATAGGTAATTACGTTTGATAACATTGCGCGATGCAATTTATCTAGCAGATAGTTAAATTAAACATATAATTAGTTAGAAAATACAATTAGGCGACTTGTGGCTGACAAGAAAAAGATATAGGTTACTCCTGGACGTATTTAACACATAAAAATATATAAAAATACACAAAAATATATAAAAATACAGAAAAAAATACCACTCACCTTCGGAACACCAATTTAGCTATAAAAAGAAATCCTATTGGGCGCCAATGTCTCACGTGTGATTGGTTTGTAGGTGGTGAGCCAGACTCAATCACTCGCCGATCAAAAAAAGGAAGAAAATCAGGTTTTACTTACAAATGAAAACACTTTTAGAATAGTACACTTCACGATATAATTGCCTATTTATATAGGTAGATACAATGCAGCTACTTTAAAACTAAGATTTACTAATTGAGAACATGAGTAAATTCAGGGCGTGGTCCGACAAGTATAGTTGGTGTTCACTGGTGTTCCGAAGGCCAGGGTCTTGATAGGAAGAAGACTTAACTGATGGCCGTGAGCTGGAGCAAAGGGGCGATTGAACAGCGTCGCACGCTTATATATGGCGTGCGGGGGCGCGCGGGCAGAGGCGCTCCCACTTTCGTTCGACGTCACAGTTCAGACGGAGGGGCACGACGTCACACACCCCCCTCTTTATTTTGTTCTCTTTTTAAGAAGCCCTCCCGTATCCTCGTGCTAAATCCTGTCTCACGAGGGACATTACAAACCTAACAATAACGGACACAGCGGTCAAAACAACAATTTATGAATCACACAAAGTGTTGTGTCAAACATCGCTTAAACCACTACGCTAACCATGAAGTGCATTAATAAATAATTAAAATAATAAACGTATGTAACTAAATAGCTATACCTATTCAATAATTTCTTGGAACATTATTCGGACTTAGAATTTCGTCGAAACAAGCTGTGGGCTTACGAAATCATGATGAATTAGTAGAAGAAAAACGATAAACTAAGAATTATTCGTTACGTTATTAGACATAGGTACCTACATTATCTTTTGAATAACTAGACAAAGATTTATCAATGGAAAAGTTTAGTACTTGCGTATTTCTATGGTATTTATAAGCATGTAATCACAATAGGTATTCAATAATGAATAAACCAAATACCTTTGCTGTTTGCTGCCTAGGTACATCACAATCAATTTACACCTTTCACACATTGTCTTTTGTTAATGATAGCTAATTAGAAAAACACTAATTAATTACGATGCCGAATTTCTTGTTCAAACTGCACTGAATACACTGCTAAACTGACCGATGTTTATGAGGCGTTGCCCTACAGCCAGGATTGTGTTTGGTGATGGCACATAGGGTGAGTGAATACCTCGCGTGCGCAACGATTCCAGGTGGTCTGGTAACGAATACATGCGCCTCGCTTCTTCCATAATTTAACCAGACATGTAATACACTCGCACCATAGACGTGAACTCAATATTGGAATATTCATAATGCCGATCCATTACGAAGCGCGCGCGACGTAACACGGGTACAGTGACGGGGTCGAACGTGAAGTACGGGCGTCCCGTTGACCTAATTTCGCGAGACTGTCGGAGTGACGAACTGACGAGCGGCAAATTGCAACCGACCCCGCCCCTACCCCTGTCGCCCCGCGTTGCGATGCGCGTACGCCGGGGGCGGGGTCTGTACCTACAGTGCAATGTTTATCTGTGTGTGTCGTATGTTTAATATCTATCTGTGTAGGTATGTGTGTGGCACGATCGAACATACATCGGCGCGCGCGATTTCTTGCATAACTACGAACTCTCGTACCAGTAATTTAATATTTTTGTTACGGTTTTTGTAGCTTAGATTTCAAATTTTATTAGCTGGTTAGGTTCTGTTAACGATAAGTAATAAGATGGCTTTCGCTCCAAAACCAATTAAAAATCAGCATGTATATGTAGGGGAGATACCCTTAAAAAAATATTTTCCTAAATTTTATTCTACAGTTTTGTTGCAATATCTTATGTCGATATTCATGTCAAATATCAGCTTTCTAGCACCAGGCGTCTTTGAGCTAGGCTGGGGACGGACAGACGGACGGACATGACGAAACTAAAAACCCTAAAAAGTAGTTCAGGCGGCTTCCTATGCACTGAACGATGAGGAGGTTGAAATGTGGAGCAAAGCAAAAATGTAGATTAAAATTTAATCTCGTAGGTATTGGCAATTTAGTCGACATATCGGACAACTGATGTATAAAAAAATGCTCTTTCGCTGGATGTTTATAAAAAAGCCGATTTCCTTTCTACATCGCCTGAAGCCCTTTTCAAACTAAATATTTTTTTCTGCTACAGCTATTTTGTACACACGTGGTAAGTTTAGAATTAGTCCGACACGAATGTACATGTAATAGTCAAAGTAAAAATCATTTATTCATATAGGTCACAAGGTCGTGCTTATGAAAGTATTTTTAAAAGTTATTACAACATGCTATCTACATACTTACATCTATACATACCTTGCAAATTTACAAATTTTGCCAAAAATATACCACATATTTTTACGACCCGATTCTGCTTCAAATACAGAAAGCTAAAAATCTTAGCAAGCACAAACGAGCCAGTAACAAAATACACTTAACTTGAAAAATGGAACCATCTAACAAAAAGTAGTGCTCTTGATAAATTGAATAAAAAGTGTATGAACGTCTCCCGCCAGGTGACACGGGCGAGCAAAAACGGTTAATTACTATGAAAATTATCTCGCATCTCCCCTTAGCGTGGGAAGTGCCTTTAAGTTTTATATTTAGCTAGGCAGTAATATTAGGGTAGTGAAATTTTAATTATCTTCGTGTAAGAATACAGCTAAAAGGAATATTTTGGGTTTGAGTATTGGCTAGTTGGTTGAATACTTTCGGTCTCAGAATGGATGTGTAATGATAGTACAATGCCTTCTCGGGAAAATATGGAGCTGATTGCATTCTTACGTCTTAAGTTTTATCCTACCAAGTAAAGTGAAGGTGTTACCAAAATATTAATTCAAATAATAAATATAAACATTTATGACAAATAATACATAACTTACTATATATATATATATATATATATAACTATAAATTACAACGAATAGTAACTTCTTTGCCACTAAGTCACATAGTCACTCGTAGAATTTTCTACTTATAATCCATTTCGTCAAAACGAGACGAAAAATATATTTAGCGCTAGTATTTTAATTATTTTAGTAAGAAAATTAATTCTTTAATAAGCCACGTCTATTGAAATTCACTTCGTTAAGGTAGTTTAGAAGTTCCGCAGCAAAGCGAGGTCACTATGACAGCGGAGATTATAGTACGTGTTTCTTTTCCTTTCAATTTGAGCTTCATAAGGCATAAACCACGTGAAAATGTACCTTATCGGACAATGAGTAAGGATTATATAATAATGTGTGAAAGAAACTATTTCTTTTTTAATAAAATTTTACACCCACACGTGCTATTAAAGTAAGGTCTTTTAGAATGTGTTGATAATGTCAGCAGCAGAAGATTTATATAATTTGCGTACCTACGAAGACTTAATGACGCTATTCTATAGCTAAGTTTTTGCCATGAAAATCTTTGACAGTTGTAACGAAGTAATCAAATATTGTAATATGGGTCACGGATGTCACGAATTAAGAATACACAATTTCACGACACCATTTCATGTGGGCGATGTAAGATGAAAATACACGAAGTAAATAGTATCTATGCGACCAGGAAATACTCGACATCAAACCCTACACCAACTTGGCCATCGTGCTATGAAAGGCCAAATACTCCTATTACCTCACAGTGCTACTAGGAGAGGCTTAAGTCCAATCGGGACTGTGAAAAGCTGTGAAGGAATATTCTGTCAAATCTAGCTAGACATAACAGAACTTAGCAGAATGTTGTATGACCTTAACGAAGCCTCCCGGCGGATTGGTCTCGGCATGAACCTGGATGAAACGAAGGTCATGTTCAATGAACACGTCGTATCGAGCTATTGACGGTTCCTTGCTTGAAGTTGTGCAAGAGTGTGTCTATCTAGGGCAAGTAATATAGTTGGGTGGACACAGCTTCGAGAAGGAAATCGATAGAAGGATTCAGTTGGCATGTGCAGCATTTAGTTTGCTACGTCGGATCTTCTCGTCGCCTATTCCACAAAGCCTCAAAACAAAAGTCTTCGACCAATGTGTACTACCAGTAATAATACACATACGGTGCCGAAACCTGGACATTTACGGTTGGGCTGGTCCATAGATTTAAAATCGCTCAGCGTGTCATGGAACGAGCTATGCTCGGAGTCTCTCTAAAGGATAGAATTCGCAACGAGGTCATCCGAAAGAGAACTGGAGTTACCGACGTAGCTCGCCGTATAAGCAGACTAAAGTGGCAATGGGCTGGCCACTTCTGCCTAAGGACCGACGACCGATGGAGGAGACGAGTCTTAGAGTGGAGACTATGTTTCGGCAAACGAAGAGTGTGGCGCTCCCAGGACTAGGTGGTCCGACGACGTAAAAAGGTGGCTAACAGAACTCAGGACGCCAAGTAGAAGGTACTTTGAAGCGCAACTTCTTTCAGAATGGTGAGTGATTTACATTTTCCGAAGTTATATAATGTTGTATCATCGCATGTACCTGATGAAATATGCATGTCTGAGAGCTCTCCAAAGTGTCGAAAGACATGTGAAGTCTGCCAACCCGCACTTGGTTAGCGTGATAGACTATGGCCTTACCCTTCTCACGGTGAGAAGAGGCCCGTGCCTGGGCACGGGCCTCTTCGGGCCATAAACTGTCCCACTGCTGGCAGTGGGACAGTTTATATACAGGGCCGATGATAATGATGATCTTCCCATTAAAACTAAAGGGTCTAGTTATTGCATGTTGTATTAGTCGTATTATAAAATCGATTTCAGTGTAACAAACTCTTTATGAGTCAGCGTTAATTTTTTGTAACATCCCTTATTATTGAATTAAGATTCTCCAGACCGGGTTTAATCCTTGATAACTTGTTAAATTAACCGAGTATTTCTAAACGGGTTTTTTAATCCTTTTTATCATTGAATCAGGTTTTTGGTGATAAAATGAAAACTGTTGACGATAAATTAATATGGTTATGTGTACTGAGTAATATTAATTTATTGGTTTTAGTTTTTGGAAGAAAATTCAACTCTTTATTAGCAACAATGGTTGTTTAAGCGATTGTAGAAACTCGGGTTTGATTCCAGGGTAAAATTTTCAAATTATTCAACATAACCTTGGTGTCTGGCATTCGGTGGTGTGATACGCATGTGCCTTGAAAGCAGGGTCCTAAGGTCAGACATTGGTGTTTAGCCCAATATCGCTCCTCACTGTAGTAAGGCCGACTAATTTCTTGTACACAATTGGCTAGTCTGTTTTAAGTCGGGTTCGGTTTGGAGGACATTATAATATGTATATCCTCATCATCGTCCTACTGTAATACTGGTTGTATCGAAGTCTGTTCTCCTTGGCGCCCAGGATCCGCTTAATAATCTAACCAGATTTAACAGATTTTTTGCCTTCTACAGCGTGACTGCCGTCTGACCTCTGCAACCCAAAGGGGTAGCGATGTTCCATTGCTCAGACCAGAGCGTCAATATAAGTTCTGCTACGTAATATCGATATTCTGTCAATGGAGCAACCTGCATTTAATAAAATTTATAGCCTGAGGTTTATTATTATATGTGGTAGCTCTACGGGCATACGGATAAAGATAATATCGTTTTTTGCACTTGATATAATGTATTGTATTATGCAAAAGACTTGTTATCTCAACGCGCGCTAATTATTTTGAAACCCATAATCTGATTATATTATTTATGCTACGCTCTTTCATTTCATAAGCGTGTTATAAATACATATATTCAAAGTATCTCACCTCATAATCACATGCATAAATTGCCTACACGAAAAACAGATTAATAACCCTAATTTGGCTCAAACCTCCATCTGTCTTTCCCCAAACCACACACTAAACGGTACATTGTACCCACAATTAAACACGAAAAAGGCATACGTTTTTTTACCAAATACGTTCCCTAATAAAAATGTTATAATTTTAAATGTCTAACATACTATGCCGAAGTTACGCAACCGAAGTTTGGCATGGTTACGCCTGCTATGCTATTTGAATTAACAGCACTATACCGAAATTACGTTGCGTTATAGCGTACAGCGTAACTTCGCTCGGGCGTAAGTGCAGCGGCAACTTTTCTAGTAGTAGAACACAAGCCTAGTTTATAGCACGAGCATATACATACGATCAGCCGATTACATCGGAACGTAAAATCGGCTGCGGAACTTCGGTCGCGTAACATCGGCATAGTGTATTTAGACACTAAGTGTATACTTCTTAGGAAATGCGGTGTTACGGACCGTGGAACGACCCTAAATGTTATATTGAGGCCTAAAAATGCAAATTAAGTTTTATTAATTGCAAGCCCCAGTTTCGTTACCCTGTTTCTTTTTAATAAAATGTACGCGTACTGTTTCATTTAAATGCCTGTTTAGAAAATAATACTCGTAAAATTGTGAAGTAGTTTTTATGGGTTAGCGTAATTGAAAACGTAAACGTAACATATTTACTGTGATTTTTTACATGATATTGCCCTAGTTCTGTTTCACCCTTGTGGACTATTTCTTTTTTCATTGTCAGCTCTATAAACTGTCACACTGCTGGGCACAGACCTCTTCTCACTATGAGAAGGGTAAGGCCATAATTCACCACGCTGGCCAAGTGCGGGTTGGCAGACTTCATATGTCTTTCGAGAAAATTGTAAATACCTCTCAGACATGCAGGTTTCCTCACGATGTTTTCTTTCACCGATAAGCAAGATAATTAACAATTTAATACGCACTTAACTTCGAAAGTCATTGGTGCGTGCCGTGGATTCGAACCCGAGACAATCTGGGTAGCAGTCTGTCGGTTTCTCCACTCGGCTATCGCTGCTAACTACTACGGATTATTTATTGCATTGCTTTAATTATTCCTTGTATACAAATATAACATTATTTATGTATCGGTTATCAATCTCGTAGTAATTTTAAAAAGCAAGGTATCTTCTGTTTGCCCCGACGTTTCCATGTGGTATATCACTTTCGTCCCGTGACCCGTTTAGTTGTTTGTAAAGAAAACCTTCAAACAAAATATAAAGCAAATATATACTTAAAACGGCGCCAAAGGAGAAAATAGATTTTACAGCGATATATGTACATATGTTTAGCAGATACAAATAAATACTGCTCTTTCTTAGTTTATAACACAATAATATTACAAATATTAAAAAAATGGAGTAGACATGTATAAATTATTGTAAATTAGCGCGTTCTACCAGAGAGACAAACTCGCTCTTCAGCCTTATAATAACAGTATAAATTCATAAATACGTCAATTAACATGAACATTAATATATTATACAATGAGAGTGATATTTTCAAAGTTTTTTTTATTTCTTGAAACCTAGTTAGCAATCAGGTAACACCGTCCATGACCTGCAACAAAATAATTCGTTTTATTCACCTGATTTGTTGAGTGGATCTATATTACGGAAGTGAGGAGTGGAACAATATTATAATATTGTTCCCCTTTAGAATACTTTATTTATATCGACGGTGGAAAGCGAAAACGTCATAATCCACAAATTATGAAATATTTTTTATTGCACTGTTCGAATCAGAAAAAAACTGCATCAAATGGTCCGGGTCTCGTAATTTTACGATGAATAGTCATAAAATTAACATTTTGAAAAAATGGGTTTAACATTAATGCCTGCATTAAAAAAAGCTGTAAATTACAGAAAAAGTCTGTTATAAGTTATACTATGTCGATTACAACAATTCGGTTTTCCGTAAAAAAAGATGTACGTTGATAACTATGTTTCTGCCGAGCGGACTACTACGTTTCTGCCACTAAATCTACATACATACATAGACTCACGCCTGTTTCCCGGAGGGGTAGGCAGAGACTACGGAACGCCATTTGCAACGATCCAGACATATCTCTCTTGCTTCATTCACTCCCATCAGATTCCTCATGCATGCTCTTCTGTTCAGGGTACTTCTCACCTGTCCTGTTTTTAGGATGTTTCCAATCTGATCAGAGAACGTCCGCCTAGGTCTTCCCCTTCGTCCTGTCCCTTCCACACTTGCCTTATATATCTGCTTGGTCAGTCTTTCGTCATCCATCCTCTCCACGTGCCCGAACCATCTTAGCATACCTTTCTCGATGCTTGTCACTACATCTTCTTTTACCCCACAACACTCTCTTATCACACAATTCTTTACCCTGTCAGTCAGAGAGACACCACACATACTTCTCAGTGCTCTCATTTCTACAGCATTTATTCTACTTTCATGACTTTTCTGTCATACCCAACTATCACTACCATACATAAGAGTAGGTACTAACATCCCTCTATGCACAGCCAAACGTGCCTTTTTGGACACGTTTTGGCTATTCATAAACGCCTTCAGAGCTCCATTCACTCTATTAACTGCATTAACTCTTCTTTTAATATCTTCTACATTCTTACCATCTCTTGTAAACAGCGTACCTAAATATACAAACTCATTCACTTGCTCCACTCGCTGTCCATCGTTCATAACATTACAAGCCGTAACGCATTCCTCCTTTTCAAAAACCATAACTTTCGTTTTACTTACATTCACTTTCATTCCTTTCCTCTCTAACGCGCCATGCATGATTGTTACCATCTCCTGCAACTCCTCCGCTGAACACACAAGTATAACCTGATCATCAGCATAAAGGAGGCATTTGACAAGTAACTTATTCATCCTTAATCCACAATCACTATGTTTCAAGTCTTGCAAACAACTGTCCATGAAGAAGTTGAACAGCCACGGCGACGCTACACATCCCTGTCTAACACCTGTGTTGATGGTAAACCAGTCAGTGTATGCCCCGTTTATCCTCACACAAGCTCTAGAATTCTCATAAAGGGATTTCAGAGCTCGAATTAGGCTGCTGTTCACCCCATACATCGACAGTACCGACCACATTTCATTCCTCACCACTTTATCGTAAGCCTTTTCCAAATCCACGAATGCGCAGTAGACCTTTCGACTTTTGGCCAAAAATTTCTCGGCTATGCATCGCAAGGAAAAGACTTGATCCGTACACCCCATACCCTTTCGGAATCCCGCTTGTACATCCCATATTTTCTTGTCGGTTACTTCCTTAACTCTTTCAATCAGTACCTTCGCATACAATTTTCCAACAATGCTGAGAAGGCTAATGCCTCTATAGTTTTTGCAGTCTTGTTGCGAGCCTTTTCCTTTATAAAGAGGCACAACTACTGCTGTGGCCCAGTCATCAGGTACTCGGCCGGTGCTCCAGCACAAGTTGAATAAACGCTGCAGCTGACTAACTATGATGCCCTGTCCAGCCTTCAGCATTTCGACTGTAATCCTGTCATACCCTGCAGCCTTACCTAATTTCATACTGGCCAGTGCCTTCAAAATTTCATCCACGTCAATATCGCTTTCATCATTGCTATCATTACCATTCATTTCACTTGTTGATGTCTCTGTCGTCGTTCTTTCAAATAATCCTTCAAAATACTCTTTCCATCTCTTCAGCACACACAATTCACCATTCAGTATCTTTTCATTCTTGTCTCTGATTGCTGTGTATTCTGAGGATTGAGTTTTTCCTCGAACTGCACGAACGGACTTCCAGAAAAACTTAATGTTTCTCCGAAAGTCGTCAGATAATCTACTATTAAACTCATCTTTCTTTTCCTCTTTTTTCCTTTTAACCATTTCTTTCACTATTCTTTTAGACCTAACAAACTCCTTTCTTGCTTCATCTATGTCATCACTCGTTGCCTTTCCCATTCTTTCATTTGCTCTGGCAGCCAACCAATCTAACTACGCTTTCTTCTTCTCTGATACTGCTGATTGTACATCCTTGTCCCACCATGTATTCTTAACCTTTCGTAGTTTCCTTCTCTTGATCACACCACATACTTCAGACGCTACACAAACTACCTCTTTTTTAAAGGAATGCCATAACTCTTCCATATCTTTACTAAATCAACGATTGTAAATCTGAAGAAAATATGAATATAGTAATCAAACATCAAGCGGAAAAAAGAAGAATCATATAAAAGATTTAGTTTAGTTAGTTTACAGTGAACAATTGGGCAGATTTGCTTCAATTATTGCTGCTTACCACGTTTTCGCTTTCCTTAAAAAAAGATTTAGCCCAGCTATATAATTCGATGGTTCAATTACAGCGTTTTTACGTTCTGTAAAAATAGTTTAAAATGTGGTTTGAGAGATAGAACTATATTTAGAAAAAAATAGCAAGTATAATGTCAAAAAATCATGAGCTGAAGTTAAAAAAACACGCCAGTTACGATTTTTTTTATAAAAGTTTAAAAGTTTTTCTGCTCTGGTGAACATTTTTGTTTTTATGGATTACTACGATTTTGCTTTCCGCCGTCGAATGATACAAATACTTTTTATAACACATAATATAAACATAACTTCACGCCCTTTATCCCCGAAGGGGTAGGCAGAGGTGTATGCACACCCACATTTCGCCAGTTATGTTCAGGTCCCAATGTAATAGGGGGCGAGCCTAACACAACTTCGAAAAGTCAGAGGTGTGTGCTCGGGGTACCCGGGCATCGAATCCGAGACCATCGTCACGGCAGTCCGTTACGTACACCACTAGGCTGTCGCCACTTTTCACTTTTTATAAGTTATTATATATTAATATTTAATGTATGTTTATGATACTACTGGCTGACTACTGTGGTCAGGCGATAATCAGTTATGACTACTCTCATCCTTTAAAATCCTCCTCATCGTAAGATTCAACGTATACAATCAAATACCACCGCACGCACTTAGCTCTGATTTCAATTTGTGATCTAAATAAATAAAAGATTTTGACTTTGACTTCGACTTTCAAATCTTCTAAACCATGTATAGATCAACACGACGATGGTCGTTAGTCAGAAAGAAGCTTTTAATATCATCTCGATGTCAAAAACTAAGTATAAATACCGCTAAAGTCTCGCCGCTACGTTTTTATCTTATGCCCGACATTTAGGTTGATTCAAGTGTTCCGTAAATAAGAGCACAAATCCGGGAGATATAACTTCATCCTGGATAAGCTTTCAGATTGGCGAGGACATTTTAAATGGGATTTTTAAAAGAAAAACACTGAGGTAGCAGCAATGAAAACATTTTGTCAACGGCGAAATATTCAGATTATGTTTTGGAGTTGTGATTTGATATTCGAGTTGGTTTGATAATAATGGGTTGTTTCTTATAATATTTTTTGGAGAAAAGCGATCATTAAATTGGTTGAGTTTGAGGCCTGATTTCTGGGGAAATTCCGCGCTTATTTTGAGTTTTTGGTGGTAGGTTTGAAATAGGATAGCAAATATAAAGGTCAAAATATTCTAACATTAGAAATGTTTTACAGGCGTTAAAGTGGACATCGAATATAAGCAAAGTTCTAAATGTCAGATAATAAGCGGAAAGCCAAAATTACTCTACTGGTACGTACTAATAGAGTGATATTGGGTAACCACTTACCAAAGAGAAGTATTAGTAGCAGAGTCTAGAAACTTCTAGACTCTGCAAACAATACATTTCTATTAGAAAAACACTATATCATCTTATACCGATCCCCAATCCATCTCGCAAACACAAGAGCACTGATACCGTAGGACCTGAGCGAAACTAAATGACATACACATGTATACGTCTGCCTACCCAATAACATACATCTGCAGCACTATAGTAATAGGGAGTAAGAATCCATCGCGTCCTAACGCGCGCCATTACGCCCCGACGTGCTCAATATTTCAGCTCCACGTATGACGTCACGTAGGTAACGTACACAAGTATTTGTTTTCATACAGTTGGTGCTTTATGGTACGAGCGAAATGTGTCCTAGAATATCTTTTGATATGTTTTATGAGCCAATTATGGATGGCGAAGAAATGCCAGGTAAATTATTAACCATAATGGTTTAGGTCAAGTTATGTTAAGAAAGAATATTTTGTGAATGCATATTTTTGGTTGGATTCGGAGAGACTTTTATTCAGTCGTTGGCTCCCAAAGTATTGTGTTCAAGTACATTATTTTAAATTCTTTATCTTACTTCAATTAATAAAGGTTATGAGGATGGACGTATGGATGTTTGTTTCTCTTTTGCAGAAATCTACGGAACGGATTTTGATGCTATTTGGCAGTAATGCCCATGTGCTATTCTGAGATATATGCTATATCTCAGAAAAGCACATGGGCATAAAAACAATATTACCACGGACGAAGTAGGTGGCTAATGTAAGTATTTCCAAATTAATACGGGTAATGTTATAAAACAATTGGATACTGGCATAACAGTGATGTGTTGTTCTTATTGTATTGTTGTGTATGTATTATATACATGATGTATAATAATCGGTTTATACAAATCACACACAAACTAAGCGCGTTCGACTCATTAATTTACACAATTCTAGTGTGATGCCTTACAGAGGTTAATCCAATATCTCAGAATCAACTGTACGAACTGCCTCCAGCTATTTCCCCTTAAAATCATACACAAGTTTTGGTTGAATTAGGACAGCCTGCAGATAAGCAGATCCGGGACGATTTTGGCTAAATCGTAACGAAAAAATATTATTTCCATACTTTATTACTTTCTGCTGCGCAATAGCCTAGAAAATCACTGCTTTGTCGAGCTAAATGTTAAATTTTCAAATGTGATAGAAGTATGGTCAAATTTGTTTACTTGGTTGTGAAATTGAACGAAATTGGTAGTTGCAGAAAAAAATTAAACTAGTGATTCGCGGTCATACCTTGATATCCATGTAGAAATGTATAATAGTCCAGAAACAATATCCATAAATACGACTAATAGAATGCTATACTGTAGACAGAACACATACTTATCGAAGTCATGCACGATTGTTCAAATCGTGCATGACTTCTTTCTTTCTTTGCAAGTTGTTGCTTGTTCTCTCGCGGTGCACGTAAACTCGCTAAACCGGACTGTCGTGAAGATCCTTGACAGTCGTTGTATTGTAGAATATCATGAAATATCGCTATCCTTTTGGATTGCGGAGTTTAGACGCAAGACACTCTATGAAAAAGCAAGTATAAAATATTTGCTCTTCAGATCTGGTTAGACTACAAATTGAATCCAAAAAGCAAAACTCTTTAACTTGTTTCTTTCTTTTCACAAATATAACACTAGCGTTTGTGTCGTGGCTTTAGCGGTATTTATATTTAGTTTTTGACGTCGAGATGATATTAAAAGCTACTTTTTGACTATGCGTTTGCCGTGAATTATGTTTGTGTACCTTAATTCGGTGACGGTTTAAGAATACAAATTGTCACCACCCTATTTCAATCTGTAGGTGTCGTAAGAGGCGATTAAGAAAATAAGTATTTGATACGGAAATCTCGACATGGCACCCTGTACCAACCCGCTTGAACAGCGTCGTATGTGTATTTTAGTCACAATGTTATTGTGACTAAAATTAATAGACGCATAAGTCCAGCAGTGGACTGAGCTTGTGAGCTGAGCGAGTGAACTTAAAAAAAATCAGCAGGGAGGGAACTTAAATCTCGCGAAGAGCAAACGCTACTTATTTTATGAATATTTCGAATTCTAGGTTGATACAATAGTTAAAACCGTTTGTCCGCAGAGTAACACAAGTGTGCACGGCTCCTAACTCTGTATTGAGTTAAATTACCTCAAGTTTGCACTAGCATTGATTTGTAGTCGCTCCCGGCTGCTCATCTCACATGTTTATACATAATACTATAATGAAATGGTACGTTTCAAAGGCATCGTACACAAATATTCTTCATATTACAAATTACGTTCACACAGAACACAGTCACACCTCACACAGTACAGAATTATTGGCATATGTCTTAATCAGCTCTGTAAATAAATTGTCCCACTGCTGCACACGGGTCTCTGCGCACGCACTGTAAAAAGGTAAATACGAAAATTCCTAGCGCGGGTTGGCAGACTTCATTGTCTTCATCTTATTCTTTTTTTTTGGTGTCTGGTTGGAAAATCCTCATGGAGTCCCTCCGCCCTGGGGGAGAAGGACGAACGGGACTGTCAGACTCTTACAGACTAAAAACCAACCCGTGCTCCTCATGTACCCATGTGTCGGAGGGTAGGGTTTCACCGAAGCATTCCTCGCTACCCCCCGATGAGTATTGGCCTGCCACATGGTCAGGCAGGCCCCGAACGTAATCCCCTTGGTGGAGGATGAAGGTGTTGGGCTACGCCGCCGAAACACCCAGCGGCCGCAGAGGCTAGGGAGGACGGCAACGCAAAACCGCATCTCCTCTTCCTCTGCGGCCCCACCGCGACGCAACGATGGTGCGCCCCCATTTGGTCGCGGGAGATAGGGCGCGGGGCAACGGAACACCGACACGCCTCTCCTCCCGCGACCGCACCCGACTGCGAGGGACAGACAGAACTGTCCCCCTCACCCGCACCTTGTGACGCATCCTACGCAGGCCTCACGCAAGCCCACGTGGAGCGTCCCCTCCCAGATCCCGCTTAGCTTCACAGTGGGTGTACCTCAAATCCACGGTTACTGAGCCCCCCCACCACGACAAGGTGGAGATCCCATGGGAGGGTCTTCATCTTTTTCTAGAAAACTATGTAGAACTCTCAGACACCACTGTCCTCACAATGTTTCCTTTCATCGTTTAGCAAGTGCTAATTAGAAATTTTATACGCTCTTGACCTCGAAAAATTAGTGGTTCTGCCATGGTCGTGAACACTTTGACAGTTATATACTTAGTGCTCTTATAAAAAAAACATGAAATGAAAGCAGATAACAATTTATTCAATCCGAAAATCGTATTCCACTTCCAAAATGGTCTAGAAATGTAAGCGCAAACTTACGACGCGAGGAAATTTCTGAATTCAAAAAGCGATGTCTAGACACATGAGTAGATAAACTAAACAGAGACAAACATTCCAAAATGTCAGTACCTCTTTTGTTAACTTTATTTAATAGAGTTTTGATAGTATTTATTTTTATTATTTTCCAAATATTCAGAAAGTCAAATTATTTGATGGCACGTCAATGATCCCATTAAACATTTCTTTTGAAAAAATGGCACGTTGATGCATAAAGGTTATAGACTAGAATTATACTTTTCCAACACAAATAAAAGATGTATTTAATATTTATGTGTTTATTCAAACAAATAAGCCTATTCTATAAATCTATTCTAGATTAGCGAAGAAAAATACGCAGAAATAAAAGATATATGTATGTACATGTAATAACAGCGCGAATCGGTTGCACTACTACAAGCACGCGGCGCATGTATGCGTGACCACTGGCCGCTTGTCATGTACGCGGCGAGACTGGAAAAAAACCGGTTTACGTAGGCACAGGCAGTTGACAATCTCAGGGTTATTACGACGCACGTTGTTTGTTTTGTACTTTGCAAGTTTTAATATTTTAATGTAAATATGTGGTATTTTATTATTAATAATGGTTGTTTATGAATGTGTATGAATAATACTAGAAGAAATAATTCAGTCATTATAAAGATTTTAACGATGCTAACGTACAATTACGTTTTTTAATTGTACCTCCTGATAATTTTATCGCATTTGTTCAATTGCTCGAGCAAAAGTTTCGCGAATATTTCGATCTTGAAATAAATATTGTCAATGTTGTCAACGAAATACTTAAACGTATTGAAGATTGTAAATTTGATATGCCTTGTGAGTGTTTCCCGTTGGATTACTTAAATAAACTATATGTTAGATTCAGAATTTACCATACCATTAAAAGAAACAATAAATTATTAAAAAACAAAAATTATAAAAAGAAAATTATTAGAGTAAGTAATAATTTGTAAAGGTTTCTAACATAATAATAAAATTATTTGACAAAAGTTTTGTTTAATTTGTCTTAATCTATTGTGACAACCCTACCAAAATAGGTAACTAATTTACAAGCTCTTAAGAAGCTTTGTCTCTGTTCGGTTTATTTACTCATGTGGTCTAGATTTTCGCAATTTCAAAAGTTGCACTTGATTCAAACATTGGGTCAACTCAAAATAAATTTGTTAAAATAAACACGAAAGAAGC
The DNA here is from genome assembly GCA_944739405.2 of Euclidia mi. Classification (NCBI taxonomy): domain Eukaryota; kingdom Metazoa; phylum Arthropoda; class Insecta; order Lepidoptera; family Erebidae; genus Euclidia; species Euclidia mi. The sequence goes on from OX123195.2 coordinate 16,664,768, forward strand.
AAGAGCGAAAGAGAAAACAATATCCACATTTTTGTACAAAAACTTAATATAAAGAAGGAGATAAAATATATTATTTAACTTTTATCGCGCATAAAGCGTACATATCTGAGTATGAGTACTGCATTTTACGTTGTAACCACACCGTTGTATGGCTTGAAGATATGTTTGGGACAAGATTAGCTGTACAAAAAGCGTTTTAGGGAGCACTTTTAGCTTATCACAAGTAAAAATATGATGTTTTAAGTTTTGAGTTTGTTTTTTTTGTAGACGTAGTGAATGTCTTTTTTATCTTGGAGCTTTAAGAGCCATTTGACTGAATTTGTGATGTTATGGACGAATTTTTATGGGTAATAATTTCGTTTATAGTAAATAAAAATAAAGTAGAATAATTTTAGAATACGTAAGTACTTATGTCTCGCCTAAGATTATAGTACAAAGAATTTAGAGAGAGATTCTGCTTGCAAATTAATATCTTCTTTCGTAAAACACAACGCCTTCGCAATCCAAAAGTGTAGCAAATTACAGCAACACATTGTAAACAATTAGCAGATACACAGTTGCCATCCTGGTAGATCTAGTCTTTTCCATAACCTAGGCACTATATAATGGTGATATTAAATTATCTTTTAACGATTTATGTATTTTGAATTCAATTTAAAATTACGATTATTCTTTCTCAATCAAATAAAAAAAGGTATTGCTTTTTTTACTTGAACACGGATCAAGGTGACATCTCCATAACTGAATAGCCATATCTTACTCATAGAAAGCATATATTTATTAGCGTTACATTCACCCTTCTAAATAATAACAAGCTTTATCTCGGTGCGCGTTTTCCCCTCTACGTCTGCCCCTTGAACTATCACTCGGGTTAATAGCGAGTAAATCTTGCCCGCCTTTACGTCCAATCAATTGTTCTAAAAGACTCGTGGCAAATCTTCACGGTTTGTTTTTTGAAAACCGCTGAACAAAAGTATTTTAAGGTTTGGTTCGAGTGAGGTTGAATAACAAACATATTAATTCATTAACTACTTGTATGCCGGAACGCAGATCTACGCGAGACACAATAGCTTTCTAATTGTGTCTGGCATTCCGGCATACAAGAGATTAATATAATATAGTTAAAGCGGATACGTTGATGTATGATAAATACATTTTTTAATAACTAGCTATTGATAAAAAATACACTTATTACATGACTAGTTGTTTCGTAAATAATTGCTATGATGAGATCTATATAGTTCAGTTTAACGATTTTTGTCAAACGAAAAGAATACCTTATTTCATATTCAATACAACTATTAAGATCACACAGTACCATAAGACTTGATGGCATGTTAGTTTAAATATCTGGTATTGGATAAAAAAGCCAGCTACATTTAGGTACCTCCACATTTTCGTATATTTTTTTTATAGACTCACTGCTGTATCCCCAAAGGGTAGGCAAAGGTGTAATATTACAGACACATTTCGCCATAAATTTTTAGGTCCCACGTAATAACAAGCCTATTGCCGTTACCAGACTCCGTGCTGCTACTGAAAATTCGGGAAAACCCGGTAACACCCGACTTTTTTGCCCGACCCGGGAATCGAACCCGGGACCTCCGATCAGCAGGCGCATACGCTATCCGCTGGACCACGGAGGCAGACGTTTCGTATATTAAAATGAACAAAAACGGGAACTACGACTGGTGTCTTAATCCTTTCGTATCCCAAATCACCATGCATGCTTAAAATTATCAACCACGGCTTATGACGCTCACATTAAGAATAAACCGTGTATCACCTTAAAACCTCGCAGAATGGAATATGGCCGTCATAAAGACGACTTGTGTATCCAGCGCGTGATCGAGAGCGCGCGGCTGCGCGTTATCGTGTGCGAATAACAACGCTCCATGTGCCGTTTTATGTCCTGCCCCTTCCTTCGTCCCTTCGGCTGTAATGTCTGTAGTGATGGGGCAATTTCGATATCGATAGTAAAACTTTTATTATTCATCAGTATTAATAGTCCATCTAGGAAAATAGGGCGCAAATTATGATGTTGTACTGGCCTATATTAATATAGATATCGCTATTATTTTCTTGCCATAGTAACATTAGCTATTCGTTCTACTTCAACCGCGCGTTGACGGTGTATCGCAGTACAATACGTTTTTACACTAACGAATAGCGATATCGTTGATCGAATGTCACTTATCTAGGAGCCGTCACTTGTGATTTGCTAATGACACTATATTCGTATTGATAATAATTGTCATATTATTTCTAAGGTATAATTGTGTGTGGCTAAAAAAAGGAGTTAAATTATTCAATTATTCATCAGTCACTTCGCTCATGACATTATATTCACCTAAATCACTGTCTAGCTATGACAGCTATCGGTCACTTCTCCAGATTTCAATGTGTTTATAAAATACACGGAATATTAAAATATTACTACATACATAGACTCACGCCTGTTTCCCCGAAGGGGTAGGCAGAGGCATATTAAACGCCCACTTTACGCCAGTGTTTTGATCCCACGTAATAGGTGGCGAGCCTATTGCCGCTTATCGGGATATTTTGTTTGCCAGAGCCTCGTCCGTTGATCGGCAGGTGCACCACTTGCAGGTGAGGTTGGCTTGGGATCCTAAGTTCTTGGTCGGAACCCTATGCACCTATAAAATATTACTAAAAATAAATATATTCCTCTTATCACTGTAATGATACTTGTAACAAATAACATTAAATAAGCCTTAATATATTAAAACTAGGTATTTTATAAATGTAAAGATCGGTTACCAAAAAAAATCTTTTTATGACATTTAAATACGTCATAAAGTGGCTAACTGATCTCACAAACATTAAACATAATTAAGTAAGTAGTCCAATTTATAATAAGCGATTGAAACTATCGACAAAATTAAAACTACTTCCATTAACGCGTGTCCCATAACTAAAGTCAAACATGTATAAGCAATTTATGTTTACTCAGATATGGTTTAATAAAAGCAACTCTATTAGCTCTACATTATTCAGTATTTTGTTGGCATTTTTACACATTATTTTCTTTTCAGCATTACTGACATTGCAAATGAGAAATCTCCGTGTGGTCACGGATTAAGAATACGAAATGTCACCACCCCATATCGTAAGAGCCGAAAGAGGGAGCATATTGTTACGAATGGAGATAGTTGAAAATAACGCCATCTATCGGTGAATGTGAGAACTAGAAGAGATTGGGTGTATCGGTGGTTTAAAGGTATTTCATCTACTCTGTACTAGATGGCGTTGCTGTATCGACTGTTCCCGACTGTGACGAGAATGTTTCAGAAACATCTAGAATGAACTAGTTTGTTATCCGGCTGCTATAAATACCGTACGTACGAGCGAGTTCACACAGTTACCGTTGAATAATCACAGCGATCAAGAAGCGAAGGAGAGCGAAGATTAAGTGAGTCTGAAGTGTTTAGTGGTGTGAATAGTGTGTTTTATTAGTGTTGAAAATTAAGTGTGTAATCTAGTGTTTTTGTGTGTTAAGTAAAATGCAGTTTTAGTGACATAGTGCATTTAATTTATCACTGAACCCCAGCTTGTAACAAATTGGTGTCAGAAGAAAGGGATAAATTATGCTGGTTATGCTGAAGGAAGAAACTGAAGGAGTGCGTACCAGGAACCAGCGCCAACAATACCTGGACCAGAGACGCTTTGGAGACGTTCCTTCGCCATCGTCTGGTGGACCAGGTAACTCCGCGACTGCAGTGGCGCCTGCAAGCGCCACACACTCCGTTACGGTGCCCAACATCGCGGCTCTGATGGCGTTCATGCAGGAGCACGCTCGCCGTCAAGAGGAGCGACAAGGAGGAGCAGGCTCATCGTCAAGAGGTGCAGGACCGCCGTCAAGAGGAGCACGCGCGCCGCCTGGAGGAACAGCTACAGCGCGACAAGGAGGAGCAGGCTCGTCGTCAAGAGGTGCAGGACCGCCGTCAAGAGGAGCACGCGCGCCGCCTAAAGGAACAGCTGCAGCATGACAAGGAGGAGCACGCCCGCCGTCTGGGGGAACAGCTGGTGCTCATGAAAGACCTCAGCGCCACTGTAGGGAAGGACCTGAAGGCGGTCAAGGAGGAACTTCAGCAGCACGAGGCTCGTATCAGCGACGTCGAGATGCTCGTACACGACAAGTTGGAGACTCGCGTCGCTTCTATAGAGAAACGTGTACATGACCACCACGAGACCTCTGTTACTGAAGTGGAGAAGAAATTGCGTGGGCTGGAAGTGACATCAGCGGCTGAAGCGCCGTCGCCTCGTGGGTTTAAGGTTTCACCATTTGATGGTTCGTCATCATGGTCAGCATACAAGATCCAGTTCGAGGCTGTGATGCGATCAAATGGGTGGAATAATGAACAGGCCGCCCTAACCTTGGGCCTTCGCGACCGGGCCTTGACAGTGTTGGAGGCACTCGGGAAAGACGTCACCTACGAGAAGCTCCTGGAGGCGCTGGAGGTGAGATACGGAGACGCGCACCTCGAACATCATGCTCAGCTGAAGGACAGGACACAACGCACCGGAGAAACTCTGCAGCAGTGGGCTCTGGAGGTGGAAAAGCTGGTCAGAAAGGCATACCAGTCGTCGCCTGCACTGATAGATGGGAACCTCGTACAGGCGTTTACGGATGGGATCCGGGACCTGGAGGTAAGAGCAGCAGTGAGGCTTGGGCTCCTTAGCCCACGCTCTGGAGGTGGAAGCAGTGCGACGCGATGACCGGGGTCATCGCATCAGGGAAGTTGTGTCGTCACCTCAGTGCTACAACTGCGGAGAAAGAGGCCATATCCGCTTGAGCTGTCAAAAGCATTGGCAGCCTGGTGACACCCCGTCTCCACCAAAGGGGTCGCCTGATGTGCCTGCCAGGCAGCGAGAGCAGGGAAATGAGTAGGAGCCAGGACTGCGGGGCGGGTGCTGGCTGGTAATGGAAGAGCCCCAAGTATCTCGATCTAGCAATCATGTGACGGGAACAGCTTGATCATCGAAGGCGAAATTAACAGAACACTATGCAAGCTGACATTGGACACGGGTGCTTCTCGGACAGTCGTTGGTTTCCATCTGGCAAGACGGGTTCTTTGGGGCTGCTTCAGGAACAATGAACGTGTGAATCTGAGAACAGCTGCCGGTCAGCACATAACCATCCGAGGTGAAATGGAAGTGGATTTGAAGCTAGGCAACAAAGTTTACCGTCACAAAGTCATCTTCTTCTTTCTCTTAGCGTTATCCCAGTTTCAATTTGGGGTCCGCTTACTAGTCTAACCGGATTTGGCTGAATATTAACTTTTCCACGGAGCGACTGCCTGTCTGACCTCCGCAACCCGAAGGGATAGCGATACTCCATGGTTTAGACTAGTGTCAGTTTATGTTAGAAGGTACTGACGCCCTGTAACGATTGTCAAAGATCTTCATGACAACCGGGACCGACGGCTTAACGTGCTCTCCGAGGCACGGGACAAGCGATAATTAACAATTCAATACGCACATAACTCCGAAAAGTCATTGGTGCGCGCCGTGGATTCGAACCTGATACCCTCTGCATGGCAGTCTGTTGGTATATCCACTCGGCTATCGCTGCTCACCGTCACAAAGTCATCGCGGCCAATATAGTGGATGACTGCATCTTGGACCTAGATTTCATGCGGTAGTATCGCTGTGAGATCGATGTTAACCAGGGAGTGTTGAAGTATGGCTCGGAAGAAGTCTTCATGGAAGGTGCAACTTCAGGAAAAGTGTACTACCTGAAGAATGTCATTCTTCACCCGCGGTCGGAAACTGTTGTACCAGTTTGTTTACCAGGGAATTCTTGTCGAGGGAACCGCTGCGTACTTATCGAATGCCTAGAGAAAGAGGCCTCGTGGAAGATTGCTCGAACCTTGGTAAGGGATACCAAAGTTTCATCAGTACGCGCACTAAATGCAAGTGACAAGGATGTGTTGCTCAAGAAAGGGACGGAATTGGGGACCTATGAAGAAGTGGCTTGGATGCGTAGATGTAAAGAGCAACATACCAGCGCCAAGGTTCAGGGTGCACGATTCGACGTGTCTTCACTTTTGGAGGACTGCCAAAGTACCCTGTCAGAAGAAGAGAAGACCAAGGCTGAGAAGATCTGCGAAGCTGAGAAGATGAAAGATATCGCGTAGGCCGTGTCCCGACCAGTGCAAGCACTGTACCCGACAGGAAGCAAAGCAGGCAGCGCTAGTGAGGATGTTGAAGACGGATCTAAGCGACGAATGGAAAGAAGCTTTGCAGAGTGCTCAGCAAGATGACAAGGATGTACAGCCGATTCTTGAATGGATGAAATCAGGTGCTCCTAGGCCCAAATGGAGTGATATAACAGCAATGAGCCCTATCACCAAGCGTTATTGAGCACAGTGGGACAGCTTTGTTGTCCAGGATGGAGGTCTGTGTCACACATGGGAAAACCAGTCGCGGTAACCAGTGCCATTTGCAAATAATAGTGCCTAAAACTAAGGTGCCGGAAGTCTTGCAGCTCTAACACATTGGTGCTTCTGGAGGTCACATGAGAGTTAAGAAGACGGAGCGGTTTTATTGGCTCCACTGTCAGGATGACGTCGAGGATTGGTGCCGCAAATGCACAAGTTGTGCGGCTGTCAAGGGGCCACATACTCGAAGCAGAGATGCATTAAAGGTGTACAATGTGGGAGCCCCATGGGAGCGCATAGCATTGGATTTCGCTGGACCGTTTTCGGAGAGCCAGGACGGAAAAAAATACTTCTTGGTCGTGATGGATTACTTCACGAAGTGGCCTGAAGTGTTTGCAATCCCAAATCAAGAAGCTACCACATTGGCCGATAAGCTGGTGCATGAAGTCTTTTGTCAGTTCGGGGTGACCTTGGAAATCCACAGCGATCAAGGTCAGGATCGAATCTGAGGTGTTCAAGGAGACTTATCGCGTAATAGGTGCACATAAAATCAGGACCACGGCTTATCATCCGCAATCAGATGGCATGGTTGAACGATTTAACCAATCTTTGGAAAGGTACCTGGCGAAGGTCGTGGGGAGCAAACAAAAAGATTGGGACAAGCACATCCAACCGTTTCTCCTGTCATATCGCAGTGCGGTTCACGAAACTACAGGAATAACACCAGCTTTTGCCAATTTTGGAAGAGAACTCCGTTTACCAGCAGACTTAATCACCGGTATTCCACTAGAATGTCCACGCAATATAACGGATTACGCGACCGAGCTACGCAACAAGATGAACGATGTATATGAGCACATCAGGGAGTCAGGGCAACAGATGTCTGAGAAGATGAAGACTCGCTACGACCGGAAGGCGAACAACAAGGGCTTCGATGAGGGGTCATTGGTGTGGCTTCATGACCCAGTACGAAGCAAAGGTAAATCGCCTAAGTTACAAGCCAGATGGTACGGGCCATATCTCATAATTACCAGGATGAAGGACGTCACAAATTATGCAGAGAACAACACTCTAAGAGGAGGAAAACTTGATACAAACCCTATACCAACCCGTTTGGCTAGCATGGTATAGTAGGCCAATTCCACCTTTCAAAGGAGAGGCCTAGTCCAGCAGTGGACTGTTAAAGGCTGATGATAGATAGATATAAATGAGAAATCATATTTTGCGGCGTCTTTCGTAAAACACGACGATAAAAAACTATTTCCATTGGTTCGGCGATACACCGAAACCGTAGGTTCTAGGCGACTTGGGAAGGATTAATGGAATGGACTGTATTCAAAGGATAGCGGGTTTTAGTCGCCTAGGATTGGATACGGGAAGAGGATGTAGGATTGGAATGGGAGAGATGATTGTGAGTGGGTATAGGATATTCCAAGGATGGAGGGCACTTACCTTATACGGCAATCTTCTTCGTTTTCGAAGGGCAGTCTCCTGGTGGTTTCGTGATGCAGCTGCTTGTTTTCACTTCACTACACAGTCACTTCCACTTGCGAGCGGTTTTATAAGCGGTAATAACTATAGCGGGAGCGGCGCGGTGATACGGTATAGCGGACGCGTATAGCGAATCGAATGTTCTTGAAAGTTCTGGACTGTCTCTCGCGTCGACGTTCCGCGGCGACCAATCCGCGGAAGGCAGTGCCCCTTCTTCGGGAATGGGAGACAGGGACGGAAATATGATATCGCTCGCACTAGAACAGCATGGAACGATTGACGTTGATGCGATTAGTTATAGATAGGAAGGTAGATGGCGCTACCATATCCACCCGGCCCTAAAGGGTTGCCTTTAAAAAAAATAGAATTGAACTTAGCTATGTTGGGTGTACTACCGCATAACCCATCAATAGGCTAAGACAGCGATATGACAATAAAATTAATCTAAATTAACTTTAGCGAAAACTACAAACGCAATAATAGCGAAAACTACTAAACTAAATACTTAAACTAAGAGGTAGGTCCAACTTCAGGCTAGATCTCACTGAGTTGGAAGCGGACAGAGACGTAAAACAGGGCGCACGTAACTCCCTTTAGCGGTTTTCACGGTAACAACGCGGGTTGATCAGTGCCTCGACTTGTGCAAGGACAGTTAAAGGCTCTTCGTAAGAGAGGATCTGTTGACCTATAACCTTGAAGAGATGCGTTTTAATTACTTTGACCATGCTTTCCCAACATCCACCGAAATGTGGTGATGCTGGTGGAATAAACTTCCAGTCAATATGATCTATGGAAAGTTCTTCCTGAAGACGAGTACGATAACCCGCGACGTGATTGAAACAAGTAGCGGGAACAAGTTCAATCAATTTACTTACGCGGTTGGCGACAAAAGTCTGCCAGCGGTGAGGAGATGAATGAATCCAAGCGAGCACCACTTTGGAGTCGGAAAATGCGTATATTTTATTAACCCCTTGTATGCCGGAACGCAGATCTCAACGAGACACAATAGCTTTTTAATTGTGTCTGGTATTCCGGCATACAAGAGGTTAATGGGGTAGTGGGGCAAAACTGTGTCTTGAACCTTGCGGAGCAACTGAGACAGCAGAATGGCCGCGCACAACTCCAGTCTCGCAACCGAAATGGTTTTAACAGGCGAGACCTTAGACTTGGCACAAACTAACTGCACCAAGTAGTTAGAACCAATGCGGACTTGCAGATATACAACTCCACCGTAAGCACGCTCGCTGGCGTCAGCGAAACCTACTAAGTTGATGGTACATCCATCTACCAACCCAAGATGACGCGGAATAGTAATTTGATTGAGCGCGGTAAGCTCAATACAAAACTGGCCCCAAGCGGCAACAATATGGTCAGGGGGTGTTTCATCCCACTCACACTTTGATAGCCAAAGTTCCTTTGTCAAGAGCTTGGCGTACAAAATTGTGGGAGCCACAAACCCATTATGTCCCATAGTCGAGCCACTGTGGACAGCATAGTGCGCTTGGCGCACCCATCATCTGGCGGTGAGACGTCAAACCGAAAACTATCACAGGATTTGTCCCAGCGTAAACCGAGAACTTTATGCGGTACAGACTTCTCAAACTCAATGTCTGGAGAAGCTTAATGAGAATCTGGTATGCGTGCGAGAACCTCCTTAGAGTTGCTTTTCCATTTGACAAGATCAAACTGGCCTCGCTTGTTGAAAAGCTGAATGAGCCCCTCACAAAGCGAAATTGCTAGCGGAGCGGGTACGACACTACTACATATACAAAGCGGAAGTGTAGTATAGTAAAGTGTAGCATAGCATAGCACAGCGTAGCATAGCGTAGCATAGCGTAGCATAGCGTAGCATAGCGTAGCATAGCGTAGCATAGCGTAGCATAGCGTAGCATAGCGTAGCATAGCGTAGCATAGCGTAGCATAGCGTAGCATAGCGTAGCATAGCGTAGCATAGCGTAGCATAACATAGCATAGCGTACCATAGCATAGCGTGGCCTAGCATAGCATAGCATAGCATAGCATAGCTAATTAGTGCTTTATCTTACACACAGTTTTAGCACCCACCTTGATCTCTTGAAGAGCAGAACAACAACAAAACGTAATACAATGAGAAGTATGTAACGTAGGTACGGTACCCATAATCACATACCCAAGTACCGTCTCAATAGCGGGCGGTAAATCATATCGCTCACTACGTACTATTTTAGTTAGTAGCAAGTGCGGAAATATTGAAGCTCCGATCAAAAGATCAATGCCTGCCGGATTCGCAAACTCCGCATCTGCTAGCGGCAATGACTCGAGGTGAGTGAGTGATGCGACGTCTACATTAGCGTTCGGCAATGCGTCCGTGATACGCTCCACGATAAGCGAAGAAATGTTAAAATTAATATTCCTATCAAAACGCGAATGTATTTTAATATCTACGGAACCCTTGCAATGTTTTTCTGATCCGCCTATCCCTTTGACGGTTGAGTCAGTATTTTTAAAGTTATTCCATAATCCGAGGCGTTTGAATAACTCAAACGTTATTAAATTGCGATGAACTGAGATGCGCTATCTAGCAGACAACGTACCATGTGCGGCGACCCATTAACATCATATACGATAACTTGCGCTGTCGCTAACAGAACAGTCTTAGACGTCATACACTGCGTTTTGGCCCTGTGCGGATCATTATAGATGCGCGAGTGCCGTCCTCGCGTGCGCGTCGCCCGCGCAATGGACGTCGTACACAACGATACCTCGCCCTGAGGCGTGCAGGGGGAAGGCACCGTGGTCTGCATCTGCGATGTAAGTGTCAAGGTCAGCGGCTTGGCTTGACAACGGGTTATCTTTATCGAAATGTAGCAATGAATGATGTTTTTGATTACATGAGCGACACTTTGTCTTACTAGAACACTTACTTGTTTTATGTTTTATGCTTAAGCAATTAATGCAAGCTTTGTTATCTTTTACGCACTTAAAACGAGCGGTTGCATTCAAATTATCGAAGGCGGGACACTTATATAAATGGTCGTGCACTATATTACTGCACAGACACTTCTGTGAATTATTACTATTAGATTCCGAACATGTAACGTAAGATTGTGGATAAGGGACCGAGTTATTATTACTATTTCGCGATTTATTCAACCTTTGTTTGTTGCTGTTAGTGTTAGACGGGCCAGGTGAACCAGACAGCGTACTATGAAATATTCGACACTGATCTTTGATGAACGAAATAAAACCATCTAGTGTAGGTATTTTATTATTGCGTTCCGTCATCTCGAATGCGCGAATTGTATCAGTGTCAAACTTTTTTAAAGCGAGTTGAAGCAACATAAAGTCGGAAAGACCTTCCAATTTTAAATTCCTAAGAGAATTAACCGCGGTTATGAAGTTATCAATAAACACCTGGAAACTCGAGACAGACGCGTCGCCGGACAGTTTGAGATTCAAAGCTTGGTCAAAGTAGGTAGACGCTAGGACGCGCGTGTCCTGATATCTATCAAGTAGTGACTGAAATATGACCTGATAATTCTCGGCACTGGGTGTGACACCTGCAAATACGGACTGGGCCTTTGGTGACAGTTTACCTATTAAATAGTACAACCTGTCAGCATCTGTCAGAGAACCATTATCGTGCACTGTAGACTTAAAGCTCGCATATAATAACGGCCAATTTCGTATATCTCCGTCAAACGACATAATCTCGATTGGCGGTAATCTCGGTTTGCGGGCAACGGGCTCTGCTGAACATTTACCCTCCAATTGCGATTGTATACGCTTAATAATACAAGATCTTCGAATGAGGTGTACGCCTGATAGTTCGGTTTTTTATCAGGATTGATAGAAAGTAATCTTGCGTTATAATCGTCTAACAACTTATGAAAATCTGTTCGAATACTATCTACTGTCATACAATAACTGAGAAATGTTTCGCTATTACTGTCAGACATAGATGCGGTTTTTGAGCGTTCATAGATGTTTTGAATGCGCTCAAATAAAATATTGCGTTTTGCTTCTAAGATTGTCATCTCTTTGTCTTCCGACACGCGTGACTTCTTATGTTGTGACATGCTTACGTAAGTATAAGCTAATGAGAACGAAACAAACACCGAAACCGTAGGTTCTAGGCGACTTGGGAAGGATTAATGGAATGGACTGTATTCAAAGGATAGCGGGTTTTAGTCGCTTAGGATTGGATACGGGAAGAGGATGTAGGATTGGAATGGGAGAGATGATTGTGAGTGGGTATAGGATATTCCAACGATGGAGGGCACTTACCTTATACGGCAATCTTCTTCGTTTCCGAAGGGCAGTCTCCTGGTGGTTTCATGATGCAGCTGCTTGTTTTCACTTCACTACACAGTCACTTCCACTTGCGAGCGGTTTTATAAGCGGTAATAACTATAGCGGGAGCGGCGTGGTGATACGGTATAGCGGACGCGTATAGCGAATTGAATGTTCTTGAAAGTTCTGGACTGTCTCTCGCGTCGACGTTCCGCGGCGACCAATCCGCGGAAGGCAGTGCCCCTTCTTCGGGAATGGGAGACGGGGACGGAAATATGATATCGCTCGCACTAGAACAGCATGGAACGATTGACGTTGATGCGATTAGTTATAGATAGGAAGGTAGATGGCGCTACCATCCATTAAGAAATTAATTTAACTTTGTTTGCGGGCATTACACACTATTTTTAGTTCGATGGTTGCGTTTAGGTTTTAATTTATAATACAAAGAAGGTTATTTAGTATTTTAGTATGCATTTTGCTTTTACAAATTTCAATTACAAATATAATTGCAAATAAGCTTTAAAATTGACATTGGCTAGAGCACTGTCCTAGTTTATAGTATCGTAATATTGACTTATTCCATCACCTCTATTATTAAGTCCATTTTCTGAAGGTCGTCTTTTACAAGTATTCCTTGACACATTCCCAACTTTTCAAACAAAAGCGCAAAGCAAGTGCTTTCCCTTGTACCGTTCTCACAAAAACTGTTCTCGATAACTTGAACAATAGCCGCATTGAATACTTGAGCAACTTTTTTAATGATCATAACTTAATTAATGGCCTGTATTGTTTTTATCTTTGTATTTAGCGAAAGTTTTTGGGCAGTATCGGGTGAATTTTTTTACAAAGCAATGAAGCCACTGGTTGACTAGCTGTTGGGTGGCTTACCATCTCTCTTAGATGCCATTAATGCCAACTAGGAATTACTTATCGCATTGCATTTGTTAAACCTATAGAGAAGAAAGAAAATCCTAATTCAGAGAAAGGGGACTAATTGCTATTTTGCATGGCGCCCTAGTTAAAAAGTAGGTAACTTAGCACATTTTTTTATTGAGATAGACTTGTAGTACCTTGTTGCGACTTAATTAATTGGTTCACTTTTTCTGGTGTTGAATTAATGTGAACTAGATGAACCCGCGCTAACAACCGCGTTATTTAAGGCTACTGCTCCGCTCCCGTGGTTCATATCGTGATGTTTATAGCCTTCAGCCCTCCTAAATAAAGTGACTATCTAACTTTTCAAATCGGATAAGTAGTTTATGAGATTAGCACGTTCAAACAAACAAACAAAGTCTTCAGCTTTATATATTATTAGATTAGATGTTTGATATTATAATAGTTAGTCCTAATATTTTTAACATTTTATTTGTGAATTAATATAGCATATAAGCGTTTTGATGTGAATATGTATAATTATGTGTACTGTAAGGTCATATTGTTTTAATTAATAAATTAAAAATTAAATGGTGTTGAGAGCTACTTACATTGTGTTGATGATCAGTAGCTTTTTTTTCTAGTTTTGAAACTTTTATTATACACATAAATACTATTGTTTAAAGAAAATGGTTCTTTGTCTTTGACCTTGCAATATCTCAAACTATATGCATAAGGGCGAAGTATTTTAGTTTCAATCTGGTCAATAAATGAGGTGGCTTTTTATTTTAAAGTCTATTTAGGAATGAGTCTACGCGTGAAAACATTTAACAGTTTCAATTCTCATTCTTTAAAACGACAATTTATCTTGTGTTACAAACCTTCAGCCACCACATTCTCTCACAAACCACATCTAAACTGGAGTTCAGAGGTCAAAAGAAAATGTTACTTTAAACTGTTTTAAAGTTATAAATGGTTATAAATGGTTATTGAAAGTGAAAGAGAATGCTTTATCGTGAGTGCATGTCTCTTGTAGTTCTCGACATTTCACATTTACAATCTCATCGGGGGTAAGTGAAGCTCGAAAACGTAAAGCTGGCACTGAATGGCGCTACATTTTAGCAAGCAAATTTTTTTACGGACATGGAGCTATGTTTTTGGAGCAAACAACGTGCTGTTTCGTTTGAGGTTGAATTTTGAGATTTTGAAGATAGAATGATACTCGTAACTAACCATTGTTATTTATATAATCGGATATATTTTTGCAACCGTAAATGCCACTTTGAACAGAGTCGTTAACCCGTGAGAAGGCGCGCTATGAGCATTTTGCTCACGCATAAATTCATTGCTATAAATTTCAACTTTATCTTGACTGTGTCACTACAAGCTTCACAGTACCTTCCTAAAATTTCACCCTCTCTCTTCTGACGCAACATCCGCGCCATTAAGTGCCACCAGGGCAGCGTGGTGTTGGGTTTGTATGCGGTGCATCGTGAAGTGCGGCATTTTGCTCATCGCGCGCCCGTTCGCGTAAGTATTTTTTTCATAGTAACAAAATTGATTTGATTGTTTTTTCGTAGTTATTGTGCATAGTTATTGATTAACTTAAAGGATATTTTATTTACATGTTTTATTTGTTTCATACAGTAAACAAGGTCTACAAGGGGTGATCGGAAAGCCCCTCAAAGGTGAATGGGAGTTTTCGACCAAAGTGTTGCAACATCTTGAGATCTATATCCAACTAGAGGGTGCCCGCAGCTATGCCCGCACATTTACTGTTTCTGCCGAATATCGTGAGCGTTTCGGAAAACCTCTTCTTAGTTCACTCACCCAGGAACTTACATGCCAAATTTCAGCTTCTTGCGCCCCGTAGTTCTGACTGTAGCTTGTTTATCAGTCAGTCAGTAGGGCAAGAATTTTATATATACAGATGAAAAATCTCATTAATTGTATTTTTTCTTTGTATGGGCGCGTAACTCTGTAACATGTGCTGGGAAAATGTTATAGGGGTTTAAAAAATAAAAGTAGTGCGGCCTTATCTGTGCGAACACCTAAGAAATGGCATATAGAGAATCAAAATATGCATAGGAATATACTAGGCAAATCAATTGTTGTATTAGGTACTAGTACATACCAGTAGGATTAGGCGAACAATGCCACATTCGCAAAATGCGACTTTCGCAAAATGCCACACTTCCTATATGCCACACTAGTAAAATGCGTTAAAAAAAAGCATGAATTTTGTGCAGTATATCAGTGTCCACCGAAGATGTTACTTTTATGTGCCATATGTGTTATGAAAGACACATAACTCAAGATCTCATGGAAGATAAAATCATTCCATTTTTATTGTGGTTTTGTGTTTTTTATATTTTTTATGTACAGTTAGCCAAATATTAAGGCCAAAATGCAATTTTTTTTAGTTTACACATAAGACTGCTTTTTGTTATTTACTATTAATAAAACACTTTATTTAATTAAATAAAGACTTTTGATTTATTATAACATGTAAATTTATGGTAAGAATATGATTGATCTCAAAGAAAACGTAATTTGAAGTAGCGTGAGAGTTTTGCTCACGCGCGCCTCCTCGTGTAACTTTTTTGGGCTTGCGTTCTCATGGGTTGCTTTACATAATTTACATTTTTCGGTGGTAAACATATAACTATGTATGTATCTTACGGACCCTGTCAGAAATAACAAGACAAGTGTTTTAGAAGATAACTTCTTATTGAAGATATAAGCTATTAAAAAAAGAAATTTATGATCTCAGAACTAACATCTGGAAAGTCGTTCATTTCAAAATGTTTTGTTTGGCTCTAGGTTCAAATATCATAAATATAAAAAATATAGTATCAGAACTATATCAAATAGTAAATAAAGTGAAACTAAATACGCCTTATCGCTCGTTCAAAAAATACCTTTAAAAAGTCTTGAAAAACAAGCTGAATCGTTCTGTAAGCGGTTGATGTATATGCCCCGAGTGACGGTTGGCCTCTTTTGGATAACGTATCAACATTACCAAATGAATTTCTTTTCTCACCAATATTCTTTAGACATTCGACTTTTGAGTTGTACCTATTCTTTGTTGATATTTTAGTTGGCTTGTTTTGACCAAGTATTTTTTTAAATATAATGCTGACCCCAATAACAATTGGAGACTATCGCCACCACAACAAGGATGACATCACAAAATACAACTTCTAAAGCATTAGATCTGACGAAAAGCGGTAACATAATCGCACAAAGCGAGCAAACAAAGACCCATAGACGTGACAACAAAAAACGGCATCAAAATAATAACATATTCACATTTCCTCACATATTATATTTTGAACAACGAAAGTAAATATAAATAAGGGCGTATTTGTCCCCGGACGTTGCTAGGGACAAATTCGGTACAAATATTCGTATTAACTTTTAACGTATGTGAAATGGAATACGGAGCTGTTCGATTTTTTTATTTATATCGCGACCTCAAAAACTCCTTAAGGAGGTCGAACAATAAATTTTGTAAAAAGGGTTCCGCAAAGGGCTAACCTCACTACCGCTTGTTGCCAGATATTGATAAATTGCTGTAAAATTGTTATTATGCTGTTATATTTCTCGTTGATCCGTTAGAGGTTAAGTTGAATTTTGATGGAATTTTAATGAGAGTTATATTCGTGATTTTGCGGTAAAATATCTTTTAGACGATCTATTGCATTTTTGGGGTAAATTGGCAGATAAATCATGAATAAAGGTTCATTGATATCGCAAACGTTATTAAATCATTATTCAATTTAATTTAATTTATGTCTCAGTTGTCTTGCTTGCTGTGGCATTATTGGATTATGTATATTAAAATAGCTGTTATCCAATTTGTTTGAAAGTTTTTGATCGTCCTTTATGGGTCATACAACTGTAAGATTGTTGATCGTAAGTGTTCTAGATGTATTTGAATAATTCCAAATGCACATATTGACATAGGTATGTTTATACCCGTCAATTTTATAATTAAAATAGGTACGAAAGTATGAAGTAAAGCAGAATGTAAAATATTTGTAAAATAGATCATTTAAAAATATATTTATGCTTTTATGAAGGATTTAATCCTAGTGAGTGATATATTTTGTTTTGAATAAAGATATAATTATATGTATACTCATGTTCTGTTGTTTTACAAATGCTTTTGTTTTTATCAATTTAATGTAATTGTACATAATAGTTATTGTAAGTATCATGGTTGGTATCAAAAGGTCCAAAGTAACTCAAAAGGCGTTCAAAGTTACTAACAGAGGGGTCGATGCTCGGAGTTTTGCGAACAGAGACCTCTACTCTCTTTGCGAGATCGAATAAAAAATGAGGAGATTCGTAAGAGAACCAAAGTCACCGGTATAGCTCTCCAAATTGCCAAGCTATAGTGGCAATGGGCAGGTAAGATAGCTCAAAGAACCGATGGCCCTTAGAGCAGCAAGGTTGGCCAATCTACAATGGCAGCCACGCACCGAACCCTGATCTGGATATCGCGAGAAAACGGTCGGATGCGGGCGTCTTATGATCAGTCTGTGTGGAGAGCGTTTGTGTGGATCTCTTGAGGGAGGCCGGTATACTTGTAAAGGCTGATGTGATGATACAACAGTGCTCTTCGCAATAATAATTTTCACTCATCATCATCGTCCTAGCGTTAGCTCAGTTGCATCCAAAACTTATCGCGTTGGAGCCCGGGGTCCGCTTACTAGTATATCCAGATTTGACTATTTAACAGGTAGTAGAGCCGTGCTGATTTCAGCATAAATGGACCGGCTCGACCAGGGTACTACCCTCCCACAGAAAATCGACGTAAAGTAACAGTACTTAAACTGTTGCATTTCGTTCGGTGATAGATAGTGCTGGAGGCCCAATCCCCTATTCTTTCTGCCTCATCCCACTCTTCATCCTATCCCTTTTCCCGACCCCAAGGGGCGGCAACGCACTTGTGACTCCTGTGGTGTTGCTTGTGTCAATAGGCGGCGGTAATTGCTTACCATCAAGCCATCCGTCTGCTCGTTTGCATCCTATTACTATAAAAAAAATATTCCATGGTTTAGAATAGTATCAGTTTATTTGAGGGTATTGACTCCCCGTAACGACTGTCAAAGATCTTCATGACAACCGGGACTGACGGTTTAACGCTCCGAGGCATAGACGATAATTAACAATTTAATACGCACTTAACTTCGGACATGTAACTCAAATGAGCTAGTTGAGACGATTAAAATCGATAACGATAAAAATTGTAAGAAAGAAGAAAAGAAAAGAAAGAAAATATAATTATCTTTATTGCAAGCACGCTGTACAGTACTCCTTAATTTTACTTATTCTAAATAACAAAAAAGAACCACACAAAAATCACATTGTGGCGAAGTCAATATACACTAACTCAAAAGACTAAGACACTATTTGGCAGCTTGTTGCCATAATGACACTTGGCATGTCTTGTCAACTGTCACAAACGGAGTTGAGTTAGCTGACATTTATGTGATACGTGTCACCACGTGACTCGCCACGTGTATCTACAACAGAGATTGAGCAATTTATACATAATTAATACTTTTGTAAATACAATAATTAAGTAACTTAAACAATAATAACCGCATGAACATTATACACCGCGTGCCGCGATTCGGGCTGACACTCAGCAAACACTGCGATGGACGCCATAGTTCCAATCACAGTACTGATTTTCAGTGCCGCCACGTATTATGTCAAAAGGCCACTGAAACGTGTAGGTATAATATCCCATTGAACTTTATCAGGTAAGTATTATGTTGACGCAAAGTGATGTACAGTGAAAGGATCATTTAAATCAAAGTACCTACTCGACGAACTGTTATGCAACAAGGTGGCAGTCAAAACAAGTTGACCACGAGTCAAAGATTATTTATAGTAAATTGAATTTTTAATCCCATGTTCCACAGAACCGCGCCACACCCAAAGAATTTCGCTCATAAACGAGTGACAAATCTGCCATACGGTTGTAAAAAACAATAACCCCCGATTCACTCGTACACAGTTCTTTGGAGGTTTATTTAGGGAAAAATCCAATTTTGCTGGCAACCCGGAGGACAGATAAATATTAAATACAGTTTAAGGCGAGGATTTCCGAGCGCTCAAAGCTTTCGAGGCTCCCCTCTTCCCCAGTTTGCGAGTATAATTACGATCAATCGCGACGCGAGACGCGACGCACCGCCGCCAGTGGCCATATTATGTAGGTATAACAGTTTCGCGCCACAGTATAGAAAATTGAAGCAGTATATCAATTGAAATATAATAAACTTACTTATCGAGTATAAATAATTTGCAAAGTTTTTGTTTTGAATAAACCTTTATGAAATACGAAAGTAGTTTTACAAAATTGCTTTTGTTTATAGTGACAATAGTAATCAGTAGATAATTTATAAACATTATGTTTGTTGTTAATTATAAAAAAAACTTATGATTGCTCGCAATGCGAAAGTATCGCTTGTTCGATATCAATATTAGGGAAAAGGATTAGATTAATATAAATTAATTAATTCGTTGCTACTGTCAGCAAAACAACGGCATAGAACCAATAATACACATAAAGGGTAAGATACCCATAGCTACTTTTAATCACCAATAATTACATTTTGTTATATTTATTTTAACTATGCAATCTCTAAGATACTACTCTGTCAAAAAAGTACCGGAAAAAGATCAATAATACACAAGATTTTTATTACAGGGCAATAGTTATAGCAATATATACTCATGCAAACACACGTGCATACATAATAAAGGAGATCACCCAGCTCCATACAAATTTAGGCTATTCTAAAAATGCCGGCCATCGATATATATGTGCTAAATATATGTCAATGGTGCCGGCCAACTAAAATAAACTTATAGAATATTACGAAATAAACATTTTTTATTACGACACTAAGGTTCTAAGTGCAGTTTGTGAGATCATATTCCAGCTCAAAGAATCTATTCTGTTCCTAAAATAAATCCTAAGTAATTACTGTTATTTTTTTGCCTAAAATAACGTGCATGTTGCAATTTAAATGGCATCAGGTAATGACAGGTAGTAAGCCTAGAGCGAAATATCTGATTGATAAGCATTACTGCCTCACAGAAAGAGACGCTGACGTTCCAAGCCATCACGTACCAGACTATGGGCAGGACAGGTAGCGAGGGTACGACTTTTAGACTACAGGCCCATGTCCAAAATGGATGGGTCATATGAACCACCAGGTGACGTATATAGGACGATATAAGAGCATAAAATAATAAGATTCAGCACTATGCCGTCTCTTGTAAGCTGTCCAACTGAGTGCTGATGAGAATTCAAAAGTGCAGGTAGAGTGAGTACGCATTTCGGTCATATATTTTTGTACGGCATTATGACCTTCGATAGATCCATGATAAATAATAAGAAAGCGCGCAGTGCCGTAAAAAAATGGTGCGCTACAAAGTCGGTATTTTTTTGGAAATTGTCAGAAAATCAAATTCTCACCAGCACTCAGTTGGACAGCTTACAAGTGACGGCATAGTGCTGAATCTTATTATTTGATGCACTTATATCGTCCTATATACGTCACTTGGTGGTTCATATGACCCATCCATTTTGGACATGGGTCTGTAGTCTATGTAACAATTGCCGCGATCAGTTTACGGCCAATTCGAAACATGACCAGTGAAAACTCCAGCGGAATAACAATTGCAGTAGGATGTACCCGATTAGAATTCTTCAATAAATAGTATATTATACCTAGGGCAAGAAATAAAGATGGGCAAAGCAAACCAAGTGAACAGGATTGATACACGTATCCATTTGGGTTGGGCTGCTTTCGATAAACTGGCATTTGCTTTTACCAAGCAACAAAAGCAAGAATATTCAACCAGTGCATCCTGCCAGTGCTTACCTACGGAGCCGAAACTTGGGTTACTACAGAGGCAGCGCTACAGAAACTTGAAGTTGTTCAAAGAACAATGAAGAGAAAACTGGCAGGAGTGACACTCAGAGACAGAAAGAAGAATAAATAGCTCCGAAAAGAAAGTCTAGTACCCGATGTTGCCAAAAGAGTAGCGGCTGGACATGTAGCCAGAAATCCCGAAACATGGTGCAAGCAAATATTAAAATGGCAACCATGGGATTGTAAATGACTAGCTGGAACGGCAAATGAGATGGAAAGAAGACATCATAAAGATAGCAGGCAGTAATTGGTTGAAGACTGCCCAAAATAGAACGGAAAGGAATTTGTTGTAGAGGTCTACACCAAAATGGTCGGAAAAGGCTTAAGATGGTGATGTTCACGGCGCTGGGACGCATAAGCGGGGCATTCCGCCAACATTTGTAGCGCCGTTTCTTGGACAGGGTTGCGGCTGCTGTCACTATAGGATATCCAGGTGTTTCCGACTGGCCTTTTCTCTACAAGAACCGGCCGAAACATTGGAAAGTGAGAACGTCGCGACGCAACATCTCTTCAACCACATGGTGCCATGTCTGTACATCATGCAAGACATCTATACCTGACCGGTCATAGACATTCCTACTAAAGGTTTAGACGATATTTTTATATTTGGTCAGGAGTATATAAAAATATGTTTTTTACTTTTTTAATGAGTCCATTGCATTTTAAGGCTCATGTATTTCACGTTAGGCTGAAAACGTATAGTTGACTACCGTTACACCTCTTTGATTTACCACTTTTGTCAAAACAAAACTGCTCTACGGTACTTTGAGACATACATTCAAACCTAAATATTGTCTCAGAGAATACGCTTGTATCCTAAACTGTAATTAGCGATTGATTCGTTCCTTTATTAGATGTCAAACTGAAATACCTGATTTTTCTTCAAAAAGCAATCAGCAATATTACTAATTACGGCTTTTTAAAAAACTTTTTGAATTTGACACGAAAACGCTGTAAACCATCATAGCGGTTGAGTGATATCACAAAGTACAAAATAAAACAATCCGTGAATGAAGTCTGGTCTGATGCACCCACTTGTATTTTGTTATATTCGATTTGACAGGTAGAAACTTTTACTTTTTAGTTGTATTTACTACTAAAACGTCAACAACATGAATGGTGGACGTACTGTTTGACGTAATGCTCTCTGATTGGTGTTCACTGTCACAAGAATAAGTAAAAACATTATTTTTTAGTTTTAGAATCCTAAAAATTACATTAATCTTACCATTTTATAATAAATAATAAACTTTATTGACATCTTAAAATCATAATGGATCTATAGATACTACAATCAAACCGATTTATTCTTAGTGGACACAAGCCTATTGACTTAGAAGTTTGGTGTAATAGTTAAAAGGTTTACAACAGTGTGTTCTATTAAAATAACACAATTTATTGATTGGCCGGCAAAATAAAAATTAGCCCAATTTGGGTGATCTCCTTTAGGCGCTGCCATCGGCAAGTAGTAGTGAAAAAAGTTAAAATTTTACATACCTACATACATACGTACGAAATGATACTCCTACACCCACAACGCTTATTTTCCGCCAAACAATAATAAACTCTAGTTTTCGTTATTATTTGTCGGTCAAATTGATATACTTACCTACCGAACACCTTACCTACCTTTCTAAGCTGTGACACCAGTGCATCTTCGCATCTTCCTCGGCGTGATAAATAATTACTATAATATTATTAGGTGTCCCTTGTTCCGTGTTTGGTAATAGTGTGGAAATCAATGGTATTATTGGTGGAAATAGTCAATAGAATTATTGAATAGACGGAAATTCATTTATTTTTGTTTTTGATCGCGCTAGTCTTAGGAACTAGCAGGCCAATTTCTAAGATTTATTTGCTTCTCTAGCCCATTTGTTGAGGAAGGTTATACCAAATAACATCACGCTACTACCCACGAGGGTGGGGCAGTAACCATAAATACCACTAAGTAGGTAACTGCGGATATTTGTATTTATTTAGGTAGGTAGGTACCTATAAAATTCGCTTGTATAGCTTTTAGGTACATCTCACATTTTATTTCCGTATATTAGGCACACAGAATAAAAGTGTGAATTATTGTATTTGGTAGGTACCCAATACAACAATAATACTATAAATTTAATCATCCACAATATACAACAAATCAATATTTTTCTAAAGTACTGTTACCTAACTATGCTGTTGTTGTCAAGTCGTTATCTTGTCCAATAATCAAAACGATATTTTAAAAACTATACTTCTTACTTATATACACTATTATTACTTACTAAAACTTTACAATACCTATTTACAAACTAAACCTAGATGTAATATATTTATCAATAAGTGATGATGACATTCGTAACTGACGATAAAATAATTCGTAATCCTGCGGTGCGCTCTGCAAACTAGCGATACGTCCTGTCTCCATTACATCCCGCTCGGGACTGAACGACGCCGGAGAGAGCGCGTCGGCAGTAGGAAATTACGTATTTTCGGTATTATATTTTTGTATATATTAAAATTCATAATGTGATTGCCGAGAACCATCCGCTTTTACATGACCTTTCTTTTGGTATACTTTTGAAAATTCTAATCCCAATACAACTCAAATAAAACGGGAAAAGTTGTTTAAACAGACCTATATTCGCGATTATTTTCTATCGTATCAAATGACAGTAATCGTGTTTCGAATGGCCGAAATATAAAGATCTAATGCTGTAGAATAACATATATTTTTTTCCGAATTTAAATCTCTGTTATTTACAAATAAAACGCGTTTGACCACGCTAGATAACACTGTATTTTGGGAAATCCTCGCCTTAAAACGAGGAGTTGGGGCGAAGCTATTGAAAGGGTGTTCATTGCTCATAAACTGTCCTTTCGATGTGAATATAGAAAGGGATTCGTTTAACAAGCAACTATGAAGGTTTTGGGCTGAATAAGAACTTAGGGGGAGTGATTCTAGTGTTTCTTTATCATGGTTTGTGATGTCATGACATTACATTTTACGCTCTAACTTTATGAGGTTAGGGTCTAAAATATTATGCAAAAATTGGGGCATTCCAGGTATTCCAGCTTATTACGAAATTCTGTAGATTTATTGTACAAAATATTCTTAGACAGACATTGCTGTGTACTACAGTATAGAAAATTTCTTGGTTTTGTTTCTAAGGATGATTTAATCCATTTAGTTATCTGATTAAACAATGATAACAACTAAAACAAAAAAATATGTATACTGTACCAACATTAGCATTTTGTGTGTCCAATTACGTAGATATACTAATGGTTTATGATATATAAAATGGCATATTTATAGAACAAAAGCTTTGTCGTCTCTTTTCTATATTATAATATGTGACGTAAATTGGCTTAGTTAGCCGAATCCGTCGTTATTTTGTAGGCGTAAAACTGTCATGTTGTAGACAAAAAAACTGGTTTAGATATAAGTTCAAAAACATTCGTTCAAAATAGATCACTCCAATTAATATACACGCGTTGTTTGTTACAAATAGTTTTGACTGTTTCTATATACTGTATATTTATTTCTATGATAATTTTATTTTTCGATTAAATTCTCCCATATAGGAAGTCATTTTTGGCTAGTCGAAAACCAGCGCCGAGCACGTGTCCGGCGATATGCTGAACTGGCCTCCTACTCGTATTTTTGTGCAGACGGCAGACGTGTACCGATTTATACCTAATTTTAGTCTTCTTCTCAAATTGTTTGTTTCATGTCCTATCGTCTGTTATGGAAATAAACGTTCTTCTTATTCTTGATATATCTCAACAAGAATTACAAAATATTTGTATTTATACACAGCATCGCTCGCGTGAATTGCACACTTAATACTTCCTTAGGAATCACCGTATCCATTGGTGAAAACCGCATAAAAACTTATGCGGTAGTTTTGAGTTTATCGCGTTCATGCTGATTGCCTGAATGTCACATTACTAAAGAAATAAGAAGACGCAGGGAAACCTCACACTGGGAATACTGTTGCGTCTTATATCCTTTTTGATGTAACAGCAACATTACTTTATGGGGCATACAAGGTGTTGTTCTGTAGTGGAGACCATTGGGGGAGTTCAAGTTGGCCGAATTCTCTGCACTGGGCATATACCACTTTGAGGGGAACTAGACTTTGAGTTATGAAGTAAGAGCCGCTACAAGGATATTCCATCGTGAAAGAAAAATAAAATATGTGCCAGTACTCTTGTGACCACATTGGTAAATAAAACTCATTAACACTTATTTATATTCGTTTTCGCAAACATAAAAATAAACTAATCACTTCAGCTGAGAACGGTTTTTGCAATTACCAAATAAAGGCTATACACACTGCTTTTCCTTTTCGTTTATCATTAGCATAATTTAAGCGTAAGTTGACCGTGAAAACGTTGACGCCTAAACCTTACTTGACTTACTTACCTTACGATGAAGGTAAAAATGCATAAATTAAGGAATCCCGTTCTTGCCCGGGTGTGTTCAGTGACGCTAAGGCTGCATACATATTGAAGATGTACGTAGAAAATATCAATTGCTAGTATCGCTTGGGCGGAGTTGTGGCAAAGGTTCTATTCTGTCTAGGCTATGCTCCGCTTTCTAGTTTTATCTAGCTGGCACAAGTCTTGATAGAACAGAGACATCGATAAATTGATGTACAGGATCTATCACTAGCTGCTATGTCTGTTGTCTCGTCTGTTATACCTACATTCTCGTAATGCTTGGGTTTAATCGAATTTTAAACCAATGTTTAATATCTATTTTACGGCTTTAGGGAGCCAATTTGACTACAGACTTATCTATCAAATATGTACAAGTAAACATATTCGACATTGTGAAGTGAAGCTGACCATGTAGGCATTCCTCGTCCAACGTTCTACTGCCTCGCTCATCTTTCCTGGATACTCAGCCTAATACGAGCGTTAAAAAGGCCCTGGCTTAGCTAAACCCTCTGAAGGTTGGTTCATCGTGGAAGTTTGCATAAATGAAGTTAATTTTGAAAATGTGTGAGAGAGCGTTCATCCAGACGTTCACTACTAAACCATGTTGTATTATAAAGAAACAGACGCCCACGTACATGTATTTAAATATGAAGGTTGTATGAACAGGCGTAATACGAGTATGTAGGTGAGGTCCTGTGTAATGGTTGTGTAGCGAGGCTTGTAAATAAAATACAACTAGAATATCAAGTGGATGAACATTTTGACATAAAAAGGTTTTTACATAAAGTTTCAAATTTCATACAAATCAAAATGACCCCAGGTGTACGAAGTGGAATTAAAGAGTGGATGAAAAACACAAGTAACAAGTCCAACCAATTAGATCGGATATAGACCTGACAGGCATGAAACAACAAAAATTTTAACACAGTGAACGCTACTGGCATTTATTTATAATATTACAACTACATATAAAAGTGTACCTTGTTTTTTGTATGACATATATGACCCTAACTAAGAGTTTCTATTTTAATATTTACTTTGCAAAAAAAACGAATTCTTTGTTTTGCGTAAAAAGCAACCTGTGTGATAAATATTCAAGGATAGAAAACTAAGATAAAATGTTACTTTAAAATCTGTGGAGTAAAAGAAAAAGTCGAGACAACTATTGTGAACTTTGCTCCATGCCTAACAGTGTACGAACGTCAAGCTATGACAAGGGTTGCGCAATCCCCGCGCTCAAACAATACAGCCCGGGAATTTGTAAATCCCGGGAATTCATAACTGTGGTACCTCACTTAATGTTGGATGAGGTCGAGGTATTTTCGGTATGGTAATTAGTTATGTTTGTGGATATTTTTAGTTTTTCTTTGTTAATATCGGGCGTGTTCTAATTGCCAGACAAACACAGCCGCCACCACAATGTAAAATGTGTACTGAAGCTTTTTTTTTATTGTAATAGACGGCAAACGAACAGACGAATCGCCTGATAGTAAGCAATTACCGCCGCCCATGGACACAAGCAACACCACAGGAGTCACAAGTGCGTTGCCGCCCTTTGGGGTCGGGAAAAGGGAAAGGATGAGGAGTGGGATGAGGGAGAAGGAATAGGGGATAGGGCCTCCGGCACTCTCACTCACTGAACGAAACGCATCAGTTTAAGTACTGTTACTTTACGTCGATTTTCTGTGAGAGGGTACTACTTCCCCAGTCGAGCCGTCCCATTCATGCTGAAATCAGTAAGGCTCTACTACCTGTTAGCTGCAATAATGAAAAACATAATATAATGTTTAATTACCTAAAACTTTTTGATTTGTAAGTATTGTTTCTAATTCCATTTGTTCGTTCCATTTCCTTCCTTTAAATATCAGTATAATGTAAATTACACCGAGAACATAAAAGTGTCTATGGGATGTGTTTGAATGATCAATCTTCGAATGCGAATCTGCCAGAATGTGTATAGTATCTGTCGATAATTTAAAGCCCCATGAAGCCTGAAGCCTCCATGGAGAAGTGCCTGTATGGGAGACCGGGTATGATTGTCACACGGGTTGGTTGTCACAGAGGCCATAACAGACAATTAAACGGCGTGAATACAGGCACTTCTCCATGGAGGCTTCAGACTTCATGTCCCGGTCTCCCCTACGACTCTTTTCCATGGGTTTTGACATTTGTTTGAAGAGAGGCCTTATGTGGAATATGTTTAACTAAATGCTCATAGAGAGGAGAGGCCTACATCCAGCAGAGGACTACGGCAGGCTGATGATGATGATGAAATGCTCATAGATTCGGTTGGTCTGAAAACTAAGATCAGCCGAGTCTATGAGCAAATCCCAATTAACGGCAGAACTTGCATGCCACCGTAGTACCAAGAAATGAAGCTAATTAAATCAACCGTCTCCGTAAAAAAAACCGTGAAAATAAGATCTCTTCGCTCACATAAAACGTAAACAGAACTACGTGCACCAGAGAAAACCCTGTGAAACTTTAATATAAAGATTTATGAGCTGCCAAACGACACGAAACGTGTTATTTTTATTATTTTTTTCTCTGAGATATTTGTACTGCAATTTTCGTATGCTACTTGGTTACTGGCAGTGTCATTAATCTGTATAACAAGTAGATTAGCAAAGAGCGTGTAGATTTGTTGCCATGTGTTATAGGTTCGTGGACCTATTACTATCACATTTTCATTAAGCGTCAAATTTGTCGACACGAAAAGACAATGATCGTAAAACGGGTAGATACGCAGTAAAATATTGCAAATTACGTTGATAAAAATGCAGGATATTTTAATTCACGCTTATGTTGATTCTTAATCACGACATTTTGTTGTAAATTACAATAAAAAATAGCATATATTTTTAAGGAATAGTTAGTTTGTATAATGCTTGCCACATATGATTCGCGATCTATTTTACCCGTTATTTTCACACTGCTAGCTTAAGTTTTAGTTTACATATCAAACAATACTCCGAGGTGTACCAGTACAGAAGTATTGAACAGCTCAAATACGATGAAGTATATTTTCTACGTTGTTAACTCATGTTTTTCATTAAAATTTAATCAAATGTACATCAATAGCATCATCAAGCAGCGACAGCTGAGTGGAGAGACCGACAGACTGCTACGCAGAGGGTTTTGGTTTCGAATCCACGGCACGCATTAATAACTTTTGGGAAGTGCGTATTAAATTGTTAATTATCGCTTGCTAATCGGTGAAGGAAAACATCGTGAGGAAACTTGCATGTCTGATAGTTCTCCATAATCTTCTCCAAAGACATGTGAAGTCTGCCAACCCGCACTTGGTCAGGGTGGTGGACTACGGCCTTGCCCGTCTCATAGTGAGAAGAGGCCCGTGCCCAGCAGTGGGACCGTATAAAGGGCTGGTGATGAACATCAATAGACAATAAGTGCAGAAATTTAAACCACTGTCTACATGATATCGAAAGCTTTTCAAACTCTCAACGACGTTTAAGTCTTCAGTTTACTGTCAAACAAACACATACTTGAAAACAAAGGCGCGAAGATCTTTGCATTTAAATTGGAGCATAGCGTAATAACGAGTTAATAATTCCTGACCTTAGAACAATACAAAGAGTAGAGGTATTGTAGGATAATGTGAGAAACAATGAAACTACGACTAAGTATAAGCCCGGGCTTTATTAGATCGAATTTTAGAAGAATAAAATTGAGATTGTTTATAGATGCCGATGTAGACTAGTGACTGTATATCATAAACGGCAAATAGGCACGAATATGCTACAATACTATATTGTAGCATATTCGTGCCTATTTGTGTTGTATATGTTACAAAGATTTAGCTTTAATTTTAATATCAATGTCTAGCGTAATATAACTAACACACTCATAAACAAAGAAAAAAAAGTTGCTTTGCTGTGGCGGTAAGTCTTATAGCATGATATTTTTATACTATTATACTTTTGTAGCAACAACAGCGGCTGAAATTAGTCTTGTTAATTTTTCTACTAACGTGCTATGCATGTTATATGAAAAACAAAATAAAGATTAGAAAATCACAGTCGCCTTCACATATAATTAATTTGCTTAGATCACAAAGAGACGCTTGCCAACCGCCATTTCACGCAGTAACGGAGATACTCCTATATCTTTTGGAGGATATATTAATATTCAGTAGTGTTGCGTGGTTCAAGTAGAGCAAGTCGTTAAGCCTTAGAGAAAACGCTGACGAAAAAAGTCACTGATGTTTACCGATCAGATGCTGCGTACTGATCGCAAAAGGTAAAAAACCAGATATCAGTATTTTACAGCCACAGAAGTTTAAGTTGCTTTAATATTCGGCAGCACTTATGAGCGGTTATTAAAATGTATAAATACTATTTCAAAGCATTTGGAGCAATATAAATATCGTTGTTACAATTAAAATATAATGAAATTGTTATTTTTATATTTTTAAAAAGACAACTCCCGCACTAGGACTAAATCCTGTGTCGCGGGGGACTTTACAAACATACAACTAACGAACCATTGAACACTGAGACTCGAAACAACAATTTATGATTCATACAGTGTTGTCTCGTGTGGGGATCGAACCCACAACTCTCGGCGAAGTGTCAAACAGCGAGGCGGCCGCCTAAACCACTACGCCAACCGTGCAGTCATTTGGAATATGTATCTAAATATTGCAGTTGTCCTCTAGCCCCATAGCGACCTACCTTAGTACGTCAAGCTACTTACATTTTGTCATAGCACAAGAATCTGGCAGCGATGTTACGCAGAATGCGTCCCGTTAAAATGAATAAGTCAACGCCAATAAAAGACTATTTAAAACCGTTCGACATATCCCACCGTTACCAGAATAGTGTCCGTCGCTAACAAATTCAAACCACGTGGTAATATAGTTAATTGAAACTGCGAGTGAATCCGGGTGGAGCAACAAGTGCGTAAATTAAACCGTACTATAAATGCTTATATGCTATGCCTTTAGGTAGAGGAAGAAGCCGATTTATTTACAAAGAGGGTTTTTTCTATAGATGGATAAGAAATACGATATATTGTTCTAGATATTATACATTGTTTTTGGTTGTTTCGTTTATTGATAGGCTTTAGAGACCGATATAATGGTTCAATCTAGTTCATTATTTTTGATACATGAATTAATGTTGTGGCGATTGATTCTGCTGTTTATGGTTTCATTGCCGATTAGTTAAGCAGATATTGGGTTCTTATATACACAACGGAAAACCGATATGTTCAAAGACAATATCATTTTATACATGATAAGCCTTGTAACTTCTTAAAAATTAACCTTACATAAATAACAGAACTAAACATCGAACTACATTTTGTTCATGTCTAGGAATAGGCCCGAAGTTATTTATAAATGAATAAATAAAATATATAAAGGACCTATGCAAAGTATAGTAATAGAAAATGACATCGTTAAAAGAAGAGAGCATGTTACTTTTAAAATCAAGGTTATCCCCTATCTATTCACAAATATAGTAGACTAGTGTCAGTAACCTTTTGTTTCAAGATCTCATAGGGATTTCGAGTACTCCCGTCTTAGCGCACCCCCGCTGTCGCCTAGGAATATACATGCCAAATTTCAGATTCATCCAGTAGTTTCGGCTCTACGTTGTCTGTCAGTTAATCAGTAATGCAAGATTTTTATAAATACTGAAGAGTACTACACTACCTATATCCAAAATACCAGTGTCGAAAATATAGCTTTACTAATAACGTCGCTCCAGAACATAGTAGTTAATTGATTAACAAAGTTACTGAGCTCACTTTGGTCCTCTATTTCTGGTTTACGGCCAGTGGAATCTAAGTAGTTTATCCTTTAGTCTTTGTTCTCACGGTAAGCGAAAAGCATTCTACGAAAATACATGGATTTCGTTTATTATGGTCGATCTTAAATTTCGATGCTATGGCGTGACAATATTTATAAAGACGACAATATTATATTATACTATATTTTGTTGATCTACTCTTGTCTGTCTTTGAAGATATTGCCTATAGTAGATAAGCTTGCCTATTATTGTATATATCAAATTGTGACTACTTATTTTATACATAGTTGTATTAGTGTACCTTATATTATATTGTGTACAAGAAAAAAATCTTATATTATTTAATGAGAAAACACAGTGTGTAAAATTTACCATACCTGCAAAATTTTTGGACCACATAAAATGCAATTTTTATTTTAATAATTTCGAAGTGTTCATTAGTGAAATGTGCACTGACAATGCGAGTAAAACATTCCATAGACATGTCGAAATCAGCATTTTACGAAACAGCACTTCCCTCGTGAATGATGAACGATGCAAGTTTTTGCCGATTGCAAGTTTTGCAAGAAGCTCTCGCTGGCAGTGAGACACAAGTCTTAGTTGTGTATCGTTATTACTTTCCTTTGGGAGTAGATCCTCGACTACCCCTGTGATGTGGTCCAGCATTGTGCATACACTAGTAAAACCTTTGATTACCATATAAAATGTTTAGCAAAATATCTAGTATACAGCTAAGAAGTAAGTATACTTTGCATACTATTAGTCTGCATAGCATAGCTGTCTTTTGAGAAAAGTTAGAAAGCTAAAAGAATTTAGTAGATGCGCTTTCTTGTGTATTTATTTTAAAGCGCAATGGTCATACTTATGATAATTTAATAGCCAGTTGGCGTATTTATATCATACTAGCCGTTTTCCGCGGTTTCACCCGCGTCCTGAGGGAACTACTTCGCGTACCCGAAAAACCCAAATATCTTACGGACCCCTATTTTTCGTAAAATAAAATATAGCCTATGTTACTCGCAGATGATGTAGCTTTCTAATGGTGAAAGAATTTTTAAAATCGGTCCAGTAGTTTTTGAGTTTATCCATTACAAACAGAAATACAATTTTTTTCTCTTTATAATATTAGTGTAGAAATGCAGCCAGCATCATTTTAGTGTAAAGTTGAATCTGATGCAAGTTATTGTAAAATGTTATATTTCAATGCTTACTTTTCAAAGATCTTTAACAGTGGCATATTTCGTGTGTTCAATGTGTTTCATGTCCAAGTTTAAGTTGCAATGTGTTCGTTAATATACATATTGTTTTGTCTTAATTGCTTAAACAAACCTTTTGAAGTAGTTAAACAAATTACTATCATCATAGTATCCCTAAACAAGGAAAGTGAAGGAGAAAACTATGGCCTTGTGTCCACTGGCGGCCACGGTACGGCAAAAGATTTTACAACAAAGAAAAATATAACTTAATAGTACGATAATGAAATTTAAATTTGAATTATAGCTATGATGAGTACCTAGATATTGCCCAAGCATTAAAGATTAAGCATAATTTTACAATACCGTATTTTACAAGATTAACGCACGGCAAAAAACTTCATTGTAATTTTAAGGAATAATGCAGTAATAGCCCAGTGGGGAGACCCATAAACTGTCACGCAAAGAATATAATAATAATAAATAAATAAATAAAAACTTTATTATCCAAAAACTTACATCTAGGTACATTCTTAGTGATTTTTTTATTTAGTATCTCAGCTATATTCTAGTTATTCGAGATTGGTGTGCCTCTGATTCTCAAACTAGGTTATTACCTGTGTTTTGAGTTTTCAGGGGTTCATCGATCTGACCATACAATATAACTATAGATATAGGTTCACTTTAAGAACATACATTATTAGGTATACAGCA
Organism: Euclidia mi; assembly: GCA_944739405.2. Classification (NCBI taxonomy): domain Eukaryota; kingdom Metazoa; phylum Arthropoda; class Insecta; order Lepidoptera; family Erebidae; genus Euclidia; species Euclidia mi. The sequence goes on from OX123195.2 coordinate 16,697,884, forward strand.
ATGAGCATTGTTAAAATTAAACATAATGTGTGTGTGTGTGTGTGTGAATGTTAGTGAGTTTGTGTTATGTGTGTTGTTTATCTGTGTTACAGTGTGTGATCTTATGAGTATTTGGGTATGCGTTTTTTGTGGTGTGTTTGTATGCGTGCGTGTGTGTATGTGTGTATATCTGGGTTTTAGATGCGAAGGGGGGAAAGTGCAATGAGAAGGAGGGAAGGGGGGATCGGGAAAGATATTTGACAAGATTCTATTTTATAACAGCCTCTGTGGTCTCATAGTTTTGCTGTTTGAGCCACTCACGGATTTTCTTTTTTGCTTGGAACTTATTTATTTATTTAAACTTCATATACACAAAGTACATAGGCGGGCTTAATGCCATGGGCATTATCTACCAGTCAACCTTACGAGTGGTGCAGAGAGGAAGAAGTTGGTGTATTTTAAAGTGTAATAGGAATGTACTAGTAATTATGTAGGATACGATATACTTGCATAAACGTATATTATAAATAGTTAAATAGCTTAATGCATAAACTTAATACATACACAATAAATACAGGAATAACAAATAAAATACATAAACTAATTATATATACATACATATATATAAATATATATATATATATATATATATACACATACATACATACATACATACATGTGGATATGTACAATAAACACATACATAAAATTATGGTAATGACTTATTATCGGATATAGTCGCCGACTCAGCCAACAAGAGCTCCTTCACTTTGGACTTGAAGGTGAGCTTGGTCTTAGCCATTCTGATCTCAAGAGGGAGAGCATTCCACAGAAGGATGGACTGTATTGGGAAAGAAGAGTGAAGAAAATTAGTTTTATGAGTAGGTACCATGAGTTGGAGCTTATTGGCAGAGCGAAGGTTTCGCTCATGGTTTGTGCATAAGTACTGAAAGTAGGAAGTGACATATTTAGGGGCAGAAAGAGATGTAAGAAAAGAGCATAGTGTAGTGAGAGCACGCAAACTACGGCGTTGACGTATAGAAAGCATCTTTAATTGGGAACGATAAGTAGACACATGGTCAAAGTTACGAAGATTAAATATGAATCGAATGCAGTTATTCAGAAGACGGTCAAGTTTATTAAGGAGTTCTGCATTCAGGTCAAAGTAACATACATCGCCATAGTCGATCAGAGGGAGGATTAAAGCTTGCACAAGCGTAGTTTTAGTCTCGGTTGGAAGCAAGTTTTTTAGGCGGTAGAGGGTACGCAGGGTGCCGGTGACTTTTTGACTTATCTGTTTTACTTGAGCTTCCCAATTCAACTTAGTGTCTATATGCAGCCCAAGGTTTTAGACAGAGGGATACAAGTCAACATTAGTCCCATTCAAAGTTATAGCTGGTAGAGATGTGAAATCCAGTCTTTTTAACATCGGCCGGCTACCCCAATAATGGCTTGGGTCTTACATGGGTTTACGACCAGACCAAACTTATCAAACCAAGTCAGTATGGCTTCCAGATCCTTGTTAATCTTGCCAATGGCCTCAGCTACGCGTTCAACATTAGCATGGGTGTAAATCTGCAAGTCATCGGCATACAGATGGTAAGCACACTGAAGATGTTGAGTTAGGAAATTTATAAAGATGGAGAACAAAAGAGGAGAAAGAATACCGCCTTGAGGAACGCCAGACGTAATGTCAAACCAGCCCGAAGATGACTCTTCGAGGCGGGCAGACTGTTGACGACCCCAAAGATAAGTTGAGAACCAATCCAGTGCTCCGGCAGAGACCCTGAGATGGGAGAGGATAGATAATAGGACGTCGTGACTGACGGTATTGAAGGCATTAGAAAAATCAGTAAGCACTAAAACAGTAATTTCAGTATTTTCCATGGCCTCTCGAATATCGCCAGTCATTTTAAGGAGGGCGGTAGTGGTGCTATGACTTGGCCTGGAGCCTAATTGGAACGGACTCAGTATGCTATTGTCATGGACAAAACTAGACAGCTGTCTGTGCACACAGGCCTCGAGCACTTTGGATAGGAAGGGTAGGATAGAGATTGGTCGGAAGTGTTGAGGAAGAGTTGGATTGGGGATTTTGGGCAGGGGAATTATATAGGCTTTGCACCACAAGGAAGGGAAGGTACCAGAAACAAGTGAGGAGTTGATGATGTGGGATATGGCCGCCAAGAGCTGATCGAGGATCATCGTGATCATACGGCGGCTGATGTTGTTATATCCCACAGTATTGGACTTTATGGAGAAGATTATCTTTCTGATCTCAGCCGGGGACACTGGAGAAAATAAAAAAGACTCTATTTTGGGTTGAGGTAACCCGGCTTAATAGTTCACAGTGAGACTCGTAGTTTGGTGATTCAGTGAAAAGGTAGTGGAGAAATGTCGGTTGATATCATCCAAACTAAGAGTCCCATGGCACTCAGTATGTCGCTGCTTACCAATACCCAATGTTCCAAGGAACTTCCAGATATTAGCAGCTGATGTAAAAGTGATGTTATCGAGAATATGTCGGCGTTTAGCGTTACGCACCATCTGATTGCACCGATTTCTTGCAGACTTGAAGAGCGCCCAGTTTTCCTCGCACCGGTCCCTTTTGTACCGCCGAAATGCCCTATCTCTACGGCGCATTGCCATGCGAACACCCGTCGTAATCCAGGGTGCAGGGGGACGCTTTAGCTTCACCCGTCTTACTGGGGCGTGCACATCATAAAGTTCGCAAACAGTATCATTGAATAACTTTGCCATTTCGTCCACCGTGGAGGCAGACATCATTCTGTCCCAGTTTATTTTAGAAGCATCCTCACACAGTTTTTTTACATCCGTGTGACCAAAAAAACGCCTGTGCAGAACTTTGGGCGGGATTTTGGGAGGTTTTAAGCGGTATGACAGGAAAATAAGGTCGTGATGGGAAAATCCAGGTGCAGGAAGTTGGCCGTGGGATGCAGCTAAAGAAGGATCAGAGGTGAGGATTAAATCAAGCCACGTATCCTCCCCATTGCTATTGTAGTGAGTAGCTTGCAGAGGTAAAATGTGGAGGCTGGCTGATTCAGTGATGTCGAGAAGTTTACGGGAACGATTGGAATGTGGGGAAAGGAGATCGGTATTAAAATCGCCCATGATGATGTAATGCGTGTACTCCGACCCTAAAGATTCCAGAATCGGCTCGAGACTGGAGAAAAAATCAATACAAGGAGGACAATACACGACGCCAAGGACGGTTTTAGCCCCCTTGATGTCGACCTCAAAAAATAAGTACTCCGCAGGCGAAGAAGTGGGTGGAGAAGATGACAAGATTCTGTACGGAAATGCACTGTGGAGGTAAATAGCGACACCGCCACCACGCCTTCCGACTCGGTCGTTACGTTTTTTTTTGGCGGTAGGTGCTAAAAAAGTCGACACGTATCGAAATTTGAAAAAAATAAGTTTAATTAGTTAATCATATAATTTAACACTTTATTCATATACATTGGGTAATAAAATCTATAAGCATACTGTACATGTGTTAGTGAAAGCATTGCATTACCTTATGTAAAGTTTTGACTGTACGCAACACCACCTGCCAGCACTTCACACACATCACAAGCTTCAATAGAAATAAAGCGCTAGACACACCAGCATGTCTGAACTAGCCAATATCAGGACTGCGCAGGAGAACCTTGAAGAAATGTTCTCGAAACGGATGGCAGAACTGGAGGCGCAACTTCAAGGCGGATCTGCTGCTAAGGATACCGTCGCAAAGGTGGCCGAGGAGTTCCGTACCTTCCGGGAACTGATGTTTGCGATGCTTGGTCTGTTGCGCAAGCAAGTGGACGAATGCGCTCAAGCAATCGACGTGATGGAGACCAGGCACAGGCGCAAAGCTATAATATAATATCAGTCTCGTGTGAACTCTCGGATGCGTTACACGTTCCCTATACTCTTGTCATATATCATCAACCTTTTATCACGGGTTAAGTTTCTCGAACTAAAAATGAAGTCATGTGCGGTCTGTAATAGTCAATTCAATGATGGAGTACAATGTGGTATCTGCAAAAAACATCTTGATTTCGGATGCGCAGGAATTTCGGAGGGTGGTTGGAGGAAACTCGGCGTAAACAGAAGAAACCAGTGGAAATGCTCTACGTGCTCGACTCTCTCACCAGCAGTGCAAACATCTGAACCGGTGACACTCGAGACCGTCTTAAGTGAGATACGAGACATGAAGCGGCAGTTGCTTGATCTACCTGTGCTAATGGAAGACATACGGTCAATTAAAGATGAGCTGTCTGAGGTTAAATCGGCGTGTGACTTTTCTAGCAGTAAACTGGATGAACTAGGCACTAGAGTTACTGAAGTAGAAGCCAAAGTCCTGGGACTCGGAAAAATTAAAGAACAAGTGAATTGTCTGCAAACTGATCTAGACATGACGAAGTACGAGCTATCTACCTATGAACAATGATCTCGGCTCAATAACGTTGAGATCAAGGGTGTGCCACTTAAGAAAGAAGAAAACCTGTTTTCCATCATTGAAGCCTTGAGTCGCAGGGTTAATTACACTTTCGCTAAGACACAAATCAACTATATATTGCGGGTGCCTATGTACAATTCAAGAGAGAAGCTGATAATTGTAAGCTTTCTAAACCGATATGTCAAAGAATATTTCATAGCGGCGGCTCGCGCAGTAATGGACCTCAATACCACTGACATAGGTTTCCACGGAACATCCTAAAGAGTTTATGTAAACGACCATCTAAGCGCGGAACACAAGAAGCTATTAAGTAAGGCGAAACTCATTGCTAAGGATAAAAACTACCAGTTCATATGGATAAAACACGGCAAAAGTCATAATTATCAGAAAAGAACTTGATTTAAACATGATAAATTAATCTATTATTTATTTACTCTTGTTGTACTATTGCTTTGTAATAACTTTTTTGCACGTAGTATCATGTATAAAATAATTACTTACAGCTTACTCATAAGGTTGAGCTTCCCCGCTGGTGACGTATGCGCAACATGTCCCGCTCGCTCATACTATTGTACTCATTATCGCGCTGTTTGCCTAGAGCGTGTAACTGACGCTTCTATTTGCTTCTCGCTTGCACTCGCATGTACTGCATTTCTATGTGTCTCGCTACACTACAAACTTGTTTCCACTTATTCATTGTTGCTTTGTAGCTCGACGAAATTATTAAAGCTTTACCCGCATTTATTAAATACTATACGTAGCTTAGCAAAGTTTATTCGGCCTTGTGTTTTGCATTATCGTATAAATATTCCTACATTACCGCGGTTCATTGTTGTTCGTCTGTTTATGTTTACCTATTTTTAAACACTATTATGAGCCTATCTATTGGCAATTCTATGACTATTATACAAGTTTTGAATATAATATAAAATGATTGATAAAAATAAACACAACCTATGTGTTTTTTATCAAAATGTTCGCGGACTACGTACAAAAACACATACTTTTTATCGCGAAATGCTAATAAATTGTTACGATATGATTGTCTTAACAGAGACGTGGCTAACCGATTGCGTATACAACTCAGAGTTATTTGACAGCCGGTACGTCGTCTGGCGGCGGGATCGCGATTATCTATCAACTGGTCAATCAAGGGGTGGAGGCGTATTAATAGCAACGCGAAAGGAATTGTCAGTAACCTCTCAACCATTGTTTCATTCCACTGCCGAAGACCTTTGGGTGAACATACGACTAAAAAAACCAAACTCTCGCGAATGGACTAATCTATATTTATGTGTTATTTATTTATGTAAGCAAAACCAAGGTCTATCTTTTTCGTCCCAACTAAACAATTTCCTTACTAGGCTGAATCAAACTGTAATCAACCACTCGTCTAGCACTTTTTTGATCGTCGGAGACCTTAATATGAGTGGAATCGAATGGTTACCCTCTGAATCATCTCATACCATGTCACTTGTTCCGAGCAACTTCTCCTCAAGTGATGAATACTCCTTTGTTGATGAGCTGTGCACATTAGAATTAAAACAGTATAATAGAGTAACAATTCAATATGGTAAGATGCTAGATTTAGTCCTCTCAAATGACGTAGTTATGGTTAGTGAGTGTTTGGATCCCTTAGTCCCCATCGATCCCTATCATCCTGGGCTACTGATTAATATAGATTTTGTTGCAACACCCATGCTGCGCCAGGCACCCCGAATCCGTTATTTGTATGATAAGGGCGACTTTGAGTCCATAAACAATGAACTCAAGAAAGTTGAGTGGGAGAATTCACAAGCCTCAGTATGGACGATTCAGTAAAGTTCTTTAATGAAACAGTTTCGAACTTACAGAAATGTCATATACCACAAAAAATTCCACGCAATAAGTCCTACCCGTCTTGGTATAGTTCCTCCCTTATAAAATTAATTAAAGAAAAATATAGATATTTTAGGAAAATGAAAACATACAACAACTTAGCCGATAAATTAACATATAAGTTACTTCGCGAAAAAGTTAAAACGATGGAAACTGATTGTTATCAAAACTATTTAAATTTAACTGAACAATCAATAAAAAATAACCCAAAACACTTTTGGACTTTTGTAAAAACTCGTTATAATACAAATGCAGTTCCCAGCTCGCTGACACATAATGATGAGATATTAACAACCGGGGAGAGCATCTGCGAAGCTTTTTCTTCATATTTTCGATCTACTTTTATTAACTCGGTGCAAACTTCCTCTGTCTCCAGCCCCTGTACCAGATCTGATTCTGTTTCTGATATTTCTCATGTTGTGGTCAGAGTTGATGAAATCACTAATCTGCTTCGCAAATTGGACACAACTAAAGCTGCAGGTCCGCATCATATATCCAATCCATCCATCATATATCAAATCCAATACCAAATTTTTAGTGCGTTGTGCCTCTTCCATCTCTCGGCCATTTTCAATTCTTTTAAAAAAAATCCTTATCATCATGTATCGTTCCGAAAATATTGAAACAAGCTTTTATCACTCCTATCCACAAAAAGGGGCCTAAAACAGAAGTCATTAACTATCGACCGATATCGAAGCTATGCATAATAGCGAAAGTGTTCGAAAGGATAGTTCACAATCAAGTTTATGCTGCTCTTAAAAATTCGTTCAGTTCTTTTCAACACGGCTTTTTGAAAGGTTGGTCAACTGTTACAAATCTGGTACTTTTTAACAGACGCGATGGACAAGGGTAAACAAGTTGATTGTGTGTACACTGACTACAGGAAAGCATTCGACCGCATTGACCATAACCTACTAATTTTGAAGCTTAGCAACATAGGAGTGCGCGTGGACTTACTCAGGTGGTTCTCCTCCTACATTGAGAACCGATCACAGGCAACAGTGCTGAGCAACTACATCTCGAGCTGGGTTACTGTCCCCAGCGGTGTTCCACAAGGCTCTTTGCTCGGTCCGTTACTCTTCGTAGTGTATGTAAATGACATATATTCTTGCCTTGAATCATCGAAGTTGTTATGCTTTGCAGATGATATGAAAATCTACACCACTATATCATCACATGCAGACGTACTAGCTTTTCAATCAGACCTATACCAACTAGAAAAGTATTGTAAAGACAATAAACTCGATCTTAATCCTAGTAAATGCTCAATAATAACGTACACCCGAAAGTGCTCAACAATTGCAGCAAATTACACATTGGGAGGTCAAACATTATCTAGATCATACTCTGTCCGAGATCTTGGCGTGCTTCACGATTCTAAATTATTGTTTGATGCACAGATTGAAGCACTAGTCAAAAAAGCTTCCAAAGCCCTGGGGTTTGTGATGAGAATGTCTAAATGTTTTACTGAAGCGAAGACACTCAAAATTGTGTACTGTACCTATGTCCGCAGCCATCTTGAGTATGCGTCGCAGGTCTGGAGCCCTTGCTATTTTAAATCATCATCATCATCATATCAGCCAAACGACGTCCACTGCTGGACATAGGCCTCCCCCACGGTTCTCCACACAGACCGGTCTTGAGCCGCCCGCATCCAACCTCCTCCCGCGATCTTGACAAGATCGTCGGTCCACCTTGCGGGGGGCCTACCTCTGCTGCGTTGTCCGGTACGTGGCCGCCACTCCAGAACCTTTCTGCCCCAACGGCCATCGGTTCTTCGAGCTATGTGCCCTGCCCACTGCCACTTCAGCTTGGCTATCCGGAGAGCTATGTCGGCGACTTTGGTTCTACTGCGGATCTCCTCATTTCTGATTCGATCTCGCAGGGAAACTCCAAGCATAGCTCTCTCCATCGCCCTCTGAGTGACCTTGAGCCTTCTGATAAGGCCCATAGTGAGCGACCACGTCTCTGATCCGTAAGTCATCACTGGCAACACACACTGGTCAAAGACTTTCGTCTTGAGACACTGCGGGATATCGGACGAGAAGATATGTCGTAGCTTCCCGAACGCTGCCCAACCGAGTTGGATTCGACGATTGACCTCCTTCTCGAAGTTGGACCTACCTAATTGGACTACTTGTCCCAGGTAGATATACTTGTCGACAACTTCGAGCGTAGAGTTCCCAACCTGAATAGGAGCAGGTACAACATGGACGTTCGACATGATTTTCGTCTTGTCCATGTTCATCTTAAGACCTACTTGTTGGGAGACTCTACAGAGGCCATCGAGCATTGTGCCTAGGTCTTCCATGGTCTTAGCCATGACTACGATATCGTCTGCGAATGCTATTTTAAATACGTAGACCGTATTAAGATGATCCAGAGGCGCTTTATTAAATATCTATGCTACCATAATAAAATACCATATGATTCCAGCAACTATCTTTATCTTTGTAAAAAATTCCACATATTGCCTTTAAAAAACCGTCGCGAGATCGCTGACTGTGTTCTGTTAATGAAGATAATGACCAATGAAATTGATTGTTAATATTTACTATCAATATTTTCATTATAATATCTCATCATTATGTGTCAGCGAGCTGGGAACTGCATTTGTATTATAACGAGTTTTTACAAAAGTCCAAAAGTGTTTTGGGTTATTTTTTATTGATTGTTCAGTTAAATTTAAATAGTTTTGATAACAATCAGTTTCCATCGTTTTAACTTTTTCGCGAAGTAACTTATATGTTAATTTATCGGCTAAGTTGTTGTATGTTTTCATTTTCCTAAAATATCTATATTTTTCTTTAATTAATTTTATAAGGGAGGAACTATACCAAGACGGGTAGGACTTATTGCGTGGAATTTTTTGTGGTATATGACATTTCTGTAAGTTCGAAACTGTTTCATTAAAGAACTTTACTGAATCGTCCATACTGAGGCTTGTGAATTCACGTTCCCACTCAACTTTCTTGAGTTCATTGTTTATGGACTCAAAGTCGCCCTTATCATACAAATAACGGATTCGGGGTGCCTGGCGCAGCATGGGTGTTGCAACAAAATCTATATTAATCAGTAGCCCAGGATGATAGGGATCGATGGGGACTAAGGGATCCAAACACTCACTAACCATAACTACGTCATTTGAGAGGACTAAATCTAGCATCTTACCATATTGAATTGTTACTCTATTATACTGTTTTAATTCTAATGTGCACAGCTCATCAACAAAGGAGTATTCATCACTTGAGGAGAAGTTGCTCGGAACAAGTGACATGGTATGAGATGATTCAGAGGGTAACCATTCGATTCCACTCATATTAAGGTCTCCGACGATCAAAAAAGTGCTAGACGAGTGGTTGATTACAGTTTGATTCAGCCTAGTAAGGAAATTGTTTAGTTGGGACGAAAAAGATAGACCTTGGTTTTGCTTACATAAATAAATAACACATAAATATAGATTAGTCCATTCGCGAGAGTTTGGTTTTTTTAGTCGTATGTTCACCCAAAGGTCTTCGGCAGTGGAATGAAACAATGGTTGAGAGGTTACTGACAATTCCTTTCGCGTTGCTATTAATACGCCTCCACCCCTTGATTGACCAGTTGATAGATAATCGCGATCCCGCCGCCAGACGACGTACCGGCTGTCAAATAACTCTGAGTTGTATACGCAATCGGTTAGCCACATCTCTGTTAAGACAATCATATCGTAACAATTTATTAGCATTTCGCGATAAAAAGTATGTGTTTTTGTACGTAGTCCGCGAACATTTTGATAAAAAACACATAGGTTGTGTTTATTTTTATCAATCATTTTATATTATATTCAAAACTTGTATAATAGTCATAGAATTGCCAATAGATAGGCTCATAATAGTGTTTAAAAATAGGTAAACATAAACAGACGAACAACAATGAACCGCGGTAATGTAGGAATATTTATACGATAATGCAAAACACAAGGCCGAATAAACTTTGCTAAGCTACGTATAGTATTTAATAAATGCGGGTAAAGCTTTAATAATTTCGTCGAGCTACAAAGCAACAATGAATAAGTGGAAACAAGTTTGTAGTGTAGCGAGACACATAGAAATGCAGTACATGCGAGTGCAAGCGAGAAGCAAATAGAAGCGTCAGTTACACGCTCTAGGCAAACAGCGCGATAATGAGTACAATAGTATGAGCGAGCGGGACATGTTGCGCATACGTCACCAGCGGGGAAGCTCAACCTTATGAGTAAGCTGTAAGTAATTATTTTATACATGATACTACGTGCAAAAAAGTTATTACAAAGCAATAGTACAACAAGAGTAAATAAATAATAGATTAATTTATCATGTTTAAATCAAGTTCTTTTCTGATAATTATGACTTTTGAGTTATTATCTTTGAGTACATGAATTTTGCCGTGTTTTATCCATATGAACTGGTAGTTTTTATCCTTAGCAATGAGTTTCGCCTTACTTAATAGCTTCTTGTGTTCCGCGCTTAGATGGTCGTTTACATAAACTCTTTAGGATGTTCTGTGGAAACCTATGTCAGTGGTATTGAGGTCCTTTACTGCGCGAGCCGCCGCTATGAAATCTTCTTTGACATATCGGTTTAGAAAGCTTACAATTATCAGCTTCTCTCTTGAACTGTACATAGGCACCCGCGATATATAGTTGATTTGTGTCTTAGCGAAAGTGTAATTAACCCTGCGACTCAAGGCTACAATGATGGAAAACAGGTTTTCTTCTTTCTTAAGTGGCACACCCTTAATCTCAACGTTATTGAGCCGAGATCATTGTTCATAGGTAGATAGCTCGTACTTCGTCCTGTCTAGATCAGTTTGCAGACAATTCACGTGTTCTTTAATTTTTCCGAGTCCCAGGACTTTGGCTTCTACTTCAGTAACTCTAGTGCCTAGTTCATCCAGTTTACTGCTAGAAAAGTCACACGCCGATTTAACCTCAGACAGCTCATCTTTAATTGACCGTATGTCTTCCATTAGCACAGGTAGATCAAGCAACTGCCGCTTCATGTCTCGTATCTCACTTAAGACGGTCTCGAGTGTCACCGGTTCAGATGTTTGCACTGCTGGTGAGAGAGTCGAGCACGTAGAGCATTTCCACTGGTTTCTTCTGTTTACGCCGAGTTTCCTCCAACCACCCTCCGAAATTCCTGCGCATCCGAAATCAAGATGTTTTTTGCAGATACCACATTGTACTCCATCATTGAATTGACTATTACAGACCGCACATGACTTCATTTTTAGTTCGAGAAACTTAACCCGTGAATAAAAGGTTGATGATATATGACAAGAGTATAGGGAACGTGTAACGCATCCGAGAGTTCACACGAGACTGATATTATATTATAGCTGATGATATTATAGCTTTGCGCCTGTGCCTGGTCTCCAACACGTCGATTGCTTGAGCGCATTCGTCCACTTGCTTGCGCAACAGACCAAGCATCGCAAACATCAGTTCCCGGAAGGTACGGAACTCCTCGGCCACCTTTGCGACGGTATCCTTAGCAGCAGATCCGCCTTGAAGTTGCGCCTCCAGTTCTGCCATCCGTTTCGAGAACATTTCTTCAAGGTTCTCCTGCGCAGTCCTGATATTGGCTAGTTCAGACATGCTGGTGTGTCTAGCGCTTTATTTCTATTGAAGCTTGTGATGTGTGTGAAGTGCTGGCAGGTGGTGTTGCGTACAGTCAAAACTTTACATAAGGTAATGCAATGCTTTCACTAACACATGTACAGTATGCTTATAGATTTTATTACCCAATGTATATGAATAAAGTGTTAAATTATATGATTAACTAATTAAACTTATTTTTTTCAAATTTCGATACGTGTCGACTTTTTTAGCACCTACCGCCAAAAAAAAACTTAGTCATTGGGTAGATGCTCAGGAGTCTGTTTATTTTGTTGTACAGGTGGTCAGTGCTGTGCTGTTTGGCTAAAGTGGTTTTACATCGTTTTATGGTGCAAACCCTGTCCTGCCTACGTTTTCGTTTAGAGAATGTTGGGTCATATATAAGATTGGAGTGGGTTTTCAGTACTATTTGTAAAATAAAAAGTTGCCTTACGGTTAGCACAGGTACGTCCTCATACAGTTTGGTGGTAGGATACCGGAATGGCTTTTTAGTCATAACTTTGAGGACAGCCCTTTGTACTCTTTCTAATTTTATTAGGTGATATTTAGCTGCACCACCCCAAGCTGAGTTACAGTAGAGCAACAGAGATTCACACAAGGAGGTATACGCCATTAGTAGGTGTTTCATGTCGGCTACGTGTCGGAGGTTTTTAAAAACGTATATTAGTTTTCTAACTCGAGCGGATAGAGGGTTTATGTGCTGTACCCATCTGAGATGTTGGTCGATGTAAATGCCGAGGTATTTTACTTGTGTGGCTCTTGTAATATTCAGACAGGAGCAGTTTGGTATAGGTAAAGTGCAGGTATGGGCTTTTACAGTGAATGAATCAGAGCGTGGGAGGCTTGTGGACCTCACGGTAAAGAGAGTGAAAACCGTTTTCTCTAGGTTTATAATCAGCAGATTGCTAGAGAGCCATGTTAAGATTTGGGTTAAAGCGGCTTCCGCATTAGATCGCGCAGTTTCCCAATCCGGACCGTGTACTATTAGTGCCGTGTCATCGGCGTAGGTGTAGATCTTGCAATTTGTTAGTTGCATTTCGCAAAGCTCATTTATATAGATAGAGAAGAGGGTTTCAGATAAGATGCTGCCTTGGGGAACTCCCGAGGTGAGGTTTTTATCATCACTGACGAGGTCTCCTATCTTTACTGCTTGTGTACGTTTGCTCAGATAGTCCGAAAAAATTTTAACCGCTACGCCTCTGATTCCAAGGGCTTCTAATTTTGATAAAAGTAGCGGTATAGATACAGTGTCGAACGCTTTGGATATATCAAGAAAGATTCCAACGCAAGCATTGCCTTTATCTATCATTTCCACTGTATGTTCAACGAGTGAGGAGACAGCGTCATTAGTGGATAATCCTTGTCGAAAACCGTATTGGTTAGTCGCCAGGAGGGTTTTTGTTACTAAGTAGTTTTTTAACCGAGTATTTAGGATTTTTTCTAAGATTTTCGATATGAGATTTTGGGTAGAACTGATATGGGGCATTAATTGTTCACCGCATCGCATGCTCCGTTTTTATGTATTGGATGAACTATGGCCTTCTTGAAGGCGTCCGGGAATATTCCCTGGGTTAGTGAAAGGTTGAAAATGTGTGTTAGGGGAGGTACCAATACTGGATAAGCCTGTTTCAATATGGTCGTGGGAATACCGTCCCAACCCATCGCACAGACATTACGAAGGTTAAGAATGTGGTTCTTTACTTCTTCAGGGTCGACGTTGAGTAAGGCCATAGAGTCCGATGGGGATCTTTTAGTTTGGGCGGGCCGTGTAGGGACCATTGTTGCGAGTTTTATTTAGTTAGCTAATACCTTCCCTATATTAGCGAAGTAACGATTAACATGGTTTATAGACTCTGTGGGTGTTAAGTGGGATGTTAGGAGTGAGGTGGAGGATGTAGTTTTGGAGGTATTTATATTTGAGATATTTTTGATCGCATACCAGATTTGTTTTGAACTTTTAGCATCGTTAAGCAATTTTCTTAAATAGTCCCTTTTTTGTGTCTTTGTTATCTTATTTATGAAGTTTCTGTAGGGTACGTAGGTGATTCTTAAGATATCGTTATCCCTATTCTTTTTAAGTTTCATATGCAGTGCATCTCTGTTTCTGATACAGCGCAACAAACCGGGCGTGATCCACGGTTTAATAATTTTTCTCGTGCGAGTGGTTGTGTGTGTCGTTGTGTGTTTTTTAATGATGTTGATTATTTTTGATATAAGGATATCAGTAGCAATATTTGGGTCTTGGGAAGATATTACTGGGGATAGATCAGTTAAATAAAGTTCATTTATGATTGAGTTTTTGTCCATTTTTGTGCGTACTGTGGGTTGTGAGTCTGTTACATTTTTAAGATGGGTTATAAGTAATGTGGGGCAGTGGTCCGGTGGTGGATTTGTATTTGGTTTTTAACATTAAGTACATGATCTAAACAGTTGCTGTTTCGGGTAGGTAGGTATATTGTGAGCAGGCAGAAGGCAATGACAAGATAATAAATTTAGGTAGTCATCTGATCGGTTATCGGTGTTGTTTTCTTTTATGTCTATATTAATGTCACCCATTAAGCAGATGTTTTTATTTTCTTTTTGATTGTTTAGTAGATTATAAAGGTCGTTTAGAAAATTGTCGATGTTCGGTTTGGATGGTGACCTATAGATAGCAATGAACAAAAACTCTTTGTTTATTTCACATGTAAGACAGTTTGCATCTCTGAAGGTTTTAAGTTCGCGTATATTACATTCAAGTCCTTGTCGGACATAGATGACAATGCCATCATTTTGATTACCTGTGCATGCTGTATAATGTGAACTAAATCCCTCTAAAATTGGTATAGTAAATGATTTTGATAACCAACATTCACTTAGTATAATGACGACACACTTGATTGTAATTTGCTCGAGAAGTAATTAGAATTCATCGAAATTTTTATTGATACTACGTATACTCATGTGTATCGCTATTAGAGATCTATTTATATTTCTCTAAGACGAGTACGATATTCTTCCCTGAGAAACTAATAAAGGTCGCGTAAATAAGAGCTTGTGCCCACAAAACAAGTGCCGTTATCCGTGTACAAACACTGTATAGGGCCGCGTCGTGTGAGAAATCGTTAAAGAGCTGCCAGGAATGACACCGTGCTTAAATCTGTCGCAACTTCAATATGCGTAGCGCGCGTCGTTAAGCATGTAAAAATACATAGCCAGGCTTTACGGCTTTTAACACCTCGACCACGCACTGGCGTATACTGCAGTGGTCCTGCGTAATCACAACCGGTGTGTGTAAACGCTTTAGCAACCTGGTTGACGCGCTGGCTAGGGAGATTGGCCATGGGAGGGAAAGTCGGACGCGGACGAAATTTGAAACAGACGTTACATTTATGTATTCTGTGACGAATTATTCGTCGAGCGGCTAAAATTCAATACTTATGCCTAAGTAAGGACATAAGCAACTCCGGACCGGCATGGAGGTGCTTCTTGTGATAAAAATCAACAAGAAGGTCGACAACATGATCATGTCGCGGCAGAATACAAGGATGTTTGTAGTTATAAGGTTCATCCGAATTTGACAGACGACCCCCAACGCGTATGACGCCGTGTTCATCGAAAAACGGCTTGAGTCTAAGGATAGCGGGAGAACAAGGTACATTGTCTTTTAAATTTTGAATGTCGTTACTAAAATGAACAGCTTGTACAGCTCGTAGTAACTTACATTCTGCGAATTTGATATCAGTACTTGATACAAAAGTCTCATTAGGTAGGTGCCTAAGAAACCTGTAGACATAAACGATGGCGCGGAGTAACTTAGACCACGATGACATGCGTAGTGCGAGTGCATAGATGGGAGACTCCGCAACCTCAGCAATCACGGGAAAAGAAACAGACTTCCGTTCGGGTACATCTTCGTCTTCTGCACTGTGGTCAAAGGGTTGCATGTGCCATTCTGACGGATCATGGGAGATCCAAGAAGGTCCACGATGCCACAATGGATGATGCAGAAGATTAAGTGGAGTGACACCACGAGACAAGCAATCTGCGGGGTTCTCAATACCCGCGACGTGATTGAAACAAGTAGCAGGAACCAGTTCAGTCAATTTGCTAACGCGGTTGGCGACAAAAGTCTGCCAGCGATGAGGAGAAGAATGAATCCAAGCGAGCACTACTTTGGAGTCGGAAAATGCATATAATTTATTAATGGGGTAGTGGGGCAAAACTGTGTCTTGAACCTTGCGGAGCAACTGAGACAGCAGAAGGGCCGCGCACAACTCCAGTCTCGCAACTGAAATGGTTTTAACAGGCGAGACCTTAGACTTGGCACAAACTAACTGCACCGAGTAGTTAGAACCAATGCGGACTTGCAGATATACGACTACACCGTAAGCACGCTCGCTGGCGTCAGCGAAACCTATTAAGTTGATGGTACATCCATCTACCAACCCAAGATGACGCGGAATAGTAACTTGATTGAGCGCGGTAAGCTCAATACAAAACTGGCCCCAAGCGGCGACAATATGGTCAGGGGGTGTTTCATCCCACTCACACTTTGATAGCCAAAACTCTTTGATCAAGAGCTTGGCGTACAAAATTGTGGGAGCCACAAAACCCATTATGTCCCATAGTCGAGCCACTGTGGACAGCATAGTGCGTTTGGTGCACTTATCATCTGGTGGTGAGACGTCAAACCGAAAACTATCGCAGGATTTGTCCCAGCGTAAACCGAGAACCTTATGCGGTACAGACTTCTCAAACTCAATGTCTGGAGAAGCCTTATGAGAATCTGACAATCATTTGACAAGATCAAACTGGCCTCGCTTGAAAAGCTGAATAAGCTCTTCACAAAGCGAAATTGCTAGCGGAGCGGATATGACACTACAGGCAATGTCATCCATGTACAAAGCGGAAGTAGCAACAGCTGCTGCGGCGGGAAAGTGATCGCCTTCATCAGCGATCAACTGCCGAACAACTCGTAACGCGTGATATGGGCTAGACTTGAGTCCAAAACAAACACGATTGAACTGATACACAGATAAAGGTTCTTTCTTGTCAAAACGATAAAAGATCCGTTGAAATCTACGGTCAGATTCGCGAACGCCGATATTGAGAAACATTTGGCGGCAATCAGCTGACAGAGCGATTTGGAAAAGACGAAACTTTATTATGATGTTAAATAAATCACCCTGTAGATTGGGGCCGGCATGCAAATTGTCATTAATCGACTGACCCGATGTAGTCTTACAACTAGCGTCTAAAACCACACAAAGTTTAGTAGAGGTTTTATCTTCGCGAACTACGCCGTGTTGCGGGATGTAATATGAGGGCAGAGAGTTGCCCTCGTTGTCTACAACTACACTCAAAAAACCTTTATCTATGTAGTCACGAATGACGTCATTATAGGCGCTGCGTAACTTAGGTGATGCATCAAGTTTACGTTCAAAACAATGGAAACGTCTGAGCGCAGCAGCGTACGAGTCGCCTAAAGAATAAGGGTCACCACAGAATGGCAACGCCACAACGTATCTGCCACTGTCGTCACGAACAGTGGTAGAGCGGAAATGTTCTTCACACTCGAGATCCTTACGGCTCATCGAGGGCGGTGCGGTAACCTCTTCCAGCTCCCAAAATCGCTTGAGAAGAGAATCAATATTGTTTTCTTGAAGAACAGAACAACAGCAAGACGTAACGTATTGAGAAGTATGTAATGTAGGTACGGTACCCATAATCACATACCCAAATACCGTCTCAATAGCGGGCGGTAAGTTATTTTGCTCACTAGGTACCACTTTAGTTAGTAGCAAGTGCGGGAATATTGCGGCTCCGATCAAAACATCAATGTCTGCCGGACTCGCAAACTCCGAGTCCGCTAGCGGCAATGACTCGAGGTGTGTGAGAAGCGATACGTCCACATTAGCGTTTGGCAATGTGTCCGTAACACGCTCCACGATAAGCGAAGAAATGTTAAAATTAATATCCCTATCAAAACGCGAATGTATTTTAATATCTACGGAACCCTTGCAATGTTTTTCCGATCCGCCTATCCCTCGGATTATTGAGTTCGTATTTTTAAAGTTATTCCATAATCCGAGGCGTTTGAACAATTCTAACGTTATTAAATTGGTCTGAGATGCGCTATCTAGCAGACCACGTACCATGTGCGGCGACCCATTAACATCATATATGATAACTTGCGCTGTCGCTAATAGAACAGTCTTAGACGCCATACATGGCGGCCTAGCACTGCTCTGATCTTTACAAGCGCGCGAAGGCCGTCCGCGCGTGCGTGCCACCCGCGCAATGGATGTCGTACACAACGATATCTCATTCTGAATCATTGGGGACGCAGTTATCGTAGTCTGCACTTGCGACGTAAGTGTGTCAAGGTTAGCGGCTTGGCTTGACAACGTGTTACCTTTATCGAAGTGAAGCAATGAATGATGTTTTTTATTGCATAAGCGACACCTTGTCTTACTAGAACAATTACTTGTTTTATGTTTTATGCTTAAGCAATTAATGCAAGCTTTGTTATCTTTTACGCATTTAAAACGAGCGGTTGGATTCAAATTATCGAAGGGTGGACACTTGTATAAATGGTCGTGCACTATATTACTGCACAGACACTTCTGTGAATTAATTTTATTAGATTCCGAGCATGTTACGTAAGATTGTGGATTAGGGACCGAGTTATTATTACTATTTCGCGATTTATTCAACCTTTGTTTGTTGCTGTTAGTGTTAGACGGGCCAGGTGAACCAGACTGCGTATTATGAAATATTCGACACTGATCTTTGATTAATGAAATAAAACTATCTAGTGTAGGTATTTTATTATTGCGTTCCGTCATCTCGAATGCGCGAATTGTATCAGTGTCAAACTTTTTTAAAGCGAGTTGAAGCAACATAAAGTCGGAAAGATCTTCTAATTTTAAGTTCCTAAGAGAATTAACCGCGGTTACGAAGTTATCAATAAACAGCTGGAAATTCGCGACAGACGCGTTGCCGGACAGTTTGAGATTTAAAGCTTGGTCAAAGTAAGTAGACGCTAGGACGCGCGTGTCTTGATATCTGTCAAGTAGTGACTGAAATATGACCTGATAATTCTGAGCACTGGGTGTGACACCCGCAAATACGGACTGAGCCTTCGGTGACAGTTTACCTATTAAATAGTACAACCTGTCAGCATCTGTCAGAGAACCATTATCGTGCACTGTAGACTTAAAACTCGCATAGAATAACGGCCAATTTCGTATAACTCCGTCAAACGACATAATCTCGATTGGCGGTAATCTCGGTTTGCGGGCAACGGGCTCTGCTGAACATTTACCCTCCAATTGCGATTGTATACGCTTAATAATACAATAAGGATCTTCGAATGAGGTGTACGCTTGATACTTCGGTTTTTCATCAGGATTGATAGAAAGTAATCTTGCGTTATAATCGTCTAACAACATATGAAAATCTGTTCGAATACTATCTACTGTCATACAATAACTGAGAAATGCTTCGCTATTACTGTCAGACATAGATGCGGTTTTTGCGCGTTCATAGATGTTTTGAATGCGCTCAAATAAAATATTGCGTTTTGCTTCTAAGATTGTCATCTCTTTGTCTTCCGACTCGCGTGACTTCTTTTGTTGTGACATGCTTACGTAAATATAAGCTAATGAGAACGAAACAAAATAAGAATATCTAATGTACCTATTATTTTACCTAGTAGGCTAAGTAGGCAACACTTAAGAGCTGTGGAATTAAAAGTTCCTCGAAATATGAGATTTACAAGACAACTATGATAGTTCCAGAAATAATAATTTAGTAAGTAGGTAGCTACATAAAAGTTTACCTACTGATGCGGGCGGAAACAACCATGTGACGGTTATGTGAATATATTAGGAGTATAGCTAGGTGCTATAACTGCCTAGGTATAGCGGTATAACGTATAAAAACGTAAATGAATCCGACTCGTATGGATAAAAAAAATGGTTCGGCGATACACCGAAACCGTAGGTTCTAGGCGACTTGGGAAGGATTAATGGAATGGACTGTATTCAAAGGATAGCGGGTTTTAGTCGCCTAGGATTGGAATGGGAGAGATGATTGTGAGTGGGTATAGGATATTCCAAGGATGAAGGGGACTTACCTTGTTCGGCAATCTTCTTCGTCTCAGAAGGGCAGTCTCCTGGTGGTTTCGGGATGAAGCTGCTGGATTCACTTCACTACACAAATCACCTTCACTTGCGATCGGTTTATATATGCGGTAATAACTATAGCGGGAGCGGCGCGGTGCGATCCGGTACAGCGGAAGCGTATTTAGCGAATCGAATGTTCTCGAAAGTTCTGGACTGTCTCTCTCGTCGACGTTTCGCGGCGACCAATCCGAGAAAGGCGTGCCCCTTCTTGGGGATGGGATGAAGAGGGATAAAAACAAAAAGCATCGCTCGCATTGGCCAAGCAGCGACCAACCATTGACGTTGATGCGATTAGTTACAGATAGGAAGGTAGATGGCGCTACCAATGGGGTTAAACATAATGACCACCATAAAATGCTTCGATACCCTTAGTTCTTTAACCAAAAATATATACTTAACACCAGAAAAATAAAGTCTAAAATTACAATAGTACTTGCTATTTTAGACACGACTGCACTTCAAATTGTATTCGAACATCAAATGTAGTAAATGATCACCAAATAAATAGGTTATGTTAGGTTAACTTGTGACCCTTTAATTGAAAAATAGGACTTAGTTTATTAAAGTAGGTGGTGTAACCAAATCCAATTCATGTGTTGGTATTAGTTTTTTAGTTGTAACTGACAAAAAAACGATGGTTATAATTTTATATTAAAATGCTGGTTTAATTTGGTGATCATTTACTACTTTTGGGTTAACAATGATTTATTTGGAGTCATTTTGCTTAAATAGAATAGCAAAATGTTAAAACTTTGGTTATAATTAAACATTAAAAAGCGGGTTTCATTTTGGTGATCATTTACTCTTTTTGTCTGTTATATGTTACTATATCTGGTGGTGCATAGGGTTCCCACCAAGAACTTAGGGTCCCAAGCCAACCTCACCTGCAAGTGGTGCACCTGCCGATTAACGGACGAGGCTCTGGCAAAAACAAAATATCCCAATAAGCGGCAATAGGCTCGCCACCTATTACGTGGGATCAAAACACTGACGAAAAGTGGGTGTTTAATATGCCTCTGCCTACCCCTTCGGGGAAACAGGCGTGAGTCTATGTATGTATGTATGTATCTGGTGGTAAGTTAAACATAAGCCAATTATTATTACTGCAAGCATTTCGCTTGAATATCATAGGCTTTGCTGGTGTAATACGTGCACTGTTTGGACCTTAGGCGTACACTAAGAAGGGATTCCCTGAAATTCTAAATAATGGTAATACATATTGTGATGACAGCATTCAGTGTGATGCATACATTGTTAGAAGAATTTTGGTGGTACTTTGTGCTGATGATTTCTATGTCTACAAAATCGCCACGCCATAAAATGCGACTATTTTATAGTGCCAACTATATGTATAAAGTGAAATTAATTTGTATGTATACATTTTTTGCGTTATTGACTGACTGACTGACGGACAGAATATGTACAGCCAAAACTTTTGGCGTAAGAAGCTGAATCTTGGGGTGTATATTCCTTGGGGACCTTATGGGTGCACTAAGAAGGGATTCCCTGTTTCCACAGGATCGGGCACAAACGGGATAAATAGAATAAAATGTGTGGGCGTAGCTGCTGCCCTCTAGTCGATACACAAAATCCATTTACAGTATAGATTTATTCTTGGCACTTTAGTTATAACTTCCTTATCCATAGATCTGATCAGTATTCGTAGGAAGTGTCTCATAACTTTGGAATTTGCTTCGACAACATCTTACTGGCATAAAAAGTTTTATTAGAAACTGTCTCAGAATAATCAATCATAGCACACAATATCAGTTCTTAGTATAATTGCAATGAAATTGTTTTAGACCTTCTTTGTTTGCTGGTTGTGTTTTTTACTCATCATCTGGTTGTGTCTCATCATCGTATTATCATGAATCATATTAGAATTTTAAAAAAACTAGAGGTCGCCCAGTGGTCGAAATTCAACCATTATTTATTAAAATTTTAATTTTCTACTTTATTAAGGTCGTACTGTCAAAGACTACAATCACAGACTTCGCCGCACAATAAAAATAAAGAAAACTTTTATGGAATTACTGGAACGGCTATTAAATACTCTTTTTGGTTATAAAACTCTAAAACAGATGTTAACTTTATAGGCTTTTACTTTATAATAATGTCATTCTCTTGCCCTTACGCAGTATGTCCCAAAGGAGTAAATCTCTTTCATCTGTATCCCATCCTCACACAGTCGACTAATGACTCCTTGACAAGAAATTCCTTTTCCTGTCTCTACTTTCATATTCACACTGTCTATCCATCTTTTCTGTGGAAACACTCTTGCTTTTCGTCCCTCTTCTTTCAACTTCATTTAAGACTGCATAGTTGGTGGACACTGCGCAAGTATTGTGGTTTCGATACCCACACGAGACCACACTTGTGTGATCTTTGAATTGTTGTTTCAAGGGTGTACTTTGGGTCCACTGATTGTATGTTAAAGCCCACACGGCGACACAGAATTTATTCTTAGTGCGAAAGTCATTAAAATAAATAAGAAAAAGAAAACACTTGTTTATCTCCATACAAATAATCTCTTCGCATATCATGTCCATACCAAGCCAATCGATATTTTCCTTCATTTTTTGTGGGGACGGGCACCACTTTCAGACTGCCTCTAACATACTCATTCCTACTAATTCTGTCCATTCTCGTCACTCCACACATCCATCGTAACATTCTCATCTTTCCTGCAATGTACCAATAATAACCCTTCAGTCTTTACGTCGGTTACATACATTACTATGCTACAACACATCATATATTTTTCCATATCTACCTATTCCTCCTCATTTATAACAATATCATTCTCAAAGGCAGGCGGCTAGTAAAAAAACATGGCACAACCCCATTGCAGTATGACCATTTGCAAGTACTATAAGAATAAACAAAGTTTTTATATAATTAAGAGAAACACTGAAAAGTCTGAAAACTTACCAATACGATCTGACATTGATACATACAACTGATAGATGGCAAATGTATTATTTCACTATAATCCACAAATAGCTCAATTAGCGTAATACATGCGCTTAATAGATTTTCAACTAAAATAAAACACAATCAGCAAAATTTCCCGCGCGTGGCGTTCTGAATTCAAACTTTATGACAACTGCAATTATGTTTTTGCCTACGGATATCAATAAACAGATATAGTTTTGTTATTTTACACTTTATCACAAACTTATAATAATAATTATTAAAAAATATCTATTTTCAATTTGGAACTCATTTGAAAGGTAGTAGAGCCATGCTGATTTCAGTATCAGCATCAGCCGGCTCGACCGGGGAAGTACTACCCTATCAGCGAAAATCGACGTAAAGTAACAGTACTTAAACTGTTGCGTTTCGTTCGGTGAGTGAGAGTGCCGGAGGCCCTATTATATTCCTTCTCCCTCATCCCACTCACAAGTGCGTTGCCATCCCTTTGGGTTGGGAAAGGGGATAGGATAAGCCTATCCCCTTGCCCAACCCAAAGGGATAAAGCAACTCATATTTAAATAATAAAAATGGATTATACTTATAATATCTATCTTTATTTTATTGAATAAAGTTATTATTCACTCCATTTATTATCAATCACATGATTTCTTTAATATTAATAAACTACATTTCATTACTAAAACGAAAACATATCTTAATATATAAAATCCTTGCGTTACTGACTGACTGACAGACACGCTATAGCCAAAACTATTGGGCGCAGGCAGCTGAAATTTGGCATGTATGTTCCTTGGGGACCGTAGGGGTGCACTAAGAAGGGATTTTCCGAAATTTCCACGGGATCGGCTAAAACGGGTAAATTAAAAAAACATGCAAGCGTAGCTGCTGGCGTCCTCTAGTAGAAATATAAAAGGGACCACGGAGACCCACCAGTGTCGGGTCACAGGGACCGAGCCACCGGTGGTTAGGGCCTCAGAGACAGGAACTTCTTCACGATGCGTGCCGTGTCGAGAAGAACTGCCTTCTGAATCAAGGACTTGATCCAGCTGCCTAGTTCAAGCCTCTTTAGATGTTGATCGAGGCTCTTGGCGATTAATCCATTCACCGACACGACTATCGGCACAATTATTGCCGAATCCAAATCCCACATGTCGACAATCTCGTGAGCTAGGTCCAAATATTTGATCTCTTTCTCTTTTTCTGCTTTCACGAGATAGACGTCATGCGGTATGGTGATGTCGACTATCATTGCGAGTCGCTCTGCTCGGTCTATTACTACAATATCAGGCTCATTGGCTACAATAGTCCTGTCTGTAATGATAGACCGATCCCAGTACAACAGTGCACGACCATTTTCGAGAACTGGGTCGGGCGCATATCTGTAGTACGGGACCTCTGAACCAATGAGATTATATTAAAGGGCTAGTTGCTGATGGATTATCCTGGCCACCTGGTTATGTCTGTGCAAATATTGACCATTGGCAAGACTCGAACAACCAGAGACTATATGCCTGAGAGATTCCCCGGGCTGGTGACACGGTCGACATATGTCAACCGTGTCACCATCCCTCAGTATATACTTTCGGTAGTTGTTTGTCATGACAACTTCGTCCATAATTGCGCACACAAAACCTTCGGTTTCTACGAAAAGATCACCGAATTGTAGCCAGGAAATGGAGGCTTTAAAGTTGACTTCTGGGCCATGTAAAGCCCTAGAAAACCGTCCATGCAGCTCCCTGCCCTTCCATATTTCTCTTCGGTCCTCAATACTAAGTACTGCAGGTTTGTGCCAGTTATCTTTAGCCAGAGCGAGCGGCGTAAGTCCTGTATCAATGGCAACTACATCGCGGTGCACATCCACGCTCATGCCCAGAAAATATTCTCTGAGGTTGTACAGCTCGCGGTTGTGAAGGATCTTAGCACATAAAAAGCCTCGACCCCCACATTTCCGCGAGATGTACAGCCTCATTACCGATGAGTGTGGATGATGCATGCGAGATGCAGTCAGCATTGAACGGATTTTTCTATCCAGGGCATCTAGTTCAGTCTGGGTCCACCTGAGTATGCCGAAAGAATACATTAGGACTGGCATGGCCCACCCGTTGCAGGCCCGCACCTTGTTGCCACCTGATTAAAGACTGTTAACCGCTTGCCCTCTCAACATTTTTAAGTGCTTACTCAGCATCGACAAATTTCAAGTGCGCGCCGCCACTTGAACACGGGCGCGCTCAATAAATTAGTTTTTGTTCGATTGTTAATAACGTGAGAGGAGTGGTGTTTGATTTTTCTGCAATCTAATGAATGACTCATTCTAATGGTACAAAACAAATTACGTTTGAATGAAATGTTTACTTTAGGCGAGCGGCCGTAACGTAAACAATGTCGTCTTTAACGACTTACTCGACACTTGTTTATCATAATAAAAGTATTAGCTGAAAATTGCTTGTTTTTGTTTTTTCATATACCTGGTGATATTATCTATGTAATAAAATAAGTTATAGCAATACTTGCTTAAAAATTATTTAGATGTAATTTGAAAAATATATATATTTCGCTGACTTTGCATTCCGCGCGCGGGGCGTAATTATGGATTAAAAACATCATTGTAAACAAATTATGTAATTATATATGATACTTTTATGTTTTAATTGTAAATTAACAGATTAATTATAAAGTAACATCAAAAAAATAAATAAATATTGTGTATTACTTTAATTCTAGACAAAAAAAATATCGTAAAAACGGCATTTTTTGTTATTTTATGTAAAAAAGTTTAAATACATATGTATGTATATAAGGTCACATTTATGCGTTGTATTATTTTTTTATTATGAGTATATGAATAAACCTTTGATGAAACAAATAATACTCATATTATTTAGGAGATATTAGCTATCGCAAATTTTGGCGGGGACTTCAGTTTATTTTGGCGAGAAAAAGTAAACACCTGTGCAGATTCCAATAACAATAATTC
Organism: Euclidia mi; assembly: GCA_944739405.2. NCBI lineage: Eukaryota > Metazoa > Arthropoda > Insecta > Lepidoptera > Erebidae > Euclidia > Euclidia mi. The sequence goes on from OX123195.2 coordinate 16,723,923, forward strand.
TTATCAGATTCTTATCAGAATTGGTTTTTATACTTGAAAATCTATTGGTTTTTATGCTTAAAAATCTAGTTGGAAAGAAAGTTATCTAGGTTTAAATCTAATATATAACATAAAACGATATTTAAAAAAATATAATACGAAAATTGGCGCCAATAAAAAAAAATCTTTGTTTTATTTTTTTATATTTAATATTAAAATGTTTCTTTTCATTATATTTATTTCCTCTAAAAGTAAATTAAATAACTTTTCTAACCGTGTATAATACTTATATACCTTCCATAATAAAAAACGATGAGAAAAAGGAATATTTCAGAAATATAAAATCGCGCTCAAAAATGGCGGGAAAATATTTCTTATTTTCACTTTATACTGCCCTTGCGTGGGCTTCAACCATATTATATGGTTTTAATTTATATCATTGGAAAGCTCATTTAATTACGCGTCTATTGATATGCAACATACCGCAATCGGTTGAGTTATCCGAGTTCCACAAACAGATAAGTGCGCAGCGGAAAAGCGTGGGAAAAATTACAGTTTACGCGCTCATCTGTTCGTCCAAAAAAGGGAAAATATAGTCACTTTGCGCGGTCAAGCGGTTAAGTACTTTTCTGAGGCGGCCAAAGAAACGAGCCTGCAACGTCTGTTTCATGTCAGTCTTAGAAATATTCAAAGACTGCGACATACCCAGGTATTTGTAGGTCTCGGTCAGGGAGAGGGATCTAAGTTATATAGAATCTGAGAGTTGCCTGCCTCTCTTCACATGCATGACCGCACATTTATCCACACCAAATTCCATCTTGATAGAATTACTAAAGGTTTCGGTTACCTTAAGTAATGCAGTCAGTTGGAATTTGTTGGGGGCAAATAAATTTTAGGTCATCCATGAAAAGGAGGTGAGATGTAATATGACCTCCTCTCCTTAACTGATAGCCTAGCCCTGAAGCCTCTAATGAGGTACTTAGGGGGTTCAGGGCCAGGCAAAACCACAAAGGACTCAGGCTGTCGCCCTGGAATATATCTCGCTCGATCCTTATTGGAGCGCCGCCATCCAAGGTCGATCGACACCCTGGATAGCGCAATACGGTCCTCCATTGCCCCATACATGCTAAGGTGCATAGAGTTGTATCTACTTTGTACAACTCTAGCACCCTCAAAAGCCACGCATGAGGCACGGAGTCGTATGCCTTTTTGTAATCTATCCAGTATGTCGATAGATTATTTCGGTTACGGCGCACCTGTTGGCTAATGGCCATGTCTATCAGAAGGAGCTCTTTAGTACCACGAGCCCCACTCTTACATCCATTTTGAGAAACAGATAAAATTGAATTATCAAATATATGTTTAGATAATTTCGTTCTCAAAATGGATGTAAGAAGTTTATATAAGGTTGGCAGGCATGTAATTGGCCTATACCTCTTGGGGTCCGTGGCAATTCCAGACTTATAAAGCAGATGGGTAACGCCGGATGTTAAAAAATCAGGCAGCGACCCTGATTCCAATGATGATTGAAATTGAGATGCTAAGCAAGCATGCGAACTTCGGAGCCATTTAAGACAAAAATTGTGCAGGCCGTCCGCTCCCGCTGACTTCCAGTTCTGTAACGGACGGACTGCACTGGCTATGTCGTCGATTGTAATATTTATAGGCTCCATTATTGGAATTCGTTCACATGCTTGCTCAACATCCCCAATCCAATCACCCTCCGCATGGCCGACGGGCGTTGACCAAATGCTGCGCCAAAATGTAACAGTGGCTTCATCATTCGGTCGACACCCATCGCCATTACTAATCGAAGAATCAGGGTGCTCCCATCCCCTATACACCCACTTCTCGTCTCTCTGGAATATGCGATTAAAGCAATATCGATCCACTCTTTTTTGACGTGACAACGTCTTATAAATTGGTTTGCCGGGTGACACTTCAAGAAACTGCGTTACGCTCCGCTCACGTTATGCGCTCACAATGAGAGCGAGTGAGAGGCACGCGTCCCGCCTAAGAGCGAGAGAGACAGACATAAAAAGTGAAAGGCACGCGTCTTTCATCCTTCTTCCTACTATACGAATGAATATTCACATTAAAATTATTTTACCACTCAAAGTCGTTGTCACGTAAAACTTTCGCCCGTATACCGACTTTACAGGCAACCAATTTTTTATATCGCCTAATACAGTTTGCCTATGCATAAAGTTTTTGTTTCAGAAAGTCGATGCGCTCTGTAACTCGAGATAAATAATCTTGGGACTGATACCAGTTCCCACGAAGGCCCGAGTCACAAAGCGCATCACTCTCGGTCATTCGCAAGCACATTCCAAAGCGCTCCTTAACCGATCATTGTACTGGGTAATTACATGAGAAGTCTCATCATCTATCTCTTCATCGGCGACATTAACCTGTTGCAGTTGTGCAACCGCCCGCGCCCTCCTAGTTCGCGATGGAGGAGTGATGGGGAGACTTCTCTGTACATCAGAGCGAAATCTCTCAAGCACGGTATCATCCAATAGACGACACCATTGGATGGCCCGCACTTGATCCGATAGCCGTTGTGTTGACACATTGACAGCTGGCTCAAGCGCCTGAAACAAAGGCAGCATACGATCACGGTACGCACTGAGGTTAGTCCCCCCTGTGGCCACAAAATATGCCCGCATGACGTTTTCATTCATTGAACTCGTCCAACTCATGCGGTGCACATCACCACCGGTAGCGGGGGGTTCGAGACCGGTGGGTCTCGGGGTCCCAAGTGTGTCAGTGGCCGGCCTCTCCCTCGTCGACGTACAGGTGGTGGCGACGTCGGCGGAGAGAAATACTCGTCGCTCGATGAGCTTGACGCCTCAACCACGGTAATAATATCTAACAGTATTCTAACTCCATACAAATGCACAAAACTCGAGTTATACCTACGCGCCTCGAGCTCAGTACCTACTATAGTACCCAACAGCTGCGATCGTGCCGCGGTGACGAACGTACGGTGACGGTTTTTGTAGCAGTGTTCTTTATTTAAATTATAATTATAGCGACGCGTTGTAGACTAATATCGTGCTGTTTGAATTCTTCATTAAGTCACATAAAGATAAAATTTTTTGAAATTCAAAATGTACCAATTGTAGTATTAATGTATACTAGCAGAACACTTTTATCTGCGTTAGGGACAATGTATTACACCATACAATATTATTTAGCGGGTCTTAGTCACGATAATTTATTTGTTTCAAGGCATAAATATCTCTGTTATTCTCCTACGTTTCTACCGGCTTGCAACGGTTGTGGCCGCGGAGGGACTGATGTCAGCTCAGCGCCGTCCTTTAAATTTCGTGATTCTAGTTCAACGGGAAGTACCATATAGGTTTTCTAACCAAAACCTATCTATAGGGTACTTACTTAAAAAAGTTGAAAATTAAGGTTAATTTTGGTACTTACAAGTTTTCGCAAAACTCTAATTTTGACCATATCTTCTTATCGGGTTGACCCAGGACCCTTGTTGATTTTTATACACCTAATAGGAACCATAGACCTCATTATCTGGTATAAATTTCAATTTGCTAGGTCCACCCGTTCTTGAGAAAATCGGTGGTGACACGGACAGACAGACAGACAGAAAGGACAAGAAAGTGATCTTATAAGGATTCCTTTTTTTAAAACCTTTTTTTGAAACCCAAAAAAGTATCAAAAGCATATCGTTTTTCAATATTAATTGATTGACTGATTCTATCAATAGCCGAGTGGAGAGACTGACAGACTGCTACGCAGTGGGTCTCGGGTTCGAATCGACGGTACGCACCAATGACTTTTCGAAGTTAAGTGCATATTAAATTGTTAATTATCGCTTGCTTATCGTTGAAGGAAAAAATCGTTAGGAAACCTGCATATCTCAGAGTTCTCCATAATGTTCTCGAAAGACATATGAAGTCTGCCAACCCGCACTTGGCCAGCGTGTTGGACTATGGCCTTACCCTTCTCATAGTGACAAGAGGCCTGTGCCCAGCAGTCGGACAGTATATAGGGCTGATGATGACGATGATTGAATCTTTACATGCTTATCCTAGTCTTTACACCAATATCTTCCAACTACTTGGTTACAAAATATTGATTTCATTTGAAAGTGCACAATAATTGTATCGGATTTTCTCTCTCTTTTTCTCACAGAACACGCCGTCTTAGTTGTAAAGCGTTTACGCCGCAGACGGTAGCTCTGTAAGTTTCTCTTCATTACACACATAATCTAATTTGCTCTGCGATTCTTATTTTTTAATTAACGTCAATTATTTTATTGTATCCGTCTCTACTACGATAATATTAAATGCATCAAGGTTTTTTAATTAGTTGTAGTATTAGTAGAGAGAAATTGTTCGTTACAAAATTTGTTTTTAATGTACTGATTATTTAGAAGGGTGTTAGTTATTTAAAAGAACTTAGTGGCTTACCATTGGAAAGACCTATATCCAGCAATGGACTATGGCAGGGTGATGATGGTGATGCTAAAAAATCATCATCATCATCGTCCTTCCGTTATCCTGGTTGAGTCCAAGACTTACACTTTTCCACAGAGCGACGGCCATCTCACAACATCCCAAAGGCATGGTAATATTCCATGGTTTAAACCAGTATCAGAAAAATGATAAGAAAATACCTATGAAAACCCAGTGTTGCACATGAATTTGAGATCGATATTTTCAGCATGGCATAAATAATTATTTTCAATATTTTCTGTGATATAACAAAATATCCAAGTGAAAAAAATATTTTTAAAATTATGTTCATATTAAATTCTCACAGTTTATACCGCAATAACCGCTGAATAGATTTCGTTGTGGTTTTCATCATTTCGTTGAAACTTGGTGTTATACGGTAAACCACATTTCATGAAAACGCTTACATATAAGCTTACACATAAGTAATATAGCGTACGACATATTATACCTAATAATTCTCAGACCTACCAAATGTACAAAAAATATACGTTACGGATTTTTCTTATACGTTAAATACTGATACTAATTTATCTGAATGCAATCAGTACGTCAAAAACTTTGTACCCAAAATGGCTACAAAAGAGAATTATTTCTATTTAAGAGCGAGTGTACATAATGACTACTGGCGAAACTCAGCACAGTTATATCAGTCTTTACATATAATCTGACTGCCTCCGTGGTTCAATGTATAGCGTATGCGACTGCTGATCGGCGGTCCCGGGTTCGATTCCCGGTTCGGGCAAATGTGTTACTGGGTTTTTCCAAATTCTCAGTAGCAGCACGGAGTCTGGTGAAGTGCCCAGTAACGGCAATAGGCTCGCTCCCTATTACGTGGGATCTAAAAGTTCATGGCGAAATGTACACCTCTGCCTACTCATTCGGGGATACAGGAGTGAATCTATAAAAAAAAAATGATAAAACATTGTCAAAAATCATGGCTTTCGACAAACTGTGACACAAATCGTTCATTGGCATTCTTAACGTAATAATAAGCAACAAGCTCAACTTTTTCTGCTTACAATATCAAACTCATTTAGCCAATGAACTGAAAAGAGCTCTGGGGAAATTTTTAAAGCGGCCGAAACCATAAATATGGTGCCTTCACTTTTGTCGTGTAGCGATAATCTTGTTTGAGAAATGGGCCTAGAGATGCAGGCCGATACTTTGATAAATAGATTTTTGCTTCTTACCAACTCGTTCGTACAGATCTTTGACAAGGACTGAGATTTATTCGCAGGCATACATTTCAATAAAATGTTTATTTGGACACTACATTTTCCCAACGATTTCTAAACTTTTAAGGCAAGTTCAAGAAAGATCTATGTATTGTTCGATGGAAATTTATAATTATCAATTTCTGCTTGGTAACTGCAAACAATCGACGACTATATAATTTTTCGAAACCTTGGTGATTTTGCCGTAAGACCTCAAGGTATAAAGAAACTCAGTTTAAGATTAGCCAACGGTAAAAAAACTAATAAGATGAATATCGACATTACCATATGTTTTTGTCTATTGCTTTAAGTAATACACATGCCGCCCAGGTGATTATTAAATGGTAACCGTTGTGGTCATGAATTTTACTAATTGCATTCACTCAAGCATGCAATGGGTGAAAATAATGCTTTCTTTAAAAGTCTTTTGAAAAAGTGATGTAAATAGATTTTTTACAAAATACAAATCCTTAAAATCAGTGATCGTAATTTGTGCGTGGTGCCCTATCCAAACTGGCTTGTAGAATCAGGTCATGCATAACACATAAAACGTCGTTGTACCAACTCAAATCTGATCCAATCATTTAATGCAATTTAAAGCATTTCAAATCAATCAAAAGGTTTTTAAGATGATTTGTGTGTTGAAGAGTTTATAAAACATGCTCTTCATGTAAAGGCTTTATAATCTACATCTTTGTATTTTCCAATTTCGCTCTAAGTATGCGGGTCGTGGCGGTAAAAAAACGCCGAGGCCAATTTCTGTGAATGATTACTGTTATTTTGGGCCACACTATAAGTGCGTGGGGGGAAATGTCTCGCCACTCCAGTTTGTATCGACAGCTTATGAGTGCCTTTTATATTTGATGTATGAGCATTTGATTTAGTTTTGCCCAAGAATATTCATATATTGTCTGTGAGAAATGCTTTGAGATCGATAGAAGAAGAAAGATTGGATTGGAATTGCGCTGTCTTGTTATTGGCCGATTGGCCTGACGGTTTAGTGAGGGTTCAGTCACCACATGGGACAAGTCTTTTCGTGATAACCATATTTTGTAATAGTAATGTTAATCAATTACCAGATCCCCAGATTATAGAATAGTCACAGCCTAGTTCGGGATCATATTGCCATGTGTTCTAAAATATTATTATTACTAAAGGTCGCCCAGTGGGTGACATTCGAACATAATTTATTGAAATTTTAAATTTCTACATTATTAAGATGTTACTATCAAAGACTATAATCACAGACTTCGCCGCACAATAAATATAAAGAAAAATTTTTATGAAATTCTTGTTTATAAAACTCTAAAACAGATGTTGACATTACAGGCTTTTATTTTATAAAAATGTAATTCTCTTGTCTTTGCGCAGTATGTCCTTTGTTTCTATACTTCTTGTTATCTAATTATTTACAAAGGAGTAAATCTCTTTCATCCATATTCCATCCTCACACAGTGGACTAATGTTCTCCTTGGCCTGATCATCCTTTTCGTGCCTCTACTTTCATATTCACACTGTCTATCCATCTTTTCTGTGGAAACACTCTTGCTATTTGTCCCTCTCCTTTCGACTTCATTTAAGACTGCATATTTGGTTGACACTGCGCAAGTATTGTGGTTTCGATACTGTAGTAGTTGCTATCATAGCAAATATAACCACAACACGAATCGATGTAACACTGGCTCACCACTACACACAGTACGAAGGAAGCACGTCTAGCGCGCACCGCGCCTATCAACAGACAGACTGCCCGTAGTGACAGTGACAGCCACAGACTATACAGATATACTACTAGTGACAGGTGTCAGGTGACGCTACTTCCTCTACTGGTGTAAATGAGACAATGTAATGTATCTATTGCATAGATACAAACACTACATCTCTTGTCTTTTAACATTTTGATTTATCATTATGATGTATGTCTATTTCATTGGCAAATAATTATACGTCATTGCCTTATTTTTCTTATACCTTATACGCAAAATACACGCCAGGACGTGGAGTTGCGGAGATAGCTCAGGCTACCATACCATGCATAGATACTGTTCCCTTCTGTTTGTTTTGGCCTTACCGCTCTTCTCTTGCGGTCTCCGTATTCTTTTCCTTTTTCCTTTTGCAACTTCGGTCTCATTATCCGTCTTGTCTCTTAAAATAGATTTAATAGTCTTTTTATCCATCTTACTTATATTTTTCAACATTGGGTTTTTATCCATGTTCATTCTCTTGAAAAATACTTCTGATGTTTTTCATGTTACCGTATGGGAGGTGGCGTTGTAACTTCACTATACACACAACAAGAATATAATCGTTATTTGGCAATGGACCCAATAGATCGATAGCAATATCAAAGTTCTCGTCCATTTATAGGTACTAGAGAACTTTCTAAGCTAACTAGAGTGCATCCTTTGCAATTATTAATCGCCCATTCAACGTCCAGCCTCTTTTTCTGTCTGGCTTTATTTTCTTTCACATTGAGTGTCCAATTTCCGTATGCTATATTTCATATTCTTGGTCCTATACTATCACTTGCGCATATACCGCTCCCAGTCCTATAGGACTTGCGTCTGCTTTTACCCACGTCTTGTCTTTAATGTCGCAATATCCCAATGTCTATTTCCGACAGCATTATTTTTTCATTCATTCTCATTCATTCCGATCTCCTCTTCAGTATTCTTCTATATTTGCCCTATTGCCCAATTTCCTAAAAAGCTCTGTAATTCCTCTCCAGTCCTTAGCATTCCAAATCCAGTTAATTTTTTTTCAACGGCCTGACTCCTTCCGGTATCAGTTCGTGACCCAAAGTGCGTTGTCTGTGCTTTATGAATACATTTCTTTTTATTTAATAAAACATTGTTTTATTTAAGCACCTCCATTACTCCAGAAAGCCGCACATCGTGCTCCCCCTCGTTGCACTGTTGCATTTACTCCTACAGCAAGACTGGAACTCTCCGATAGGGTGGCATAGCTGGTTCGACCGATGTATCAAAAAATATCTATCTCACCTTTTATAGCTACGTCGTCGTTCATGTCTAATATATTCTTCTTCTTCTTGATGTGCCTCTACATTACTGAAGGTCGGCGGTCAGTTTTTTTGAACTTTTCTCTGTTTATTGCAAGTGGAATAGTTCTTCCACAGACTTGATGCCAGTCCACTCTCTAATGTTCCGGAGCCGAGCCATTTTTCTTCTACCAACTTTTCTTTTGCCTGCAATCTTGTCCATCATGATGGTTTGAAAAAGCCTGTATCTTTCATGCCTGAGAACATGACCTAGATAAGCCGCTTTCCTTTGCTTGATGGTGCGCAGCAACTCTGTTCCCTTGGACATACGCCTCAGAACTTCAACATTGGTGACTTTATCAGTCCAATTGATGCGAAGCATACGACGATATGTCCACATTTCAAAAGCCTCGATCTTTTGACGGAGGTCTGCTTTAATGGTCCACGCCTCACACCCGTAAAGAACAACTGGCCAGATATAACATTGTAGGAGTCTGGTAAATATATACTGCCATCGGGGCATGGATTTATCCAGTATTTGGTCCATTATGTGGTCATCAGGTTCTTCAAACATACATTTCCGAGCTCGATCCCTCAGTTTAACAAGAAACTTCTCGAAACGTTCCCCTTCATATTGCCGAATAAGCCGGAAATCGCGCCGTTCAAAATTCGTTTTTTTGTTTCGGTGAGAGGTACCATAAAGTTTCTTATATAATAATATCTCCCTGAAAACCAAGCTCAATCTGGTACGCACTCCGGTGTTCTCCATATTCTTGTATGGCGCAGAGACATGGACCTTGAAGAAAGTTGACCGTGATCGCATTGATGCTTTCGAGATGTGGTGCTGGAGGAAGATGCTGGGCATCCCCTGGACAGCACACCGCACCACTCTTAACACCACGGTACACGACGCTCTCAGCTCGGCAGCAGATAGGAATAGATGGCGGGAAGTGGTCCGCAAAGACTGTTTCCACGAGGTGGTCACGACCCTCAGCATTGAGGAAACCGACGCGAGAAGAAGAAAACTTCAGAAATACTCACATCCACTACAGCTTCAACGCTAGCTCCTGGCACGGTAAAATATTTCTTGCAATAGCAGTCTCCACTGTAAGCAGACTGGTGCCTCTAATGTAATGGAATTGACAACTCCAATTCAATGAAAGTCCAATGATCACTTCCAACTGAATGGGGGACCACTTCCAATCCGATGGAAGACCACTCCCAATCCAATGGAAGACCACCTCCAATCCAGTGGAAGACCACCTGCTATCGAATGGAAGACCACCTGCAATCGAATGGAAGACCACCTGCAATCGAATGGAAGACCACCTGCAATCGAATGGAAGACCACCTGCAATCGAATGGAAGACCAGCTGCAATCGAATGGAAGACCACTTCCAATCGAATGGAAGACCACTTCCAATTGAATGTGAGACCACTTCCAATTGAGTGGAAGACCACTTCCAATTGAATGGAAGACCATTTCCAATTGAATGGAAGACCACTTCCAATTGTATGGAAGACCACTTCCAATTGTATGGAAGACCACTTCCAATTTAATGGAAGACCACTTCGAATTTAATGGAAGACCACTTCCAATTTAGTGGAAGCCCACTTCCAATTTCATGGATGTTTGTCGAATCAAATAAAATTAAATCATATTTTAATTGTTATACATAGGTTTACAATAGTTGGTTATAGACAAATATAATAGTACGCTATGTTTTGTCATTTAGACTCACAAATATTAGGCAGATACCAATTTAATTAAACAAGAAAACAATATAAAATGTAAATCTAAATACATATTAAGATAATTAGAATCACCAATTCCAACTTTGATGGTCGAGTGGAATTCGCAATCCTCGAGACTTATCATAGACACCTCGATTCCTTCATATAAGGACTGTATTGACACTCGTAGCGACGCCACAATTCCATCGATACCTTTTCTAAACAGATCAGCCTCTACCCACGGCCTCACTCACCCATCGCTTACGAAGGTAGCCCATGGGCCACTGTGCTGCACAAGCCACTACTACACTACTGCAATACCTCATCAAAATGCATCTTTTTATGAAAGAGTAACAAGTGTTCCAGACTAGGTTACATAAAACAACAATATGCAGATCCCAATTTGAACAGGTTTGACAAATCAAATCATACAATTGTTCAATCATACAAGGTTCAAATCTACTTATCGATATTAATGTTTGATTCACACCGTTATTTATCTCAATCTGAGGATTTATCAACATTCTATTGAAATTAATTCTGGCAAACCAGATCTTGAGTGATCATTCAAAACACTTTCCATAGTCGTACTGTAGCGACCAACTACATAACACGACAACATTGACAAGCGCCATATACCCAATGACGACGAAACTACTACAGCACTACTCCAACTATCGACGCGGGAAATATTCAAAAACGATCCTGAACCGCGATAGCAACTTTCGCGCGCTACGACGCATATATATATTGTGGCAGCTAGAATAAAACATCACATACGTGCGCACGCGCCGCGCGACGCAGCCAGCTGGCGCACCGGCGATCCTCGATACTCGACGACGTCACCATCTAATTCTTACGTTGCAAAGCGCGCGCTCTGATTGGTTCGTTAGCTATAATTGCGGATTAGTCCTAATACTCTCTGTATGATTTAAATATGTATGTAAGACGGGCTAAACCAATAAAAAATACATATCCTCAGATCGATAGTTTTATTTCTACCTCAACACTCGGTAAATTGGTGACCCCGACGCACAAGAAAACATGGAGTCGAAGGAAGTCGCAGCGATATCGGTGAAATCTCGCATCCCCACATTTTGGAGAGACAAGCCAGGACTATGGTTCGGCCAATTCGAAACTGTCGTCAACCCACAAAAGCCCAGCGACGAAGCTAAGTTCAGTCTGCTCGTCGCACATTTAGAAAAGGCGGACGTCGAACAAATAAGCGACATAGTTATGTGCAATTCACGTACCGGGCGCTACGAATATGCGAAGAAACGTTTATTATCAGTTTACGAAGAGTCTGAGACAAAGCAACTTCATAAGTTACTCAACGAAATGGAACTGGGAGATCAGAAGCCGTCTCAGTTACTACGCTGTATGCGAGAACCTGCACGCGATAAGATACCTGACTCCACCCTACAAATGTCGTGGATGAGCCATTTGCCTTCGTCAACACGTGTAGTGCTGTCCATAAACGAGCAAGCTACCTCACTCGACGTCCTAGCAGCCATGGCAGACAAGATGCACGAGCAAACACGTGAAACGCGCACAGTCTGTTCATGTCAACATCCGTCGACGTCCCGAAACGAGCACGAACATCAAACGCCCGACCAAGATCTAAGAGAAGCCATCATGCAGCTAACCCGAGAAATATCAGCTATGAAAATGTACCAATTGTCACCGAGAAGAGGTCGTCAGGCGCAGCGATATGGGCGCTATACTTATCGGTCCCGCTCGCAATCTCACACACGCGGACCGCGGCAAGACACAACGGGCGACACATGTTTCTACCACGAGCGCTACGGTGAACGAGCACAAAAATGCAGATCTCCTTGCAAGTTTTCGAAGCCCCGGGGAAACTCGTGGCGACCTTGGCTGAGACGGGATCCGAGGTCAATGACATCTCAACATACCGTCTACATGTACACGACTACAACAACAATCTGCAAATTTTGGTGGACACAGGCGCCAACGTCTCCGTGATTCCCTACAAGAAAGGAATGCGCGCAGCTCACGAACTATTGTATGCGGCAAATGGCACTCCGATACAAACATACGGCGAGAAAAAACTAGACCTCAATCTAGGCTTGCGTCGTGTATTTGCGTGGAAATTCATCGTGGCAGCTGTGACTAGACCGATATTAGGAGCCGACTTTTTACGTCACCACGATCTCCTTGTCGACATCCACGCAAAGAAGCTTATCGACAAGAAAACAGGACTGCACATTGGCGGGCAAGTTACGAACAACACAACAACCCCTACGGTTCTCACTATCAACCCTACGGATCCGTATCACAGCTTGTTACAAGAATATGCAGATATAACGTCGTCAAATTTCGCTAGTCAAAGGAAGAACGCCGTCGAACACCACATCGTTACTCATGGACCACCGATATACTGCAAGGCAAGACCCTTACCACCACACAAGTATCAAGCAGCGAAAAAAGAATTCCAGGCCATGATCGATCAAGGAATATGTCGACTATCCAAGTCACCCTGGGCAAGCCCATTGCATTTAGTTAAGAAGATAGATGGCGAGTACAGACCGTGTGGCGACTACCAAAAATTAAATGCAGTGACCAAACCTGATCGATACTCGATTCTACGGCTACGCGACTTCACCTACAGGCTGGAAGGGATGAAAATCTTTTCGAAAATCGACTTGAAGAAGGCCTACAACCAACTGAGCATTCGTGAGGAAGATATCGAGAAGACGGCTGTTATCACACCCTTCGGGTTATACGAGTTCCCAAGGATGTGCTTCGGTTTGCGGAACGCCGGGCAAACCTTTCAACGCTATATAGACAGCGTTCTAGGAGATATGGAATACGTTTTTCCATTTGTCGACGACGTCTTGCTTGCATCGCCCGACGAACATACCCATCGAAGACATCTAGCAGAGTTATTCAAGCGACTACAAGAACATAGATTACGAATAAACCTCACGAAATGCGTATTTGGACAAGAAAAGCTCGAATTTCTTGGGTACATGCTTACTGAAACGGGTATCCAGCCAACACCGGACCATACATACCAGTTTACACAGACCATAAGCCGCTGACGCACGCCTTATTGAGGCAAAACTCGAAGACAGAGACGCCATTACGTACAAGATATTTGCACTATATCAGCCAGTTTACGACGAAGATACTCCACATCGAAGGGCAGGACAATGTTGTGGCCGATGCCTTATCAAGGATTGAAACAATATCTGCACCCTCCTTCGTTGACTACGATGAGCTGGAACAGCAACAACGACACGATAAACAACTGTCTGACGTCATGAAAAATCCAACGCTACGTTGTGAGCGCCTGCGGCCGAACTTGAACACAAACAAGACAATAATATGGGAAACATTAACAGGCACCGCACGCCCTTACTACAAAGCTACAATACATTATTGTTGTATAACACTGGCTAAACAAAATTTTGAATTCATATTCCTGTATTCCGTTTGATGTATATATGTCACTTCATTAAACAAAGTCTGTTCCAACATACGTTATCAGCACGAAAACTCTATTTTACTGAGTTATACCTATAAAAACTGCATATTATTTAGTAAAAAGTGATTCTGAAAGTTTTTTCCAGTACACGTATAAATTATGTATAAATTATGAAAATTTGTGAAAATTTTTAACAGTTCACGAAGATATTTTCAGTCAATTTTTGTTGTGACATTGAACAGCTGTACGTGTAAATATGGCAAGTAATTCCATTTCTGGTATAAAACCACTCATAAACAGAGACGGTTATTCCGTATGGAAATTCAAAATGCGTATGTACCTTATGCATGAAGAGTTATGGGAGACGATTTTTGGATATTCTCAAGATAATGATATTTCTGCTGAGAAGAAATCACGTAACGATCAAAAGGCGTTATCGAAAATATGTCTCACTTTAGATGGTATGGCAATAACTCATATAAGATCATGCAAAACAGCCAAGGAAGCTTATCAGCCCCCTACCCTACCTACTACTACCTACCCACTACTTATAACCCCTATGAAGTATTATCAGCTTTGAGTAATTCGTTACACATACTAAGACATCATAAAGTATTTGTTATCAATGTTCAGTATAACCCATATTTAAATGAACAGATGTTGAATAAAAATATAAAACTATTACTAAAATCTTATTCTAATTGCCATTTTATTGAAATGAATTGTACAAACATTTTAAAAACAAATCCAATAAAATTAACTAAAAGGTTAAGCTTTAAATTGCTTGTAGAACTTGCATTTTTAGAATGTCATAAACAAATAATAAAGACACAGACCTCTTGCAAGGACACTAATCATTCATCAAAATTATATGAATATAATACGTGTAAACCAGTTGACAGAAAACGTTCGTGTAATTTGATAAAAAAGGGTACTATCCCGTACTATTTCCAATCTCAACCGAAGTTGAACGTCACGTATAACTTAAAACCTACTTCGGATAGTATACCTGGCATTTCATTTAAAAAAGGAACAATACCTTATTACTTTTGTAAAAACACTGGCATAATGGACCAAGAAACAATGCAAACATCAAGTAAAAAGGAGCTTTTTCGTGCCTAAAGTTGAATCTAATATAACTATATTTCATCAAAATATAGCAGGTGCAATAAATAAAAGTGAGGATATTATTTTTGCGCTATCTGAGTTTTCAAAAAATCAAACGACATCGATATAATATGTATCACTGAGACATTTATTAAAAAAGGTACGGAGCATTTGTTAAAAATACCAGGATATAAACTGGTCGCGTCGTTCTCCCGCAACGCAAAAAGAGGAGGTTCTTGTATTTTAATCAGAAATGACTTTGACCACAAAACATTACCATCCCTACCTAACCTTGCCTGTAATTTTCATTTTGAATATTGTGGCGTGGAGCTATCAATACAAAAAATTATTGTGATATGTATATACAGAACCCCAAATAGCAACCCATATGCCTTCATTGAAAAGATGGAACACCTGCTGTTAAAACTGTCACATCGAACAAAGAAAATTATCTTATGTGGTGATTGGAATTTCGATACTCTTAAACCAAATAAGAGTTGTTTAGAACTCATAAACACTCTAAAAAACTTCAACATGCAAATTCATATCAACTTACTTACTAGACAGCAGGCATGTATTGACTTAATTGCAAGTAATTTGAAACACACCCGAGCTGAAATTCACTACTTGGGGCTTTCAGACCACGAGACTGGGCAAACATTAACAATTAAAACTAATACTAAACGTCATAGGCACAGTTGGTATGAGGAGGTAAGAGATTTTAATAAACATAATGTTGATAAGTTTTGCCATTACATATCATCACTATCCTTTTCGGAAGTCTACGAAAAATGTGATGCAAATGAAGCTTTTCAGGAATTTCACAGTTTGTTTGCACTGATTTTTAATTTATGCTTTCCGACATTTAAAGTAAAAAGAACAAATAAAGTGAATAAAAATACATGGTTGAAAAAAGGATTAAAAAAGTGTTGTATAAGAAAAAGAATTCTTTACTTAAAAGGTAGGCAAGTACGTGTTGATAAAAACAAAAATGATAAGTTTTACAAAATATATTCTAATATACTTAAAAAATGCATACACAAGTCAAAACAATTAGTAAATCACAAATATATAAGCAAAAATAGTAAAAATGCAAAGCTGTGTGGCAAATCATAAATCAAAATATTGGCGACATTAATAATAATTTAGGAATAGACAAAATAGTATACAATAATGAGTTACATACGACTGCACATGACATAAGTAATTTATTTAATAATTTAATATTGACTTGACTAATAATAATGACTTTAAATATAATATTGACGATATAAATGAAACTATGGACATGGACAATTTAAATATTAATTCATTTTTTTTTAATCCGATTGAGATATTTAAATTAATTAACAATCTCAAAAATACAAACTCCGTAGGTATTGATGGTATTAACACAAGGATGGTAAAACTCTCTGCACACTACATAATTATGTGAACCCTTAAGCTATATTATTAATATGTCATTTAAAAAAGGTACTTTTCCCACGATCCTTCAAGTCCCACGATCCTTCAAAAGTCAATCGTTAAGCCCTTATATAAAAAGGGGGAGTCAACAGAAATGACTAATTATCGTACTGTTAGTCTCATACCAGTCATGTCAAAAATTTTTGAGAAGGCAATGTTGAAAAGGTTACACGACTTCGTCTTGAAGGAAACGATACTAAAACAAGAGCAATTTGGTTTTCGAAAAAACAGTAGTACTTCACTGGCCTGCTTCAATCATATTAAAACAGTTACTGAATGTGCTGATGATAGGATACCTGTAACGACATTATTTCTGGACATGAGTAAAGCATTCGATTTTGTTGACCATAAACTTCTTCTTCATAAGCTAGATAAGTACGGAATAAGAGGACTCGCTAATGATTGGATTAGGAGCTACTTAAAGGACCGATATCAATGTGTAGAAATATCTTAAATAGAAAACAATGAAAAAATCACATGTAGATCAAATTTCAAATTAAATGGATTTGGCGTTCCACAGGATAGCGTGCTGGGACCATTTTTATTTTTAATCTGCATCAATGACCTACCTAATATTACCCACCACAAAACTATTTTATTTGCAGATGACACGACACTCATTATCAAATGTGACAATAAAGACACGTATGAATATGACATAAATTTGACGCTTAACAAGACAATTAATTGGCTACTTCATAATAATTTAAAAATCAATGTAGATAAAACGCAAATGATTCAATTCCAAAACTATAGAAAACAACATATTGAGTTAAATGTAAATTACAAAAATAATAAAATACAAGAAGTAAGCACTGCAAAATTTTTAGGTCTGATAGTCGATAATCATTGCAACTGGAAGGCGCATGTTGAATATGTTTGCAACAAACTTGATCGATTCGTTTTTGCTATCAAACGGTTACGACAAACAGTGTCAACGGAAGCGGCCCTTATTGCATATCACGGATACGTGTCATCGGTGCTGTCATATCGTCTCTTGCTCTGGGGGAACTCGGTTGAGATTGAAAGAGCATTTCGGGTGCAAAAGAAATGCGTGAGAGCTATATGTGGAGCCTGGTTTACTGACAGCTGTAAGCCATTATTTAAAAAGTTCAACATTCTGCCACTGGTTTGCATGTACGTTAGAGAAATCTGTGCTTTTGTTAAACTTTATCCACAGTATTTTAGTAAATTTTCTGCAACAGAAGGTAGGAACGCTAGGAATAAATTTAAACTTCTCCGACCTAGGTGTCACTTAGATATATATGAGAAAAATGTATATATAAAGGCCATAGAAGTGTATAATAAGTTACCAGATACATTTAAAGAATTACCACTTACTATATTTAGAAGGCAAATTACAACCTGGCTTGCAGAAAAGTGTTTCTATACTCTAAATGAATTTATGACATATAGAGAAAATAATGTAACTAATTAATGTTAAAATTTCAGTATGCGATCATAATACTATGTTTTGACTTTTACACTTATTTCAATTGACATTTATATACAATTATTGATTTACTACTATAAATTTACAATTATACATGACATAAATTTTGACATTAATTAAGTAATTAATAAATACTTATAAGCAGAATTTAATTGGATAATATTATTATATAAGTTTAAATATTTACGCACCATTGTTATGGTAGAATGTGAGAAGACTTTTATATTACCTTAACACCACTATGAAACCACATTTCTTGTAAATAAATGCATTTCATTTCATTTCATCAACTGAGGAAAGGACACGCAGTGGGCGTGGACTATTCAGAAGTCGATAAGGAACCATGTATCCCCTGCATTGAAGGCAAGCAGAATAGGAAACCTTTTAAGAAAGTTTCACATAAGAAATCAACTACTGTTCTGGAACTTATTCATTCAGATATTTGTGGACCTTTGCCTGAAACGTCATTTCAAGGCAATAAGTATATTTTACTTTTTATAGATGATTTTGACTGACTTTGATGACTTTTGTATTCTTTATTCCTTCAAAAGCGGAAGTAAAGAACAAGTTTCGTATTTCCCAGTCGTCCGTAGAGCGGGAAACAGGAGCTAAGATTAAGATACTGAAGAGTGACAACGGGAAAGAATATGTTAATGCTGAATTTACGAACTATTTACAAAATGAAGGGATTCAACATCAAACAACTGTTCCCTACAGTCCCCAGCAAAATTCTATTGCCGAAAGAACGAATCGTTTGATTATGGAGAAAGTAAGATCAATGCTTTCTGACAGTTCCCTTTCGCCGCCTTATTGGTAAGATGCTGCAGAGATGGCTGTATATCTCAAAAATAGATCTCCTCACCGTGCTCTCGAAGGCAAGACGGCGTACGAGAAATGGTATGGTAAAATACCAAATCTTTCTCATCTGCGTGTTTTTGGATGTAGAGCTTTTATCCATGTCCCCGAATATAGTCGGAAGAAATTGGACATGAAAGCATCCGAACACATTTTCGTCGGATATTCAGAAGATCCCAGAAGTTATTATTTCAGAGACATTAGATATTCCAGAAGACTTATGAAAAGCAGAGATGTTACTTTCTTTGAACATGATTTTCAAGATTTGAAAGGGAAGAAAAACTGTAAGTCCGGTAATGATTTAACTGAACCAGCAGTTATACCTCTATTGCTAAGTTCACAAGTAAATTCGTTGGATAATTCAGATAGTCGAACACCAGTTGTCATTGAAGATGAACAGATTCAACCTGATATTGCGCAAGTATCAGAAGATTTTCAGCCTGCTATTGATGTTGTAGAGCAATCGCATAATGCTGATACTTGGAATGCATCAGTTCAACCTGTAATTGCATCTTCATCAGAGGATATGGAATCTGATACTGAGTTTGTAGAACCAAGGTACAATTTGAGACCAAGAAAGCCTAATTCTGCTGCCAATTGTATCTGTATGCAGACTTCATCCCCTCAGCTGATGGATGAACCTACAACTTATACACAGGCTATGAATGCAGATGATAGAGATAAATGGTATCGAGCTGTGCAAGATGAATATCAGTCACTGCTTGAGAAACAAACTTGGGTTCTCGTTAACAGACCAGATAAGAAGGCAAATGGATCTACAAATTGAAGAAAATGCGCACGGTGACGTAATCAAATATAAAGCGAGACTTGTCGCGAAAGGATTCACCAAGTTTATGGCATTGACTATTTAAAAACTTTCTCTTCAGTCGTCCGGAATTCTTCTTTACGCATGTTGTTTGCATTGGCTGCGGCAAAGGGAATGAAAATGCACCATTTAGACGTTGATACGGCATTTTTGAGTGGATTTTTGGAGGAAGAGGTATATATGAGTCAGCCGGAAGGTTTTTCTAAAGCTGGTCAAGAAGATAAAGTATGTTTACTAAAACGTTCGCTTTATGGCCTCAAACAGGCTTCGCGAGCACGGTACAACAATTGACCGAAATTTTACAATGCATTGGTTTTAGCCAAACTCCTTCGGAAGCATGCATTTATACTAAAAGGTTTAGTAGCGAGTTAATAATACTCGCTTTCCATGTCGATGACATTGTCATTGTGTATAAAGAAAAAAAACGCTTGACACTGTCATAACTGACTTACAGAATTATTTTAGCCTGAAAGTGATAGGCGAACTAAGTTATTATTTAGGTTTAAATATACACTGTAAACCTAATGAGATTAAAATATCTCAAGAAAGTTACATTCGCGATTTGCTGCGAAAGTTCAACATGTCGGAATGTAAGGCCGTTCCTACACCGTTGGAAATGAAACGTTTGCTGCCGAGTGAGAAGAGTGATGCAAGTGAATTTTCATTGTCCTATCCGTATCAGCAACTGATAGGCTCACTCAATTTTCTGGCCGTCAATACTCGTCCAGATATTGCTTTTGCGACTTCATATTTAAGTCAATTTAACACTAAATATGATGAAAGTCATTGGAAGGCGGCAAAACGTGTGTTGCAATATTTAAAAGGCACAATCAATTTGGGCATTACTTATAGGAAAGGCGGTGGTCATCTAATTGGCTACGCGGATGCAGATTGGGCCAATTGTCCTATGGATCGTCGATCATACACCGGATTCTATTTTTCTATGGCCGGTGGAGCCATTTCATGGGAGAGTAAGAAGCAGACCACCATTGCCTTGTCATCTAGCGAAGCGGAATATATGAGTTTGTCGAGTGCGGGTAGAGAAGCTCAATTTCTGAAGCGATTGTTGTGTGAACTTACTGGTAAGTCAACTATTGTTACCATTTACAATGATTCACAGTCTGCCCAGAAGTTGGCAATGAATCCAGTTCACCACAATAGAACCAAACATATTGACACGAGATTTTGTTACATACGCGACTTATTAGCTAACAGTGTCATTAATGTTGTATATACTCCTACTTTGGAGATGTGGGCTGATGTACTTACTAAGCCATTGACTTGCATCAAGCATCAGAATTGTTCAAAAGGAATAGATTTGTCTTTATAATTCTTGTTTTGATTACGGGGGAGTATGTTGTATAACACTGGCTAATCAAAATTTTGAATTCATATTCCTGTATTCCATTTGATGTATATATGTCACTTCATTAAACAAAGTCTGTTCCAACAATTATTTATAATAGTATTCATGCCTTAAGTCACCCTGGAATACGACCCACTAGAAAAATGATAACCCAGCTATTCTTCTGGCCAAAGATGAATCAGGACATCAACACCTGGACACGTACCTGCATACCCTGTCAACGAACAAAAGTACAGCGCCATACTATATCGCCGCTAACAGATTTTTCACCTGCACATCGCTTATCGCACATACACATTGATATCGTCGGACCACTGCCTATATCAGATGGCAAACGATATTGTGTAAGGATTATCGACAGAGCAACGCGATGGCCCGAAGCATTTCCCGTAAGCAACATTGACGCCACCTTAATCGCAACAATCGTCTACGAAGGCTGGATAGCGCGCTTCGGGTGCCCCGAACGGATTACAAGTGATCAAGGACGGCAGTTCGAATCCCACCTGTTGCGATCACTTATGAATAGAATGGGAGTAGACAAGACTCGCACTACTGCTTATCATCCTCAAGTAAACGGCATGATCGAACGATGGCACCGATCTCTAAAGGCATCCCTTACCGCACGCCTCCAAGATTCGACATGGACGCGCAAATTGCCTACTGTGTTGTTAGAACTACGCGCCGCAATCAAGGACAACGCAGACGTCTCGCCAGCTGAAGCATTATACGGAACAACATTACGACTGCCCGGTGAAATGTGCGGCGAACGACCAACTAACGCAATGAACACACATTATGAAGACGTACTAAGCACCGTTTTAAATAAAATGCAAGCCGTACGCCGAAACACCGATCGTCGCGCAATGTTTATACATGACGACCTATACAAATGTTCGCTTGTATTTATACGCACTGACTCTCACCGCCGTCCGCTTACGCCTGCCTACCAAGGACCATACCGTGTTCTACATAGGCAAGACAAAGTGTACACAGTACAAGTCAAAGATCGACTAGTCAACATAAGCATAGATCGCTTGAAGCCAGCATTCTTGACAAACGACAACGAGCCTACCACTTCATCGGATAATTACGTCACCCGCTCCGGCCGAACATCGAGACCTACCGTGCGCTTCGCTGGGGGGCAGCTATGTGGCAGCTAGAATAAAACATCACATACGTGCGCACGCGCCGCGCGACGCAGCCAACTGAGCCGGCCGCCGCACCTGGCGCACCGGCGATCCTCGATACTCGACGACGTCACCATCTAATCCTTACGTTGCAAAGCGCGCGATCTGATTGGTTCGTTAGCTATAATTGCGGATTAGTCCTAATACTCTCTGTATGATTTAAATATGTATGTAAGACGGGCTAAACCAATAAAAAATACATATCCTCAGATCGATAGTTTTATTTCTACCTCAACACTCGGTAAAATATATAACTTCCAAAGTATGTCCGTCGGCCTGCAGGCCACCGAACACGACCACCCAGCTTGGTTAGAGGCTCCTCCCTCTAGTTGGAGGAACACTACACCTTTATCCTCCACAGTATCTATAACGTAATTTTACAACCCCATTATAAGGATGTGTCGACTATATAATGACTTACTACCTAAACACAGTTCCAAGGCAGCGATAGCCTAGTGGAGATACCAACAGACTGCCATGCAGAGGGTATCGGGTTCGAATCCGCGGCGCGCACCACTGACTTTTCGAAGTTATGTGCGTATTGAATTGTTAATTATCGCTTGTCTCTTGCCTCGGAGAGCACGTTAAGCCGTTGGTCCCAGTTGTCATGAAGATCTTTGACAGTCGTTATAGGGCGTCAGTACCTCTAAAATAAACTGACACTACTCTAAACCATGGAATATCGCTATCCCTTCGGGTTGCGGAGGTCAGACAGGCAGTCGCTCCGTGGAAAAGCTAATATTCAGCCAAATCCGGTTAGACTAGAAAGCGGACCCCGGGTTCAAACTGGGATAACCTTGAGGAAACAAACATGTTCAACATATTATGTCATGAGTAATGACTACTAACACTTGTAGTTACATAAACGTAACGTATGTTACACAATAAGTTTATTTCTTTTTTCTATTATTTTAATTCTTTCACTCTCCTATTTTTACAGATCATGATGAATACGCATATTTAGGAACCTAGTGCAGTTTATAATTCTATTGCTTACATATGTTTGCCACAAATGTACTAGATTCTGTCATGTGTGACTAAATAAATAAATGAATTCCTTCGATATTCACCACGAGTAAGTCAAATTAAAATTAGTAACAACCCACGAAAATTCGAAACGCCATTCGTATACGTATCCAACTCTAACACTTGAAAGACTTCATAAGTCAAAGTGAAGTAAATAATAATGTTCTGTAAGGCTGCTATTTTAATGCAGTTTACTTACTCTAAGATAATGACATTAAACTAGCAGTATACCGATTCTGAGTCAATTCAAAATACATTATCTCATTTCTTTCAAAACAGTTTCAATTTCATAAAAATACGAGAATCGTCCCTCTGATTACACGTCTAAAAGGCAAGGTCACACACACCTATTTAAGAAATAAAAGGTCATCGTAGCTATTTAGTACAAGCTTACACTCTATGAACACAGTACGTACGATTCGATTAGTTAACAAATTTAGCGCTGCTGCCCTGCGAAGGATAGTCTAGACCGGGTTTATTGTTCTATGTTTAGCAGAAAACTAACACAAGCTGAGTGTTGGTTCTAAACCAATATTACAACTATACTAGAAGAATGACTAGTACGTTTCACTCAAACGCGCTTGCTTCTATTGGAATAATGCAAGTCGGACAGTACGCTCAGTTTTGTTTATATTACATACTATGTCCATAAACGGCTGTACGCAAGACCGGAGAATATTTTTGTCCTCCTAGGTAGCCAAGCATATGTTCACAAGGTTCGTGATCGCAAGTCACCCTCACATGATTTACTAAACAAGAAATAAAAACAATCGCTTTCTTTTCAACCCGAGTATCGAACCCGGAACCTCCGTTCAATATTTACGCTATAGCTAGATCACAGTTGTATTTAGACAACCATATGCTAACATAAAATGCAAAAGTCATAATTAAATAGTTCAGTCCTACCCGCCACTTTTTGTTTTACTTTTATTTATTTTGTTCTTTAGCTATTAAAAAGAAACTAATTCGTGATATCTTGTCATGGAAAATGCGACACCGGCACCGTAGACGTCAAACGGTTCACAGTAAACGCCTGTTCCAACCACAACAGTAAACAACCCAACAACCACCTACCCCAACAAGTGGGCCCAACAAGTACCTACACTAATAATTACATGCATTATTTCACTATATTAATTTTGTAAAAATCAAGTAAGGTATTTGAATATACAATGGCTTTGTTTATATAGTTCTTTGTCAATTCATACTACCCTTGACGATTTGGCTGTACTGAATTGAATAACTCATAGGAATTATTTTGCGTTAACAACGCCCTTTATCGTAACACAGGTCAATATCACTATTATAGTGTAGCTTTATAACAAAGCTATTATAAATTTAAATTAACGTAACGTAATATGCTACACTGACATCTAAGCAGCGTATACCTTGTGCATAAAACTCAAAACTAGTCGCACTTTCCTTCCTTTTTTAAATATTATATTTGTTTCACTGACCTGTATTTATCCTCTTCACCATTTGTAGTATTTGCTATCACAGCAAATATAACCACAACACGAATCGATGTAACACTGGCTCACCGCTACACACAGTACCGAGGAAGCACGTCTAGCGCGCACCGCGCCTATCGACACACTGACTGCCCGTAGTGACAGTGACAGCCACAGACTATACAGATATACTACTAGTGACAGGTGTCAAGTGACGCTACTTCCTCTACTGGTGTACATGAGACAATGTAATGTATCTATTGCATAGATACAAACACTACAGATACCCACACGAGACAACAATTGTGCGGTCCATGAATTGTTGTATCGAGGGTGAGCCCCCGCGACACAGGATTTATTCTTAGAGCGAAAGTTGTCTTTAAAAGAAATAAATAAATATCTATTATCGTCACTCCACGAATCCATCGTAACAGTGTCATCTTTGCTGCAATGTACCAATAATAACCCTTCAGTCTTTGCTTCGGTTACATACATTAATTTCTTACAACACATCCTATATTTTTTCCATATCTACCTATTCCTCCTCCAATATAACAATATCATTCTCAAGGCAAGGTAGGCGGATAGTAAAACACATGCCACAACCCTATTGCAGAATGACCATTTTCAAGTACTATACGTATAAACAAAGTTTTAAATTAAGAGAAACACTGAAAAGTCTGAAAACTTACCAATATGATACATAAAACGGATAGTTGGCAAATGTATTATTTCACTCTCATTCACAAATAGCTCAATTAGCTTAATACCATATGCTTAATGGATTTTCAACTATAATAAAACACAATCATTAAGATTAAGAAAGCAAAATTTCCCGCGTGCGGCGTTCTGAATTCAAACTTTATGACAACTGTAATTATGTTTTTGCCTACGGATTTCAATAAAGAGATATAGTTTTGTTATTTTACACTTTGTCAGAAACTTATAATAATAATTAAAAATATACCTGTAAATACTTGTACCGTTCTACTAAGTATATATGTATTAAATATTATTTATGTATGTATATCTATGTATGTATGTATAAGTATTTATTTATGTGTATGTAAATTGTCTTAGTATTATATATCTTTATTTATATTTAAATATACTATATATCTACATACATCTTTACTGGTACGCTTACCACTACCATTTCTATCCTAGATATTATTGGTAGGAACCAATAATATATCCATCCAAAGGTTGCCTGGTAGAAATCGCTTTTAGCGATAAGGCCGCCTATTGTACTGTATCCTACATTTAAGTATGTAAATTTCTTTAACATATTTGTAAAAGTGTACAATAAAGTGTATAAGAAATAAAAAATAATAATAAATACCGTACACTTAATACATTAATATTTTATTAATTTACTAGAGGACCCGTGATGCTCCACAGCATATTTTAATATTATAAAAAAGCTCTTACATAAAGGTATGATGAGTACATTGTAGCCTTATCTAATAAGTAAAAAGATGATATTTTTACCAAAAATAATTCTTTTTAAAAACTTCTTTTCTCACAACATTGGCTTTGCGTTGCACCTTAGGTATCGTGAAATTTCCACCTTGGCATTACTGAATAGTTTGCCGCGCAATAGGGAGATATATATATATATATATATATATATATATATATATATATATATATATATATATATATATATATTATGTATAACTGAAATAAAGCTCTTATTAACGACTTCGAAAAAGGAGGATATCAATTCGATATTATATTGTATGTGTGTAATATTATTAGAATTGCGTAATTTTCATATAATAATATGATAATCTATTAGGACTTCCAAATTAATATACAAAATTTCAAAGATGTATGTATGTTTGTCTACGAAAATCTCCATAACTACCTACTGATCGGAATGAGACTGTTTCATGTATTGACTAACATTTACTCCAACTTAGGGAACAGAGCATCTATACTCGTATATTAAAAGAATTTGTGTTTTATAATACGAGTCGGCCAGCCCGTTCTACCCAACCGATTCGCATGATTTTTTTTTTAAATGAAAGCTCTCGCTGCATAGATTTGTCATCAACCATTAGAAATTACCTAACTTGCACATTCATCAAGTTATATGCAAAAACAGTTTTCTCCCATACATTTTTTACGTTTTCGTAGCCGTAGTCAATGACTTTCTGCTTCTATATATCTGGTTCTCATTAAGGTAGGCGTTTCGTTATAGGCCTAAAACACGCGCTGAAAAGAGCTCTTTCATTTGATGGTATGCTCATTTAAATTGGGTAAGATTGAAGGAAGATAGGCGTGGACATTCAACTTATTTTTCAATATTTTCCTATAAATTTCTTAAGATTCCATTGCTTTCTCTCTACATGGACGGTTCGAAATTCAAAAATATTTTTATGGCATCTAATAAGATCCTTGCGGTAACTGCCAGGAAAATAAACGTTATGCCTCCTTAAGGTGACCTCTTACTTTCATACGGGTGTGAGTGTGGTGGTTTGTAAAATATACGCGATGTTGGTCAAATTATCACTATAGTGAATTTTCGCTGATGGCAGGTAATATTCCCCGAATGTTACCAGTTAACCCTTAATGTTGGGTGAATTGATCTCTGATGTAGAGGAATTTTCCTTACGTTTTATGTTAGGAATATTTTTGTGTTTTTAAATTACGGACTTTCTTCGGGCATCTTAATTTCTTTTTATGTGGAACATATTACAGCCGTTCTATTGTCATATATATTATAGTACTATTGTCATATATTCTTCATCAGCCTTAAAGTCATATATTTTAATTATATTATTACAAGTGGTAGTTATGGTAGAAATTGTAGCTTTGGTAAGAATAGTAGTTTTGAGAGAAAAGGTAGGTACTTTTGACAGCAGGTTTTGGTAGAAATGGTAGTTTAAAAAAATGGTAGATATGATAGTGTTAGTACGAATAGTAGTTTTGGTACATATAGTGTTTTGATAGGAATAGTAGTTTTGGTAGAAATGGTATTTTATCATATATTGTAATTTTGGTAGCAATGTTACTTACGATTGCTACCAATGCTACCATTCATACCAAAAGTACAATTTTGACCAAAACTATAAACATCATTATTACATTTCTAAATTATGATGGATTAATCACACCCATACACAAAACAAAATAAATCGTGCTTCTCACAGAAATATTTAGCTGGATAACAGAAATAAGACCTATTTTCTTACTTATAAAAAAAGTTATTTATCTATATTTTTAATTTTGATAATAAAATATTGACACATAAAGAAAAAAAGTGAAGTTAGCGTAAGTTAGTTACTTAAATTTCTGATTTAATAGCGTATTTTTTGTGAGTAGTTGTGTTTTCAATTATAATGATGGTTCTTGGAAGGAAATTGAAAAATGCTCAGAGAAAGTTTGAACAAAGAATCTGGTCAATGACGGCCCTGTTGGAGATTTGGTACCGGATGATCCTCCTACTGCTAAAAAAATACGGGTGGAAACGGGTTCAGATTTGATTAATTCTACCATCAACAATTTTCAAGTGATTTCCGTTCTTGGTGACGGTAATTGCTTATTCCGCGCAATTTCTTATTGTTTATATGGAAGTTAGAATAAACATACTCTCAACTGTTGATAACATTGTCAATAAGTGGGATGTATATAGTAACTTCACTGTTGGGGACGAAGCATAATTATGGCCAGACCATTGCAAATGCAACAGATTACAAACGTGTGATGGATGCCAATAAACAGTACGCAGGGCATGCTGAACTTCAGAGTGTTAGTGAGCTATATCCCGAGTGTCAATTCACAGTTCACCTGGAAAACAGTAATACGATTACTGACTATGATACTGGCGAAATTGTTCATAACTTGCTATTTTCTGGGCACCTGGACGAAGGACATTACAGTGTCCTAATGGAAAGAATGGTAGGGCAGCACAGTCATATTGAAGAACTTTCTTTCGTCAATGTTCAGTTATGCATATTATATATATATCTCTATTGCGCGGCAAACCATTCAGTAATGCCAAGGTGGAAATTTCACGATACCTAAGGTGCAACGCAAAGCCAATGTTGTGAGAAAAGAAGTTTTGTGATATATATATTTTTGGTAAGAATATCATCTTTTTACTTATTAGATAAAGCTACAATGTACTCATCATACCTATATGTAAGACCTTTTTATAATATTAAAATATGCTGTGGAGCAGCACGGGTCCTCTAGTGTTTCATTAAATTCGGTTCAGTGGTTTTCAAGATATGGTCTTATTCGTGTAAGTGTGACGGTGTTTCTTATTGATGCGAACTAACAGTCTAAGGGAAAACTTCTAAAGTATGTTATATTTAGGTATTCCAGTCTATATAATTATAACTAACAATGAGAAAATAAAAAACAATTTAAAAATTAAATCGTCTTCTAAAAGAAATGAACTTATCAAAACTACCATATATGACAAAGATACAATTTCTACCAAAACTACTATTCGTACTCACACTATAATATCTACCATTTTTTCAAAACTACCATTTCTACCAAAACCGCCGGTGCCGTCAAAAGTAGGTACCATTTCTCTCAAAACTACTATTCTTACCAAAGCTACAACTTCTACCATAACTACCACTTGTAATATAATTATATGACAATAGTACTATGAACTTCTGTTTATATATTCCACATAAAAAAAAATAAGTTGCCCGAAAAAAGTCCGTAATTTAAAAACACAAAAATTTTCCTAACATAAAACGTAATTTACCCATCTGTAGGGTTGATTTTCCCAACATTAGGCGGAAATTTCACAACATTTGGGGAAAATTCCTCGGGTCGCGGGTATACTGACGTCGTTACCGCGACCCCGTCATGAGGGTCGATAGAGGAACACCGCGGAGTTTTAGTGGGTATACCCCGAACATCTAGGGGGGAGAGCCGAGCTACACACCCTCCTTCCACCTGCCCCAAACTTGAGAGAGTTGGTGGAGGGGTCCCTGTGAGGGACAGTCCGTAACTAGATTTCATCGCGATACAAAAAAAGGGGGAAAATTCCTCAACATCAGAGATCAGTTCACCCAACATTAAGGGTTAACTGGTAACATTCGGGGAATATTACCTGCCATCAGCGATATTTCACTATAGTGATAATTTTACTAACATCGGGTATAATTTTACACACCACCACACTCACACCCGTATGCAAGTAAGGCACGGTCACCACGGAGGCATAACGGTTTTTCCTGGCAGTTACCGCAAGCAACTTATTAGATGCCATAAAAATATTTTTGAATTTCGAACCGTCCATGTAGAGAGAAAGCAATGGAATCTTAAGAAATTTATAGGAAAATATTGAAAAATAAGTTCAATGTCCACACCTATCTTCCTTCAAACTTACCCAATTTAAATGAGCATACCATCAAATGAAAGAGCTCTTTTCAGCGCGTGTTATAGGCCTATAACGAAACGCCTACCTTAATGAGAACCAGATATATAGAAGCAGAAAGTCATTGACTACGGCTACGAAAACGTAAAAAAAATATGGGAGAAAACTGTTTTTGCATATAACTTGATGAATGTGCAAGTTAGGTAATTTCTAATGCTTGATGACAAATCTATGCAGCGAGAGCTTTCATTAAAAAAAAAAAAAATCATGCGAATCGGTTGGGTAGAACGGGCTGGCCGACTCGTATTATAAAACACAATTTTTTTAATATATAGATTTTAATTTACAAGCCAAGATAAATTATATTGTTAAAATAGAAAATCTATTAGGCAGAATAGAACACCCTCCCGTGAGATCTCCACCTTGTCGTGGTGGAGGGGCTCAGTAACCGTGGGTTTGAGGTACACCCACGGTGAAGCTAAGCGGGATCCCGGGAGGGGACGCTCCACGTGGGCTTGGGTGAGGCCTGCGTAGGATGCGTCCCAAGGTGCGGGTGCGGGGGACAGTTCTGTCTGTCCCTCGCAGTCGGGTGCCGTTGCGGGAGGAGAGGCGTGTCGGTGTTGCGTTGCCGCGCGCCCTATCTCCCGTGGCCAAATGGGGGCGCACCATCGTTGCGTAGCGGTGGGGCCGCAGAGGAAGAAGAGATGCGGTGTTGCGTTGCCGACCTCCCTATCCTCTGCGGCCGCTGTGTGCTTTGGCGGCGGAGCCCATCATCCGCCTTCATCCACCACCAACGGGGTTTCGTTCGGAACCCGGCTGACCATCTGGCGAGCCAATACCCGTCGGGGGGTAGCGAGGAATGCTTCGGTGAAACCCTATCCTCCGACACATGGGTACATGAGAAGCACGGGTTGGTTTTTAGTCAGTAAGAGTCTGACAGTCCCCTTCATCCTTCCCCTCCAGGGCAGAGGGACTTCATGAGGATGTTCCAACACCACACCAAAAAAAAAAGGCAGAATAGAACAAACCTTGAACAAAAAAGTATTGTTTTCCTTTTTTTAATGTTATATATTCTCCTTTTTATTTGTACTGTTTATTAATATTTAATTTAATTGTAGTTTTAAGTTTCTTAAATTGAATTAAGATGTATTTAACGAGAAAAAAAAATAAACACTAACAACAATATTTGTCGAATACCTAATATGATTTAAGAACTGTCAAAATAAAGTACCGAAAATCGGCTGTTTAGTGGCTAATTTCATTTAAGAACTGTCACACTGACGTTGGCAACTTGTCATTAGCGACGAGAATTAACTATAATTATATAACTGGACCGGACAACGCATCAGGGGTAGGCCTCCCACAAGGTGGACCGACGATCTGGTTAAGAGGCTGACATGATGATGATGACGATATAACTGATAACAATGTACCTACTTGTGTTATTGTTAACCCTAGAATCCTACACTATCTGGCGCACATATTATTCCTACTCTGGGGTGCTGGAACACCCCATAATAAAATGCGCGTTCTTAAAATAAAAAAACAATTAATAAAAATACGTTTAATTATAAATAATCAGTAACTTGAGATCACAAATTAACCTTATTACACGAAGTTAAACTTAGTTTGAGCACTTTCCACAAATTTGTACCTGATGCTCCAAACAAATAGGTATTTTGCACCTTTGACACATAGTCTTGGTTTTTCCGTCTTTGGATGTTGGACAAAAGCCATAGTCCTTGTTTTGCTCGATAAGGAATAGCGCTTGTAGGATCTCGTAGTTTTTTGAGGATTGCTGCAAAGGACTCTTCCATATCCCCCCTCAAAGTTGGCATCCGGTACCTATCCTCCAAATGTTTATGTATCAGTTCCAAACCTAATTGTTTCAAAAATGTTCGCCGAAACTTTATATTTGGCTTATTATTTGATCTTGAACACAACCCAGGAATTACAACTAATCCCAACTTCTATTTCTTCGTCGTCACATTCTAGAATAGAGTTTATTACCTCGTCATTCAAACCTCTGACAACCACGTGACACACAATAAATAGACTTCATTGAATTTCACCTACATAACATCTAAAAATATAAGTATTTAATTCATATAAGAGTATTGTTTTAATAAACAATCAAATTCAATAACATATTACATACAAATCCATCAATCGTAATAAATAAAGTAACTTACGATTTTACTACACTGGGGTATTGGCGTACCCCACAGCACTTATACAGGCAACCACATGACGCGGCTCTCGTCACGTTATTGGCGTAACGCAAGAGGTTGACACCAAACTAAAATACTCTGACGAGCGAATGCGTGGACATTAAATAAATTGAGATATTTAGAAAACAAATCGGTGTGGGGTGCACCTGCACCCCTTGTAGGGTTCTAGGGTTAGTGCTCAAAAGTTTCTAGTTATTATTTGTCAATTGTCATTTCGTTGCTAAGCGACGACAATGCGTTTTGTTTTATGCTAAAGCAAACGCATAACATCGCTAAAATCGTAACAAAAAGTCATCATGCCATGAAACAAAACGTAGAAACTACTTTACCGACCTCATAAAATGTTTAACTAAATCAATGCGTTGTTGTTGTTGTGCAAGAGGACGCTAAATACTTTTAAGTTAAATTATTTTATGGTGGTTATTCTGTTCAACAAATTTGAATTAAGGAGTGACTTAAATCAAACATCACGCAAGTGGGCCTTAACTCCAGTAGGCATTTTAAATTTATAAAAAAAAAACGAATTCTCTTAGCTTAAATTCACTAACGCAAACATAAATTATTCAAAAATCAACATCTTCTTAGGCCCACTTGTACAACGATTCTTAAATTGAATTAGGATGTATTTAACGAGAAATCAAAATTAAACACCACTAGCGTCTTGCACAACGAAAAATTTATCGACTAGTATGATTTAAGAACTGTCAAAATTAATTACCGAAAATCGGCTGTTTAGTGGCTAATTTCATTTAAGAACTGTCACACTGACATTGGCCACTTGTCATTAGCGACGAGAATTATCTATAATTATATAACTGGTCTGTGTGGAGAACCTTGGGGGAGGCCTATGTCCAACAGTGGACGTCTCTAGGCTGACATGATGATGATGATGATATAACTGATAACAATGTACCTACTTGTGTTATTGTTAACCCTAGAATCCTACACTATCTGGCGTACATGTTATTCCTACACTGGGGTGCTGGAACACCCCATACTAAAATGACTGTATTTCTTAAAATAAAAATACAATTCATGAAAATACATTTTATTATAAATAATTAGTAACTTGAGATCACAAATAAGCCATATTACATAAAGTTAAACGAAGTTTGGGCAAAGTGCTCAAACTTTTACCTGATGCTCCAAAACAAATAGGTATTTTGCACCTTTGACACATAGTCCTGGTTTTTCTGTCTTTGAACCTTGGACAAAAGCCACACCGTCCTTATTTTGCACGAGTAGGAACAGCGCTTGTAAGATCTGGTAGATTTTTGATGATCGCTGCAAAGGACTCTTTTATATCCCGCCTCAAAGTTGGCATGCGGTTACGGTCCTCCAAATGTTCATGTATCAGTTCCAAACCTAAATGTTTCAGAAATTTTCGCCGAAACTTCATATTTGGCTTATTATTTGATCTTGAACACTTTCAAAGAACCCAGGAATAACAATTGGTCCCAACTTCTATATCTTTGTCGCAGATTCGTGGTCTAGAATAGAGTTTATTTCTTCGTCATTCAAACCTCTGACAGCCATTTGAAACAAAATAAATAAACTTCATGCAATTTCACCTACATGACATTTAAAAATATCAGTATTTAATTCATATAAGAGTATTGTTTTAATAAATAATTAAATTTAATAACATATTACATACAAATGCATCAATCGTAATAAATAAAGTAACTTACGATTTTACTACACTGGGGTACTGGCGTACCCCACAGCATTTATACAGGCAACCCCATGCCGCGACTCTCGTCTCGGAATACCGTGACGAGAGAATACGTCAATAGACGTAACGCGAGCAGTTGACACCAAACTAAAATACTCCAACGCGCGAATTCGTGGATATTACATAGGTTGAGATATTTAGAAAACAAATCAGTGTGGGTGCACCTGCACCCCATGTAGGGTTCTAGTGTTAATGCTCAAAAGTTTCAAGTTATTATTTGTCAATTGTCATTTCGTTGCTAGGCGATGACAATGCGTTTTGATTTATCCAAAAACATACGCATAAAATCGTAACAAAAAGTCATCATGCCATGAAACAAAACGTAGAAACTACTTTACCGACCTCATAAAATGTTTAACTAAGGCTGGTTTTAGTCTTACGCTGACGGCACGCGCACCGTCAGCGCTGATGACCGAGATATATGAACTTCTAGAAAGCGTTTTTGAATGATGCGTAGCTATCAGCGCGCACGGTGGTCAGCGCTGATAGCTACGCAGACGTACGCGTCGCGCGTCGGCCCCACGTAGCTGTCAGCGCTGACGATCGCTCGAGCGCCTCTGCTTTCAGTGAGCGTTTTAGTGTCGAGCGGAGCGGATGTCATCGCGCGTACAGTCATGGCGAATTGCGAAGTGGATACAGGTCGAGTTATCGATGAGTCGTTCAATCAGTGGTATAGGCACGATTCGTAGGCTGCAATGGACCAGTTTATCCTGTATCTTTGCCAGTAATTCGTCAAAAGTTCTATTTGACATTCGAAAGTAATTAAAGAATTTACTTCTGTCAGCCCTCAAAGTGCCATAAAACAAAACAAATTCTCCTGCAACGGCTCTCTGCTCAATCACTGGATGAACATGGAGTCTTCGTCGTCGCCAATTTTTATGTTTTTGGGATAGATAGTACAAAGCAGCAATAATTAATACACTCCGCATTTTGATCGTCGACTGTACAGTAAGGCGGTCAGTACGATATTAATACGAGCCACGCTGAGCCTCAGCGCTGACAAACTACGCGCTGAGCTATGAGCGCTGACGGTCAGCGTGAGACTAAAATCAGTCTAAATCTAAGCGTTGTTGTCGTTGTGCTAGAGGACGCTAAATACTTTTAAGTTAAATTATTTTGTGCTGTTAATTCTGTTCAACAAATTTAAATTAAGGAGTGACAAACGTTACGCAAGTTGTTTTATTCTTAAATTAATTTAAAACTGTAAAATGCTTTCATAAAAAAGTATATACATTTTATAATTAAACTATTTTCAGTTTGCCAGTCTGTGGGTCTGTATCTATATTATTTTTTTATTTATTTTATTTATTAAACTTTTTGCACAATAAAAAAATCATGTACATAGGCGGACTTAATGCCAATGGCATTCTCTATCAGTCAACCTAGGGTGATGCAGAGAAGTCAGTTTGTAGGTGCGTTCCGAATATTAGTAGTTACAAATATAATTAATGCAATTAAAAGATATCGTCAGTATATAAATATAATAAAATAAAATATATAAAAAATGTATGTGTAGGTATATATAACATATATAATAAGATACATGTATGTATATAGATACATGTAATGTAAAAATATATAAGTACATAAATAAATAAAATGTCTCAAGGTGCTGAAGATACTGCCCATTGACCCAAAAATAGTTCACGAACTTTTGCCTTAAAATAAAGCCGATTTCTGCTCATCCTGATCTCAAGAGGAAGCGTATTCCAGAGTTGAACAGACTGAACAAAAAAGGAGGAGTTCACGAAACTGGTTGAATGGGAAGGACATAGAAGAAGTCTGTTATTAGCAGAGCGAAGATCTTTGTTGTGGGCGAGTATATTTTTATGAGTAGCGATTATGAGGCGCATGTTGGACAGGCCTATGTCCAGCAGTGGACTGCAATACGCTGATTTATTGATTGAAAAATATAAGTAAATTGAGGAAGCCCGCAGAGAGCGACGGGCACAAATGTTATTTTTATTTAACCGTTTTTCCCGATCCCGTGAGCGTCCTTAGTGAACCAATTTTTGACTTGAGCGGGCATCGCACCTGCAATTTTCGGTGTGGCAGTCGCTTACGCTCTAGTTTCGCCACTGGGTCGTCAAAGTACCAATAATCTTTTGAAGAGTGTCTCACCCACCTTTTCTGTCTGCCCCTAATTCGCCCCATAGAGTGTTGGCGAGGACAGTCCACAATTGTGTCTTACCCCAATGAGAAAGTAAATACGTCTTTTAAACGTAGAGGAAAAATAATCTTGTATTAAGTCTGTATATTATTTTGCTGCCCTCAGGCAGTAGAATGGTAATACCAAATCTCCAGAAAATTAAGGTTGTGTTTTTAAGAAAACTACTCTTGTTTACGTTAGAACATGTTATTTTGAATATGATATAATATAAATATATTTTATTAACTTAATATATTTATGTTACTAAGTGTAACTGCGATTGTGGCCGTATGATTTCTAGTTTATCTATACAATTGAATAAAGGCCAAAATTATGTGGTAAAGAAAAAGAACAAATTAGTAAAACTATTTATAGATAGATAGATTATAATTGTATCTTCTTTTTTAGGTAGTAGGTTGGATTAAAACACGAGGTAACACTTTGTGTGATCCACAAACTATGGTTTCGAGTTTGGCAGTTTGTGTCCGTTGACTGAATGCTTGCAAATTTTACTAGGTACCTATTTGTAGATAATTGATATGTGACCTTCTATAATGCCCATGTATTGTCTCTTACTTAATAATAATAATAATATAATAAAATCTTTATTTCCATTTGAACCTTACAAAAATAAAACATTCCTATCCCACACACTAGGCATAGCCTGTCCTGTGGGGGTAACAAACGATTTACATTCAAAATCACGGCAAAATAGAATACAACAAAACAAACAAAAATTAAGTTGAAATTAAGTACAAAAACAAAACGAAAATAAAGTTATATTTTAAATGTCTTAAGGATATACAATGGGTGTTTATGTGTGTATGTGTTTGTGTGTAAGTCTGGGTGTGATTGTGTGTGTGTGTGTGTATGTGAATGTGTGTGTGTGCGTGCGTTAGCGCGTGTGTGCGCTGTTGTGTAAGAATATTAGATTGTGTGTGTGTGAGATTGCAGCAGCCTCATTTAATTACCCGCAGCACTTCTTCAGTCTGCGAATAACTCCACTTCAATAACATAGTCGTAATCAGTCTCTTGGTTTCTTTTACAGTGCAGTCTTTTAGATTTAAAATATTTGAGAATTTATTATATATAAATGGATAAAGAAATCTTCCAAAACGGTGCGCAAAAGAAGTAGCAGTACGTATTTTACTTAACTTAAAAATGCGTTTTTTGTATATATCGTTGTAATTGTCAGAATTTATCACATTTTTATGAACAGCAGACACTACCCTGGCAATGTACAGCTTCCGGACACTCAACACCCCAGCCTCTTTATATAGGGCGTCAGTGCGATATCGAAGGGGTTTTTTTAAAGCTGTTTTTAATACTCCTCTCTGGGCTCTTTCAAGAGGTAGGATAAATGATGTAGGTGAACCGCCCCAAGCTAAGATGCAATAATTAATAAGGGACTGGCAGAGAGCCATATACACCATTCTTAGTATTTTACCATTGATTGCATCACGTAAGTTCTTCATTACATATATAACCTTTCTCACCCTCCCACACATTTCAGCCACATGTTCCTTAAATGTGAGCTTCTCGTCTAAAACTACACCAAGATACTTAAGAGAATCTACCCGACTGATTACTTTGCAATCGCAGGTATTGCCTAGCACTTCGAACTTACAGTTAATTGAATGGATCTTCAAGGCAGTTAAAGAGAGAGGTGCGGAAGCAGCCGTCTTGTGGAAGCACAAAAACTTTGTTTTTGACGTGTTGAGGGATAATATGTTGTGATGCAACCAGCTGGATATTGTTGCCATGCCTCTTTCTACATTTCGACAGACACCAAGCCAAGAGCTGTCATGGAAGATAAAAGCCGTATCATCCGCATAACATATGATTTCCGATTTTTGTATTGGAAGGCAGGCGATATCGTTTATGTAAAGCAGAAACAGAGTGGGTCCCAGAATGCTTCCCTGTGGAATGCCATAGGTTACAGGTTTTAAACTACTAGTTACGTCGAAAAGCTTTACACACTGATAACGTCCCGACAAATAATCTGCGAACCAACTCAGAGCCGTTCCTCTTATACCATAGGCTTCCAGTTTCTTCAGTAGAATAGAAATTGGTATGGAGTCGAACGCCTTGGCGAGATCTAAGAAAACACCGATACATTTAGACCCTTTATCTAGGTGAGAGGCTACGATATCAGTGAGAAGAGTAACAGCATCCTCACAAGATCTCCCCTGCCTGAATCCGAATTGACGGTCGTTAATTACGTTATTTTTGGTTAAAAAAGCCACGAGTCTTTTGTTTATGATACGCTCAAGCAACTTTGAAATGCTACCCAGAAGTGAAATTGGGCGATAATTAGTGGGGTCCTCCCTTTGTCCTCCCTTAAATATAGGTACAACCGCTGCAGTCTTCCAGGTTTTAGGGAATGTGCCCGATTCTATGCTCAGATTGAATATAATAGAAAGAGGTTCTGCTATTAGGTGTCCTATACTTTTAAGTATATTGTTGCTTAAGTTATCGAGACCGGGCGAGCTGTCAGATTTAAGATTTTTTATGAGTGAAGTTATATCTTCAGGATCCGTGGGAGTAATAAAAATTGAGTCTAATATTTTTTGTTTAATTTCAATTTTGTCTTTAAGGGATTTTTGAGAGACATTAAGTGTTTCGAATATATTTACGTGTATACCAATAGTTGAAAAATGTTTGGGTACTTTGAGATAAGTTATACATTCAAGAAAAAGACAATTATTTATTTATTTATTTTATTACTTCATATACACAGAGTATATAGGCGGACTTAATGCCATGGGCATTATCTACCAGTCTACCTTAGAGTGGTGCAGAGAGATAAGTAGTAGGTGTATTATATGATGCATCGAAATAATTGTAATTGTATACGATACTTACATAACTATATAATATAAGAAAATACATAAACGAAATACGTACACAATTAATACATAATTACGAATAAAATCACAGATAAATTATACTTAGACTTACATACACGAATAAATAGAAATATACATACATATATACATTAACATAATATATACCTAGTTCAGATAGCGACTTATGATACATTCGCCTCAGCCAACAAGAGTTCCTTTACTTTGGACTTGAATGTGAATTTTGTTTTGGCCATTCTGATCTCAAGAGGAAGAGCATTCCATAAAAGAATGGATTGAATAGTGAAAGAAGAGTGAAGATAATCAGATTTGTGAGAAGGCACCATGAGTTGAAGATTATAAGAAGAGCGAAGATTTCGCTCTCGGTTAGAGCATTAGTATTGAAAGTAAGGAGTCATATACAGAGGAGAAGTAGGGGATGTGAGAATAGTGTATAGAGTAGTGAGAGCACGCAAACTACGGCGCTGACGAATAGGGAGCCATTTTAATTGAGAGCGATAAGTAGACACATGCCCGCCTAGGATACGCACCACGAGATATCACACGCGTGAATGAAGAAATATTGTCGTTATCGGTTAATATCTCGTTTTCTTTAACATGCGCGCCACGATAGACAAGCTTCACGTCGAAGAATTCGCTCTCGTTGCACGAGTAACCGATGTTGCCCTTTGAAACATAGAATGTCAATTACGGCATTTATTTATGTGACCACACCGGTTTAGTTCATTCAATTTGTGCTCAAATGGCTCAAAAGACTTGTATCCACCTCTATAGTTTATCATATAATGTACTATTTGACATTTGTAATTTGTATGTATTGTTTAATTGAAAAGTTGATTACCTAGTTTTAATTCGAAACTGATGTCAATACCTACAAAGTATCAACCAATTAACAATTGTTACTGTGTTGAATAAGAATGAGGTTCCATGCGCAGCTTCGATAATAATGATATTAACTTATCTTTAAATAGACAAGCAGGCCATCTGAATGAGGCTCGTGATCCGTGGCAAGCCTTTCTATGAGAAACAGAGCCATTGGTTTTGTTATACTCCAAAAGGAACTGGATTTCTCTGTCGTTCAACGTAAAAGGGTCACAGTGATCCCTAATTCGCTTTCTTTGCACTTTTCTCGCGTGGCGCTCTTCATATAAGCATAGGTATAAGGTTATTAAATAATTATAATAAGGGACTGCCATTTTCTTTGTTGTTTTAAAGAAATATTTTTAGTTGCTCGTGTAGTTCTCGTCGTATGAAAGCATGACGACTATTATTACTATTTTAGTTGTCAAAATTTGTCATAATCGAGTAATATTGGGCCGTCATGTTAGGATTCGTCGAGAGAAATGCCACAGATAAGTAAAAACGTCTATTATAGCTACATTTGACATAACGAGTCGAATCGTGTGTGTAACCATGTTAGAGTCGGCGAGTTAATAGAGATAATCGTCATAAACACGAGTAAACGTGTAGAGATAATTTTCTCGTGGTGCGTATGCTGGACGGGCTGGTCATACTTACGAAGATTAAAAATGAATCGAATGCAGTTATTCAGAAGACGGTCAAGTTTATTGAGGAGATCTGCATTCAGGTCTCAGTAACATACATCACCATAGTCGATCAGTGGGAAAACTAAAGTCTGCACAAGCATTGTCTTAGTCTTGGCAGGGAGGAAGTTTTTTAGGCGGTAGAGAGCGCGTAGAGCGCATTCCACACTTACATTGGAGTAAATCTGCAAGTAGTCGGCATACAGATGGTAGGAGCACTGAAAATGTTGAGTAAGGAGGTTTATGAAAATAGAAAATAAAAGAGGAGAGAGAATACCGCCTTGAGGAACGCCAGATGTGACGT
The DNA here is from genome assembly GCA_944739405.2 of Euclidia mi. Taxonomy (NCBI): domain Eukaryota; kingdom Metazoa; phylum Arthropoda; class Insecta; order Lepidoptera; family Erebidae; genus Euclidia; species Euclidia mi. The sequence continues at coordinate 16,764,704 of OX123195.2, forward strand.
CGAGCCATCCCGAAGATGACTCATCGAGGCGGACAGACTGTTGACGGCCTCGAAGATAAGTTGAGAACCAATCCAGTGCCCCAGCCGATACCCTGAGATGGGAGAGGAAAGATAAAAGGACATCGTGACTGACGGTATTGAAAGCATTTGAAAAATCGATCAACACTAGAACAGTGATTTCGGTGTTTTCCATAGCCTCTCAAATATCGCCAGTCACTTTAAGAAGGGCAGAGGTAGTGCTGTGACCAGGCCTGAAGCCTGACTGAAATGGACTCAGCAGATTATTGTGTAAGACAAAACGAGACAATTGTTTGTTCACACAGGCTTCAAGCACTTTGGATAGGAAGGGTAAGATTGAAATTGGACGGAAGAGTTGAGGAAGGGTAGGATTGGGGATTTTAGGCAAAGGAATTTGATGGGCTTTGCGCCACAAGGAAGGAAATGTACCGGAGACAAGTGAAAAGTTTATGATGTGGGATATTGCCGACAGGACCTAATCTAGGATCATTGTGATCATACGACGGCTAATGTTGTCGCATCCCACAGCATTGGACCTTATGGAGAGGATTATCTTTTTGATCTCAACCGGAGACTCTGGAGAAAAGAAGAAAGATTCTATTTTGGGTTGTAGCCCGGCTAAATAATTGACAGTGAGACTCGTAGTTTGGTGATCCAGTGAATCAGAAGAGGTGAAATGTTTGTTGATATCATCCAAACTAAGAGTCCCATGGTAGTCAAAACGCCGCTGTTTGCCAATACCTAGTGTTCCAAGGAACTTCCAGATATTGGCAGCTGATGAAGAGCTGATATTATCGTGAATGTGTCGGCGTTTAGCATTGCGTACCATCTGATTCCACCGATTCCTTACAGACTTAAATAGTGCCCAGTTCTCGTCATTACTGTCTCTTTTATATCTCCGATGTGCTCGGTTTCTACGGCGCATTGCCATCCGAACACCTGTACCCGAACATCGTATAGACCGCAAACAGCCTCATTGAAGAGGTTAACCTTTTCGTCCACCGTTGAGGCAGATAACATGTTGTCCCAGTTCAACCCAGAAGCGTCCTCACTGAGTTTATTCACATCGATACCACCAAAACAACGCCTGTGCAGAACTTTGGGGGGACTTAGGAGGTTTTAGACGTTATGCAAGGAAAATGAGGTCATGATGGGAAAATCCTGGTGCGGAAAGTTGGCCATGGGATGCAACTAAGGAAGGATCAGAGGTGAGGATTAAGCCCAGCCATGTGTCCTCGCCATTGCTATTGTGGTGAGTTGCTTGCAAAGGTAGTATGTGGAGGCTGGCTGACTGAACGACGTCAAGTAATCTGCGGGAGCGACTGGAATGTTGGGAAAGGAGATCGGTGTTAAAATCGCCCATGATGATGTGATGTGAGTTCTCTGACCCTAAAGATTCCAGAATCGGTTCGAGACTGGAGAAAAATTCAGCACAAGGTGGACAATAGACGACGCCAAGGACGGTTTTAGCCGACTCGACTTCGACCTCAAGAAATAAGTACTCCGCAGGCGAAGAAGCGAGTGATGAAGAAGACAAAATTTTATACGTAAAGGCACTGCGGAGGTAGATTGCACCACCACCTCTCCTACCAACCCGGTCGTTACGTATAAGAACGTACCCCGGTAGAGAGTAAGAGGTGGAAGGAAGAGATGGTGTAAGCCAACTCTCAGAGACCAGAATGGCGTGTGCGTTAGAGTTGGAAAACCCTTCCAACAAACCACTATAGTGACTTGGTATGCTCTGCGCATTTATGTGGCAAACGTTAAACAACGACCGACTTCGTTGCGCAAATACATTTTGCAGGTAGTCACATAAGGTACCATCCGCAGAACAGAAACTCTCGTTGTCAGAAGATGAAATTGACTCATTAGCCGAAAGATATGTATCAACGTCCATCATATAAAATGTATGTAATAAAATATATGGAATAATATATGTAGTAAAATAACAAAAAAAAACTAATATATAAGATATTCAATATAAAAATATATAAATTATTTTGTATACACGATAAATTAAAAGTTACTGTCTTCTCTGCACCACCCGCCAGCAAACACACGCAACAAAAAAAAGTAATAACAGAAACAAAAATAATTTAAAACGATAACAAAACGTATTACAACCTTTTCACAAAGAATACAACAAACAACACCAAAGAAAACATTGAAATTATAATTTCTGAACGTATCAATAGGCTGTCAAATGTCAATGTCAAACTTACCTCACAATTCACATTGTGATTTTGATACAGCGATTAGAAAAAAAAAACAAACAAACTAAACATACATTCTAAACAATGAAATAAGTGAATAAAATTGAAGAAAGAGTATATAGAAAGTAGTAGAACAGCGCTGATAGTTTATTTACGCGCCTTCGAGGTTGTGTTCGTAACAGCCCCGGCGCTGCTCTTGCTCACGGACGCAGATACGCTTGCCTGCCTGGGTTATTTCTGGAACAGTCTGTCCAGGTCGTCTGAAGTTGTTACCTTATGGCGAGTGCCATCCGACGCCTTCACCATGATGACACCGTCTTGTATCCAACAGGCACGGATCCCGAAATGTTGCCGAGCCTTGCCGAAGATACCCTGCCTTGATCTCGTCAGGAACTCCTTCACCGTCACGGATGTGCCCTTCAGCTTTGTCTTGGCTCTCCAAACTGCAGACCTCAAGTCCTTTCTAGCAAACCAGGCTAGGACTGGCCGATGATGGGCATCAGATGAGGCGCCGATTCTGTGGCATGCAGTGAAGCTATCACCTGATATACCGGGAAGATCCATTTTTTTAACTACTTTCAGTAGTGAAGCCTTACAGTCTTCCTTGTCAACCTCGGGCACTCCAAGGAATATAAGGGCCTTGCGCCTGTGCCTGGTCTCCATTACATCAATTGCCTGGGTGCATTCGTTCACTTGCTTGCGTAGAAGCCTAAGCCATTTTCTGTCTTAGTAATGGTTTTCGTGGTCGTTTTAAAGGGAAAACAGAGATTATAAAAACATTTAAAAAATCCAAAAAGGAATTGTAGGCATTATTTGCATCTAAGGCGTCATAAACATCTGACAAAGTAAGGTTACTAATACAATTTTTGAAAATATCTATATTTTCTCTACAGTAGTTTCTGCGCCTAATTTTCCAAGATTTCATGGCACAAGTTTTTTTTACTGGACATTTCAAAAGCTGTGTGGTATGATCCGACAACCCAAATTCAATAATTTTCCGGTAGGAGTTGGTTGGTATTTATTCTGCAGCACACGCAAGCAATGCAGCAAATGTATGAGGCGCATTTGTAGTGAAGATCAGGAAGGTGTGTGTTCTGATTGGTCGCCAATAGAACAGTCTATTCCGAATTATTTAATTATGTGATTAATACCATTGCTAGTGATAAACTTTAAGGTAAATATTACGTTCCTAAATAAAAATAAGACTATGGCATCTCAAGCCTGCCAAATATTGATAATTTTGAAGTAGTTTTAGTATATGTTTGATATTATAAATAAGAAGAAAAATGTTGATTTATTTTATGTTCCATTCTGATTATAACAAAAATATCTATAAATTAAACAACGAGTTTTATTAATTTGTTTCCTTCTTCATAGAATTAATTGATCTTCAAATGGGCTACACCTGTAGCCCGCGCGTGCTTTCAAGGAGTATAAATGGGTGCGTGCACTCTAGTGTTAAAACTCCAAGGTATTTCAAAATGGCCGTTCTTAAAATTGGGGTCATGAACACGAAGAACAGGAGTTTTTGTGATTGCAAATATGAGCCTTAAGTACGAATGAGTCAAAGACCTGCGAGGGAGTAGATTTCAAATAAAAGGGAATATAAACAGTTTTTTTAAGATTTAATGTACGTACATTAGAAAGCCAACCCATCATAGTTCCAGTTCCAAGACCAGGTCTTACCGTGCGCCACTAGTACCGTGTCATCTGCATACGAGTAAATAGAGCAGTTTTTGAGAGGTAAGTTACAGAGGTTGTTGATGTAAATTAAGAACAATGTTGGGCCAAGAATTGAGCTTTGAGGCACGCCAAAGTTCAGTGATTTAGTGTCGCTGATGACATCACCTATTTTGGTACACTGTGTACAATCACTAAGATAGTCCTTGATTAGTTTGTGCGTGTGACCACGAATTCCAATTGATTCTCGAATTCAAATTATTGATTTTTAATTACTTTGTTCAAGAGATGAGGAACAGACACAGTATCAAACGCCTTCGAAAGGTCCAAGAATTTGCCCAGCCATTTTGACCTGGCGTCAAGTTTCGAGACCTTTTGTCGATTTTCCCGTTATAAATCCGTATCAATTTGGCGCCAAGAGTCTATTGGATTCCAGGAAACCTATCAATCGACGGTTGATAATTTTTTCGAGAATTTTGGAGATGGTAGGCAGGACGGATATCGGCCTATAGATGTCAACACTGTGTCTGTCCCACCCTTGAGAATTGGGTGGACAATAGCTTTTTTAAGTGATTCCCTACATCAGTAGGGAAGCAGCCTGATGATAGTGATAAATTACAAATACGGGTTATAACTGGCACAAGCTCAGGCAAACATGATTTTAAAATTGTATTATTGGTGAGATACCATCCCCTCCGGGCGCAGCATCTGTGCTAAGACCAAGAATAAGTTGTTGTACCTCTTGTTCGTAAAAGCACTATTGAATTGATTGTATTTGCTATCCTAGGGCTCTCATATGTTGTATAACTGGAACTAAACTTAGCCGCTAATTTCTTACCAACGCACGTTTGCAAAATAGCCATTAACAGCATTGACAGATGACATATCATTATTAGTAATACACAAAAGTTCTTTGGAGGATGTCATATTACTGTTAGTGTTTTTGATATTCTTTATGACCTTCCTGGCTTTGGGGTTATTTCTGGCTTTCATAAATTCGATTTTTTCATAACCTGTCTTTAAAATTTTAAGTAGTTTATTACAGAAGTTGCGATATCTTGTGTAAGTGACTTTAAGAGTGTAATTATTTGGGTGTTTTACTAAATCGGATGATAGATCAGATATACATACATACATATACTCACGCCTTTTTTCCGTCGGGGTAGGCAGAGACAACGGAATGCCACTTGCATCTATCCTTACAAACCTCACGCGCTTCCTCTACATTCATTACTCTGTTCATACATGCTCACCGGTTCCAGGTGCTTCAGACCTCACAGATCAGATATATTGAAATATATTATATACTAATAGATATATGTTCGAAGAGCCTAAACTACTGAAGCGAGAAACAATGACAACAAAATTTGGACAAAGGGTTCCTTTTACGACTTATGATGTCAGGATTTTTTATATTTTATCTCTAGGGAAGTGAATTTGTTTAAAAAGTCGGCGATCTGGAAGTTAGTGAAATTGTATTCAATTCTTAACAATAACGTCATCTCTAGTACCTGTTTCATCATCATCATCATCATTAGCCTGCCCTAGTCCACTGCTTGATATAGGCCTCTCTAATATATTTATATTTAATGATATTTTAAAGAGATAGGTGATGTCGGGCACATTTGACAATATCATTCAATCGTGAGCTATTTATAACAGTAATACATCTGTCCGTAAATAGTTCCCTTGTGAGAAATACATCACGACTATGTCCAGCTAAGTATCAGAATATAATTTATTTACACGCCTTTGTTCAGAATTTTATTCAAATTGTATCCGAGCTACTATTCATATGAAAACAAAGGTGAACTACCTCTATTCAATGGAGAGGAGGAATAATTCAACGAATGAAGCACCTGTTTTTTATTTAAAGGCTTTTTTATATAGCAACACTAACACCATTACATTAGGAATATCAACTATCAGTTACACGTACTACAATATTATGTACAGTGTGTCGATATGCATTTTCAAAATATTTTCAGAGGTAAATATACTACTATAACTGCATACAAATACATGGAAAAATAACTCACTAAAACTTAAAAAAATATTTTCGTGGTCATTTATTTAAAAATCAACTCAGTGTATTAACCGCCCGCCGCACTGTGGGCTGAAATCAGCGTTTCATAGACATTCAAATATTTTTTTTGTAAAGTGTCATTATCTTTCACATGGTATGCTAGAGGAGACTAATTACATGCCTAAACATATATTTTTTATAAAATGGGTACGAAAAGGGAAGTCTGAGAATATTTTCTTTAAAAATTAACAGCGCACCTCAGGCCGTGATACCGAGTATGTCAAAAAATCCAAAATAATTCAAGGGTTAATACCCTAGAAGGGAATTAGGGCCAATTGTGCGATAACAGAGTTATCGTATTTTTTTATGTTATCTCCATACAAATTTTCAAGAAAAAGTTCTCAAACTTCCGTTTACGTACCCATTTCATAAAGAATATATTTTAAGGCATGTAATTAGTTTCCTCTAGCATTCCATGTGAAAAAAAATTCACTTTTAAAAGATTTATTTTAATGTCTATGAAACGCTGATTTCAGCCCACAGTGCGCCGCTCAACTGATCGCTGCGAGCTCATTAACACACACAAGCACACGTACCTACCGTGCAGCCTTATTCTGCACCAGTCAACAGTTTATTCTGATTTACTATCGAAGTAACATTTAATGAAAGTAGTATCTTATGTCATCATAGACTGTTTGAAATAATTTTAAGTGAATAAGTATACTGCCTTTGTTGCGGTATTAAAATATTTTACAAATGCAGATCAACATAATATTGTATATAATATTTTTGACTGTACGGATGGCATAGTGGTTTACATGCTTGCTTTTGCCGCTTTACTACGCCGAGTGCGTGGGTTCGATCTCCACACGAGAGAATGCTTTGTAACAATCAATCAAACAATCTTCTCTAGACAGATGCCAAATTTCTAAGACATTCACGAAACCTGTTAATCCCCGGGATGGTTCTACCCAAAATCCCGTGAAGCATAAACCTTTATAAATAGGAGTTGTGAATGTTTGTGTAACAAGTCGAGCTAACTCTTATGTAACGTTGTCTTAAGTCGCGTCTTAAGCCGGGACAAAGGCTGAGCGGATGTGTGTCCAGAGTCCCGGCCGCACTTCCGGCAAAATGGCCGACGGCGACGTTAGTTCTATCTATTGTTACGCAAACTTGTTATTGAGATGCTTAGATTATGTAATTGTAGTGGAAATTAAGGTTCTGATTAGAAGTTCTAATGAAACCTTAACTATAAGGTATTGTGGTGGAAAGGTTTCGGTTCTGTAATTGGAAGGATATTTATCCACCGTAATATTGTCGTTTATATTTGGTATTGGCAATGTTGTGAGGTGCTGGTTAAATTAGAACACGGAATTCGGAAAATAAGGCATGAAAGCTTCTAAAACTATTGCCTGCTGACGCAAAGCGAATATGTTTATTTGCGCACTAAAACTAAAATTACTTAACTAATTCGTTTACTTAAAGTTTGCCTTACCTATTTTGTTCTAGAACTATTAATTTAATTAATAGTGCTCATGTAATGAATTCCTGGTATTAAGTCAGGCTTACGTGCAATAAAAGTAAGTCCAACACTGTCACTTTACATTTCAGATTCATCAGACAAAATTATAATAAGAATCACCAAGCTTTCGAACTTCTGAAGAACCACGATAATTTATATTACCTTGTGCAACTTTAATCAGAAATATATTAAAGAGAGAGCTAGCAGAAAGGAATTCGACTTTCTTAATTAACAGAGCGAGTGACTAAATCTATATAATTTTTCTTGTTCATACAAATTAATGCCGATAGTGGCGGTGGCTCGACTATCTCATTGAACTAATTTTGATACACTAAATTACGGATTAAGGCTGAATATGAGACCGAAGAAGCAACCAAAAGAGTTTCAGTTTTCTCCTTAACATACATATTTTGTTTGCTGCACCAAAATAAAACCACAAACTAACGGTGATTGCAAGTGAAAAAGAACTCTTGCTATACAATAGTCAGGACGCAGGTGACAGAATTTTTCCAACAGGTTCGTATTACCAATAGCTAGACAAACGCGTAATTTTCTACGAAACAAAGACTGAAGCAAACCTTGCTCTCTTTGTCTTTACAATCTATTTTGCAGACTTTACGGTTTATTTTTGAATCACACTATTGCAGATTGTGCACGTTGATCGTTTTCTGGAAACTAGTTGATAATATTGAAATTAAACTACAGTTTACGGATTTTATCGCGATGTATTGGTTTCACTAAGTTATTACATTTGAAACTAATGATCTAGAAACTATATTTTTAATTTATTACTAGCCAACGTTTCGAATTCTTTACAGAATTCATGGTCACGGCAAACTGAGGTGATATTTGTCTTTTTCTTGGATGTATAAGTTATCTCAAAGTACCCGAACATTTTTCAACTAAGTACTGGTGTTACTATTTACGCAGAATGAGCTCACAGTGTCCTTAGGTCTTCTGGTGACTTTGTCCTTCTTGGGTTTCATTAGCCTTATGACAGGGTCCCAAGCTGGAGGAACATTCCAACCATCTTCCATATTGAAATTAGGGTGTTTTTTAATTTCAATAGCCTCTCGTATCATCCTTGGAAGAAAACGGTGTTCTTTTGCGAGTATCTGTGGTTCATCAAATCGCAGGTAGTGGTTGGGTCCTTGTTCCACATGTTCACACACAACAGTTTTTTGAGCGTTTATGTTTTATGTCAGCTATATGTTCTTTGAGTCGAATGCCTATGTTTCTCTCACTCTCTTGGTGTGTCTGTGACAAGAAACACCTGGACGCTGAGCTTCAACATGTCAGGCAAGTTCTGCAAGACAACAAGCTCCGACCGCCGCGCCACTGTCACAGATCCCAGAAGAAAGAAAAACCAGCCACAGTAGAAAGACAACCTGCTGTCGTCCCATACATCAAGGGCGTGACCGACAAAATTGGCGACATCTTGAAGCGAGCTTCTATCAAAACTTACTACAAGCCGCCAACGAAGATCAGTCAATTATTACCATCTGTCAAGTGTCAGTTACCCTTGCAAGAGGCCGGTGTCTACAAAATTGACTGTGAATATGGGCTCTCATACATTGGACAAACCAAGAGAAACATAGGCATTCGACTCAAAGAACATATAGCTGACATAAAACATAAACGCTCAACAAAGTCTGCTGTATGTGAACATGTGGAACAAGGACCTAACCACTACCTGCGATTTGATGAACCACAGATACTCGCAAAAGAACACCGTTTTCTTCCAAGGATGATACGAGAGGCAATTGAAATTAAAAAACACCCTAATTTCAATAGGAAAGATGGTTGAAATGTTCCTCCAGCTTGGGACCCTGTCATAAGGCTAATGAAACCCAAGAAGGACAAAGTCACCAGAAGACCTAAGGACACTGTGAGCTCATTCTGCGTAAATAGTAACACCAGTACTTAGTTGAAAAATGTTCGGGTACTTTGAGATAACTTATACATTCAAGAAAAAGACAAATATCACCTCAGTCTGCCGTGAACATGAATTCTGTAAAGAATTCGAAACGTTGGCTAGTAATAAATTAAAAATATAGTTTCTAGATCATTAGTTTCAAATGTAATAACTTAGTGAAACCAATACATCGCGATAAAATCCGTAAACTGTAGTTTAATTTCAATATGTAACATTCGCGTAAACCCAAGAAGATACTATGTGAACCAGTACGGACTGGAAACAGCAACAAAAATACGCTGGTTAGAAGATCGACAAACCAAGCGCGCAAGATACATAACATCTTTAAATTTCTTGAAGAGATGCCGGGATCACGATCTCATCCCTACATGCTGCAAGATATCAGCCAAGAAGGACATACGTGGGAGCGCTAAGATCTTAAAACAGGCAAGTCAAAAGTTACTCATACAAAAGATCCATGAACACCGAGCTGACTTACGCAGAATAAATAGAAATGTTGAGAATTTATCTAACGAAATATACAGATTGATAACTTCATTTGATTTTAAACAATGCAAAGATGCAATAAACAACAGAGAAACATCAAAATATTATGCGTGTAAACGTAACAAAATTCAAAAATTTGAAAAATTACAACAAAAATCAAATGACCAGTACAACATGAAACAGAACGTTTTCGCACGGACCAATCACACGCTACCGTCCGCCCATAGACAAACAGTTGTCAATCTGTCAAAACACACGTTAGATCAAAAAACCGAGAAAGTACTTAGCAGAGGTTTAAATTACGCGATAACTCCATCAAGAATACCGTATGAAACCATTATTTGCAACGTTGAGGATTGCCTAGTCAAAAACAATGTGAGTAAGGAAGATTTCGAGGCCATACGACAGGACGTTTCTGCTGTATTACGTCAATCGAAAGTGCCGGCAAGGAATCTACCAAAGACCGAATATCTCGCACTGAAGAAGTTACAAGCTAGGCCTGAACGTACAGTACTCCGAGCAGATAAAGTAAATGCAACGGTAGTGATGGACACGTCCGAGTATAAACAAAAAATGGAACATCTTTTGTCGGATGAAAGTACCTACAAGTTGGTTAAGTCAGACCCTATGAACAAAATACTCAAACAAACTTGTGATATTGTTAAGAAATACTCCGAAAAACTTAATTTGGACGTGAAATATTTAATACCATCATGTGTAAAACCTCCTCAAATGTATGGGCTACCAAAAATACACAAGGAAAACGCTCCTCTGCGCCCGATAGTTAGTCAGATAGGCGCACCAACTTACAGACTGGCTCAACATATGGCAAAGATTCTCTCACCGTTCAGAGGCAATACGAGAGCACATGTGAAAGATTCCTACCATTTTGTCAGTGAAATCAAACACCTACATCTCTCTGACAAGGAAACTATGGTTAGTTTTGATATACAGTCATTATTCACATGCATACCAGTACATGACTGTGTAGAAATTACTAGAAGGAAGCTGACAGAAAACAACATGCCTGAGGAATATGCAGAAATACTCAAACACTGCCTGACAACGGGCTTTCTATTATGGGACAAGAAATACTACATACAAGTAGACGGTGTAGCAATGGGCTGTCCAGTATCGCCTGTTGTCGCTGACATCTTCATGGAGGACTTCGAGGCGCGAGCCCTGCAGACTGCCACCATCACACCGAGGTTCTACAAGCGGTATGTAGATGACACTTTCACAATTTTACCAACAGATAGTGTTATTGCTTTTCTAAACCATCTTAATTCTATTAATAACCAAATACAATTCACAATGGAATTAGAGGCAAACAATTCTTTAGCTTTCTTTGATGTACTTGTCATCAGGAATAAAAACAACTCCTTAAGCCAAACTGTGTATAGGAAAAAGACCCGTACAAATAGGTACTAAAACGGTGAATCTCACCACCATCCTTAACAGTTAGCTACTGTAGGAATGTCTCTGTTTCAGAGAGCCCGCGGGATCTGTGACAAGAAACACCTGGACGCTGAGCTTCAACATGACAGGCAAGTTCTGCAAGACAACAAGCTCCGACCGCCACGCCACTGTCACAGATCCCAGAAGAAAGAAAAACCAGCCACAGTAGAAAGACAACCTGCTGTCGTCCCATACATCAAGGGCGTGACCGACAAAATTGGCGACATCTTGAAGCGAGCTTCTATCAAAACTTACTACAAGCCGCCAACGAAGATCAGTCAATTATTACCATCTGTCAAGTGTCAGTTACCCTTGCAAGAGGCCGGTGTCTACAAAATTGACTGTGAATGTGGGCTCTCATACATTGGACAAACCAAGAGAAACATAGGCATTCGACTCAAAGAACATATAGCTGACATAAAACATAAACGCTCAACAAAGTCTGCTGTATGTGAACATGTGGAACAAGGACCTAACCACTACCTGCGATTTGATGAACCACAGATACTCGCAAAACAACACCGTTTTCTTCCAAGGATGATACGAGAGGCTATTGAAATTAAAAAACACCCTAATTTCAATAGGGAAGATGGTTGGAATGTTCCTCCAGCTTGGGACCCTGTCATAAGGCTAATGAAACCCAAGAAGGACAAAGTCACCAGAAGACCTAAGGACACTGTGAGCTCATTCTGCGTAAATAGTAACACCAGTACTTAGTTGAAAAATGTTCGGGTATTTTGAGATAACTTATACATTCAAAAAAAGGCAAATATCACCTCAGTCTGCCGTGAACATGAATTCTGTAAAGAATTCGAAACGTAGGCTAGTAATAAATTAAAAATATAGTTTTTAGATCATTAGTTTCAAATGTAATAACTTAGTGAAACCAATACATCGCGATAAAATCCGTAAACTGTAGTTTAATTTCAATATGTAACATTCGCGTAAACCCAAGAAGATACTATGTGAACCAGTACGGACTGGAAACAGCAACAAAAATACGCTGGTTAGAAGATCGACAAACCAAGCGCGCAAGATACATAACATCTTTAAATTTCTTGAAGAGATGCCGGGATCACGATCTCATCCCTTCATGCTGCAAGATATCAGCCAAGAAGGACATACGTGGGAGCGCTAAGATCTTAAAACAGGCAAGTCAAAAGTTACTCATACAAAAGATCCATGAACACCGAGCTGACTTACGTAGAATAAATAGAAATGTTGAGAATTTTTAACTTATACATTCAAGAAAAAGACAAATATCACCTCAGTCTGCCGTGAACATGAATTCTGTAAAGAATTCGAAACGTTGGCTAGTAATAAATTAAAAATATAGTTTCTAGATCATTAGTTTTAAATGTAATAACTTAATGAAACCAATACATCGCGATAAAATCCGTAAACTGTAGTTTAATTTCAATATGTAACATTCGCGTAAACCCAAGAAGATACTAGTGGATAATAGTGACAGATTGAATAATAGTAAAATAAATATTATAATATAATACCTTATGCTAATGCTGACGATGCATTCATGACGAATAAAAAAAAATCAAAAAGAGATTTATAAGAGACCTAGTTTTTCTGTTGCCTATAATATAAAAGGAGCGATAGCCGAGTGGAGAGACCGACAGACTGGCACGCACCAATGACTTTTCGAAGTTAAGTGCGTATTAAATTGTTAATTATCGCTTGCTTATCGGTGAAGGAAAACATCGTGAGGAAACCTGCATGTCTGAGAGTACTCCATATTGTTCTCGAAAGACATGTGAAGTCTGCTAACCCGCACTTGGCCAGCGTTGTGGACTATGGCTTTACCCTTCTCATAGTGAGAAATGGCCCACGGACCATTTCTCACTATAAGTGGGACAGTATACCCAGCAGTGGGACAGTACATAGGGCTGTTGATGATATAATATGAATTCATTTATTTAGATAAGAAAATAAAGTCTCAAATTTTTACATTTTGTCATTCGTTTACTTAAAATAATTAGGATTACCAAAGTCGACATTACCTATACGTCAAAGTAATCCTTGATGACTCCGGTCTGGTTTGATAAAATTTAAATTAATTAGTTAATGAACTGTGGTATCTTTTTATCAGTTACATACAGGTTTAAGTGTTACAGTTTGACGTCAAAGAAATTTGCAATTCAAACGTGAGTGGGTTATCGAATTCACGTTATTTAATCGTATACATAATACATAGTTTCTTTATTGTCAGTCAGTATCGCTGATCACAGGAATACTGCCTGGCTCTGTAAAGTAACGTCAGGTAATAGTGAAAATGTAGTTCTAGATCTTTCGGTTATTTTTTTTTTTTTTTCAGTCTCACGTCTGTATCTCCGGTAGGCAGAGGTGTAAATATTACACCCACATTTCGCCTTGAATTTTTAGGTTCCACTATCAAATTGCCGTTACCTGTCATGTCACCAGACTCCGGGCTGCTACTGAGCATTCGGAAAAACCCAGTAACACTTTTGCCCGACCCAGGAATCGAACCCGGGACCTCCGATCAGCAGTCGCATACGCTATCCACTGGACCAAGGAGGCAGGCTTTCGGTTTAAATAAAGAGTAAATCTTGATTTAATTTAAACTTTCTTATGTTTAGTTATATCAGTGACTAGAGGACGCCAGCAGCTACGCCTGCATTTTGTTCAAATTTACCCGTTTTGGCTGATCCCGTGGGAATTTCGGGAAATCCCTTCTTAGTGCACCCCTACGGTCCCCAAGGAACATACATGCCAAATTTCAGCTTCCTGCGCCCAATAGTTTCGGCTGTGGCGTGTCTGTCAGGCAGTCAGTAACGCAAGGATTTTATATATAAAGATAAAATAGCCTGCGGTCCATTTTAACGTCATGGGAATCAACACACAATGGCTTGGGTTAGTTTTCTTAGAAATTAGTTTTCAGAAGATGCTGAACTAAGAAAAAAACTGAAAATTAAATTAGCGTCATGGAACTGCAGATAGTAGAGCAAAGCGCAATTGTACGAAAACTGTTGCTTTTTTTAAGACTATTCTCGCACTAGGATTGTATGCGGGGTCGTGGGGCTCTTTACAAATATTCAAACAACGGATGCAAGGAACACTTAAACTAGGAAAAAATTGTGGATCCCACATAGCGTTGTTCCGTGTGGGAACTAGGTACTTAAATCACTATGTGTACTTAGAAAAAGAAAAGTAACGAAAAAGAATCAACATGTATATTAATAATTTCGTCAAGGGGTACGGTAGAATCGATCGAAACCTTAGCTAAACAATCTCTAGTCGACAACATATATCCGCAAAATTCGGATTGTCGACTATTTTGTTAAATTTTAATGGTTCTGACAGTCAAATATGGTCAAATCGCAGTCGCCATATTGGCCACCGAAACGACACTGTCAACCATGAACGGATAACATGTTGAGTAATATTAAGTAGTTTGTATGTGTAAATACTTTTTGCAGTTATATTTCAGTGTAAATAGTTAAAACGACAATTATTATCGAAGTATCAGTCTAATATAGGAGATTTTTGTTACTCCGAATTTACGCGAGCGCAGCCGCAAGCAAAAGCTCGTTTTTATTATAAACACGCAATAAAAAGTGGACGTACGTTCGAATTTCTGTGCACGTGTATAATGTTCTTAAAGTAGCGAACCCACTGATGAAACCAGTAAGACAAAAAACTTAACCGTTAAGTAAAAAAATTGCACAATGATCTCACGGTTCGAACAAGCCCTGTTGAGCTGTAGTAATGGGCTCAATGACAGCTCTTAGCTTCAGAATCACCAAAGGTTGCTTGGTAGAAAATGCCTGCAGCATTAAGTCCGTCTCTGTACAGTTCTTGCAGGAAGTTTTACAATAGTTTAAGTGTTCATCAAATTGTTTACAAAGATTCTTCTAAAATATGGAACAGTTCCAGGGCACAACACTGAGAGCCATGTTTGACATTCTTTACTATGTGAGCAACAAATAGTTACATGAGGATGTTAGTATTTATAAAGTCAAACAGGATATTGCTAGCGAGTAAAATTTATTTAAATTCAATAAAAGAAATACATTATATTCAATTTATAAAGGCCATTTTATTCCTTCGTGACTAAATTCACATGCACCAATTTTATTAAGAAGACAATGAAAATGACTTCTATTAACCTGTGGCGTACGATCGTGAACGATTACCTGTAAAAGTATAATTCATTTTAATTAGTTACATTATATACATATAATAGTGCAAATTAAGTATATTTTTCTAACATGGATTAGAATTCGGGTGCTAATTTCTTCATCGAAATTTGTTACCAAAACAGTGTTTTGAGGAACTGTTGTAAATATAAACTTTTAGCTGAGTTCAATATCTTTGTAGTTTGTATTTCTCCTGACGGATAGTACTAATTATATCGAAGCAGAGTGTGGCCAGGTTTTTCTTATTGTTAATTTTTATCTTCAGAGAGAGGGAGGCTTCTACTATTCCAGTTAGCCGGGTTACTATTCATGATTTAACCAGCTTAGCTTTACCATGCAGAAAATAACTAAGGCTGCGCCGATTTTGATACAATTATTTGCTGCACTACTTTATTTCTAAATATTAATATTAAATATATTAGTGTGGACAGACATTAATTAATGGATGGTCAGTTAATGGATACTTACTGCAATTTCTGCGCAAGACGCATCGATTCACGGGTTGGTCGTACACATAGTTTGGCTTGCACGAGCACCCTTCCTCACAAGCCAAAGTGCATGCTTGGTTACGACAGTTATTCACGCATAGGTTGCTACATTCGCTGGGAACGGCATTCGGAATACCTTCACACGATTGCTGCTGGGATCCTAGGAAAATTCTATTGTATTAGTTTCTTTTAAAGTCAACACAAGGCATAGGTACGATCCATAAATTGTTGTTTCGAGTGTAGGTACACTCGGAACAACAATTTATGGATCATACAAAGAGTTGTCTCGTGTGGGAATCGAACCCACAATAACACACGGTGCAGTGCTAGACGGCCGCTTAAACCATAAAGCCAACGCGCGGTTTAGTCAGTCAATTAGTTAAAGATCTATTTGTTGTGTGGTGTGTCTTTGACTGACAGAGTAAAGAATTGTGTGACAAGAGAGTGTTGTGGGATAAAAGAAGATGTAGTGACAAGCATCGAGAAAGGTATGCTAAGGTGGTTTGGACACGTGGAGAGGATGGCGATCGATGACGAAAGATTGACCAAGCAGATATACAAGGCAAGTGTGAATGGCTCAGGACGAAGGGGAAGACCTAGGCGGACGTTCTCTGACCAGATTGGAGACCCTTAAAACAGGATAGGTTAGAAGTATCTTGAACAGAAGAGCATGCATGAGGATTCTGATGGAAGTGAATGATGTGAGTGAAGATGGTTTGGACGCATGGAGAGGGTGGATGACTGACCAAGAAGTTATATATTGCAAGTGTGAATGGGACAGGCGGAAGGGGAAGACCTAGACAGACGTTCTCTAACCAGATTGGAGACATTCTAAAAAAAGGTCCGGTTAGAAGTACCCTTAACCGAAGAGCATGCATGAGAAATTTGATGGGAGTGAATGAAGCAAGAGAGATATGTCAGGATCGTTGCAAATGGCGTTCCGTAGTCTCTGTTTACCACTCCGGGAAACAGGCGTCAGTCTATGTATGTATAGTTCTTCTAACCCTTCTATTGACTCACAACGTTATTGTGACTTAAATTAGGACAGACTTAAGTGAAGTAGTGGACTGCGAAAAGCTGTGTGATGACAGTTCTTACTTTGAGACAATATAAAATAGCAGCTATAGACCAGTGTGGTGTACGTAACGGACTGCCGAGACGATGGTCTCGAGTTCGATCTCTGGGTACCCCGGGCACACAGTCTGGGTGTACTTTGTGTTCGTTGATATATTTTTATATAGACTCACGCCTCTATTCCCAAAGGGGGAGGGAGAGTTGTAATATTACATTTCACCAATTTGTAGGTCCCACGTAATAGGGGGCGAGCCTATTGCTGTTAACAGGCACATCACCAGACTCCGTGCTGCTACTGAGAATTCGGCAAAACCCAGTGATTGTAGGTTTTAAATTGCGCACATGACTTATTCCTAGAGTGGATGCTGTCTTTAAAAAAATATGTGTATATAATATATTGATACGAAATACTGAGGCAGCGAAAGCCTAGTGGAGATACCAACGGACTGCAATGCAGAGGGTATCCGGATTGAATCTTCGGCGCGCACCGATGACTTTTCGAAGTTAAGTGCATATTAAATTGTTAATTATCACTTGCTCCGTGCCTCGGAGAGCACGTTAAACCGTCGGTGCTGTCATGAAGATCTTTGACAGTCGTTACTGGGAGTCAGTACCCTCAAATAAACTGATACTGGTCTAAACCGTAGAATATCGCTATCCCTTTGAGTTACGGAGATCAGACGGCAGTCGCTCAGTGGAAAAGTTGATATTCTGTCATATCTGGTTAGACCAGTAAGCGGACCTCGGGCTCCAAGGCTGTAAGTCTTGGATACAACTGGGATAACGCTAGGGCGATGATGATGATGATATATTGATATAAAATACAACTTACCCCAAGAGGTTTCAACAAACATGAAAGCCAACAGAGCCAGGAAAAATACTCTGATGAAATACATGGCTAGTTTTCGAGACTGTAGTTTAGTTATCAACTGCTTTTAGAACAAAAATACACCTATTATATACTGACGAAATAACATGTACCCGATTATCAAATGTCTAATTAATTATAAGGAGGAAATAGTTTTTTGAATATGTACAAGTTTTGTATCATTATGAAGACTTGTATTTTAATTCGTTTTTAGGGTTCCGTACCTCACAAGGTAAAAAAAGGAACCCTTATAAGATCACTTTCTTGTCCGTCTGTCTGTCTGTCCGTGTGTCACCACCGATTTTCTCAGGAAAGGGTGGACCTAGCAAATTGAAATTTATATTAGATACTGAGAGTATATGGATCCTATTAGGTGTATAAAAATCAGTGTCCTAGGTCAACCCGATAAAAAGATATAGTCAAAATTAGATTTTTGCGAAAATTTGTAAGTACCAAAATTAACCTTAATTTTCAACTTCTTTTAATTTTCGGAATTTTGCCTTTACTTGTGCTGTAAGACCTTGGTTTTAACCAAAATTGACAATTCTAGGTCAACCGTAAGTACCTTATAGCTTTTGGGTCGTAAACCTATATGGTAGTTCCCGTTGAACTAGAATCACGAAATTTGGCCAAAAGCAGGGTCTTACAGCACAAATAAAGGAAACGTTACAAAAATAAAAAAGTGGAAAATTTTAGGGTGTCCCCATAGATACATATTAAACTCCATTTAAGATAGTCCTCTAAGTTGTATGGGCGCTCATACAGATTTAGAGGATTAGCGTAATTAGCACCAACCTCAAATAAGGTAAAATGCGTACGGAACCCTCGGTGCGCGGGTCAGACTCGCACTTGCCCGAATTTTTTTTATAAGGTAATATAATATAATCCTAGAATACTAATCATCGCCTGAGAGGCCGCGTTCGGTTGATTTTTTAAGAATATTTTTAAATTACGTCTATGTATTGCGGAGTGCGTTCGTGCCTATACAGTGCACCCCGTGACGCAGTCGACAGTGGTCACGGGTTCAGCGGGGAATATGCAGGTATTGAGTTATTGACCTCACGGTCGCCTGGGAGGCGATCATTAGTATTAAAGGTAAGTTTTTTACCAATCCCGTTTCTTAGGTTTTTGCAATTATTTCTTTATTTATTTGTTTGATAAAGCTGAGAATTGGTTATTTTGTTTCATAGATGAATCTCGTTGAGAACCAGATAAAAAATATTTGGAAAACGAAGAATCGGACAGTGAAACTGAAGATTACGTTGAGGATTACGATTCAGACGACAGTGTGGCTGATCCTTCGGGCCAGCTTGAAGATGATCTTCCATTTATTGCTCCGAACAATCTGGATTTACCTCCTCGAACATCTCAAATACAAGCAAGCACAAATGCGGAGTTAGAAGTCGCTCTACAAACCCAATTTCGATCCAAACTGCTGTAATTCTGATTTTAATTTACTGTCAAGCCAAATATCTTATAATTACAATGGTAATTTTACTTATATGTGATATAACATTTGAAAAATACTTAATTTAGATACTAAATTCGAGGCTATATGTGACTTTTTATTTTTTATTATTATTATTCTAAAGACTGTTCAAACAAGGGTTTTACGTTAGACTTAAGGTTGATTTTAAGACTCAAATTATAATTTTAAAGAAAATGTGCCATTGCATTTAAAGAAACAAGGTCTTTCTTCATTATTTTATTAAATTTAAAACAATTTTTAATAAAAAAGTCTTCCTTAAATCTTGTATCTTATATGAAGTAGCCTCCCGAGCGATCATTAGTATTAAGCGGTAATAAAATAAGATAACGTTTCAGTGCATTTTTACATGCGCTAAGGGCGGAAGCCCGTGCAGTTCAACTCACCTTTAGCTTCACTGAGCTGCACTGAGTTCTACTCCCTGCACCTGAGTCCGGTGCAGGGAGTGGCAAATGGTCTCAGGGGTAGCGCAAGTCGTGAAGATCCCTAAGGCAAGGCTAGTGGACTATCCTTCTCGAGGTTGCCGCCCGTTTTTCGTCCAGTTCCTTCAGAAATGGATGCACCCAAAACCTCCAGCCGAAACACAATAACAGGCACTTCACACACGCACACATACATACATGCACGCACACATCCACACTCAGAGACACATCTCTTCACCACGCCCCCTCGTGGTCGGGTGGGCGCGGGCTCGTAGTAAAAAGTCACGTGTAAGAGTAGCTGACCACCTGCGCTAGGACCTGCGCAGTTGAGCACCGTACGTGGGGATGACGGAGTCCGGGGGGGGCAGAGCCGAGCGGCGCTGGCGGTAATGTGACCGTGAGGCAACACGCCCTCTTTGGTCCCGATTTCACGCTAAACGTTAGCCCCCGCTGTGAGCCGCAGCAGGGGAAATGGCCATCGTGTCCCGTCAGAGGGCCACAGGCTAGGGACGTGGGGTCCGCTTCAGCAGTTGGAATTTATTTCAGCTGTTGATATGGTGGGTGAAGGCTATACTGAAGGCGCTAGCGAGGGAAGACGGATGGAGTTGGTAACTCGGCTCCGACCGTTGACCCGAGCAGGCGCCCAATGTCGTGCTGTAAACCAGCCTTGCGTTCCTATATCCCTCTGGTAATCCTAACGTCCGGTATGACGTTCCCTGTTGCGCCTCCATGGAGGGTGGGAAGCCAGAGGGATGAAATCTTTAAGTAAACTTATGGATACCGAAATCCCTTTTATTACCCCAACCGCAACGGGGACGGCGAAAGCTGTTCCCGCCGCCACAACCAAAACCATACAGATGGTCGACGCCGTGGCCCCGGCTGCAGGTGTCAAACCATCCCCCAGGGATGTGACTTCAGCGCAGGCTAACGCTAGTACTGGTCTCGTCCTTACAATCGTCAGCCTGTTTGAGATCAAGCGGGAAGACGACTCCACCTTCGCGGGCTGGCACGTGGTGAGTCACCACAAAGGCAAGGGTAAGGGCAAGACCACCGGTCCTGTCCAACGCCCGCCCACCACACAACCAAGTGGCCCCGCTGCTACCAGTTCCACGACGAAAAAGAGGAACAACGAAAGCAAGAGACAGCGCATGGCAATTAGGCGGAAGGCTGAACAAGCTGCTGCTGTTGCCGGTGCTGCCTCCACTAAAACAGCTGAGCAGGCTGCCGTTGCAGGTCCCAGCAATGTGACCAGCGCGCAGCCCACGCTCAAAAGTGAGGGGTGCACGAAGGCCGGAGGCAGTACAGGGAAGCCGCCTGCCGCCAAGCGGCGGGCTGGTCACCCTGGACGGCATCCAGCCCCAGCACCACCGCGAAACACGGCAGGTAATACTGCTGAAAACAAGGTAAGAGGTGAGACCAAACGTGCTCTCAACGAGACCAGTTCGCCTCGAGGGGAGCACAAGAAGCCCCGCCTCGGACCAGATCCAGGACAACTACTGGTAAGTCCTACGCACAGGCCTCCAAGGCGTCTCTGGTCGTTGCAGTAACATGCAAACGCACAGGGAACTTGCCGAAGGAGTTGGTGGACCGGGTACTGACGGAGATCCAGAGGAAGATCCTGAGCGATGCCTGGTCTACCGAAACCCCCAAACGCCCCGCTCCAGCGTTCACAGGGAAACCCGTGTACGCGGACGGGGTTCTTAAACTCTGGTGCGCCGACGAGGCAACCCGCACCTGGCTGACGGAGGCGGTCTCTCTCCTGGTCCCACCACCGGGCTTCGGACTGGAGGTTAGGGGCCAGGAAGAGGCCCCGAAGAGAGTGCGGTGCGGCATAGTCGTCCCCAACGAACAGTGAGTTCTGAATGACGTGCGTGACGTGGGTCGCGCACTGGAATTCCAGAAACCCTGGTTGGCGGTCGATAAATTTTAATGGTCATTGCTGCACTCCGAGAGGCAGACAGGTGGGTGGTTCCTCGTAGTGGACGTCCCGGAAGAAAGAAGTCCCGATCCTGGTGCAGAACGAGCGCCGCCTCGCGCTGGGGCTCGGCGCAGTCTACGTGAGGTTCCGGGACTCAACAGGCAGGTATGTCGACCACCCTCCGGGTTGTGACAACTCCGAAGAGGTAAAACAGGACCTCAACACGCAGCCAGAGCACGCCGCAGAACCCGGCCTGTCAGAGCCGGCCGCGTCTAGCTCGGGGGCTGGCCCATCAGCCGGGGGCAACTCGGTAGATGAGAGCCTACTCCTGAGTCCGGTGCGGCGGGACGACGGGGTGGAGGCTGGCGACATCTTAACTGGCCTAACGCAGCTGACGGTCGGGGAGGAGGGGACATCATCCACAGATGAATCTTCCGCCTGATGAAGTCAGCTGCCTTCAAATCAACCTCCACCACAGCCAAACGGCCACTGCGCAACTGCGCAAAAGGATGGAGGTCCAACAATCAGCCATCTAGCTCGTCCAGGAATCTTGGATAACAGGTGGCCTCATCAGAGGCCTCTCCAGTCTGGGAGGTAAGATTTACTCTTCTACTGACCACACACATCCAAGAACCTGCATATTGACAACAAAAAACATCAGAGTCCAATTTTTAACGGACTTCTGTTCAAGAGACATCTCAGCGATACAAATTGAAATTACACAGCAGCCAAGGAGTATAGCAGTTGTTTTCGCATCGTTTTACATGCCCGAGGCCGAAGACCCGCCTCCGTTCGACCTCACGCGTTTAGTTAACCAGTGCGAGAGAACAAATACGAAGGTCGTAATAGGAACGGACTCCAACGCCCACCACCAAATATGGGGCATGGACTGCAACAACAACAGAGGTAATTCACTGGTCGAATACTTATTCACCACTAATCTTACCCTACTAAATACAGGTACGGAGCCCACCTTCGTCACAAAACGTAGTCAGACAATTATTGACTTAACTCTCGCAATAGAAGGAGCGGCTGAACGCATCAAGGGATGGCACGTCTCAAAAGAGACATCGTGCTCAGACCATAGATGGATCAGTTTCTCCATGAAAGTCGATATACAACCCACACAGCCCCGCAGGAAACCACACAACACTGACAAATCAAAGTACGTCAAGTTACTTAAGGATAAACTCACCCTTACTGCTACGCCTACGGTACTGGGTGACACTGAACAGATCGACGAGCAGGTATGTACACTGACACAGTCGATGCTAGACAGCTACCACGCAGCTTGCCCGGTAACCATCCCGCCTTTAACCCCGGGTAAACAACCCTGGTGGGGCGCTGAGCTTGATCGCAAGCGCAAAAGGTAAAGAAGGCCTTAAACAGGGCAATAAACACAAGCGCGGACGAAGATTGGGACGCTAATAAAGCGGCCAAATCAAGCTATAGGAAATGCCTCAGATTCAGACGCACCATGGGATGGAGAAAATTCTGTGGGAGCATTGAATCTTGCCAACAAGCAAACCGGGTAAGGAAAGTACTAGCTCAGCAACCGGCAGTTGCACCAGGTACTCTCCATAAACCGGACAACACCTACACCACATCGGAGGAGGAGACAAGACGCGTCCTACTCGAAACACACTTCCCAGGCTGCGTCCTCACCCCGATAATAACGTGGCATGATACACCAACAGTGGCGACCGAACACGAATGGAGACACGCAAACACCTTGGTCACAGAAGAAAAACTCCGATGGGCCATTGATAGCTTCCACCCCTTCAAAGCAGCCAGACTGGACGGCATCTTCCCAGGGTTATTACAATGGGGAGGTGAACCTGTCCTCAAAAGACTCTTGGCAATCATGAGGGCTAGCCTGGCCCTCAGATATGTACCGAAGAGATGGAGGGAAGTCTAGTTTGACTTCCCTTCGATCGATGCGATCTTTATACCAAAACCAGGCAAAACAGATTATAGAATTGCCAAGTCCTTCAGCCTGACCTCCTTCATGCTCAAAGCCTTGGAAAGACTTTGCGAGAGGAAACTAAGAAGTGGGGCTCTGAAACACCTGCCCTTACATGCCAACCAACATGCATACAGCTCAGGGAAATCGACGGAATCGGCCTTACATCGGGTCGTGAACCAGATAGAAGCTACTATACAACAAAAAAACATCTGTCTGGGCACCTTCATTGACGTAGAAGGGGCCTTCGACAAGACAAACTTTTCCAGCATAAGCAATGCCCTAGCCAGACATGGAGTGGATCAGATGCTCATACAGTGGATCCAAAACATGCTCAGCAAAAGGGTAGTACGCCTTCACGAAGACACCCAGACAGCCTTGATAACTAAGGTTTGCCCGCAGGGAGGTGTTCTCTCCCCGCTATTGTGGAACTTAGTCATCAATGAACTCATAGACAAACTCAACGCGAGATACTTCTACACAATAGGATACGCAGATGATCTGACCATTCTCACTTCAGGTAAGGTAGTAAGTACAGTGTACAACCTCACCCAACAAGCCCTACGAATACTGGAGCGGTGGTGTAATGAATACGGATTATCTGTAAACCCGACCAAGACCGAACTAGTCATGTTCACACTCAAACGCGCTCTGGGTCCCTACCAACTACCCAGGCTATTCAATACAGAGCTGAAGCTGTCAACCGAGATCAAGTACCTGTGCGTCATTCTCGACAGCAAATTGTCTTGGAACAACCACATAGAAAATAAGCTCAACAAAATAAATTAGCGGGTCTTAATCGCGTACAATTAATTTATTTAAGGTATAAATATCTATTTGTTTCCGACGTTTCGCTCGTCTTGCACCGAGCGTGGTCGCGGAGAGACTGATGAGAGCTCAGCGCCGTCTTGTGGAAGTGCGGGTTTCGGCATCTACCCTCACTTGGTCTTTATTTAAGTTCGCACTGTCGGTACTCCGACACACTACACTAATGACCCGCTAATTTATTTTGTATGATATATACAAATCGCGAAAGTTTAAAATTGATTAAGCTCAACAAATCCAGCATCGTCTTCTGGCAGTGCAAGAAGATGTTAGGCAAACGCTGGGGCTTATCCCCCAAAATTGTCTTATGGCTCTATAAGACAATAATACGCCCGATGGTAAGCTACGGCGCAGTAGTGTGGTGGGCTCGGACCAATCTAACAACGGCCATGGGCTGCATGAAAACCACACCTACAGGGCACTTGAAGTGTTGCTGGACCTGCCTCCGTTACACATGTTCATACAACAGGAATCAACGATGTCGGCGGTTCGGTTAAGAGCTCTAAACTTCTGAAAAGACACCAATACACCGCACACTAGCAACCTAAATACACTCTTCAAAGAAGTTCCCCTAACACAAGCCATCGGCAACCAGATACCGAAACAATTTGTGTTTGACAAGAAATACAAAATCCAACTATGCGAGGATCTACATGTAGGAGCAGTTAACCACAACGAGCTCACGATCTTCACAGATGGGTCTAAAACGGATACAGGTACGGGTTCAGGAGTGTTCTCCGAGGACCTGCAGGCCGATTGCGTATTTTTGACAGTTACAGTTACCATAGCCACTTTGATGTACACCGAAGTTTGATGTCAACCGAGATTATGGTTCATTTGGTATTGCGTATGACACATAATGTCAGTGATTATCAAGTTGTTGTTAACATTTCATTTAGCCGCTCTATTTTTTATCGACATTATGCGACTGCTTTAAAAATAGCCATTGGACCATTAAAACTTTATGGATTGTAAGACTTCTTAATTTAGCAATAAAATTCGCTTTTGAAATATGAATTTGGCGCGAACTGTTGGAAAATGTTATGTCAGCATCCATTGTCGAAAGTCAAAGTTGAAAATATATGTTTTGATTCGCTTGTGAAGGCCGAAACTAAAACTAATAGATAGAAAGATAGATAGATAGATAATTGCTTTATTGTGCAAATGTTTGTACAAATTTGGTGTAAATAACTTAAATGTAGATACATATCAAATGCACAAGGGCGGCCTTATCGCTGAGTGCGATCTCTTACAGGCAACCTTAGGATGGACAGACTGAAAATGACAAAAAGCTTTGATGTGTAGCGACCAAAAGTATCTGCTTACTAGAAATTGTTTTTATTATATACATACATAATATATATACATACATAAGCAGGCATACATACAATAGATATGATAGGTGCTAAACATATAAATAAATACATAATATACATAAATAATACATAATATACATTTATATATATATAGGTACAATTTACATATAATACATATAATAATATAAACACAATATACAGTGATACAATTTGTTTACAATGACAGTTTCAACCGGCAGCGCATTCCACAGACGCACAGCCTGAACAGCAAAGGATTTATCGTAGTAGTTTGTGGTATGTGCTGGCATCTGCAGTCTCAGATCCACCGACGACCTCAAGGTCTTTAAATGTGTGTCATGAAGGAATTTAAAACGTTCTTTGAGATACGTGGGGGTATTAGGATTGAACAACACATTGTACAGTAACATAAGGATATGAGTATTCCGGCGAAGTCGAATTGGGAGCCACTTGAGCCTGGATCGAAATTCAGATATATGATCATATTTGCGTAAGCCAAAAATGAATCTAATACAGAAGTTTTGGAGACGCTCAAGTTTATCAAGTTGGTCCTCATTAAGATCAAGATAGCTGACATCGGCATAATCGAGTATTGGGAGAAGCAAGGATTGTGCAAGCGCAATCTTGGTGGTGGTGGGAAGAAAGTTCCGCAGCCTACGTAACGATCCAGCTGAAGCAAACAGTTTACGGCTGGTCTCCTGTATTTGACTTCCCCATGAAAAAGTTTTATCCAGATAAATGCCAAGGTTTTTGACGTTATCTAAGATCGGTAAAATGTTACCGTCGAACTGAATCTGAGGCAGTTGTGACCCATTGATCTTGGATATCATCCTGGAACTGCCAATTAGAATGACCTGTGTTTTTGACGGATTTACCTTCAGACCATAATTTTTGCTCCACGTACAGATATGCGCCAAATCTGTGTTAATATTAGAAAACGCCATTGAAATTGACTCTACTGGTGCCTGTGAATATATCTGCAAATCATCTGCATAAAGGTGGTAGGACGAAAGTAACTGTTTGGAGATAGAATTAATAAAAATTGCGAAAAGTAACGGAGATAGCACGCCACCCTGCGGTACCCCGACAGTTGTATTACACCACGAAGAGTACGAATCATCAACACGTATACGCTGTCGGCGTCCAAACAGGTAACTATGAAACCAGTCAATTACCGTTGGAGATATGTTAATAGAGCGGAGTATGGCAAGTAGGATGTGAAAATCCACGGTATTAAATGCGTTGCTAAAATCAAGCAAGGACAACAGCGTGAGCTTTCCACCATCCATGCCCAGCCTTATCTCATCAGTGATATGAACCAATGCTGTGGTAGTACTATGACCAGGACGAAAACCGGATTGGAAAGGATTCAGGAGAGCATTCTTGGAAAGGAAAGTACAGAGTTGCGTATGCACAAGACGCTCAAGGACTTTGGAAAGGAATGGAAGTATAGATATAGGACGGAAGTCAGTAAGGGAACAGGGTTTGGATTTTTTAGGTATTGGAACTATTTGTGCATCTTTCCACGCTGATGGAAAGACGCCGCTGGTAACTGAGTAATTTAGGATATGACAAAGGACAGGGAGGATTTCATCTAGGATGGGTAGGATCATGTTTCGACTGATGCAGTCATTACCAACAGCATTGGATGAGATTGAAGTGATGCTCTTTTTAACATCACAACTGGCAAATTGCTCGAAAACAAAAGGTGAATATTTGGGAGTTGGGATACGTGAAAAATCTTGTAACGTGTTTGATTTTGTTGTTCCATCAAAGTTGGGTGAAGCAGTGAAATGTGCGTTAAGCGAATCTATATTTATATCATTGGAGATTGTGTCATTGCGAGACTTACCAACTCCCAGTGTTCTTAGAAATTTCCAGATTTTAACTGGGTCTCCGTTTTCAACAGAGCTGTGAATATGTTGGCGTTGTGCTTTCCTACACGCCTTATTGCAGAGATTTCTAGTACTTGTGTATTTTTCCAAAATCGCAGGGGTTGGACGACATTTATACTTTGCCTTGGCAGCCGCTTTCTTTGATATAAGAATTTTAATTTCGTCAGTCAGCCAAGGTGCAGGTAAATGCTTTAATTTAATGGCACGGATTGGTGCATGCTCGTCGTACAGGTGAGTTAACTTATCAGTGAAAATTTGGACTTTGTTATCTACACAGTCTGATGAGTACAAAGGAGACCAATCAATATTACGGGCATCTTCGCAGAGCTTCAAACGATATTTTAGTAAAACAAGATTCATCGTAAGTGTTATTAGTATTACTTACTTATTTAACGTTTTTTGAGTATTCTTGTTTCTTTTCTATTGTTTTTAAACTAATATTGTGTGGATATTGTGAAAAGTGAATGACTTTGTGTTATTGTAATGTAATGAGTTTGCGAAATACAAGTTAATTATAATGCAATGGTGATACCACTATGTTCTGTTTAAAGACTAGGTATAAATAACAAAAACAAATCTGCTATCATATGAATTGGTAAACGTAAACTTTCGTCACTTCAATTCTGTACTTATATCATTATCACGTATTGTTGCACTACATACTTAAATTAAATAGGTATTTGTAAATTTGATTAATTCTTTAAAATACTTATTAAAACCTAGCTTTTGCGCCCGACTTCGTTACCATAGAAGTTAAGAATAAAATTTCCCCCCCGTATTTGCAACATTTTTCATTACTGCTTCTTTCCTTTTTGTTATAGCGTGATGTTATAAAGCTTTCCTCAGTAAATGTGCAATCTAACACTGAAAGATTTTTTCCAATCGGATCAGTAGTCAAACAACAAACTCTTTAGCTTTAAATATTAGTATAGATGAGCACTCATTCCAATTTTGCAATTGCTTAGGTTTTCATTACCTAAAATATATTGCTCGGTCATATTTACTTTTTAGATGCCCGCGCGAAGAAGAGTGTCAGACAGGCAAATGGAAGTGCTACTTGATTTTGTTGAGGCGCATCCTGACATAGCGTTAGGTCGCCTGCCAGATGGACCGTTGGCTACTCAAGCAGCCCGACAATCTTGGGGGACCTTAGCATCAAATATTAATGCAGTGGCTGATTTTCTTTTGTCAATTTCTATTCTATCTTTGGTTAACTTGTCTTGTTAGTACCTAAGCCAATTTTCAGTCAGCCACTTAACTAACAATTACATTTTAAAACATCATCATCATAACGGCCTTTTATGATGATGATGTTTTAAAATGTAAAACATCATCATCATAAAATGTTGCAGTTACTTCATAGGTGTTGTCTAACCTCACCTATGAAGTAACTGCAACGCCCATGGAGTAAAATGGGGCAGTGAAAACTATCTAAGGCATTCTTAATCTGTCACCACATGGACATTATTATACAAACATTGTACATGTATATCATTTAACATAATATCTTTCTTTTGCTTGCATAGTACTGGATTGAGCTTAAGGCCAAAATTAAAACCAAGGCAGCAGACTCAAGGAGGAGTGCAGGTGCAACTGGTGGAGGCCCTAACAAGCTGATGCCCCTCAGTATGTATCCCGCGTGCATCTATATTCATGCGTGTGCTTGCCCTAATTGGGACGGTGGCGGTGGAGGCACTGCCTGGTGTGCGCATACCTCTCAATGTTAGCTTCATTACTTACTTTAAAAGTTCAATAAAGCTGCTACTATGATACTGAATATTACTAAAATACAAAACTATATTATTACAGATACCACCTATAATATCTGATGCTGCAAATCCAGATCCCATGCCACAAGCAAGTAATGCCTCTGGTGATATAATGGAGGTGGAGTGGCTTGAGGACTCAATACCCAATGCTCAGGAAATGCTGGTGGCACCTCTAGCCGAGTCTACACCAAATACAACTAATAGTAAGTATAGTATATATATATAATTAAATGATATGAACTTCTAGAAACAGTTTTAGTAAACCAAGGTTGAATTGTTTACCAAGAGAAGAATAATAAAATTTTGATTGTATTTTTAGTACAACATCAAGCATCAGTGCCATCAGTACCTTCACAAACCAGAGCTAGAAAAAGACGAAGTTAGTAATGTTAAAATTCAATAATGTCCAACACACATGCATTTACCTTTTTCACTATTAAATACAATATATTTTTCAGCCCGTAGAGATGAGAATGTGCCTCGCTGGGCCTACGAATTGGAGGAGAGGCGTCTCGAAGTGAAGGCTCGTCATGCGGCTGCAGTTGAGAGGATCGCTACAGCCGTAGAGACACAGACGGCGCTCTTGGAGCAGATGGCGTCTGCGTTGCAGTTACTCGTTAATAAAAATTAGTACATAGCTAATCCTCTGCCTTAGGCTGGCCTTATTGTTATTTAATTATTGTGTGTTATGTTATGTTATACTTTATTAAGTAAAAAGACTACACAAAGCTAGTTAGTAGTTTTGTAGGCTAAGACTGAATATTGTGATATTATATATAATATGTAATTACCTTATAAGATCATAGTTCTATATTCTAAGATACTATGATATATAGAGTAAATTCTCTGGATAAAACATTTATAGCTTTACACTTACAAGATTTGTACACATATATGTACATCTACATATCAATAGTGTTGTGATCTCCTATATCTGTGATTATTTAATTACATTTTAAAATCATTCTATATTATAAGATACTTTGATAAATATTATGTATATTTCAATTATTTTAAATTATTAATTGTTCCATGTTACTACTGTTCTATTTTATATTGTTATAAATGCTCAGATTATTTTGGTAACTCTGCTTCATTACCTAGGTCTCTAGTTTTAAATTGCTTTTAAAACTCACTCCAATTTGATAAGAAATTTATATTTGGTGTGTTAATCGGTGTGGTAGTCAGGGAGATGGGCCTCGTTAGTCTTGGTTGGCAACCTGTCTAGGAGAAGGAAAACTCCGAATTTAAACCAACTTTCAGGGAGCATACCCGAAAGAAAACCCCGATCTAAGGTGTGAACCGACCCGTGCTGAGGGATTCGTGGCCAGAGGGCAAGCGTGTCGTAAACGGAGGGTGCCTGTGTTGGTGGTCACAGGGCACAGCTGATATTCCGCCTTAACCCCGTAAAGGGCTCTGCGGGGATGGACCGTCTAGATCCCTAAATCTCGTGGGAACGCTATGGGAACTTATTCTTCTCCATACGGCGGCGACGCGGTTCGCAACCCGTCACGTCTCGTTTCCCGCGAGGGCGAAAAGCGGCCTACGGAAAGCAGGTTTGCAACATTGAATGTTGGTGGAGGAATGAACGGCAAATTGGATGAAGTATGTCAGATGATGGATGATAGAAAGATTGATGTTCTTTGTGTGAATGAAACAAAAAGAAAAGGGTGTGACACCACCAAGCATGGTGCATATACGGCGTATTGGTCTGGGGTAGATAGTACCACCAGAGCCTGTAAGGGAGTTGGTGTAGTACTGTCTGCGCGAATGAATGAGTGCGTAAAAGAGTTTGAATGTGTAAATGCTAGGCTACTGTGGATGAGAATGAAAGTAGGACTTACTCGTCTCTTTATTGTGGGGGTGTACGCCCCGGTCAATATAGTCACGGGTATGTCACAACATGAGCACGACGAAAGGCAGGAGTTTTGGGAGAGTTTAAGAGAGATTTTGAGGAACTGCAAGGATAATGAAAGATTGATCTTGTTAGGGGATTTCAATGGATGGGTGGGAGTAAAGCGAGATGGATTTGAAAGGGTGTTAGGTGTATTTGGTGATGAGAGTATGAACGAAAATGGAAAAGCACTGCTTGAGATTTGTTTGGAGTGGAGCCTTTGTGTGACAAACACCATGTTTGATCATAAAAGGATACATATGTATACGCGAGAGGCGAAAAATGTTAGGAGAAGTATGATTGATTTTGTGATAGTAGGTGAACGATTGAGAAAGAATGTGTTGGATACAAGAGTATATCGAGGGATCGGCATCCACACAGACCACTTCTTGGTGTTGAGCCGGATAAGTGGGCTCTTTAAAGGATGGCGACACCGAAAACGTAATGAAAATAGGGTCTTGGAAAGAATAAAAGTAGAAATTCTACAAGAGAAAGATGTGAAAGATGAGTATAAACGAAGATTGATAGCAAGATTTGAGAGATTCGATGGCAAAAATGATATGGAAGAATTATGGCAGGCCTTTAAAGAAGAGGTAGTATGTGTAGCTTGGTCAGATTGGTTGGCTGCCAGAGCAAATGAAAGAATGGGAAAAGCAACGAGTGTAGACATAGATGAAGCAAAAAAGGAGTTTGTTAGGTCAAAAAGAATAGTGAAAGAAATGGTTAAAAGGAAAAAAGAGGAAAAGAAAGATGAGTTTGATAGCAGATTATCTGACGATTTCCAGAGGAACATTAAGTTTTTCTGGAAATCCGTTCGTGCAGTTCGAGGAAGAAGTCAATCTTCAGAACACACATCTATCAGAGACGAGAATGGAAGTATAGTAAATGGTGAATTGTGCGTGCTGAAGAGATGGAAAGAGTATTTTGAAAGTTTATTCGAAAGAACGGCGATAGAGACACCGATAGCTGAAGTGAATTGTAATGATATCAATGATGAAAGCGTTATTGCCGTGGATGAGATCGTGAAGGCACTGGGAAGTATGAAAGTAGGTAAGGCTGCAGGATATGATAGGATTACAGTCGAAATGCTGAAGGCTGGACAGGGCATCATAGTTGGTCAGTTGCAGCGGTTATATAACTTGTGTTGGAACACCGGCCGAGTACCTAATGACTGGACCACAGCTGTAGTTGTGCCTCTTTATAAAGGAAAAGGCTCGCAACAAGACTGCAAAAACTATAGAGGCATTAGCCTTCTCAGCATTGTTGGCAAATTGTATGCAAAGGTACTTATTGAAAGAGTTATGGAAGTAACCGACAAGAAAATATGGGATGTACAAGCGGGATTCCGAAAGGGTATGGGATGCACGGATCAGGTTTTTTCCTTGCGAAGCATAGCCGGAAAATTTTTGGCCAAAGGTCAAAAGGTCTATTGCGCATTCGTGGATTTGGAAAAGGCTTACGATAAAGTGGTGAGGAATAAAATGTGGTCGGTGCTGTCAATGAATGGGGTGGACAGCAGCCTCATTCGAGCTCTGAAATCCCTTTATGAGGATTCTAGAGCTTGTGTGAGGATAAACGGGGCATACACTGACTGGTTTACCATCGATAAAGGTGTTAGACAGGGATGTGTAGCGTCGCCGTGGCTGTTTAACCTCTTTATGGACAGTTGTTTGCAAGATTTAAAACACAGTGACTGCGGATTAAGGATGAATGGGTTACTCGTCAAATGCCTCCTTTATGCTGATGATCAGGTTATACTTGCATCTTCAACGGAGGAGTTGCAGGAGATGGTAACAATCATGCATCGTGCGTTAGAAAGGAAAGGAATGAAAGTGAATGTAAGTAAAACGAAAGTTATGGTTTTTGAAAAAGAGGAATGCGTTACGGCTTGTAATGTTTTGATCGATGGACAGCGAGTGGAACAAGTGAATGAGTTTGTTTACTTAGGTACGTTGTTGACAAGAGATGGTAAGAATGAAGCAGATATTGAAAGGAGAGTTAATGCAGGTAATTGTGTGAATGGAGCTCTGAAGGCGTTTATGAACAGTCAAATCGTGTCCAAAAAGGCACGTTTGGCTGTACATAGAGGTGTGTTAGTGCCTACCCTTATGTATGGTAGTGAAAGTTGGGTATGGCAGAAGAGATTTGAAAGTAGAATAAATGCTGTATAAATGAGAGCACTGAGAAGTATGTGTGGTGTGTCTTTGACCGACAGAGTAAAGAATTGTGTGATACGAGAGTGGTGTGGGGTAAAAGAAGATGTAGTGACAAGCATTGAGAAAGGCATGTTAGGATGGTTTGGGCACATGGAGAGGATGGATGACGATAGACTGACAAAGAAGATATATCAGGCTAGTGTGAATGGGACAGGACAAAGGGGAAGACCTAGGAGAACGTTCTCTGACCAGATTGGAGACATCCTGAAAAAAGGACAAGTCAGAAGTACCCTTAACAGAAGAGCATGCATGAGAAACTTGATGGGAGTGAGTGAAGCAAGTGAGATGTCAGGATCGTTGCAAATGGCGTTCCGTAGTCTCTGCCTACCCCTCCGGGAAACAGGCGTGAGTCTATGTATGTATGTATGTATGTTAAACTAACTTTGAACTTTGTGTGACAATCTACAGTGACCTCTTAAGAGTAAATTCTCTGGATAAAACATTTATAGCTTTAAACTTACTAGATTTGTACACATATAGGTATGTACATCCACACATCAATAGTGTTGTGATATCCTATCATCATCATCAGCCTTTAACAGTCCAATGCTGGACTAGGCCTCTCCTTTGAAAGGAGGAATTGGCCTACTATACCACACTGGCCAAACGGGTTGGTATAGGGTTTGTATCAAGTTGTCCTTCTCTTACAGTGCTGTTCTTTGCATAATATGCTCCCTCTGTCAGCTCTTATGATACCCATGGGATGATATGGGGTGGTGACAATCCTTATTCTTAATCCGCCACCATACGGACAATCTGTGATTATCTATATATTATCGATTTCCTATATCTGTGATTATTTAATTAGGTATTTCAAATAAATATATTTTTGTACATTGTTATTTATTGCTTTTCATTTAAAATTTTCCATATAATAATTGTTCTTAAACATTTGTCTCTAGTAACAATTGATGTAAAATATTAAAAAATCAGTATTAAAAAACCTAAATTTATAGAAATACTTATGAAAAGTATAAACAAATTTGAGTTGCAAGTACAACAACAAAGAAATTAAGTGTATGTGGATACTACAAAGTATTTACACTTTTTAAAACCTAATCTACAATATAAGTATCAATGAATTTTACACAAAATAAAATCAACTATGTAAATAGTCAATAATTTAAACACGATGATGATGAATTTAAGTACATGAATGTAATCAGCACTTTGTAATACTACTTATACATTAGAATAATACAGTTTATAAATGATCAAAATAATTAAAAAAATGCATTCAGAAGCTAAAAATTTATAAATTTCTTGCATTCCAAAGCCTTTGAACTAAAATGTTCCTTGAGGTATCGGGAATTAAAGGATCCGACTCCTCTGTATGGACTTGGCTGGGCTGTTGGTCATGGTCACCATCATCATGCTCAGGCATTGGAACATTCCGCGCATTGGCAATGTTATGTAGCACTACACAAGCATTTGTAATTTTGGCTGCTATGACTGGATCATAATGTAGGACCCTGTGTGCTAATAAACATTGCCAACGTGCTTTTAGAACGCCAATGCAACGCTCAACAGTGTTCCGAACTTTGCAATGCATTCTAGTATAATGCTCCTCTGGAGAATCTGGAACCGCGCCCAAGATAGGTGTCATCATCCAGGGTCGCTGTGCATATCCGGAATCACCTAAAACAATAATATACATATTAAATTTGTAAACTTTTGTAGCTATCAACGTTTTCTTATGTAACAATATGTAAAATCTAAATTGTTCCAAAATAAATCTTATTATTATTGTTATAAATTAAATCCCCATGATTCCCAAGTATCTGATTGTCAATAAACATCTTGTTAATAATCACAACTAATATGTAAATCAATTACAATATGTTATACCTAGCAACCAACAACGCTCCCCACCGCCTTGCAGTCCTGCCAAGTAAGGTTTTAAAGGACATTGGTTCCATACATTGGAGTCATGAGATGCTCCACCAAATGATGCATCAGCATATAATATATTCAAATGGGCATCACACATCTGAAACAATATATTATATAGTTACTCATTTCATATAGTAAGTACCCATCAAACATGGTATATTTTTAATAAGTAGGTACATAGTATTAAAACATTTAATGAATGATACTTTTTTCTATTAAAAAAGGCTTCCTCATGATCTGTTGGTCTGATTAAGGCTATGTGGGTACCGTCAATGCACCCAATAATGCCTGGGAAGCTGAATTTTTCCATAAATCTGAAATGAATCATAAGTTGAAATATATTAATAATTCAATGGAGAGGGAGACAATGGTTGGCAAAAGCTTCATTCTAATGAATGGGTGCTACTTTGGATCCTAGTTTTACAAAGCAAAAACTTTCTTTTCTATTACTTAAAACATTTATTAGTGTGCATATAATGATTGATAACAATGATAACATTAAACATAATATATAAACCTCATTCAAAATGTTCTCCGTTGGCTTTAATACACAGTCCTTTAAACATTGAGGCTAGTTATTAATAGAAGTGGCCGGGAGTTTCTAAACAGTCCTTCACCATTGCTTTATAAACATGGCAGTAAATGTAAAGTTTGAGTCATACTTCATTAACAATTTTATGTTCTACTAGCTGACCCGGCAAACGTTGTTTTGCAATTTTTTTTATTTTTTTTTGAAAAATAGATGTTGGCCTATTCTCATAGATACCGGATAAGCACAAAAATTTCATCAAAATCGGTCAAGCCGTTTCGGAGGAGTATGGGAACGAAAACTGTGACACGAGAATTTTATATAATAGATAGTGGTTTTTATATCCTTCATGAAAAATTATATTTTATTTAATGTGATAGCTGTACTTACTACTAACTAACAAAATTCAGGCTTTTATTACTTTCTATAATAATATAAAATTACAATGACAAGAATCTGCCTATTCATTTGGAGAAACAGACATGTGACTGCAATATATTATTATGTAATATACTTACTCTCTCATAATAATTTCTCTCTCTTGTCGAGTAAAAGGAAATTTTATAAAGTCACTTAGAATTTGAGGAGTATTCAGTGCCTCAGTGACCTCATGTAGGCACTTGCTAATTGTAGCTTGGGACATATTGCTTAAATAGAGGCGCCGATATTCCTCTGATACGACCCATTGGCATAAAAGTTTAATGCAGCCAAAATCTACAAAATACAAACATTTCAATTGGTAAGTTACTTAGTCAAACAAGTCGGGAATGTTATACACTGTGGTTATACATTATTGTTTTAAATATAGGTACCTATAAGTAAACCATATAATTATTTAAAAACTTTTAATTCATTGCGCACAGCTGTTTTCCGTTGAGCTTGTGGCATGAGCGGATTAATTTTCTCAAACACTTGCTGGAAACCAACTTTGCTCAAGCGAAAATTGGCAATAAATTCGCCTTCTGGCAACTGCAGTGGGTCACTAGCATCCCGTAGACGGCGTCGTTGCGTGCGAACTC
This sequence comes from Euclidia mi, assembly GCA_944739405.2. NCBI lineage: Eukaryota > Metazoa > Arthropoda > Insecta > Lepidoptera > Erebidae > Euclidia > Euclidia mi. Next base: position 16,801,808 of record OX123195.2, read on the forward strand.
GCTTCTTTTTCCGCTGTTCTTCAGCAAAATTGAGCAATAAAGGTCGTGACATATCTACAAAGTACAAAGTTTACATAGGACACTAAGTATATAAATCACGGAAATCAGTACTCTATGTCACATTAGATATTGGGCTAGAAAAAAAATACCTTTACTTACACAAACATATGAAGATACCAAAGAAATTAATTGTGTGTCCGAGGATATTCTCAAAATGTTTTCTTTTGATGTTTGGTTGTCAGCGATTAATGTACAAAAGCATTTAAAAATTAATTTAAAAAGTATTTCATTAGCTAAATCTAAATATGAACCTAATACATTGTTAAATAATGTGGTAACTGAAATAAACTTAAATTATGGACACTGGCATAAATTATACTCGGATGGGTCTAAAAGCACTTATGGATTGGGTGCGGCATTTTATGATCAAAGTTGTAATCATAGAGCAGGATTTAAGATACTTTCAGATGTAACAGTCATGACGGTGGAACTCATTGCAATTTTACAAGCTCTGTTGTATGCGATGAGCAAAAATTACGATAAGATTGTTATTTTTACAGATAGTAAAAGTGCATTGCAACACGTGGCTCGATGCGCCTCTGGTTTCAGAGGTGTATCGGTAGCCTACGATATTTTAAATATCATTGCAATGTTTAATAGCAAGAGTATGGAAGTGAAATTGCAATGGGTTCCAGCGCATGTGGGATTAAGAGGAAATGAGGAGGCAGATCAGTTATCTAGATTAGCAGCGAAGGAAGGACTCGAGTATAATTATTTACCAGATTATGTAGAATACATTTCAAAATTTAAAATGAAAAGTTTTAACAATTGGAAGGAATATTTTAACATTAAATCCGAAGAAAAGGGAATATGGTACAAAAGTATACAACACGAACTTCCACATGTACCCTGGTTTGAAGGCTGTAGGCTAAGTAGAACTTATGTTAAGTTAGCATTAAGGCTGCGGTCCGGGCACTATCCATCGGCAAAGTTTGCATTCCTAATGAAGAAAGCTGATTCACCAAATTGCTGTACTTGTAATGTGATTGAGGATGTACATCATTTGCTGATGGATTGTGTCAGGAACCATAGTGAGAGGAAAATGTTAATCGATGAGTTTCAATTAAATATATTAGAAGTAGGTTTAGTACAAACAATTTTAGCGAATGCAAAGTCCGATGTTGCAAGGAGATTATGTCAACTGGTGTACTTCATCGATTAACATATTCTTTTGGTAGATGATTTTTTTTTTATAGGTTTAGTAAGTTATTGTATGTAGATTGTATAAGGCATGATGTGGTTGACATATTCTTATGAATAAAAACCACGAAACAAATGAGAATAAAAAAAAAAAAAAAAAAAGTATATAAATCAAACAAAGTAAGTTTTAAATGTTTCCGTGCAATACCTATAGGCTTCAGTGATAATCACTACAACTCGAAAAACACTTCCTTTGAGTGGTGTCTTTCACGAAGGCAACTTCAACCAAAGTGAATAACGATTTGATGTCCACTAAGCTTAGAAAATCGCAATATTAAATTATCGATACACAATCATCTGTCAAAATAAGGTTCAGTGGCTATCAGCGACACCGGGTGCCTATGACGTCATCTCAGTTACCCACTGATGTTAGCCGGTACGACTTTTGCTGTTTGACAGTTATTTGTTGTACACTTTGCCAAGTGATCATCACATTCAGTTGTCAACTGAGATACGCAATAGGCCTGCTGAACATCAACATCGCAGCACCGCTGGGAGCCTACAACACGGTCTACCAGGCCGAATATTTTGGTATAATCCTAGGCGCCACAGCAATCACGGCACGTGAGGTAAGGTAACGATCCATAAGGATCCTCTCAGATAGTATGGCTGTCCTTTCAGCCCTCAAAAGCCATACTATGACCTCGGCACTCACACTTGAATGCCATCAGAAACTAACAGTGGTAGGTAAACTAAACAAATTAACACTGCAGTGGATCAAGGGCCATAGTGGCTCAAGAGGGAATGACGCAGCCGACGTACTTGCCAGAAGAGGGGCCACCTTAAAGGTGGTGGGACCCGAGCCCATTATTCACCTCCCTTCTGGTTTTTATCGCAAACTGGTAAGAAATAGAACCAGGACCCAGCACAACCAGTCCTGGATTGGTATTGAAACATGTAGGCAGGTCAAGGAGGCTCTTCCCGCAGTAGACGGTAAGATAGCCAAACAAATCCTCCGGCTGTCCAAATAACAACTGCGGACAATCACGGCCGCCTACACAGGACACGGATTCTTTAATAAACACCTATTTACTATAGGTATCACCGACAGCCCGCTGTGCAGGGCGTGTATGGCAGCAGATGAGACGGCAGCCCACCTGCTCCTCGACTACCCTGAGGTCGCACAGTACAGGCAGCAGTACCTGACCAGAAACAGCACCCTGAGGGAAGCAGTGGGCCACATCAAGAGTCTGCTGGCCTTCCTCGAAGAGCTGGGGTGGCTCGAGTGACAAGACCATTCCCACCTGCACGCAAAATACACGCCAAGACGTGGAGTTGCGGAAACAGCCCGTGCTACCAAGTACCAAATACCAAGTACATGCGCTACATATTCATGTAGACTAGACTCCGCCCGCAGCTCCGTCCGCGTACACCCTTACACCCGCGTTATTTAAGGATACTGCTGCGCTCCCGTGTCTCATAGCGTGATGTTATATAGCCTATAGCCTTCCTTGATAAAGAGGCTATCTAAAACTGAAAGAATTTTTTAAATTCGTCTAGTAGCTCCTGAGATTAGCGCGTTCAACCAAACAAACAATCAAACTCTTCAGCTTTATATATTAGTATAAGATTATACTTAAGAATTATACACTGAAGCCTTTCTCAAGAATCAAACTACCTACTAGTGAAAAAAATCAGATCCGTTTGGTAGTTTTTGAGTTTAGCGCGTTCATACGGATGACGCGGATGTTAAAATGCACTGAAACGTTATCAAAGACAGGCAGATGCAGCTTGGAGACATAACATGAATCGATGAGCCTGTCAAAGAATATATATATTTTTTATAGACTCACGCCTGTATCGCCGAAAGAGTAGGCAGAGGTGTAATATTACACCCACATTTCGCTAAAAATTTTTAGGTCCCACGTAATAGGAGGCGAACCTATTGCCAATACCGGGCACATCACCAGACTCTGGGCTGCTACTGAGAATATGGAAAAACCCAGTGACACTTTTTGCCCGACCCGGGAATCGAACCCGGGACCTCCGATAACAGTCGCATACACTATCCACTGGAGCACGGTGGCAGTCAAAGAATAGCGAGGTACAAACGTGAAGAAAAGTACTAAAACTAAATAAATATGTCTGTGAATGTATTAGCAGCCGCCTTGCTCTTTAACTCTGAGTCGAGTGTTATTGGTTTGATTTCCACAGAGACAACTCTTTGTGTAAGCCGTAAATTGCTGTTACTGGGTGACCCTTGGACCCGTTGGTTGAATGTTTGTAAAGCCTGCCGCGATACAAGACTTATGCTGAGAGTGGGAGAATTAAAAAAATAGCATTTAAAGCTTTACAAATAATAACAAATAGTAAGCGAGAAAACCGGAGCTTTTAACTATTTACGAATGCCAAGATTATTTACGAATGCCAAGATGCTACAAAAGCTGTTACAAGCTTCTCCGATACCATAAGTAATACAATCCGTGTTCATTAAACAACTAAGCAAGTACGCAACTCAAAAGCCATTAGAAAGCCTTGGATAACAAGTGGGCTCCTAAAATGTATATCGAAAAGGGATTTTTTACATGTAGAAGCAAAAAAAGAACACAATAAGCACAAAATTTATATACAACAGCAATACAAAAATTATAGAAATACATGTAACAATATATTACAAAACCTCAAAACTGCTTACGAAAAAAAGGAACTAGAAGATGCTAGTGGCGACGATAAGAAAATCTGGACGGCTGTTAAAAAAATTTGTAACTTGAAAACTAAGGACACAAAATGTACGGACCTTCTTCAAATCTATTCTGATCCCCAAAAATCGCTCAATAACGTCAATAATTACTTTTCGACTATTGGTGAACGTCTTGCGGAACATACTATGTTACGCATCAATAAAACCGAAGCCCAATTAGCTTCTTTAATAAAAACCCACAGTTCTCGTATCTGGTGCCTCCTTTTTTGTCACACCTACTGATCGAGTTGAAGTTGATAAAATCATAAGTAATCTCAAAGAGAACTCGGCTCCTGGATGTGATGAAATCACTAATAAAATACTTAAACTATCGAAAAAACACCTCGCTGCACCTATTGCCTTTTTATGCAACTTAAGTATTTCTACGGGAACTGTACCAGCTATAATGAAAACGGCCAATATTTGCCCAATTTTTAAATCAGGTGTCAAAACAATGCCATCTAACTATCGTCCTATTTCCCTGCTAACGTCCCTATCTAAGATTCTGGAAAAGGTCATCAACGTTAGGTTGTTAAAATTCCTCGAAAATAATGCACTGCTCTCTGAGAATCAATACGGCTTTCGCAATAATAGATCGACGGAAGACGCAGTCACGGATTTGACCAACCTTATCGTTGCTAGGTTAGATGAAGGCTACAAGTGTGCTGGTGTCTTTCTGGATCTGGCAAAGGCCTTTGATACGATTTCTAAGCCCATTCTTTTAAAAAGAATGGAAGCTCTCGGTATCCGAGGCACACCATTAAAGTGATTCGAGTCTTATCTTACTAATCGCACTCAGAGAGTTCGCATCAACAATACGTGCAGTGACTCTACTACTCTACTACTAGCAGAGGCTTCTGTGAATTTCGCTGTGCCTCAAGGAAGTGTCCTAGGGCCAACTCTATTCATAATATACATCAATAGCCTTTGCTCTACGGTACTTCCCAAAGCTAAAATATTCGCCTACGCTGATGACACAGCATTAGTCTTTTACGACAAAACATGGGATGCAGTCTATCAGGCAGCCCAAGCAGGAATGAACCATGTGTCCAAGTGGGTGAACTACAACCTATTAACATTAAATGTTGAGAAAACCAAAGTCATCAACTTTAGTGTCAATTCAAAAACAAAATGCCCCAAGCTATTAACTGTTAAAATACATTCATGCACCAATAGTTCAGTCACTAGTTGCACCTGTCCGGGTCTTGAGCGAGTAGACCACATTAAGTACCTCGGTGTTCTCTTAGACAAGCACCTAACCTGGTGTAAGCAAATAGAACACGTTAGCAGCAGGGTAAGAAAACTCATGTACATATTTAAGCAAATGGGCCACATAGCAAATGAAAAGACACTGAAGATGAATTACAGCTCTCTGTGCCTGTCGGTCATTAGCTACTGTACAGCGGTCTGGGGAATAGCACACAAAACGTACCTAATAAAACTCAAACGGGCGCAACGAGCTATATTAAAAGTCAGTTACAAAAAACCTATTCGATACTCTACTGATATTTTGTACCGGGAGACAGGCGTACTACGTGTACGACAATTGTACATCATGGCCGTGTCTCTGAGGTTTCATAAGAATGCCCCATCACTTATATCAACTAGTAAGCGCCCCCAACGAAACCCTAAATGGGACAAACCACACTGTAAACTTAAATTTGGAAATAGATGTTTTCGTTTTATGGGACCCTTCATTTACACAAAACTAAACAATATCTTGAAAATCCTATCGCTAACTAGATTTAGATGTAAGAAGCTGATCCACTCATTCCTAATTAATATGGACTACAATAAAACTGAAAGCTTTCTTTAGGTAGTCTAGGGGTCTACGATTATTTTTAGTCATTATACACACATACACTCCCCCAAACACACATACACACGCACACACACATTCACCAACACCACCTATACCCATCACTAACAAAACACGACTATATACCGAACATACAATGTAGCAAGCACTTGTATTTCCAATCATATATGTATGTTATTCTTTGTTTTAGTTTTATAATATTTCTTTCATTTTATTTTGAGCGGTAACTTTCACAGAATTGCAAAAGTAATTAATAAATTATGGACGTAAGAGACTAGCATCCACGACACACGGAATCCTAGTGTGGAGGCTAGTGCCAATTGTATCTAGTTCTAAGTGTCTGAACAATAAATTATTATTATTATTATTATTAACTACAAGTATGATGCAATGGTTAGGAGCTAAGTGACTTCGGTCCCATAGGAGAGAAAACTTTATACGACCTACAAATTGTCCGAGACTGGCTGTTGTTTATGTCCGTGGTATGAATATTAGTAAGACTTGTATTTTAGGCTTATTCGTAACAAAAAAGGTGCTTGATCTAGAAATGTGATCTTGTAAGAGTTACTAAGTATATTTCGCTTCAAGGTACTCCACAAACGTTAAAGCAACAAAGATAAGACCAAAGCAAGTTCCTTATTTTCTAGTATCGCTCCAAAAAGAGTCTAGACCAGTGAAAGTGCCTATTTATAAGCAAATGATTGTGCACCGGTGCTTCGTACTGTTATACGAAGGTTATGCCGAGTCTTTTTAAAAAAAAACTAAAAGAGATAATTTGAAGATTTGGAAACTTTAATTTGTAATGATCTTTACAAACGACAAAAGATTATTAAAAGGCGAGTGGTCTCAATTGGAGCTAGCAAAAGACTAACTCTTTCTCATTGCCCGGCCACCTGCATGTCACATGACACCGGTGCCACCTGCATAAACTAAGAGAATCCTAGAAAGCTGACCTCAGCTAACATAAGGGCTCCTTCATACATGACGTGTATGTAACAGCCCCTGGGATAAGAGGAAACTTACCCTAAGGGAAAGTTTCCGAAAGAAAATTAGTCGATACGTAAACGCGGTGGACTTGAAATTGACTCTAATTGGATATCGGGGTTATCATCTAATTTGGTTATTACAAGCTTCGATTTTGAACACTTGCCTTTTTTACAAAAATTTAAAATAATTAATATTAACCATAACATTACTGATACTAAACTAAGAATAGGAAAACTTATATGATCATTGAAATCATTTGATGTTTCTACAGAATTTAAATTATCTATTATTTGATTGGAAACAATTTTAAGATCTTTGAGATTGTCTAATTTTACATTATTGATTTTTACAGGCGACAGATTTAATTTATTTACACGATCAACATTACAACAACTGTCATTCATTATATTAAAACTAGAAGAAACTGTTGGCAATTTTATAGTTGGAGTAGTTTCTTTTACTAATCTAGTATTCTTACAATAAGCTACACAATTATATGGATTGTTGAGAAAGCCTGTACCAGATATGACTATTTCTATCAACGTGTTATTTGAACATTCTATTGTAAGTTTAGTTGGTTTGGATTGCACAAATATCCACTTATTATTATTTAATTCATGCCAAATATCAATGTCACCATAAAAAAATCTATATTGACAGTTATTTGGTAATGAAGATAAAGCCCTAGTTATGATATCTATTTCACAATATTGATTAGCTAATACTGTATAAATTTCAGTTAATTTACAAAGATAGGTCTGAAAAGATATAATTTTACAATTGTCTAAGGTTTTTATAAATGCAAAAGAAGATTTATCTTTACTTAATGCTAAGAACTGTTCAGTAGGTAAAATCAAGCTAAAAGAATTTGTACTTTTGAATTATGTGGAATAGGCAATGGAATATTCTTATTTAAATTGTTGTTGTTTATTATAGAGTACTATAGCATTAACTAAAGGTATTTTAATCACAAATATGAGTTTGTTATCTAAATAGTAACAAATTAACTCAGCAATATTGATTAGAGTATGGATATTACTTAATTCTAAACTTACAGGAAAATCCTTGTACTTAGGAACTATTTTAAGATTAAGCACTATGTCATCGTATAATTGACGAGGTGTCAGTATAGAAGGATGCAGAGTGTTACTTTTCACAAATAGAATAGCATTCAGCATATCTTCTATTTTGAAAGCGAGGTTATACAAGTTAGACTGTAGCACATTTAAAACATACTCAAACCTAATTCTAAAATTATCAGAAATTACAATATTAGATATATTCTTATATGACAACGTCATTTTGTCTATAGCGTCATTCAATTTTGCCTGATTAACGTAAATTTCGTGTAGAGAATTATTCATGTTGGATATAGCTGATTGAGAAACTATAATACTTTCTTTGACTGCATCTATTATTTTCTTGTCATTATTAAATAATTTTTGAATAGCGTTATTGTAATTTTCAGCGTCATCCTCATCTAAAGTACCAAATATGTGTCTAAAAATCACACCAATACCAGGAATCCAAGCGGATCTTTTTGAGTAGTTATTAGAGATTATATGAGAAAATGAGTCGAAATCGCGCAGTATATCTGCATACAAAGAATCTAAGGGTGTTAACATATTTAGACATTGATTTTCTTCAATATCTTCGCTTTCACGGCATTGAAATCGTATAATACTGAACGCGTTATGAATGTTATCAATATGGCTCTTGAAATTAGTTACATCTACAGGGATGACAACGTGAAACTGATCGTTTACAACTTTTAGGGTGCCGACCGGGTCGAAGAGTATACCAGGACCTTGGGTGATGTATTCAACATATTGGTGTTCGTAGGTTGCCATGATATAAACGGCCTCCAGTCTGTAATCATAAGTCATTATTACTAAAATATAATTAATCATTTAAATGTGCAGGCTTTACCTCATCGAAGTGGTGTTTGACGTGACGTCGATTAATCAAAAGGGACAAGGTATTATTACCATGGAGTTTGACAATTTTGTACGGACCTTTCCAGATAGCTGATAAAGCCTTACGTAACCTTACATGGTTCCTTAAGTAAACATAACCAGCAACCTTGTACTGAACTTCGCGGGTGCGTCTATCATAATATGCTTTTGACCGTTCCTTTGAATCTCGAATATTTTGAAGTGCTCTTTCACGGGAAATTTTGAGACGATGTTGAAGCATTTTGATATAATCGGGATAAGTGGTATCAGGAGTTGAATTAAAAACAGAGTCAGGGATATATGGCTTGTGACCGAAGACGAGTTCATGGGGTGTAAAACGAGTTGTTGTATGGACACTGCTATTATAGGTTAACATAGTGGTATATACGAATTTGTGCCAATTACTTTGATTCTCATTAACATTTGATTTTAAATATTCTTTCAGAGTTGAATGGCTTCTTTCGAGAGAACCCTGTGTCTGAGGGTAATAAGGCAACGACCAAATCTGCTTTATTTTTAGGAATTCGCATGTCCGCTTAAATAAATCGGCAGTGAAATTTGTTCCTTGGTCAGTAAGTATAAATTTGGGGATACCGAAAAGCGATATAAAATGGACTAAACATTCACATGATTCTTCTGCTGTTGCATTGGAAATAGGATAGGCTATGGACAATTTGGTTAGGTCGTCTTGAAGGGTAAGTATAAATTTAAGTTTAAGTAAACCGGCTTCGGGTAGAGGTCCAACAATATCGAGGCTAATCCTCTCGAATGGGCGAGTAGAGGTTGTAGTAATCTGCATAGGTGATTTGTTGAGTCCGCGATAAGCTTTATTCGACTGACATAGTGTACAATTCTTTACGTAATTCTCAATATCTGACCTCATGTTTTTCCAGTAATAACGTTCTTTGATTCGGTCAAACATCCTGTTTGAACCGAGGTGTCCTGCTATGGGAATATCATGATTTTCTCTGAGGATTTTGGAAATTTCTGAAGGTACAGGGTATATAATAGTATTGTGATGTATATTGACTTTAATATTAGTATTGTTAAATAAATACAAAAGCATACCGTAAATTTTGACAAAAGAGTGACTTTCAAATGTGTTTTTAAAGTCTGATATTGCTATTTCATTGATATCGCCACTGAGAATAATGTCGTCTCTTATTCCTTTTAATGTTTTAAAGATTTCGGGATATGTGCAATTATCAAAATAATTGACCTTTGTAAATATTAGGTAGTAAGTCTTTCCTTTTAATTCTAATTTCTTAACTGAGTAAAGTTCCCTTTCTTCCTGTAGGATACTATTTGGATCGTCTGAGTCAGAGAGGATGTCTTGAAGGTAAGGGTTTGATTCGTCTAGGTCTTTTGATACAGGGATAACAATGGTTTTAGTCTTACTTTTTAATGAGGTTTCGTTATGTTCTGTAATTTGAGTGTTATAAGTCTCGTCTTTATTCGAAAAGGATTTTAGGAAATCTGAATATTCGTTATTGGAACTATTAGGAGTTTGCTCTCTCGTTTCAGGTATTTCTATAGGAGGAGAGGAGTTTGGAGAATCAGTGGGAGTAGGAGGTGTCGGTAAGTCAATGTCTACGTTTTGTGTGTCATAAGGGCTAGCATCTAGTGCGCCTAGGTCAATTAACTCGTCAAGGACTTCTTGGGGAATTTCTAATTCTGGGCTAGGATTATTCGCACCACTAGTAGAGGGTTGAGGGTCAGTTATTGGATGAACAGGGAATCGGGACAAAGCATCAGCATTACTATTTATTTTTCCTTTTTTATATTCTATCTCGTAATCATATTCTTCAAGTTTAAGTCTCCATCTCACTAATTTTGAACCGGGGTCTTTGCAATTGAATAACCATTTAAGTGGGCGGTGTTCAGTAACAATTTTGAATCGACGGCCGTATAAATACGGTCTGAAGGTTTTAGTTCCGAAAAGGATTGCTAAACATTCCTTTTCAGTTACACTGTAACCACTTTCGGCCTTATTACGGGTTCGTGATGCATATGTGATAGGACGGTAATTGCCTATTGGACCTTGAGATAGCATAGCTGAGATTGCAAAGTTTGATGCGTCACATGTTAGGACGAATGGTTGACTGACATCGGGGTAAGCTAAAATAGGAGCAGAGACTAGGGCTTGTTTTAGACTTTCAAAGGCTAATTGTTGTTCGTTTTGCCAATTGAACGGGATATTTTTCTTAGAGATGGGTGAGGGGCTTAGCTATTTTGGAAAGGTCGGGTATGAAACGGCGATAATATGAAACTAAACCCAAAAAGGGCTTAGGGCATTTAGGCAACGGAAATTCGGATACAGCTTTTGTTTTTTCGGGATTTGGTTTAACACCTTTATCTATAATAATGTGACCAAGATATGATACTTCCTTACGGAAGAATTCACACTTGTCTGGTTGTAATTTCAAATTAAATTGACGGAGTCGTTCAAAGACATCTGACAGGTTTTTTATGTGGAGGTCAAGGTCAAAGCTATGAATTACAATGTCATCCAAGTACACGAAGCATTGGATGCCTTGTAAGCCGGTTAAGACTGAATTCATGAGTCTTTGAAAGGTTGCAGGCGCATTTTTGAGTCCAAAGGGCATTGGAGTAAATTCGAAGTGTCCTTGCGGGACTGAGAAAGCTGTTTTAGGTGCGTCCTTATCTGCTATTTTATTTTGGTGAAATCCAAAGGCCAGATCTAGCGTGCTAAAATATTTGCATTTACCTAACTGATCTAAAATTTCTGAAATATTTGGAATTGGGTAGGAGTCACCTATAGTGATATCATTTAATTTGCGGTAGTCTATTACTACGCGCCATTTGCGTTGGCCTGAAGCATCGGACTTCTTTGGGACAATCCAAATGTGGGAAGACCATGGAGACATCCAGGGTTTAATTATACCTTCATCAAGCATTTTGGTAATTTGGGATTCTACTTCTTGTTTGTGCACTTCTGGGAATCTGTATGATTTTGTATTAATTGAAACAGAAGAGGAAGTATATTGTAAAGCATCGGTAGTAGTAAGGTGATCACCAGGAAGATGAAAGATATCGGAATAAGTGGAACAGAGATCGTATAAGGCATCTGCCTCTTCAGAGTTTAGATGGGAGGCTCGTAATTGGTTTAAAACTTGTTCAGTTCGATTGAGGGTATTATTTTAATTTAATTCGGAATGTGACGTATGGAATATTGTATTTTCTTCAGGTTTATCTAAAGGTATAATCTTATTTTCTGGTCTGAGTTCACATGTATGGGAGATTCAGAGATATTAACGACGGATATATTTATTCGGGAATTAGGCTTAACCTTTACTATGCAATTTGCCGTCAAGAGTGAATCAGCTATGTACCGGTCAAGGACGAGACCTTCTTTTATCTCGGAGTTAAACGTGGAACATTCAATAATCGCTTCTAATCTAGGTGGAATGGTATAAGTTGGTTCACAAAATTTTAAAGCAAGTTTGATTTTATTTATGATTAGAACATTTTCTACATAATCGATTTTGCAATCAGAATAAGCAAATAAGTCATTGCCAATTATACCGTCATATGGCAAGTTTATATTAGGGATTAAATGAAAATGATGATTCAGTGAGTTAAAGTGAATTAGAATATATCCTAAACAATTCATTGGATTTTTTGTGGGCCCCAAACCATGGAAAGTAATAATATGATTAATAAATGGGGGCATTTTTTCAATAACATTTATTTTCAGAAAACTAATAAAAGCGCCACTGTCAACGAGGAATTTAAGAGGTCGACTGGAAACTGATGTTAGCACTTCTACGTAAGGTAAGTACTTTTTTGTAGAATTTGTTGTAATGTTATAAGTTTTAAATGTATTATTTTCTGTTTCAGGAACGGTGCAAGAAGGACACGACTTTGATTTACATTGCGATAGAGACACGGATGGATTGGTAACGGAATCAGAGTTTTGTTTGTCAAGGCCACTGTAGGTTTGGGGCTGGTTACCCTGTTTGTTAGTGATCGATTTGGAAACAGTGATTTGATTAGGTTAGGCTTTAGTATCGGTTTGTCCATTAACTATGCCCGCACGATACCGGACGAGTAGGACTAATCGTTTAAAGTATTGTTAATAATATCTTAGGTCCCTGTTGATAATCGACTACGTCAACAGAATGAACAGGTTGATTATTTCTAGCAAAACTAGTCGATGGCTGATTTGATTGCTGATTTTGTAGATGCCCAAATCGTCTATTGTAATTATTATTATATTCGCGTTTTCGGCAGTTATCAATAGTGTGGCCTACTGCTTAACAGTAGCGACAAACTAGAGGAGCAAAGGTAGATCCTTGGTTACGAGGCCTATTGGAAACATTCACATCACGCTGAGTTGTGCCACGATTTGGTTGCAATTGCCTTTGGGGTAAACGTCCTTGGCTAAATGGATTATTATTATCAGAAGGAAAAGGAGTATTCCGTTTAAATGAACGTTGTAATAATTTTTCTTCAGACATGGCAAAATTGATGGCGTCATTCAAGATCTCTGGGTCGCGATATCTGACTACCGTAGATAAGCGAGCATTTAATCCACTGATAAAAGTGTGCAATGCAAGGTCCTGCATTGCAGCGACTCGGCCAGCAAGTTCACCTTTATTTTTCGTAGGTATAGAAATATTAATTTCAGTTAATAATTTTGATAAACATGATTCCAATCGTAAAGCGAACTGATTGACCGTTTCGGCATTAGACTGGTAACAACCTTGAAGGTCGGAGAGCAGTGCAGCATAATGTGTCCTTTCTCCAAACTGGGATTTCAAAAATTCTTCGAATTGTTGCCATGTGTCAAAATCTTTTATGGCACATGCACTTTCGGCACGGCCTTCGAGTTGGCTCAGAATAAATTTTAATAGGATATCTTGCTGTGACGGGCTCGCGAGATTTATTGCGTTCTGACAATTATTTAAAAATGCATTTAACTTTTCACGGTTACCATCGAACTTATTTATGAATTTTATCAAACATGAATGTCAATTTCTTTTGATTCTTTGGTAGACATTGTAAAAGTTGCTTCCTCTTTAGGCATGTCACACCTGGGTTTTTAATTAAACAAAGAGATAAGACGCGTAGTCTAAGAATTGTGATAAGGAATTTATGTTGCACTGTTCTCGACACTGAGCGACTTAATAAAATAACAATACGATAAGACTCTATGATCTAATATTCTAAACCATGACGAATAAAATTAATCGCAGTCAATTAACACTTTATCACTTTCTTTACTTTTAGATTTGATCACTTAATTTCACTGGCACTGAACACAGAGTGGATAGCTTTGACGTTAAGTAAGTATGAATTTCAAGGACTTACAGCAACACGGCGACTGCAAGAGTACCTCGGGTCATCTCGCAGCTGGCGTATAGGTATACACCGCTGATCCCGTCGCCGAGCCTACTTACCTTAGTGAGAAGGTTCTCACTAAGGTAAGTAGGCTCGGCGACGGGATCAGCGGTGAACCAGGTAGGTTCTACAGGAAACAGCAGCACACGCGCGAGTAATTTAGTTCGCTACGCGGCGGCAGGATTCAGCGAATAGATGCGGCGTAAGATATAGAAATGTTCACACGCGTACTTATGTAGTTTACGCGGCCACGGGATTCGGCAGTTGGAGACGGTGTAAAATGTATTATTGTCCGAGGTCACACAAATGCACAAATTGTTCGAAAAGTTCTCTCAAAACTGAGACGAACCAGGATTTATTTTTGAAATCCCTTAAGCTGCCACCAATGTTATACGAAGGTTATGCTGAGTCTTTTAAAAAAAAAAAAACTAAAAGAGATAATTTGAAGATTTGGAAACTTTAATTTGTAATGACCTTTACAAACGACAAAAGATTATTAATAGGTGAGTGGTCTCAATTGGAGCTAGCAAAAGACTAACTCTTTCTCATGGCCCGGCCACCTGCATGTCACATGACACCGGTGCCACCTGCATAAACTAAGAGAATCCTAGAAAGCTGACCTCAGCTAACATAAGGGCTCCTTCATACATGACGTGTATGTAACAGTACGGTTATTGCTAAACATAGTGCTACTGAACGACCGTGTCACCGAATCTTGGAAACATACGGTGCAATATTACAGGCGCTGTGGCAATCATACAAAATACATTCATATAACTTGGTGAAGCAGCCTACGGCCTGTCTGATGGTTTGTACGATAACATTTTGCAAATATTATATGGAAAATGTAGTCTAAAAATATAAAAGCTAATATTATGTAGTAGTTCTTATATTTTTTGGACTTGGCGTTTTATATTTGCATTTGTTTTGAATTTCGAAAAGTTTTAGTTTTTCATTTTTTCATTCTAGTGCACGAAATGGTTGATGTGATAAGTCAATATTTTTTTACAGTTTCTGAAAAAGATTGCAATCGTTTCATACTTACTGTCTGTCGTCTTCTTAGGGTATTCTAGTATTGTTTAGTAGATAAATGATCTCTGTCTTTGTAGCAGCAGCAGTGATTTCCATTTTAGTTTGATATCCGCAGCTAAGCACGTGTACATATTTTAACGTTAGGATTTAAAACCATTAAAACCAAAGCTTGTTGTGTTTACAAAATAATATGTGTATACCTGTGCCATATAAGATATGTATGTATGTTCTTGTATGTTGTGGAAATAAATGCTTTTCTTCTTCTTAAAAGCAAACAGCTAATATTATTGGTATTTAACCAGCTGGTAAATACAAATAAAATAGAAATTGGCGAACATTTTAGACTCTTTAGAACTTTGAACATAATTTCGTTTTCAGTTTGCGGTACCATACACAATATTGTCGGATGTGTTTTTCTGATTGTCGTAGCGGACATCCGAGTGGTTAAATAAAAAGTAACCGCAGCGATGAGTGTGATCCCCGTCCATGAAGTACCTACTGTTAAACTTTTTGAATAAATACATTTATTGGAAGACTCACGAAGGAGTATGCTTTGTATGTAATACTATTACGATTATAGCTTATACAAAGAACATTTATCCGAATCACAATAGCAAAAAATCATGTTATCAAGAATTGATGTTTTAAAAGGTTTAGTAGTAGAGTGGTTTCAGGCCAAGGATCTGTCTCACGATAGAAAAAGACGCTTTCGAATAACACGTGAAAGTCTATTTGTCACTGAGATTCATTTGAAGCCTCATATTAGTTGGAGGCGTTTTATTTGCATTTTATCAACCAACTTCAAAAAGGGAGAAGGTCTTCAATTGAGTTATACGTTTTTTATTACCTACTTCTACTACTTATAACTCTGTTATTTATTAACCGATATCAGAAATTCTTCTTTCTGAATCTGAGAGAGGATTACCGTGTTTCCATGTAAAGCTATTGATCCCGGTTCTTAATTTAGCACCAAAAAGGATAGGCCCCAGCGGTTTATTAACTCCGACACCAGAATTGATCACGCACCACAAGAAAAAAGAAGAACCACAAATCTTCAATTACAATTGAAATTTGGTTTTGATTATAACTGAAGTGTCTTATTTCATACCACAAAAAATATATTTGTAGCGCGCAGTGGCAGAGGGAGGATATCCCGACACTTAAAGGCGTTGTACTTAAATCTACCCCTAAACGCAGTCGTTTTATGGTGCGAGATATGTAGCAATGCGCAACAATGTATATGATACTTTCTCTGATATAAGATTAATTTATTTAGAGGTGTATAAAATACCATTATTGGCAGAATCATCCCTCGGGATTAGATTTCGACTTAAAACTGAGTTATGTAATTTCCAGTTAAAATAATATATAAGTTTCTTACTAGCATCGCTCTCGCGCATAAATTACGAACACTAATATTTACTATTTGTCTCCAGATATTATAAACTTATAACTCGTTATTCATCGTCATCATCAGCCCTGTATATAAATTGCCCCAGTGCTAGGCACTGGGCTCTTCTCACTATGAGAAAGATAAGGCCATAGTCCACCACGCTGGCCAATTGCGGGTTGGCAGACTTCACATATCTTTCGAGAACATTATGGAGAACTCTGAGATATGCAGGTTTCCTCACGATGTTTTCCTTCACCGTTTAGCGATAATTGACAATATATATACGCACATAACTTCCAAAAGTGATTGATGCGCGCCGTGGATTCGAACCCGAGACCCTCTGCGTGGCAGTCTGTTGGTCTCTCCATTAGGCTATCGCTGCTTTTTTTTTATTACTAATGCAGAGCAAAAAATTAAAGTCATGATTCAGTCGATAGTTTATTATTCAAATAACTTTTCGAACATCAAAAGCCGAACAATTGAAGCGATGAAAGAACATCGTACCTCTGAACATAAAGGCCATTCCAAATGTGTTTTCGTGAACCGAATACTGATTTGTAAAATCACTTATTTTATTGCCTCTAACTATTTGTAGTCTATCAAAGTGAATCAAACAAACACTTTGAGAATTAGATTTTTATGACGTCTTACGAGTGTGTTCAGATCCCATAAAAGTCGTAAATTTTCGTACTTTTTTACGGCCGCTATCAAGATTAAGTGCATCGATAATGTTTGGCATCGGACACAAGTAACGATGGTATCGACACGAGAATCGAATTCGGGACATCGGGTCCAATAGATGTTATTAAGATTGTTATAAAAGATATCTGTCACAAATATGATGAGTGTCATATTTTGTCTGATAAGCATGTTTCAGACCTCACATATCCTATTTGCATTGTTTGATTTTCTGACAGGGAGAACTTATTAAGGTATAGATTTTTTCTAATAATGTGCCCGGTACGGCAATAGGCTCGCCCCTTATTACGTGGGACTAAAGTATATCTGGCAAAAAGTGGGTGTAGAAATACACCTCTGCCTACCTCTTCGGAGTTATAGGCGTGAGACTATGTATGTATGTATGTAATTATCTATAGTATGAGATCCGTAGAAGAGCGACCTTCACCGATCTGGTTATTAGATGAAAAGAATTTTATATAAAATTTTGCATGTCAATATATATATCGCGAACGGGTTAGCAAAAAAATCGGTGTATGTCGCTCTTCTACGAATCTTAGACTACTATAGTTATTATCATATTTCGTCCCTACATGTCATAATTTTTTGTTTTAAACTTGGGTATTTATGAACTGTTCACAGTGCAAAAGTAAAATATTTATATTAAATAATTTTATGTCCCGCACCACATACTATCGGTATAGCAAGTATCCTATTGCTCGTGCTTAGAAAAGACTTCACAGATGCGATGCAGATTCAGATGGTTAGTATCTATCCTGCACGACTAAATTAAATTTAGTCTATCGTTCTTTTCCTCTCTTTGATTAAACCAGAGCGAGACGGAAATAAGAAAATATCTGTCCAAAATTGTGTCACAAAATTTCTACGTACTTTAAGGTATTATATGGAGACGGGTCAATTAAGACGAGCCTTAATCTGCCCGAATTAAGTATTCTTTCTTTGTTTATTAACCATCCAACCTTTTCTACGCATCGTAAAATTACAAGTAGGTACTACAAAGTAATTTTACTACTATAAATTAATTTTGTTTTGTTACTAAGCTCATCAAGGGAATTTGGGTCAATGTTAGTCTAAGCCGTTCGTTACATTTTATCTATATCCTAAATATCCACCACCTAAGCCCATATTATAGCTAATATATTATAATATATAAGCCTGTTAAACCGGTAAAGTGCGCATAATTCTGTATCAGAGTCAATCTAGCCGCTGGTAAAGTAAGCTCAAATTAGCTTATAATGAGTAAGTTCTGCAGTCCATTCACTTGATGTCCGAGCTAGAGTCACCTCATGAAATAATTATTATTTCTCTGCACTGCGTATACGGCTGAATCAGGAAATTGAAATACTGGATGTGTTTGGTTTTAAAGGTTTCGTTTGGAGAATGAAAGCGGATCAAACTTTTCATTTTACGCCGATACGTTGAAACACGATTTTGTTTCGAGTTTTTGCAGGTCAAACATGTCTAAAGAAAATCGTATGCTTAGCAAATTCAATTTGAGAGTATTGAAAAGTATAATTTAGCAAGCATATAACATGCGAATAATTAGTATTGGAAAAGGTACACATGTGTGATCATTTTGATCAGTTTGATCACTAATATATTTGTAAATACTTGAAATTAGCATAGTTGTCTTTCATTCAGGATTAGTTCACAACGAAATTAAAGTGCAATTTTGTGATTCTCTGATTTCAACACAGGCGCAAACACAACCTTAGTCAGTGCATCATGTAGTTGGAGGGACATCAAACCTTGTTCAACAAACAATCGTGCTTTAATAAAAATATATTTACTGGAGGTTGTTAGCAGCAACGGCCGCACATTTAATTTTAATTAAATAATGATTTCTACCCAATCTCCTGGCAATATCAGGCAATCCCTTCTTAGTGCTCTCCTATGATCCCAAGGAACACACATACATGCCAAATTTCAGCCTCTTGCGCCCAATAATTTTGGTTATGCTTTGTCCGTCAGTCAGTCAGTAACGGAAGAACTTTATATAGACAGATAATGGTAGCTGTGTGTTCTTGTATTTTTTATTAATAAAATGTAGGTATTTATAGTCACGTTATTGTTTGTTACTAATCATCAACTGACACCCTACAATGTATGAACGCCGTATAAACAATGAGTCGTTCTGTTTTATAGTGTAATCGGGTAGTTACAGCCACGTTACACCAACATCATACTAATAAAATATGTGAATATGGCTATACAATCTTATGGCCATATACCCTTTTTATTTTTCATATATAGGGAAGGTACAAGTCACAAATCCATGCGAATGATACTGAAACTGTGGTTATGTTATGTTATTAATAAATATAAAATTATAAAATAATAGAAGATTTTCCACATATGAATGGTTAATAAGCAACGGTGCAAAACATAGCACAGTTTTGGTCATTTTCCTTTCAATTTCAATCGCGCTATAGAAGTTTACCCGGTTTATGTGACGCGTTCAATTGCCTGACATAATTTTTGTCATATATTGTTTTTGAATTTTTGTCTTTCAGACTGATGGTTTTCTAGTCCCAAAAACAACAATTTGTTTGATGTGATAATTTTATTTCTGAACTCATGACTAGTTATATAGCCACCTTTTTGATCCGAAATACAATATAGTTGATTGAATCAGGCGTTACTTGGCGGAACTCCATTGTGACCTAATGGAAGGAAAGAGGAACCCACCACACACCCTCGGATTGACCACCCCAACTATTGCAATAGAAAAAGGTTGACAATACCGAACTCCTCTAAAAGGATAAGGGATATAGGAATGGTATGGCTCCCAGGAAGATACCTGACTTGCAGTATCCCGCTGTATGCGCCGACTATTCTTCGACACGTGTTTCGCCTCTGCACGAGGCATTCTCAGGAGCGATGGGCAACGACTGAGCTTGGCTCAGTCCGAAATACAATTTAAAATAAGTTTAGATGATGAAAGTTTAACTTCTGATATACGTAGTAGAAGCCTATGTGCATCGTCCAGCAGTAGACCACAAGAAACGTTGATATTAATCAACGGAACCAGTAAAGCTTTTTGTAATGCCAGTTGCAATAAGAATGCCTTTATACATTTGGTGCTGGATAAAGTTATGAATAATAAATATTACCATAACACTTCCACACAACTACATCCATGTTATATCCATATATGCTGGAGTCCGCGGAGCAGGCGTAATGCTCACGTAATACTGTACATGTAGTATTTGCATACAAATAAGATGTTTGTCCACTTTTCGCCCTGTGTCCGGCATCGTTAATGACGCACCGTGGGTAACTACCTGCGACATTTCACTGGACACGGATACTAACTAAGGCTGTGACGGTGTTTTGTTTCTTTCATGTTCGTTTAAAATGGTAATTTAATAGTACAGCCATTATTGTAGCGACTGCACGCCTGCACGGTGGATGTAGTGGTTTAATTGTTGCCATAAAACATGTGGGTTCCATTCTGGCGCTAGACAACATTTAGTGTGATTCACACATTTGTTGCGCATCTAGTTGTTTTTTTGTGTCCATTGCATTAATGTCTGTAAAGTCCCGTGTAAGGAAGAATTAATAACAAGTGCCGGAGTGGTATATTAAAATAAAGATAGACGTGATTGATCAAAACATGATTTTATTGGAGTGACTTTACGTTTCATGCCACAAGTTAAATTGCTGAAAATCCAGTTATCCATGGATAATGGTTATCACGATAGCGACCGAGGAGGATTCTATTTATATTTGCGAGGCTGCTTTATCTTACTATTTTCTGCCAGAAAATATTCTGGGAAATTACACCCAGACCCTTGCTAGGTGTAATTTCTGGACATAGCTTCTGCTCAGTTAAGAAAATAGGTAGAGCGATATGTCTGTGGTATGGTGGTCATGAGTGCGATTTTCGGTGTACTCTACGTACCTCTTTCATAAATCCTAAAATATTCGGTTCTGGGCTCAACTCTCTAGTAGTGTTTAATGACTAGGCCAAGATTAAACCACAACGCTATTAAAATAGCTGGCAAAAATGCTTACAAAACTAGCAAGGCCTTATCGCTCAGAAAATAGAACGGATGTAATATGTGCCTCACTGTCAAAATACAAAATGTTTTGGCATTCGGTTGGTATGATATAATATGGGTATGATATTTTAAATACAAACTGCAAGCTGCAACGCGATCAAAGATACAGAGAGAAATATTTTTCATCACAACTGCCACTATTTTTTATTAATATAAAAATAAATTCATATACAAAGATTAGCGGCGATAGCCCAGTGGTGTACGTAACGGGCTGCCGAGATGATGGTCTCAGATTTGATCCCCAGGTACACCGAGCACACACCTCTGACTTTTCGAAGTTATGTGTGCATTAAAATCTTAATAATGTGCCCTGTAGATGGCAATAGGCTCGCCCCCTATCACATTGAGATCGAAACATAACTGGCGAAGTGTGGGTGTGTAATAATACACCTCGACCTACCCCTTCGGGGATAAAGGCGTGAAGTTATGTTATGTTAAAAATAAACTATTATTTAATCTCCTTCACAAACACTTTCTCAGTGCAATATTGCGCCGTATAATATGACGGGTAGGTATGACCTGAGAGAATATTAATTTTCTTCTGGCAGCCCGATTATAACACGACAACACTGTCTGTGTGGCATATGGCGTAAAGTAAAACTTATGAGATGGTTTCTTATTTGTAAAATAATTATAAACAGGAGGGTACTAGAGAATGGAGAACATTTGCCTGTTATTAATTTGCTTCTTGGATTAGAAATCTCATGTTTCTAGAGGTATATAGGTGTTCAGTGTGAAGCACAAATATTATTACATTTTAAGTCAAAGTCAAAATCATTTATTCATCTAGGTCACGAGGTGACCTTATGAACAACAATTTTAAAATTTAATTACTTAATGCTTCTACATTTACATTTACTGCCCCGTTCACAAAGCAATAGGTAGAACCACGAGAAATAACTGGCAATAAAACTCGTGGCCACTCTTTTAAATCGCCAATATTATGGAACATATTTTTATTTTTGTAAGGAGCTGCAACTGTTACACATTGTACTTAATTACTTCTATATAGTAATTAGATACAGACATAATACTTAAGCAATTAATGCAGTTACTAAATTAAGTGCTTTAGTTAGCCTTCCAATGTGAATTGTGTAACAGGAGCATCCACTTACGTCTTATAATGTAGACAACTCGTGACCATGTTCAGAACTATTGTGGAAATGTATGTTACAAAAGTGACGGTATATGAATACACAAAATTACAGAAACGTTAGTTCACAGCCCATGATCACGAGTTATCTTCATCTTACAGTATAGTAAATTTTAATAAAATTAGTGGAACAATAATGCAAATGTAAATGTAGTAAGTGGAATGACCTAATAATAAACGAATAATAATTTAAAAGAACTAGAAATGATAAATAATGATAAACTGAAAAATGCTAAGTATCTATATAAATTCTAAATAAGTGGTAGATCATGAGTTGTCTAGTGTAAGTGACCATCTATCCTTATCACTGAAATAATCATGAACAGTATAATAACCTTTCCTAATGAGGCAGTCATTTATTTTACTTTTAAATGTATTAAATGGTAATTCTAAAAAACTAATTGGTATTTTATTGTAAATACGAATACCTAGCCCTACAAAAGAATTGTTAACTTTATGTAAACGATGATAAGGGGCATATAACTTATGCCTGTTTTGAGTATTTATATTATGTATATCACTTTTTGTAGTAAATAAACCTATATTTTGCCTAATATACAATATATTAGCAAATAAAAATTGCGAGGCTACTGTAAGAATCCCTATAGACTTAAAGCGTTCCCTAAGAGTATCTTTTGCACCTAACATGTATATTGCTCGTACCGCTCGTTTCTGTAGAACGAAGATAATCTGAATATCCGCAGCTTTGCTCCATAACAAGATGCCGTAGGACATGACACTATGAAAATAGCTATAATATACTAGACGAGCTGTGTCGACATCAGTAAGTTGTCTAACTTTTCTGACAGCATACGCTGCAGAGCTGAGCTTACCTGCAAGATATGCTATATGTGCACCCCATTGTAACTTATTATCTAATGTAATGCCTAGAAACACTGTAGAGTCAACTGTCTCAAGTTCCTCCCTATCTAGCATAATATTAGGTCCCAGTTGTCTAACGTTAGGTAAGGCGAATTTAACGCATTTAGTTTTTTTAGAATTAAGTACTAGGTTGTTTGCTGTAAACCATTGTGTAACTTGTATAAGTGCATTATTTACATCATCAAATTCATTCCTATTCCTATCTACTTTAAAAATAAGTGATGTATCATCTGCAAAAAGTACGACATCACAGATGTTTTTAAATAAAAAGGTAAGTTATTAATATATACAAAGAATAGAAAAGGACCTAGAATTGAACCTTGTGGAACGCCTAACTGTGCAGGTAATTTAGAGGATGTAGTCCCATTTACATCGACACACTTAAATCTCTGCTGCAGGTACGACTCGACAACACTAAGTGCGGTTTTCTCTACGCCGTAGTGGCGGAACTTACGCAGTAGTGTGTCGTGATGAACGCAATCAAATGCTTTTTAGAGGTCACAAAATACTCCGATAGCATTTTTAGATGACTCCCAGGCATTATAAACGTGTTTTATGAGAGCAACACCCGCATCAGTAGTGGATCTACCTTTAGTAAAACTGAAGCAGACTATTTAAATTAAAGTGTCTTAGTAGCTGCTTTAATAAAATCTTTTCAAATATTTTACTAAATGCCGGCAATATAGAGATGGGCCTAAAATTATTTATGTCATTTTTACTGCCAGATTTGAATAAAGGTATGATTTTACTAAACTTCATCAAATCCGGAAATATGCCTAGGTCAAAACATTGGTTAAAAATTATAGAGAGGTAAAGCGCAACAGTGTCAACTATAGTAATTTTAACTGAAATGCCCCAAAAGTCGCCGGTATTTTTAATAGTAATTGAATTAAATGCCATCAATATATCTTGCGGGGTGACGTGGTCGAATCTAAACACGCTCTTGCATTCAGGTACACTGCTAAGCAACAAATTTCCAGCGTATAAAGACGATGATTGTAAGGAACTAGTAGTTGGTATTGGTATGCTTGCAAAGAAACTATTGAACATATGCGCGACTTGAGATTTGTCTGTGACTAATAAATTGCTATCTTTGATTTCAAATTGGTTTTCTCGTTGTCGTGCTCTACCGGTTTCATTATATATAATTCTCCATGTTTCTTTAATTATATTTTTTGATTGCTTAATTTTACCACTAATAAATTTTGATTTTGCCATAATACAAACTTACTTAAAAATTTTTGAGAAGCTTTTCAGATAATTTAGAAACGGTGTGTCAAATTTATGTTGTTTCAAACCATATAATTCAAACAACTTGGCTCTACTTTTGTATATACCTTTAGTGGCCAACTGGTTAAAAGATCCGTTAGTACCCTTTAGTGTTACAGTTTTACTCTTAAAAGTATTTTGAAACTCATTAATAATTAGTCCAAAAAGTGAATTATAAATTGTATTTGAATTTTCTGAGTTCAATATTGAAGGATTGAGATTTGCGATAATATTGTTTTTAAAACGTATAAGACGATTGGTAGTTTGAGGCCTACATTTTACTGTATGTGATTTATTATATGCTGAACAAGAAAACTAGCTATCTGTCCACGTTGATCAGAAGGAAGAGAACTAATAACTACTGGGTTTTTAGCAACACAAGAACTAAATATATTATCCAAACAAATAGAAGATTTTGCAGAGACTCTAGTAGGTTCACAGAATAAGTAACTTAAATTAAATGACTTAAAAAAATTCAGAAATCTAGTACACTGTGAAGAATTCTCTAAAATATTAATATTAAAATCACCACAAACTATAATATTCTTACTGCTACATTTAATTTTATTAATAGCATCTTCCATGATAGTCTCAAATAGATTATAATCACCAGAAGGGGGTCGATATACACAAATTACAATATATAAATCTAGTTCCACACAGGACAACTCAATAGTGCGCTCAATAGATAAGTTCACAACATCTTTACGTTCTTTGTATTTTAATAAATTGGAAGTCACTATGAGAGAACCTCCTCTAATAGCCTGCTTTCTTGTATACGCGCCCTGCATTGTGTAATATTGATTAATGACAATAATCTCATGGTTCTTTAACCAGTGTTCAGTTAAACACAAAACTTTAACATCATATTTCTCTAGAAATAAACTTAATTCTAATTCTTTGCCAGATAGGCCCTGCATGTTTTGGTGTACTATATTCAAATACTGCAGCCTAACTGTTGTCCTATCTTGGAGTTTAGATCACAAGATGTGTCAATAAATCGTTGTTAGTACATGTACTAACCCTATAAAATAAATTGTAAACACAAGGCTCTTTGCCTTGCTGTAAATTGTATGCTAATAGTTTAGCAATCTGTCGCTTAATATAAAATGGCAGATACATTGTATCTTTTGTTAAAGTAAATTTACTAATAAATTTATTAGTGTCAAAAAAGAATATTGCGTCACTATGACGACAAGTTATATTATACAATAACATATTTAATGTGTGTATGTGCATGTTTTCTGTATTTGTTAAGTTATTTGAGTATGGCAAAGCATATAAAATAAATTCACACCTAAATTTTGAATTAAGTTCTAATAACACTTCAACACATTGTATGATATCCTGTCTCTTAACAGTTAAACTGTTACCAAACATTAATATGGCTGTACTACTCTCATCTAAGAAGACTACCAAACTTATGACCTAGTCTATCAGAAAAGATGTAGGTTTTATTAGTTGATGTAAAAGGCCTAGATTTAATCATATTTGATTGCAAAGGCAAAAATGGTTTTGTAAATTATTAGAAAAATTCTCAGGTAGTATGGTACTCAATGGCTCTGTTGGGGTTAGAGTGTGAGTACAAGAACACGAGAGCTTATTGGTCAGAGACTCATACATTTCTGCATTACATCTCACCAAGTCTACGAGCTCACCTGCCTCCACAATACGCTTGCTCAGCTCTTGTTGAGAAGCCTGGTATTTGTTGAAAATCTGATTTAAGGTGCTTTCTCTAAGTAACAGTTCTTCCCTCAAGCGATGAGTATCAGTATTATACACTAACCTACTTTGTTCCAAATTTCTATAGTACTCAGATAGTTGATTAACTAAGTTTATGCGCTGTTTTCTGAGATTTAAATTAACCCTACGCACGTTATATTTCCTTATAGATTTATGAATTTTTTTAATTAATTTATTAACTTTAATGTAGCGTTTCAGTTTTTTATGACTAGAAAAGCTATGTCTCATAAGAATGGTATCCTCCCTGGTCAGATCTATTGTCACAACTGGCTCCCTAATACACACATGATCAGGCTCACTACTAACCAACTTATGATATAGGCTGCAGGTATTCGCAATCTGTTCACTGTGTTTAATAGTTTCAATGTTAGAGATCGTGTTATGAGCTTCACTCAATTCACGTTCCAGTTCAGCAACACGTCTCAGAGCTTCTTCATGAGTGTCCATGCACTGTTGGAAGTTGGACACCGTCGGTCGAAGTTGCTCATGTTGTTCTAGGATTTCGTGATGGTGAATGTGCATTTCAGCCAGCTGTGCCTTGAGTTCAGTGTTCTTGTCTACAATTTTTTTAACTTCTTCTTCGCTGTCCCCCCTTTCCTGTAGCAGCTGGTTACACAGGATTTTAGAGCATTCTAATTCCTTAAGCGTGGTCTGTAGTTTGTCCTCCAGAACTGCCATTCTGCGGGTCATCATTTCCACAGATCTACCCCGTAGGCACCTGAAATATAAGGAAGAGTGAGTGAAGACAGCTGAGGGAAACTATGAAATTGGTGGATAGAAAGTTGAGAAGGAAATATTGTAGGTAGATCATAAAAAAGAAGAAGAGACTAAAATTGAATAAATTTAGGAACAGCTTATTTTAAATAGGTACTAAGTATTGGGGAATTTGATATTCTATTCATAGAAAAGTAATGAACATAACAAGTTTGATATATTTTTAAAACAATAAAATGCAATTAACAATATGAGTATCACTTATTGGTATTTTTTTTGTAATTCACTATAAAAATACAATGAATGTTTGAAATATATCAATAAAATTGGAATGTAGGTAGGTACTTATATAAATGGGCCTGTGTAACACTACTATACTATTAATATTAACGTATTTTATATTAAATAACTATGTATTGTGTATAGTGTGTTATGTAGTATATAGTGTCTGAGGCAAATGTTTTTCGTCATCGATTTTGCTTACACAAATTGTCAAGCAAAAGGAGACAAACGGTGCCGCTGTGTATTGTAATTGACGTCGCTCACATATAATGAGCAGTGTTTATGTGATGTATAGTGTATTTTCGTTAGTAGTATATACAATAAAACAGTACAGGATTATGTCAAGAATAATGAAAACAATACTCCTCGGGTTTCCAGATGATTTTAAATCTCGTCTCCGTTATCCGTTACTTTGACAGTTAGTCCGCCACAAATTTTTAGCGAGGTTTTGTCAGTAGTCCTTTGATTTATAGTTACACCAACAATTATTGGTCAGGTTTATGGGTACACACTTCACTTTCCACATGGAATTAATACTTAAAACAACATAAAACTATTTTTATCTTTAAATTATTATACACGTATTAAAGACATAAAGACATATTTATTTCTGCATTTTGGTTGTTTACAACACTTATACATGTCAAAACCCTATTCTAGATGATGCCGGCATTTCCTAGCTAAATGACTTCTTGAGAAGAAAGGCCGAAACAAACTCAGAGTCATTGTTTTTTTTTGTCACTTCAATTTCTTTAGTCTTTTCTTCATCTTTTAAAGTCCAGACAAAAAAAGGGTTTAATATGCAAGTACAATGCAGGAAATCATTTGACGCTTTTGACTGACTCGGCCCACTGATGGCCCGCATTCAACAGCAATCGTACGGCTCAACCTTGATTGAGGGAGCCAGCACGATCTGTATCACTATGCCTCCACGCCATCAGAAAGTGTATGCATAAGCATGTCAGCCTAAGCCATCAGACAGGTTGTCACAACTATTTGTTTATATTATGTTTAATAATGCCCACATCGTACTCACAACTTTACATGCTAATACATAGTAAAATACATGTTGCAAACAATATGTAAAAATAATAAACATTTAAACAATAAAATGTCTTCTTTCTCTTAGCGTTATCCCAGTTTCAATTTGGGTCCGCTTACTAGTCTAACCGGATTTGGCTGAATATTAGCTTTTCCACAGAGCGACTGCCTGTCTGACCTCCGCAACCCGAAGGGATAGCGATATTCCATGGTTTAGACTAGTGTCAGTTTATTTAGAAGGTACTGACGCCCTGTAACGACTGTCAAAGATCTTCATGACAACCGGGACCGACGGCTTAACGTGCTCTCCGAGGCACGGGACAAGCGATAATTAACAAGTCAATACGCACGTAACTTCGAAAAGTCATTGGTGCGCGCCGTGGATTCGAACCCGATAACCTCTGCATTGCAGTCTGTTGTTATATCCACTCGGCTATCGCTGCAACAATAAAATGTAATATATTTAAAATGTCAGAAAATATTATTGAATGTCAATTTAGGAATAATAATATATTACTTAAGTAATTTTAAATGTCAAAAAAAAAGAAATAAAATAACAACGTCAAATCAAACAATGTCAAAACAAAATAAATAAAATTACAAATGTCAAATTAAAAATGTCAAAATGTAAAAATATAAGTATTACAAATGTAGGTAAATAAAAATATCATGTCACTAATTTCAAAATGTCAAAATTCATAATTTTAAACTCAATTTCAGGCATTTTTGTCTGCTAAATAATCTATAACTGTGCAATAAGCTTTTGAACACAAGCTCTGTTTAATAAATACTTTGAATTTATTAATACTTAGTTCCTGAATATTGCCTGGAATTTTGTTGTAAAAACGTATGCTTTGACACTTGTATGAGTTACTTATTTTTTGTAGTCTAGTTGAAGGTAGAACAAGTTTGTTTTAATTTCGTGTGTTTAATTTATGAATGTCGCTGAATTTAGAAAACATATTTATATTTTTCCTGACATATAACAAGTTCTCATAAATGTATTGAGATGCGACAGTCATTATCTTAATTTCTTATATTTTTCCCTCAGTGAATGCCTTGAACCAAGACTGTAGATTGCACGCATAGCCCGCTTCTGCAGTACAAACACAGTTTGAAAGTCAGCTGCGTTGCCCCATAATAAAATGGCATATGACATTATGCTGTGGAAATAACTAAAGTATACTAATCTGGCCGTATCTATATCAGTTAACTGACGAATTTTATAAACCGCGTACGCTGCAGAACTAAGTCTATTCGACAACTGACCTATATATGGGCCCCACTATAGCTTAGAATCTTAGGTTATGCCTAAGAATACGGTGTTATCTATAAGATCCAACTCTTCTCCATACAAACATATGTTAGGTTTAACTTGTTAACATTCGGTCTTGAAAAGCGTATACATTTTGTTTTTCTTTCATATAACAGTAAATTGTTAGCAGCAAACCATGAACTACTTTAGAGAGAGCGTTGTTTACATCGCTATTATTTGATTGTTGTCGTCTAAGTTTAAAAATAAGTGATGTATCATCAGCAAATAATACTGTCTCTTCATTATTTTGCATAATGTATGGCAAATCATTAATATATACAAGGAAAAAGGAATGGACCAAGAATTGAACCTTGCGGCACTCCCATTGTGACCACTGAACTCATAGAAACTTTTCCATTGACCTCAACTCTCTGTATCCGATTACTCAAATATGATGTTAGGAGATCCAAAGCAGTGTTCTTAACTCCAGAGTAATGTAATTTCCTGATCAATGTTTCATAAAAACCGCAATCAAAAGCCTTAGATAAGTCACAAAAGACTCCCAGAGCATCATGCGACTCCTCCCAGGCATCAAAAATACTATCTAAAAGCGCAACTCCAGCATCGGTAGTTGAGCGACAACTAGTAAAACCAAATTGTTTTTCATGTAACAGCTTATTCTTATTAAAATGAATTTGAAGCTGACCTAGAATTAATTTTTCAAAAATTTTACTAAACTTGGGTAGCACAGATATTGGCCTATAATTTGTGGGGTCAGATGTGCTACCTGATTTAAATAACGGAATTACTTTACTACTTTTCATTTGATCAGGAAACACACCACAGTCAATGCATCTATTGAAAATCATTGCCAGTTCAGGTGCTACTGTGTTGATTATGAATTTCGTAATCACAACAGAATTGCCCCAAAGATCACTAGTCTTCTTCAAATTAAGGGTATTAAAAGTTTTTACAATATCTCTGTCAGTGACATAACTAAAACTAAATTCAATGTTAAACCTATTGACATTTTGTTTCAATAGAGATTCGGCGTCATTAGGGGACGAGTTGAGGGATTTAGTGGTTGAGACTGGAATGTCTGTGAAAAAATTTTCAAATGCTGTGGCAAGCTCAAAATCTGATTTTAATATCTTTTTATTTAATTGAAGAGTGTAATCGTTACTTTTAATCTTGACCCTTCCAGTCTCATTGTTTATAATATCCCACG
Source organism: Euclidia mi (assembly GCA_944739405.2). Lineage (NCBI taxonomy): Eukaryota > Metazoa > Arthropoda > Insecta > Lepidoptera > Erebidae > Euclidia > Euclidia mi. The sequence continues at coordinate 16,832,628 of OX123195.2, forward strand.
TTGCTTTTATTTTACTGTCACTGTTTTTAATTTTTGATTTTAAATAAAGTGTCTTAGCTTCACGACAAATCTTTTTAAATAACTTAGCTTAACTTAACTTCTTACATGTTGACGAAATTGTTCATCATTTTTATTAATTACTTTCTGTTCATATAATTCGTAAATCTTGTTTCTACTTTTATAAATTCCAGTGGTTGCCCATTCACTGAAGGATGTAGTACCAGCAACTAAGATCCTCTTAGGGACAAAGATAGAATTGAATATAGTACAGTACATGTCAAAAAAAGAATTGTAAAACTTATTAGGATCGTTATTATAGCATAAATATGGTAGTTTACTTGTGAGTTTATCCTTAAGTCCCTCCAAACGACGCAAAGTTTTTGGCACCACACTCAATTCCTTTCTACCTACTTTTTTAGACTGCATAGCACATGTTATAGATTTTCCACAATGATCTGATGTTAATTTGTTAATTATTTGCTTTCTAACTGGTACAATGTCTGTAAATATATTGTCTATACAAGTAGATGTCGTGGAAGTTATCCTGGTGGGTTCCAAAAATAAGCATGCAAAATTATATGACTTGAACCAATTCTTAATTTTTTGGCAATTCAGGGAATCTTCTAGTAAATTAATATTAAAATCACCACCTACTATTATAGATTTATTTTGTTGGCATAGCTTCCGTAATACATCATCCATGACACTTTCAAAGTTATCATAGAAGGATGATGGTGGCTTATACACACTCAATACAACAAGTTGGTCCAACTCCACACAGGCTATTTCAACTGTCCGTTCAACAGAGAAACTAACAATGTCACTACGATTCTTAAATTTAAGCAGCTTGTTAACTAAAATTAACGATCCACCATGTATTGCATTTTGTCTGCTGAACGAACTACCAACTAGATGGTTATAAAAATTATTTATATTCCCAAAGTCATAAAGAAGTCTTTTAACTCACACTACGAAAGGCCTAGCCCTTTCCACATCATCAAATAAGCTCATGGCCAAAAGCGGGACAACCCAAATTAAGTATTTACTAACACTGATGTACAACCGCAATTTCAATGCAACATTTATAAACTCTAATTGGAACAAAACAAACTCCAAATCCCCTAGTAAACCCAATCAATTCCCTCAATTGCCTACCTGTTACATTGACACAAAAATATATGACAATCTTGGGACTGTACCCCTATTTATCAGGGCGGTGTGTCAAAAATATCAACGTGCAAGCCCCCTTTAGTGGTCGGGAGGGCCCCTAAGATTTATTTTATGGCCCTTTGAAGACGTATCCCTCCTTAGGGAGGAGTGACGAATTTATCAGCCCTCCGGTTTCAATTGTGGAGTGCACTATGGTAATTGGTGTTTTTTCGAGGCCCCCGTCAATGGAGGTTAATATTTTAATGTGTTTGGGTAGAATACTATTTCGTTGGAGGTAAAAGTCGTTTATTGAGATTTTAATTGAATGGTTGTGTTTACAGGACTGGTAATTTGTTTTCTATTTCCATTTGATGTTAAATGTAATAATTGTCTGGTTGAGGCAGTACAGGCTCTGCGTTTGGGTTCAGATAATCTTGTTTGTGTGTGAGATGTTCCAGGATACTAATCTAACCCAAAAAAAAACTACTAGAAAACATAATTATATGTCAAGAATCAGGAGTTCATAAAGCATAGGTACTCGATCTCTAGGGCAACATTTGATTATAACCAGGATGACGCTAGGACGATGATGATGATGACGAATAAAATACGTTGGATAGATGTCACGTTTTGCTTTCAATTTCATTTGTTCGGTTCGGTGGCTAGATAGATTTTAATATTTGAAGCCTCGTTACTCAGGTTACACAGGTTTTATTGCGTGTGATTCGAACGCACATTGCAAAGGCTAAAAACTGGCCGTGTTTTTTCTTAGGGATAGCACCAACATATGTTCAAATTCGAATATTCGGGAAAACCTTCTATCATTTTACAGCAAACATATGTGTTCTCTGATTCTGTTATACGCTCTGTTTGTGAAAATTTCTTTATTTTTGTCTGACCGCTTGTTACGCACGCAGGAGGGAAATTTATGGATTATGTTAAACGGTTTTGATTTCATTTGCTTGTCAATACTAAATATTGGCTTAGCTCTAAGGTCCAAGGATGAAAGCGTTAATTGAATTGAATTGTGATCGATTTTTAGAACATTCAAGCCCGCATGTTAAGGCGTTTTGATTTTCGTGATAAAGTGATTTCGTTTTTTAAATTCGTAATAGTAAACTTGGACGGGTCATCGTATTCGGTATTATACTTTCGGTGTGACGTAACACACTCGGTTCTAGTGCAGGAGGTACCTTATAACACTATATTATTATAAAATGTTCTTTCTACACATGTACTTTATTTTGCAGCAACACCAAACGAAATGTGTAGCTAAATTTACATTCACTGAGACTTCATACATACAAAAACTTGGTGCGACTTACTTGACATAATTGTTGACAGTTTAAAAAAAATTACTACTATGATTAGCAGTTAATGAACTCAGAAATCTATTTATTTGACTTACACTTACGTTATTTCTTTGTCCACCATGCATCGATCGAGTTTTGTTTCCCACTCTTTCCATTTTCAACATAGAGAACAAGACAATAAGATCTACGAAAGTTGATAATATGGTGAGTGAGAACCCGCAAATATCCTGGCATACTCAGTCTAAATCATAAGTAGGGCTGTTCCTTTAAGTCATGGAGGTCAGACTATCTTAGATGCGTCGACGATAGCGCAGCAAGGATAGTGATCAAATGATACATGCCTACATTAAAATAATCATAGTGAGGGCTAAATTGTCACGAAACTGAGAGTTTGCTATAACGTTCTCTATAGATATGTGAAATCTGATCTCTGACTCGCAATTGACCTGCGTGGCTGACCATTCTGGTTGTGAGACAAGGCCCATGCCCAGCTCTAGGTACAACCACAGGACTAATTATGACGATAGTGTGGGTAAGCTCTCCGTGTTTAAAATCAATATGGTACTGAGATACAAAGCGTATGTAAAAGTGGTTAACCATACACGCTTGATATTGTCCTTCGACATGAGAGCTCCTTAATGCCGTAGTCCTTGCAGTATTCGAATAGGTATAGCATGTGAATCTAAGCTTCAAAGCCGAATGCACAGCACTAAGATCTAGTCGGTTTAGCATCAAGCTCTCAACGCGTACAGATGGCTCAAACGACCTGGTTTGGATTTCAATTAATGATATATTTTGATAGCAACAAATCTCAAATGTATGTATTAGTGGACTTTCATATTGTGTGTCGCCGGTACATTTAGCACTACGACGAGTGTTTTTGGGTTCCATCGTCGCATAAAACACAACTTTGTGTGATACAAAAATTGTTGTTCCTTGTGTCCGTTCATTGAATATTTCAAAAGTGCTCCACCTCACAGGCTTTCTTCATGATGCAGGAGTTGTCAAAGTAAACGCAAAAAATAGGTAGGTACCTAAGAGAGGCTAATGTTAAATTTAACCAGACACAGAAATAAAGTCTAGAACATCTCAAAGACAAAGTGCGTACCCATACACAAACATATTTGTATTCTATTCGTATCCAGAAATGTCTTGAACTTTGCCAGCACAAGCGGAGTGAATGCCATATTTTGTATATCAGGCGACATTTTACTATTTCAAATATTTTCTCTCTCATGTTTGATGCATTGTTTTGGGATGTAAGTGAACATATTCAATATCAATTTGGCCACGGGCAGTGTCATCTGTGTATCTGGCGCAGTGGTAAATCAAACAACTTATTTATCTTTAAATGACTCTGCAGGTAATGTGTGGTGTAAGTAAAGAGTAAAATCCGTTATAGTATGACCGCTTAGCATGTCATACCGTGCTTCGGAGGGCAAGTAAAGCTTTCGGTCCTGGTTCTTGTCTTGTCTTCAAGGATTGTTAGGCCATGTCGGTGGCCTTAAGGTGCCCTGAAAAACTCCGACACCAGATTTGGCCACACACTCACGCGAAAAGACAAGAGAGCCAGTTTACACCCAAGTCAATGCACTACCATTAGCAAGTTTATTGACATGTCTTCCATGGTACACTTATGGTAGTTAAATGCACAATTTGCTTTTTCGATGTCCTTTTTAGTTTTCTACCCGAAGGTTTCTGGCTAAGTCTCATTTGTTCGTCCATTTATCTGTCAGCGAGCATGTGTACCTCTGTATCTCATGGACTCTGATTTTTTCTTATTTTTCTTTTGAATATTCTGAACACAAATGTACCTACTCTTAATGAATGATAATCACAGATAATTAGATTATGACATCTTTTCAACTTACATGAAACCTTAATACTCCTAGTAAAGACTGCCTCCATGGTCCAGTGGATAGCGTATGCGACTGCTGGTCAGGAAGACCCAGGTTCAAAAGTGTTACTAGGTTTTATAGAATTCTCAGTAGCAGCACGGAGTCTGGCGAAATGCCCTTTAACAGCAATAGGCTCACCCCCTATTGCGTGGGTCCTACAAATACATAATAAGGTGAAATGTGGGTGTAATATTACACCTCTGCCTACCCCTTCGTGAGCACAGGTTGCGTGAACACAGTGATACAGGCGTGAGCTTTAAAAACAAATAAAAGGAACGCAATTATTTTAACCCACAATACTATCTACTCCGCTACCATGTTTTCACATCACAGACCCGTACGCCAAAGGGACGAAACACCTAAATCTGCCGTACAATAATGTTTCAAGATAAAAACAGCTCAGATAACAAGTGTTATACGGGTCTTATAATGTACAGATTTTATAACCCTTTGGAATAGGTAATCACAATTCAAGAACTGAACTTACAACTATTTTAAAAGATACCTAAATCGTATAAACGATTTAGGTTTATTTATAGAAAATCTTTCCATTTGCCCATTTATTTTGTGTTATTTTCAATTTAGTGAGCCTTTAGGTGAAATTTCTTTAGTAGAATGCTTTGGAATAAAAACCTTAACTTTGTAAGAAATATAGTTATTTTATCTGGATAACAAAATGTTCAATTTGTTTGCAAACGTTTTACGTATATATCTGCGTAGCTGATTGTGGATTTATAACCATATTTTTGACATTTATTTTATATTCTTATTTTCTGTTCGGCAAGTCAATGGTGCGCGCTGTGTGTCTGAACCTAATACCCTCTGCGTAGCAGTTTGATAGTTTCTCTACTAGGTTAAAAACATTAAACGAATGCATATTAATTATTTACAATTAATGATCATCATCATCATCGGCCCTGTATATAAACTGTCCCACTGCTGGGTACGGGTATCTTCTCACTATGAAAAGTGTAAGGCCTAGTCCGCCACGCTGGCCAAGTGCAGGATGGCAGACTTCACATTTCTTTCGAGAACATTTTGTAGAACTCTCAGACATGCAGGTTTTCCTTCACCGTTTAGCAAGCGATAATCAACAATTCGCGTAGCAGTCCGTCGGTCTCTCCACTGGGCTATCGCTGCCTATATACTATTAATGATATTATTTGCAATAACGAATTGCCATGCCTGAAACTGTACTCGACTTACGAAATTCAGTGTATGGAATTAATTAAGCAACAACCGTATGAAAAGTTTACAGTAGCGACATATTTTATAATGTTAAATAGAAAGCCTATTATAGTGTGTGGTAACACTTTTTACTAAACTTACACTTTAGAGACGTACTGGCGTGGGATGCACTTAAAAGCCATCCCCCTGGATTTATAGCTTAGAATAATTTAAAACACTTGCGTGTAACTTTGTATGGTTTAAAATTGTTTTATGTGGCGGGCGATATAGATCACTTCGATAGGAACTGGTCCAACATGACACAGGACAGAGATGCTTGGAGGAGTGTAAGGGACCTTTGGCCAGCAGTTGGATAGTATAGATTTATCTAATACTAATATATAAAGCTGAAGAAGTTGTTTGTTTGTTTGCTTGAACACGCTTATCTGAAGAACTACTGGTCCGATTTGAAAACTTCTTTCAGTTTTGGATAGCCCATTTATCGAAGAAGGCTATAGGCTATATAATATCACGCTATGAACCACAGAAGCCGAGCAATAGCCTTAAATAACGCGGGTGTAACCGCGTGCTCATCTAGTATTGATATAAGCTCGCCACTTTTATTCCGCTAAAGTGTTCCGATGCCCAAGATTAGTACAACCTATGCATTTTTGCTAAACTTAAATCAAAAGCGATATATTGTCGACTAGTAGAAAAATAAAATTGTCTGCCAGACAGTATAGAAAAGTTTGACAAAGGATGAAGTTTACATTAAATGTATATTAATTTATGTAAGAGGTTTCGTAATTACTTAAAAAGAAACGTGAAATCGCTTTTCTCCAACCCGACTGGTCATGGAATGACTTTAATTTTATTTAATTATGTACCTATTAAGTAGTTTTTAAATCGTTTAAATAAATATGATTATGGGTAGGTATAAATTGCTTCCCCTCCGTAGGATCTCCACCTTGTCGTGGTGGGAGGGCTCAGTAACCGTGGGTTTGAGGTATACCCACGGTGAAGCTAAGCGGGATCCCGGGAGGGGACGCTCCACGTGGGCTTGCGTAGGATGCGTCCCAAGGTGCGGGTGCGGGGGACGGTTCTGTCTGTCCCTCGCAGTCGGGTGCGTCAGAGTCTGACAGTCCCCTTCATCCTTCCCCTCCAGGGCGGAGGAACTCCATGAGAATTTTCCAACCCGACACTAAAAAAATAAAAAAGTAAATTGCTTAACTTTAAGACCAAATTCATCATAATCATCAGCCCTTTATACTATCCCACTGCTGGGCACGGGCCTCTTCTCACTATGAGAAGGGTAGGCCTTACCCTTCTCATAGTCCAAAAAATTTTTCGTCATCATAGTCTTTGAAAATTGTAACGAGGTGTATTGACCCCGCCGCCGCTCAGCTTATCACTATTGCAGCTGCCTAACATACACAAGCACGCGTACCTACAGTGACTGCGCGATACAGGTTTATTTTGCACGATTCAACAGTGTATTCTGAATAACTACCCAAGTAAAATTTAATGAAAATAGGGTCTTATATCATCGCACACTGTTTGAAATAATTTTAGGTGAAAAGTATGCTGTCTATATTGTATCATTAAAATATTTTGCAAATGCATATCAACACCCTGTATACTTCAATACTAAGTTGCATTTTTTTTATACCACTAGGGTGGCAGACGAGCACACGGCCCACCTGATGGTAAGTGGTTACCGTAGCCCATGGACGCTTGCAACACCAAGGGTATTACTAGCGCGCTACCAACCCTCAAGAAGGATAGAGGAAAGTGGAGGGAAAAGGGGATGGGATTGGGAACAGGGGTTGGGCCTTGCTTGACGTCGGTCTTCTGTGAGATGGTGGTGCTTCCCCGGTCGAGCCGGCCCATAAATACTGTTAGCAGCGTGGCTCTACCACCTTGTAAAATCATGCAAGTGTATTCCGAAGGATCAAGTTCACAGAACTAGAAATATACATTGTAGTATGAAGTAAATTTTATTTTCTTACTAGAGAATACCCGCAGCTACGTCCGCACATTTTTATTAATTTAATTGTTTCTGCCCAATTCCGTGGGAATTTTGGGCAATGCATTCTTAGTGCACCGTACGGTCCCCGAAGAACATCCATGCCAAATTTCAGCTTCTTACGCTCAATAGTTTTGGCTGTTGCTTGACTGTCAGTCTGTCAGTAACGCAAGGATTGTATATATACATATACCATTCATCACGAAGTTTAAGCTGTATGAGAGGGTAAAATCAGAGTTTTCGGTATTATGGGATTTTGAATTAAACTACAGATTAATTCAAAATCCCTTAATCACAATTCGGTTGGCATGTTCCTTTTGCTTGGGACCCTGTCATGAGGCTAATGAAACCCAAGAAGAAAAAATTCACTAGAAGCCCTAAGGACACTGTGAGCTCATTCTGCGTAAATAGTTACACCAACAACTTATACATTCAAGAAAAAGACAAATATCACCTCAGTCTGCCGTGAACATGAATCCTGTAAAGAATTCGATATTTCGGCTATTAATAAAAATGTAGTTTCTAGATCATTCGTTTCAAATGTTATAAGTAGTGCTCCAATATAACGCAATAAAACCCGTAAACTGTAGTTTAATTCAATGTGTAAAAATCGCGAAAGATTATGGGATTTGTTGTTGTTCTACATAATTATGTAATTCATTCACATTTCGAGAGCTGTTTTTTTTAAACCATCTTCGGAGACCGCAACATTTATAATTTTTGTACGCTACTGGTCCTGAAAAGAAACCTCAAATAAAGTACTTTTTCTTGTAATTATGGCATTCAGCTCATATCTTTTTAATTAACTTTCTTTCATGGTATTTTCTTATGTTCTTTATTTTCATCTTCTTATAAACCACTATTTTTTAATTAGTACAAAAACTTTAAGGACATATCGCCACGCTATATCATTAAAGTAGGATCTGAGAAAAAACATTTTTGTTTTATTATTCTAAATCACTTAGAATAAAGTAACGAACAGACCCATTGTTTTAAATTTTTAGATTTGCATCTATTAACGAAGATAATTACGTCAACATTGTCTTAACTGATAATTGTGTTCGTTCAAAATTGTAGGTACTTACTTTGCGATGATATTGATGGCGCGAACTGAGCGAGCGCGTTGCCCGATCTGCCACTTGCCAAGTTAATGGCGGGAGAAGCACACGCGTAACATTGTTAGTGTTCGAAATTTATAGTAGGTACTTTATACCTTTTTACATAAAGGAGAAATACCAAATACGGCCTGTAGCGGCCAGAAAGTTGTGAATCGTTGAAATTAAACATATAATTTTTAAAATGTTTACATCGTTTTCGTTTCTTGATAGAGTATCGGTGAAAGAATTTAGTTTTTAAAGATTAATTATTTTGAATAGGCTATGGTAATAGCGGATGAATGTCTTATGTTGCCAGCATTAAAAATAAAATGAAGTATGGTAGGCAGAAATTGTTTTAAGGAAATAATATTTTTATTATTATATTAGAAAACAATATATTTTATTTACTTTATAAGTATATTTGTAAAAAGAATCAAGAAATATATAATTTGTTATATATTCCATAATTATTAATCGGTAAAAATCGTTTTGTTTTTTAATCGATAGTAGAAATATTTTTTCAAACCATTTGCAACACTTTTTTTATCTGTTATGTCATTCGTGTTGCTACTGTGCATCGTAAATATTTTGCTCTGATTCATTGGTGTTTTCGTACGGTTTTAATGTAATGTAATTGAATATAAATTCAATAATAATGATCAGTACCTTCTACCCATGCTAAGAATATGCAGCGGTGTTTGTGATTGTGGTTAGCTTTTTGGTCGAGTATACATAGTACGAGGTTCCCTAGTACACAGGTGATTATTCATTATTATTAGCCACCCTTTATGTAGTTTTTGTTCTTTAAGACGCAAAGACATACCTTTATTTACATCTAGGTATTATATTTATGTTCAAATTCAATTTTGAGATATATTTAGTTGCGGAATAATTTCCATTTTAAATATCTCGTATCTTATTTCCACCAAAAGTTATTTAAAAAGAAATTATACAGGTTAATAGAGTAGTCATTTATGTTCAAAACACACATGGTATCGTGTTTGGCCGTGCCAGGCCCATAATGTATGGCCAAATGGTACATCTCCTTTGGTTGTTATACCAATTTATTGTTGTTATTCCATATAAAAAATGAGTATCGGGCACATCCAACATTAATGATCGTATATTATAACATTCATATTGACGGATCAGCCACATCCGGCGTTAGGTACTGATTGCAAACCTAATATTGTTTCTTGTAAAATATGACACACCTGACGTTATTGATGGGTCATCTTAAAATGTTTAAAGTAGGATATGTCATATCCATCATTAATGATCGGCAATGATTAAATCGGTTGTGTCCGATGTACCACTTATGAAGTTATTGATTAGTGATTATAGCATAATTATTATTGTTTGATCTACAAATACTTATAAATTTACTTTATATACTTATTTAAGTATTCGTTTTATTTTAGTTGGTACTTATATTAATTTGACTTGACGACCAGATGGTGCAGTTTTTGTTTAAGGGGTGGTACGAGAGTCACCTATACCTGTTACTGAAGGTCATAAGTTGGAAAAATTGCAGTTTTATTGAAATATGTTTTTGACGAAGAACCTGTATCTAAGATAAAAGAGATAGAAAATTACAATCTTTTTAATGAAGAAACTGACGAAAATTTAGATCCAAATATAATATCCAGCAATACTCAAATTATAGATATAAAACCTGTTATACCTGCTACTGTATCAACTCCTGTTCCATTATTTAAGATTCATGAACCTTGTTATAATACTTTTTGGGTCCAGTGTGCCAAAGACCTGGTTTTGATAACAGCAGATGATTTAAATGGAAATCTACTGATAGCGTCTGTATCATTTCTTGCAACTGGTGTAACAACGCCATCCACACTCAAAAACAATAGAAAATGGACATTCAAAACTAATAAACGTAAGAAAACGCCGTGTGCGCAAAGAAGACTGGATAGTAGTTGAGAGTAAATTTCACAAAAGAGTTCAATTGACTCTGAATTGATTAATTTAATGCAAATGCACAGTCTGTCCTTCGCTCCCATACTCCTCTGTCGCCAGTCATCCTTTCGTTGACTTCCTTCTGTTTTTCCCGTGACTTAGTCATAGGTACAGGTACTTAGTTAGGCCACAAAGCGTCCACAAATCCTTTCCCTTTCATAACCATCCTCACACAGTCTATCCAATTTTTCCTTGGCCACCTTCTCTCTTTTTTCCCTCCTTCGTGCGTATTCATCACTTTTTTACCTACTTACATCTCATCCGTAGGGATGAGATGTAAGTAGGTAAAAAACTGATGAATGCGTAGGCATTACATGTCTAAAACATGCCAATTGACTCCCTTTCACCTTTTCATCTATGGGCGCTACTCTTATACTACCTCTAACGTAATCATTCCTAATTCAGTACATTCTTGTTACTCCACATAGCCAGCGCAACATTCTCATCTCTGCCACATGCAAGCCTTTTTCATCCATCTTCTTTGTAGCTCAATACTCAGCCACATACAGTACGACAGGGCTTATAACCCCTTATACACGCAGTCCTTAATTTCACTCGCATTTCGTGATCGCATATTGTGTCTGGAGACCTATCGCCGTTTCATCCAGCCTGCGTTGATTCGTTGCCTAACAGCCCAATTAATTTCACCGTCCTTTTGCAGTTCTGAACCTAGTTTGCAAAAATTGGAGCATCATGGTAGGGCTATTCTGCTGATTGTAAGCTGTATAGGATTGGAGAGACCGCCAAAGTCACAGAACATATACTTATTCTGCTTTGGTTCTGCTTATTCTCAGGCTTAAATTATTTTATCTCTCCCGCCAGAGTGGTGGGAGAGATAAAATAATTTAAGCCAGCTTGCTCTGCACCTCCTGTCCATTCTCTGCTACCAGAACGATATCATCGGCAAACAGCATGCACCAGGGTGCCTTTTCCTGTATGTCCGATGATACAGGAAACTTAAGGATACCGATGTATAGTTATTTGAACATTCTTGTAGTCTTACTCGCATAGATTGTTCATTAGTATAGTATGGTATAGTATAGTATAGTATAGTATAGTATAGTATAGTATAGTATAGTATAGTATAGTATAGTATAGTATAGTATAGTATAGTATAGTATAGTATAGTATAGTATAGTATAGTATAGTATAGTATAGTATAGTATAGTATAGTATAGTATAGTATAGTATAGTATAGTATAGTATAGTATAGTATAGTATAGTATAGTATAGTATAGTATAGTATAGTATAGTATAGTATAGTATAGTATAGTATAGTATAGTATAGTATAGTATAGTATAGTATAGTATAGTATAGTATAGTATAGTATAGTATAGTATAGTATAGTATAGTATAGTATAGTATAGTATAGTATAGTATAGTATAGTATAGTTTAGTATAGTATAGTCATATGAATTGTATATGCTGTGGCTAACGGTGTGGGTTTCACATTTATTATAATATCTTTGTTTACATTATGTGCGCAGATATAATGTGTTACTGTTTGTTTGTCCCAAATAAATAAATAAATAAATAAATAAATAGATACAGCATCCATCCATCCATTACTCTCTGCCATACGTTCATACATTGCATTCTTGGATATAGCCCTTATTTTTTAAATGGGCTCCAGGTAACTGTTGTACCTTTCCTCGGGTATGGTCTCCTCATGCAACAGCTAATTGAAGAATAATGATAGCCACGCCCATCCATCATCGCCTTCCATGGTTCTACTGGTATTCCATCAGGTCCTTACGCTTTCCCATTCTTTATCCCACTTATTCTTACTTATTGACACTGAAACCTAATTATTAATTAATTATAAACATATTAAAATTTTATTTTTGTTTGATTTGCTGATTCAATAATGCTGTAAGACTGTAATTCAGTAATAAGAGTAAAAAGAACAACATTGTTATTTTGTTCATAAGTATAGAGTTGTCTATTTAGATTGATTATGAAACTTTGATTTAAAATGATAATTAAATTTTTCAGATTTATAAGATTTTTACTTTTGTTTAGTTTTTCACCATTTTTTTAGCATTTGCTTAGAATGAGTAAATGAGGATGTTGTCGATAATTTTTTTAATCTATTTCGAATCCCACTCATTGTTTTGTTCAAAATGTTGCGTAACATTAATGGCCCATGGACCAGGGAAAACGTTTTATAAAATAATTGATGATACCTAAGGCATTTGAACTTTAGTTAGTTACGTTAGCAGTAGAACCAACAATACTATTAAATTTCTTCCCATAAAAATAGTCTTATCTGTCACATCCGATGTATTGCAATGATTTTTATTCAATCAAAAATGTTGGATATGCCATATCCGACATAACATGATCGAATTTGTGCGATGAAAATGGCGACAAGTGACATTTTTTTGTATTTTTTAACGAATTTATTCATTTATATACCTTCGTATAATGGATAATAATATATTAAATACCTATTACAACATTTCTAAAGTTATCACTTATGGTTACAATTTTATTCCAAGTTCAATCTTTAAATTGCTCTACTGAAAAGTTGCATATTTGCAGATCCTACGTTGTTGATAGGGCGTGGCGATATTAGCGAAGACATTATTATCATATATGTGACGTAAGAATTTCATAATATCTTTAAATAGCAAAGTTATAATCATTTGTTTTTTGTAGCAAATAGTGGTGTATAATCACGCCTGTATCCTCGAAGGGGTTCGCAGAGGTGTAATATTACACCCACATTTCGCCACCTTTACGTCGGTCGGTCGTAATAGGATGCGAGCCGTTACCGGACACGTCACCAGACTCCGTGCTGCTACCGAGTATTCGGAAAAACCCAGTAACACTTTTGCCCGACCCTCCGGGACCTCCGATCAGCAGTCGCATACGCTATCCACTAGGGCCACGGAGGCAGTCTTTAATAATGACTGTATAAATAAAAAGCGGCTATAGCCTAGTGGTGTACGTACCGGACTGCCGAGACGATGGTCTCGGGTTTGATCCCCAGGTACCCCGGGCATACACCTCTGACTTTTCGAAGTTATGTGTGTATTAAAAATGTTAATTATCGCTCGCTTTATAATGTGCCCGTTAGATGTCAATAGGCTCGTCCCCTATTACATTAATACCGAAACATAACTAGCGAAGTGTGGGTGTATAATACAAGTCTGCCTACCCCTTCGGAAATAAAAGGCGTGAAGTTATGTATGTATGTTATGTTATGATTGTATCTTTTAGCAACATATTGCAAATTCAAGATTTTATAATAGCGAAGCCTAAAGAAAGCCATTGACCTCTTTCGGAGTTGGAGCTAAAACGAAAATTTAAAAAATGGTCTCGGTTTTCTTTTTGAAGATTTATGGTCCTAAGCTTATCTATCAAAGCGTGGCGATCTAAATTTAAATTATCTCGAAAATGTATTTATTTTTTAGCAATTTAAAATGAAAAAATATCTTTGTATTTTGTCTGTAGTTGATTATTATCTTTTATTACATTACTGACTGTATTAGCTATTATGGTTTATTTAATAAGAAGATGAATATTTTAGGATTCATATTTTTGAGTATACTAGAGATACTTTATGAATAAATTCTCACGAGATATGGTTTATATTTAAGAGCTTGCTAGCTGTGTAACCTTCAGAGTTCGAATTAAAAGATACTCAATAGATATTTTGTTATTTTATCGTCACTTTAAACTGAATCAGTGATTTCTAATCTATTGGATACAGACTATAAAATTTCTCATGCTAATGCAGATCGCTTTTGGTTTAAAATTGTTTAAGTATTAGTAACTTTGCCATAAGCCATATATAACTTAATACACAGCAGCCGGTGTCATAACACCATCGCATAGTACATCAACGCAAAGCAAATACAAAAATATCGTATACAGTATAACAATTTTAATAAACAAAGCCACTGCATAAAGCAACATAGCACCCATAAACAATACCATTACACCACACTCATAAAAATATCAGAATCCAATCTCAAAAACGATACACCCACAATCTGCAGAAATAATAAAGCCAGTACTCCCTCATTACTTCCACCCCAAATAACATAATAAATGTTTAATACAATATGTACAATGTCGTTAAGACGTCGCCTGCCAGTTGCAAATCATCACCGAACATAATCTTTGAATGCTAAGCAGAGCGGTCCCAGGACAGATGTAACGAAATTAATATGTATCGCGGCTTGTGGATTTCCACAGTGATCACATGTCAGATAAACCTTATTAGGGATAGGGATGGGATGGTTTATCGACTAAGCAAGCGGTTATTGACTAATTTGTTGCTGCTGGTTTGGGCTGGCACTACCAAGGGTTGGTGGTTTGTGCTGATATAAATTTAAATTTAGGTGGAGACAAATTTTAAGTTTTAAGTTCTATCTTATATATCATCTAAAGGAAACAGTTACACTGCGTTATTTTTCCTTTATTACTCATACAATTATCATTAATTTATTTGGGGAAAGATTCAATAAAAGTGGGTAAATAGAACTTCAATAGTTATGTTATTATTATATGAATATATATTTTATTCGACCTGTGTATGCACGCACAAGACAAAACAAAGTTATAACTAATAGCTGGCTCAAAATAAAAAGCTTATTATTTTTCGAGTGACTAATAATTTAAAAGATGACTAAATCATCATCAGCCTTTAACAGTCCACTGCTGGACTAGGCCTCTCCTTTGAAAGGAGGAATTGGCCTACTATACCACGCTGGCCAAACGGGTTGGTATAGGGTTTGTATCAAGTTTTCCTTCTCTTACAGTACTGTCTCTGCATAATTTGCTCCCTCTGTCGGCTCTTACGACACCCATGGGATGATATGGGGTGATGACATTCCGTATTCTTAATCCGTCACCACACGGACAATGATGACTAAATGTTTGCAACTAATATAATAAGTTGCTAGCGATTAAATATTTTCGCGACTATTATATAAAATAAGATTCAAAACTAAGGGTGTTATAAAAACTTAAAACTAGCAGCTGCGTTTAGGTAGCAAATAAACTAGACAAGTCAATTGAAATAATAGCCGAGGAGCTATAAATAAGGACTTGGCGACTAATAATGTTAGTAGGTAGGTTATGTTAGGTTTTCTCGTGACCCAAAAATAGAAGCCCTGCGAAGCAGGGCTCCGTTAACTTGGCTTTAAAGACTGCAGCGTCTTATTTACTTATACGAAACACTTCATTTAAGACAAAATCATTTGCCAAATATTGAAATTTTGTATTATTTATGAATGTCCATTTTCTATTTTTTATTCATCATCAAGTTTCCGCTTAGATACTAATTCAGTTCCCAAAAAAATTAAATGCTGCTAGTTTAAATTAAAACGAAGCTTATAAGTGACTGCTACATTTTACTTATTACGATACTCCTTATTAGCTGCCAACCCATTATATATGGGAACCACTCTAATTATTTTTGAAACTTATATTAGCTTTACTTAGTCGCCGCATTAAATACATGCCAAAATAAAATATTCGCTCTTCACAAGAACTGTTTAATGATGTTCGAATCCGCTATTTATCAATCTCATGCTATGAACTATATGCTTATTTTTGAACATGCTATTTTAATGCTATAATATAGTAGCATGCTATCGAAGCGTCAACACCCTTCGTGTGACCGCTAGTTTTAGCACATGTACGATTTAGCTTGCTGTCGCGCTATCCATATTTGAACGTTGGTTAATATAGCGTCGACGAACATGCTATTTGCCTAACGAGTCTGTTTATTTACAGTTTTTGCACAACATCTCAACAGTTCATACACATAGTATATGTTTTTGCGTGTCCTATCACAGTTTCTAGTTTAAAAATGCACCAAACATTTTTCAGCCACTTCACTTTTATAATGTTTATAAAACGTTTAATATATTATTATACAGTTACACAGATCATTCATAGATACACAGTATTACGTGTCCTATCAGTTTTTAAAATCAAGCACAAAATAGTTAACTTTTTAGAACGTAAAATAACTCGCGTACTTATATGCCTACTTAAATCGCGCGAGCCGTTGAGCCGCTAAAATTCGCATGCTACGCAAGTTCACGTCTGGCTGCTCGCGTTAGCACGTGAAGACTGATCGCAAATATCGCTATTCGCAGCGCTGCAAACGTGCGAAGTGCGATGCGCCGTCGCGTCGGCACGATGTTTGCTTCTATATGCTATGTACGTAGCATGCGAAATTTTTAGTACGAACGAGAGCCGAATGAACTTTCTATTAGATGCGAAATAAAATTATCGTGCTGTGCTGTTGTGCTACATGCTATATTTACCACCATTAGAACAGTTATGAAGAACAATAAATCCTTATTTCTCATTTTATTCGAACATGACAAAGGCAGAACTAAACTACCGGTGGCACAGATTAAAAAAACATAACCGACTTTCAAATGATTCCTAATTTCAAAGCGTTTATGTAAATTACATATAGACTGGGCACGATAGTTCACTATGTTCGAGAAAATTCGAACAAATCAAATGCTTGGCTGCAAGTACTTTCTTATTAAATAAGTAGAGAAAATTTAGAGTAAATTTTACTCTTATTAGGAATGCACTATTTAATTCCGCATTGAAATTAAAAGCGGTTGGGTGCATTCATGTTTTATACTTATGATTACTTCTTTTTTTGTATTTCTGATTACGTGGGACGACTTTTTTTAGGGTTATTCAAGTAATAGCGTTAAATCGTCTAGCCATCACATAGCTCTTTATTTCAGTACGGTACAAAAAAACAAAACAAATGTATTTCTAATTTTAAACATGCCTACGATTCGAATATTTAATTTTCATCTAAATAAGGCGCGAAAATTTACGTTTTTAAATTGAGCTAAACTATCGGAAAAGGTAGTGAAATCATTTAGAAGAATTTAATCTAAATAATTATAATATTTGAGTCCAGTCACGACGAAAAATTTGTTGTTCCTTCTAAGGCGAATTGATCAATAACCTAGTTTGAGTAAAGCTCGTTATTTGACAGGTGTTTAAAGGTCTTGATAGCATGGTGATCTAGTCGCTACCTACTACTTGATTGTTCTAGACTGAGGAAGTAAATTGTTTTCTGGTCACCCTGTACATCTACGGCAATTCTAAAAACTGTTGAATCTACAAATCTGTTGCTATGTATGAGGTAGTAGCTCAAATAACTATTCTAAAGCCTTGTTGATTTTAGTGGGTCGAATTTGTCGCCTAAGTTGACTCGACCAAGGAAATATTGCACTATCTATACAGGGTTATTTGTAAAACACCGTTAACCTCTCAGGACTATGTTACTAACATCATAATCAACAACTTTTGTTCTATGACTTTTTACAAAACATAAAACATTTACTGACTTGACTGCTTCTATAGTCCAGTAGCGTAGCGTATGCGACTGCTGATCGAAGATCCCGGGCTCGATTCCCGGGTCGGGCAAAAGTGTCACTGGGTTTTTCCGAATTCTAAGTAGCAGTACGGAGTCTGGTGATGTACCCGGTAACGGCAATATGCTCGCCCCCTATTACATGGGACCTAAAATTTCATGGCGAAATGTGGGTGCAATATTACACCTCAGCCTAACCCTTCGTGGATGCAGGCGTGAGTCTAATAAAAAAAAACATTTACCAAAAAAAAAATCCTTCAAGATTTCGTTGTTCTATCTAACACATTTCAACTCGTGTATTTTGCTGTACCTACTGTCCTCGTAGCAGGTAATACTTTTTTGTTAGTAACTCGCTACACTATGATTTCCGCTTTTTTCAAGTTCAAGCGCCTCCGCCGCCCGCACCCCTCGCTATTGTTCTATTGCTTTCTTTTGTTTCGCATAGTCTTCGCAACATTTAGAGCGTTCAATATAAATATTTTTACTTTTGTATGAAAATCTGATTAACTAAAATATGATGAATTTATAAAAGTCATAGAACAAAAGATGTTGATTATGATGTTAGTAACATAGTCCTAAGAGGTTAACGGTGTTTTACAAATAACCCTGTATATATTGATTTTAATTGATGATAGATATTTGGGCAGTACGCATGGCGTCGTGGTTTGAGCGGCTGTCTCACCGTTTAGAACTGCACTGAGTATTGTGGGATCGATCTTCACTCAAGACAACACTTTGTGTAATTCAAAATGTCGTCTCGAGTCGGGGTATACTACTTTGTAATGTTTGTAAAGTTCTACGCGACACCTGATTAGTATTTTTTATTTTTGGATTAGTTATTATGCCTAGTGCAGTTTGGTCTTTTTTAAACGTAAAAATAGCTTTATATTCAAATCACATAAAAATAATCGACTATTAGCAGCCCGCATCACTACGTTTCGTATACAGCCAACTGAGAAGGGTTATCTCGATTATGTGAAACCCTTTGAACCGCACGGTGTCAAAATTAATTTGTACTCATTTAAATATTTACAACGCCCGCCGGCGACACGAATTCGTAAATTAATGGAATTTTACGGATATATTGAAAAATAACTGATTGAAGATCACGTGGAAAATTGATGTTTACGCGTTGTTTGAGGTACGGGTTTCATGAGCTATTTTAATACACACGCTGTAGGCAACATTTATTATCTGTAATAAAATTTTATGCGCCATTTTAACATGAATATGCCTATAAATACGGAATTAATCAGCAACATTGTGAGTTTAATATAGACGTTTAAGTCAAGGTCGGTAGATGGGGTGGTTGCGACAAAATATACTTACTGCGATTCACGTGGCCCGGCGCTATGGGATGTCGACCGACACCGCGTACGTATTTTAGAATTCATTAATTTTGTTTTGTCGATGTTGATCATTAAATTATTCATATTAAGCCAGTGTATAATAGGGTATTTGACTAAAAAAATCGAATTAGTCCGTAAGTTAGATTATCGAAAAATATTGGACACGTATATTTTCTTTAGTCACGTAAACAAAAAATTAAGACGACAAACTTCGCTGAAAACTCGTGTGACGTCACTTGCCAGTACGGTTTTTACTGGCAAGTGACGTTACAAGCCCCCACTCTTAGGCGTTTCTCCATCTTTGATGCGTTTTATCTTCGTAATTTTTTACTGATTTGATAAAACAAAAAATACGTATCCAATATTTTTCGATAATTTAACTGACGGACTAATTAGATTTTTTTAGTCAAATACCCTATTGTCAATAAGGATAGATTGATGTCAAGTGATAATTAATTGTATTGTCATTGTTGAATAGTACCGTGCTATGATTAGCAAATAGTGTGATGTCATGTTTTATTATTGAAGGCATGTCATTTATATAATACTTGAAAGAACAAGGGGTCCAAAATACTCCCTTGTGGGACACCAAATTGAGTTGTTCCAGGTTCAGATGTATAAATTTCTTCAGTCATTGATTGTGGGTTTAACTGACGATACTGTATTCATCCAGTTGTTTTAAGCAAGACAAGAGTCGAACATATTTTACTGAGATTCTCAGCGATGAAATTAAACAAATCAATGTACAATTACCTGGTATCTTCACTGATTTCAGGCCTGGAACTAAGTGAGACACACACACAGGACTAAAATTGGCCAATATTAGCTGGTGAATTATCTATTTAGCCTTACCAAACTTCCAAACGATGTCTTCAGGGCACGAGGGCACACACAATTTTTGCAAGGTTAAGTTCAATTCAACTTTTGCCGGGCAAATCAAAGGCGGCAGTTACGAGTATTTACAAGACTTACATAATACAATTCGCCAAGCTGGTTTGAACCATGTGCTTTTCAAAAGGCGATATTTTATAAGAGGACAAATCGTGTTAACTTTTCAAGGTAAGAGCAAAGAGTAATGTGTCATCTCATAGTGTGACCAAAGTCAAAAAATTACAATAGACAAAATAAAATATTACTAAACTGATATTCTCGATTTAACAATCATAGACAATATTTCTATTTCAAACAGTTTGGTAACCGAAACTCGTTGGAAGCATAGCTCTCAATAAAGCGAATGAAGTGGGCCGTTTTGAATCGGTCATCATTTAGAAGAGTATACTGTTACGAGCTAGGGTTCGGTGATAAATTAAATGCACTATGCCACTTAAACTGCACTTTATTTACACACAATACACACACTTATTTTTATGCACAAATAAAAATACACTATTCACACCACTAAACACTTCCGACTCACCTAATCTTCGCACTTCTTCCGCTGATGCTTATCGCTTGGCTTATTCAATCGAACTGTTCTGACTCGCGCGTTCACGCGGTATTTATACCGGCCGGAACACATAACTAGTCTGTTCGAGCATCACGAAATTTCTGGTCGCGTGCGGGCGTTCTAGACTTGAGGTATTGTTCTAGTATTAACAGCAACGCCATCTATTAGAGGATAGATGAAACAGCTTTAAACCACCGATACATCTAATCTCTTCTAGTTCTTTCATTCACCGATAGATGGCGTTATTTTCAATTATCGCCCTTTGAAACACTGCCTCGCTCTTAAACGTGTTCGTCTCGAACATCGTTGGACCCATAGTAACGAGCCAACCGGTCCACATGAACTATCTTCGGTGCACCTCGTGGCCCCTTCTGGATTCGGTAGGTAACGTCGTTCATCCTGGTAATTATGCGATATGGCCCGTCCCATCTAGCTTGTAACTTAGGCGATTTACCTTTGCTTCGAATTGGGTTTTGAAGCCACACCAATGACCCCTCATCGAAGCCTTTGTTGTTTGCCTTCCGGTCGTAGTGAGTCTTCATCTTCTCAGACATCTGTCGTCCTGACTCCCTGATATGTTCATATACATCGTTCATTTTGTTGCGTAGCTCGGTCGTGTAATCCGTTATATTGCGTGGAGATTCTGGTGATTCCACCAGAATCTCCACGCAAACAAACCGGTGATTAAGTCTGCTGGTAAACGGAGTTCTCTTCCAAAATTGGCAAAAGCTGGTGTTATTCCTGTAGTTTCGTGAACTTCACTGCGATATGACAGGAGAAATGGTTGGATGTGCTTGTCCCAATCTCTTTGTTTGCTCTCCACGACCTTCGCCAGGTACCTTTCCGGTGATTGGTTAAATCGGTCAACCATGCCATCTGATTGCGGGTGATAAGCCGTGGTCCTGGTTTTATGTGCATCCATCACGCGACAAGTCTCCTTGAACACCTCAGATTCGAAGTTCCGGCCTTGATCGTTGTGGATTTCCAAGGGCACCCCGAACCGACAAAAGACTTCATGCACCAGCTTATCGGCCACTGTGGTAGCCTCTTGATTTGGGATTGCAAACACTTCAGGCCACTTCGTGAAGTAATCCATCACAACCAAGAAGTATTTGTTTCCATCCTGGCTCTCAGGAAACGGCCAAGCGACATCCAACGCTATGCGCTCCCATGGGGCTCCCACATTGTACACCTCTGCTACGAGTGTGTGGCCCCTTCATAGCCGCACAACTTGTGCATTTGCGGCACCAATCCTCGACGTCATCCCGACAGTGGAGCCAATAAAACCGCTCTCGAATCTTAGTAAGGGTCTTCTTAACTCTCATGTGACCTCCCGAAGCACCATTGTGATAGAGCTGCAAGACTTCCGGCACATTAGTTTTGGGCACTACCATTTGCAAATGGCAAGTGTTACCGCGAGCGCTTTTTTTTTGTATTTTTTGTATTTAAAAAGACTACTCCCGCATTAGGAATAAATCCTGTGTCGCGGGGGACTTTACAAACATACATCTAACGAGGACAATTAACACCCAGACTCGAAACAACAATTTTATGGATCACACAAAGTGTTGTCTCGTGTAGGACTCGAACCCACAACACTTCAGCGCAGTGTCAAGGTGCGAGGCGGCCACTTAAACCACTACGCCAACCGTGCAGTCAAAAACAGCGTTTTCCCATTTGCGGCACAGAACTCCATTCTGGACGACCAAGCTTTCCCACTGTGCCTAATAACTCTTGGTGATAGGGCTCATTGCTGCGTCATTACTCCATTTGGGCCTAGGCGCGTCTGATTTCTTCCATTCAAGAATCGGCTGTACATTCTTGTCATCTTGCTGAGCACTCTGCAAAGCTTCTTTCCATTCGTCGCTTATATCCGTCTTTTACATCCTCTATAGCGCTGCCTGCTTTGCTTCCTGTCGGCTACAGTGCTTGCACTAGTCGGGACAAACTCTTGCAGTAGTTCAATCCATCTGGCTACTTTTCCTTCTGGGTCCTTAAATTGAAGTAGCCATTTTAGCGCAGCGTGGTCGGTTCGCAGGTGGAATTTACGCTCCAACAAATATTTGTTGAAATGCTCCAATGTCTTTACTACAGCCAAGAGTTCCCGCCGGGTGACGCAGTAGTTTCTTTCGGGTTTGGATAAGGCCTTGCTGAAGTATGCTATAACAACTTCTTGATCACCCTTCCTCTGTGACAGCACGCCACCAATTCCGGTGTTACTGGCATCTGTGTCAACTATGAATTCATGCTTCATTGTCAGGAAAGCTTAGAATAGGTGCAGTACACAGAAGTTCCTTGAGCTTCTGGAATGCAACGTCACAGCTCTCATTTCAACAAAACTGTACTCTGTCTTTGGTGAGCTTATGAAGAGGTCGAGCAATGTCAGTAAATTTCTTCACAAACCGTCGATAGTAGGAGCATAATCCGAGGAATGCTCTGACCTGCGTTATTTTCTCTAAAACTGGCCATTCCTTCACGGCAATGATCTCATCCGGGTCGGTTTGAATACCGTTCTCCGAGACCACATGTCCTAGAAAGTTCAGTTGCCGTCTGAATAACGCACATTTTTTCGGACTCAGCTTCAAATTAGCTCCTCGTATCTTTGACAGCACTTGCTCCAAGTTTCGAAGGTCATCCTGGAAGGTGCGCCCCACGATGATGATGTCATCCAAGTAGACCAGGCAGGCGTCTCCAATCAGTCTCATAAGCACTCGTTTCATCAGCCTCTCAAAAGTAGCCGTAGCGTTGCACAATCCAAAGGGCATGACGTTAAATTGCCATAATCCTTTTCCTGTGGAGAATGCCGTCTTCTCCTTGTCTCGAGGATCTATTTCCACCTGCCAGTAGCCACTTTTTAGGTCTAAGGTAGAAAACCACTTCATCCCCGACGCGTATCCAGTGTGTCATCGATCCTTGGCAGCGGGTAGCTGTCCTTCTTCGCGATGTCATTTAATCGACGGTAGTCTACACAGAAGCGCAGGTTGCCATCCTTCTTCTTAACTAGGACAACCGGAGAGCACCACGGGCTGGACGAAGGCTCGATTACGCCTTCCTTCACCATACCGTCGATCATAGCTTCCACTTCACGTTCCCGTGCCACTGGCACACGTCTTGGTCGCTGGCGAATTGGTGCTTCACTTCCCGTGTTTATTTTGTGCTGGACTAGTGCTGTCTTCCCTATGTCAGCATCACTGGTCGAGAAAATGTCGGCAAACCGGTTCAAAATCTTCTGAGCCTCGGTCTTCTCTTCCTCCGACAGGGTACTTTGGCAGTCCTCTAAAAGTGTAGACACGTCGAATCGTGCACCTTGAACCTTGGCACTGGTAGGTTGCTCTTGACATCTACGCATCCAAGCCGCTCCTTCATAGGTGCCCAATTCCGTCCCTTTCTTGAGCGACACTTCCTTGTCACTTGCATTCAGTGCGCGTACTGATGAAACTTTGGTACCCCTTACCAAGGTTCGTGCAATCTTCCAAGGTCTCTAGCTCTAGGCCTTCAATTAGTACGCAGGCGTTCCTTGGACCAGAATTCCCTGGTAAACAAACTGGTACAACCGTTTCCGACCGCGGGTGAAGAATGACATTCTTCAGGCAGTACACTTTTCCTGAAGTTGCACCTTCCATGAAGATTTCTTCCGAGCCACACTTCAAGACTCCCTGGTTAACATCGATCTCGCAGCGATACTTCCGCATGAAGTCTAGGCCTAAGATGCAGTCGTCCACTATATCGGCCACGATGACTTTGTGACTGTAAACTTTGTTGCCAAGCTTCAGATCCACCTCCATTTTACCTCGGACGGTTATGTGCTGACCGGTAGCTGTTCTCAGATTCACACATTCATTGTGCCTGAAGCAGCCCCGAAGAACCCGTCTTGGCAGATGGAAACCGACGACTGTCCGAGAAGCACCCGTGTCTAATGTCAGCTTGCATGGTGTTCAGTTAATTTCGCCTTCGATGATCAGGCTGTCCCCGTCACATGATTGCGAGATCGAGATACTTGGGGCTCTTCCATTACCAGCCAGCACCCGCCCCGCAGTCCTGGCTTCTACTTGATTTCCTGCTCTCGCTGCCTGGCAGGCACATCAGGCGACCCATTTGGTGGAGTCAGGGTGTCACCAGGCTGCCTACGCTTTGGGCAGCTCAAGCGGATATGGCCTCTTTCTCCGCAGTTGTAGCACCGAGGTGACGACACAACTTCCCTGATGCGGTGACCTCGGTCGTCGCGTCGCACTGCTTCCACCTGCAGAGCGTGGACTAAGGCGTCCTTAAGGTCCTTGAAGTGCCCAAGCCTCACTACTGCTCTTGCCTCCAGGTCCCGGATCCCATCCGTAAACGCCTGTACGAGGTTCCCGTCAATAAGCGCAGGTGACGACTGGTATGCCTTCCTAACCTGCTTTTCCACCTCCAGAGCCCACTGCTGCAGAGTTTCTCCGGTGCGTTGTGTCCTGTCCTTCAGCTGAGCACGATACACATGTTCAAGGTGCGCGTTACCGTATCTTGCCTCCAGCGCCTCCAGGAGCTTTTCGTAAGTGACGTCTTGCCCTAGTGCCTCCAACATTGCCAAGGCCCGGTCGCGAAGGCGTTAGGTTAGGGCGGTTAAGGCCTGTTCTTTGGTCCACCCATTCGATCGCATCTCAACCTCGAACTGGATCTTGTATGCTGACCATGATGACGAGTCATTAAATGGTGGAACCTTAAACCCACGGGGCGAGGGCGCTTCAGCCGCTGATGTCACTTCCAGCCCACGCAATTTCTTCTCCACTTAAGCAACACAGGTCTCGTGGTGGTCATGTACACGCTTCTCAATTTCGCTGATTCGAGCCTCGTGCTGCTGGAGTTCCTCCTTGACCGCCTTCAAGTCCTTCCCCACTGCGGCGCTGAGGTCCTTCATGAGCACCAGCTGTTCCTCCTCCTTGTCGCGCTGCAGCTGTTCCTCTAGGCGGGGCGCTTGCTCCTATTGACGGCGAGCCTGCTCCTCCTTATCACGCTGTAGTTGTTCCTCCAGGCGGCGCGCGTGCTCCTCTTGACGGCGAGCCTGCTTTTCTTGACGGTGGTCCTGCTCCTCTTGACGGCGAGCCTGCTCCTCCTTGTTGCGCTGTAGCTGTTCCTCCATGCGGCGCGCGTGCTCCTCTTGACGGCGGGCCTGCTCCTGCACGAACGCCATCAGAGCCGCGATGTCGGGCACCGCCACGGAGTGCGCGCTTGCAGGCTCCACTGCAGCCGCGGAGTTACCTGGTCCACCAGACGATGGAGAAGGAATGTCTCCGAAGCGTCTCTGGTCTAGGTCTTGCTGGCGCTGGTTCCTGGTACTAACTCCTTCAGCTTCTTCCTTCGGCATAACCGGCATAATTTATCCCACTTCTGACACCAATTTATTACGAGCTGGGGTTCGGTGATAAAATAAATGCACTATGCCACTTAAACTGCACTTTATTTACACACAATACACACACTTATTTTTATGCACTAACTAGCTGACCCAGCGAACTCCGTATCGCCTTTTTAAGAGTTTTTATTTAATTCCCTTTTTTCGAAGCCCTTTTTCCAAAGCTACCATTGACTTAGCGCTTAATCTCTTATCATCTCAGAGTCTATAAATGATGAACAAACAAACATAGATTTTTATATAATATTGAATTCCCCATTCCTTAAAATATCGGAGACGATACCCATATCGACATTAAAAAAATCCCGTCCACCATCTTTGATTTCCTATCCGCCATCTTTGATCACGAAATAGATGTTGTATTTGGATTCTCCATCCCTTAAATCATCAGAGACGATACCCATATTGATTTTTTAAATTTTTCCCATCCGCCATGTTTGATTTCCCATCCACCATCTTGAATCATGAAACAGATGTTGTATTTGGATTCCCCATCCCTTTTAACATCGCAGACGATACCAATATTGATTTTTTTAAATTTTCCCATCCGCCTTATTTCATTTCCCATCCGCCATCTTTGATCACGAAATAGATGTTGTATTTCGATTCCCCACCCCTTAAAATATCGAAGGTGATACCCATATTAATTTTTAAAATTTTCTCATCGGCGGATGAGAAAATTTTGAAACGCGGACGGGAAATCTTTGATTTCCCGTCCGCCATCTTGGATCACAAAATAAATTTCATATTTTTAATCAGCGTCCCGAAAATCTCGAAAACGATACCCATATAGATTGTATCCTGTTCGTTTAGCCTTTTTTTGCCTTTGACCCAACCCTCCCCCTCTCGTTTGACCATTTTATTATTTTTGTCTGGCCCCTAAAAGTTGTGGCGTAATATTATATAGTCTATATCCTTTCGGAATAATTGGGCTATCATAGGCAATAACAATTTTAAAAATCCGACGCTAGCTCCTGAGATTAGCCGACATTATCTTTTAGGCTTTCTAGCCTTTTGCCCGGCCCCAAAGAGTCGAAGCGTTATGTTATATAGCCTACCTATGGCCTTTCGGAATAACTGGGCTATCTTATACAAAAATATTTTTTTAGATCCGACCGGTAGTTCTTGAGATTAGCGCGTTCAAACAAACAAACAAACAAACTCTTCCGTTTTATTATATTAGTATAGATATGCGAACAATTTAATCAACGTGCACAATATGACATTGTGTAGGTATGACGTGACAGTTCTGATAGATATGCGATAGCACATGCGCAGCAATCAATTATCAGCGCATGCGTTCTTACTTCCAAAAGGTAAATTTGTGCCGTACAAACTTCTACCCTTCCTACAATTCCTCCCAGTTTAATTTTTACAACTTATGGTAGCCTATATTCGGCTCCATGGTCCAATATAAATGTATCTCTACATTAAAATTCAACAAAATTGATATACACGATTTCGAATTTATAATATTAAGTAGGGATTATCAATGGGTTTCTTCTGACATGAAGCCCGCTGGGCGGCAGCACTGAGACTTCAGGTCCGGAAATCTGTCAAAACTGCCATCAAACAAAGAAGTATATCAACGCACGCGAATTTGAACTTTATGCAGCGGTAATAAATTACAAATTGACTCTACGTTTTAGTTAGAACATTTTTGTATGGGAAAAAGAAAAGGGCTGTTCTTAGGGTTTTTCCGGCAGATATTAGAATTTTTCTCGCCGTAAAAACCATCTTTGAACTTCAACGAACATTTAAAAAAAAGAATTGGCCAAATTGGTCCAGGCGTTGTTGAGTTATGCGCTTACCAGCACATTTTGCGATTCATTTTTATATTATAGAAGATAAAAATACACTATTCACACCACTAAACACTTCCGACTCACTTAATCTTCGCACTTCTTCCGCTGATCCTTATCGCTTGGCTTATTCAATCGAACTGTCCTGACTCGCGCGTTCACGCGGTATTTATACCGGCCGGAACACATAACTAGTCTGTTCGAGACGCATCACGAAAGTTCTGGTCGCGTGCGGGCGTTCTAGACTTGAGGTATTGTTCTAGTATTAACAGCAACGCCATCTATTAGAGGATAGATGAAACAGCTTTAAACCACCGATACATCTAATCGCTTCTAGTTCTTTCATTCAGCGATAGATAACGTTATTTTCAATTATCGCCCTTCGTAACAATACCAATACGGAACCATAATTTATTGGGTCGCCTACTTTATATCCCACGGTCAAATCCGTCCCCAGCGGGCTCATTTCCAACTGACATTTACATTCAAAACTTAATTAGTATCGAGCTTGTACATTGACTGTCAATTACGGTAACGGCTTGGCCACGGGGACCGGAGACGCGACCTGCGACACTACCGGCGACGCGACAATTCGCGCGACGCGAAAAACATGCCACGGGCACACGCGTTCGCCGTCGCGACCAGTGTAGACCAGGAGCGAGACGACATTAGCTGAGATCTTTTTATGAAATTTAGATCGACATTGTACCGGCTTTGGAGCTAATATCACGGGCCCAATTCTGCTAAATAAATATAGTCTCGATATCATGTCAGTATCATACTTACGTCACAAAAAGCGTATTCTTCTAAATTATCTGATATTTGAATGAAATTGTAACGAGATCGTATGTGTCAACGACGAACTGTTTATTTTAATTTATACGATAATGACATTAGGTTATCAGAATACTGATTTTAAATCCATTCAAAATATTATATCAATGTCATATAAAAATAGCAGAATCGGGTTGAAATAAATGTGGGGGACATTTGTTTCAACCCGGCAATTCGCAATCGAACCCGAGACCTCATAATCCGCTGACACTACCGCAAGATCACAGAGGCAGACTTAATATTGTGGTACCTAACCACGGTATTGAAAACTATATGTACTGTATTTTATCTTTAAACAAAGTGTCAGAACGCGATTTATACCTACGAGCGTCAGGCTCGGTACCCACCTAACCTACTGCATACCAAACTCAAGGTGCTTCGGTATACATTCTCAGAATGTATACCGAAGCACCTTTGAATCTCAAAATGTCATTCTGTAGGTACCAACTGAATGCGTATACTGAGCCGACGCTTGTAGGTATTGTAACTCGAGTTTTGAGTTAAAATACGGAAAAGCTTATGTAGGTAAGTGTGATCTAACTAACTAGGTATATGCACTTCTAAAAACTTACTTAGGTATTTTGAAATCACAGACAGACACTTTAACTTTATTTATACTGTATACATTTATGTAGAACATCCAGATGTTCCAAATAGCCTAACTAAAAATTCTAAGAATAATAGATATCATGCTCGCGGAGAAATAAACTAAAACATTTTACTCAGCTCCAGCGCTAGTCGCCGCGACTACCGCTCGACGCCGTGGCGTGCGCCGTACTAATTCATACATTTGTTTTGGTCGCGCGACGTGTCGCGCGACACGCCGCTGTACCGCTCGGTACTATTCGCCGGTCGCGTCGCCGCCGGTCGCCGCTGCGCGTGGCATGCTTAGAACATTTCTATACATTTGATTCAGTCGCAAGTCGCGTCGCCGGTCGCGTAGCGCGAATTTTCGCTGGAGTGAATTGTCCGTGGCCAGGCCGTAACACCTGGCTACATCCCTGTGGACTCTTGAGGATACTATAAGCTGTTAATTCAATCAAGGCCGATACATACACCATGTAACGGGACGTCGACTGTTCTCATTAGATCGATCCGCAGGGAAATTAGCATCACAAGACATTCAAATTTATTGAAAATGGACCATTTTATTGTAAAGTCAATTTAGTTAATATTTATAGATTGATACAGTGAGTTTAGTATAAGGAAATAAAAACAGGGAAAAATGGCGCAACTTAATGTAAGAGACCAAGATTCGTTTCGGGTCACTGATCCAGTGACGTAAGTATGTATAAGGAAGTAAGCCCCTAGTCAAAGCCATGATCAAAGGCTAGTGGCAAAAAAATGCTTCAAAACTACCGTCGTATTGAGAATAACTTCACTGTTGCATGAGAAGCATAATTCTAAAATACATTACATTCGAAATAACCATAGGGTCGTTAGAACGCGTGCTAGCTGTAATTCGCGTGACTCCGTCTTTGTGACACAGAAACGGGTACGAGGCCTACTCACAAAACCACCGCTGTTTTAGTGAGTAGGCTCTACACACCAAAAGTGAAGTTTCACACATTGTGACCGTCTATACAAAAGCGAAAAATAGGATTGCCGAAAGGATAATTCACAATACGCCTTGTGCCTAAAAGAACACCTCAAGACCATTTTTGTTGACAAGGTGGAAAGCCAAACTGCCAAAAACCTATACGATTTTATAATAGTTTCTAACACAAACAAGAATTTGCAGCATGTGCCGTCACTAGGTTAGCCGAATACCATCACTCTTCAGTATTAAACGACTAATATCTATCACCAGGCAACTTGAGTATTTTATTCGAATTCGAGCAAAAAAGCGGCACGGCCGTACCATCCTTTTCTCGAAGCAATTCAGGCCATTTTCGACCCCTCATAACATCCTTGTGGATAAAACTAGAAGCCTGATTGTTTAGTAACTATGCAGGCATTGTATAAAGATGGTGTATTTCAAATTTCATTCAATTTGAATCAGTAGTTTAAGAATTATAACGAGTCAAAATTCTTAATTTTGTCACTCGCTAACCGATCACCAAAAGTCTAAGGCACTTCTAGCAAATATAGAAGCTTTAACTTTAGGAAACAATTAGTTTTAGTGTATGAACCAAGGAAAAACTAAAATATATTTCAATTTCGGTCCAGCTTTCGAGATACATAAACTGCATAAATAGCTTTGTAATCCAAAATGAATATAAAGGATTACAAAGTAACATTTGCAGTTAGAGCTTTAGTTAAGAAAATTCGTTGTTGGTGTACAAGAAGTAGAAAGACAAAAGTAAGACTATCTAAAAAAAGAAATGAGATTCCATAAAAACAATACTTGTCAAAAATACCAAGTCCCGCAACCGTAAAAAGTTGTGAGATCCATGTAATACCAAGTCGGAGGGTTAACCCTTTGACGACCAAGGGACATATGTGTCCCTAGCACATAATTTGAAAATATATTAATAATTAAGAAGCCTATTACCAATTATGATTTTTTTGTTTATTATTAAACATATGATTAATATTTTTTTCATTGACGGTACAACCTAGGTACTATGATATATTCTAATATATAAAATTCTCGTGTCACCGTTTTCGTTCCCATACTCCTCCGAAACGGCTTGACCGATTTTGATGAATTTTTTTGTGCTTATCCGGTATCTATGAGAATCGGCCAACATCTATTAAAAAAAAAAAATTGCAAAACCACGTTTGCCGGGTCAGCTAGTTTTCTATAAAAATTGAAATATGTCTGTTCGCTAAGCGCGCACTTGCCCTATTTCTCAAAAGTTTTTAGGCACTTCAAAATGTTTTATATTGTTTTTTGTTGTGCTATAATTATTGCTTGGTAAGTAAATTTATATTATATTTATTAATAAAACCATTATTTATGTTTTGTATAGTTATAAGACATCACAAACATAAAGGGACACCAGTGTCTCAGTGGTCCGGAAGGGACACTATTTGTAATAAATTGTTAACTTATTCAACTGATGATTTTGTGAATTATCTTCATTTTTATTGAAATTTTGGTAGATTATCTTAGTTTTTTGAATCCAAGGATGATGTAGGTACTTCTATAAATTTGGATGGATCATAATAGTGATGAAGAAGAAGATTTACACCTTGACGAAAAGGGTCAAAGGGGTTTGATACAGGATCAAGGGGTTTCTGATGTTTTTGATGATGATCAATAAGTCTGGCACCTGTACCATCGACGTCTATAACTCTTTTACCCATAACTGGAGCACAAAGTAATCAAAAACCAGTTTTCAAGTGGAACTAAGGAACATACGTGCCAAATAATTTTCGTGATTTTTGTGATGTGAAATATAATGGCTGCGAAGTACAGATTTTTCGAATTGTTGATGCTGATGTATTGACTCCCTTTGGCATATGGAATCGTTCGAACAAATCGAAAACATCTTCCGAAAACAGCATTGACATAAAGAGTGGGACATGTACACCACAGTTTTGGGGCATATCGAGCGAAAAGTTGATGGAAAATAAAGGAATATACTTATTGATTAACTTTCTGAAACCTTTAGACATAGACAATGGATGACGACGCAAACCTGGATAAGCGAAAAAAAGTGAAATGCTCTAAAATTGTATCATATATAACAAAAATATGGGAGGAGTAAATCATATACGAGTTGATCTCATAGTTTATGAAATATATTGCTGATTGAAAATAAAATACTATCTTCGATATTGTTTTGATCTCTTAGATATCTCAGTGAATAATGCGCATACTGTAAAGCTTCACGATGAAATCAAAACTAGCCTACAGTTCAGACAAGTTCATGTTGGAAAAACGGTTTCTCTGTCAGGCAGCATGACGTTCCTACTTCAAAATCAAGTTCAGTTCCCAGATCTGTCAGACGAAGACAGTTTCCAACGATAGTCCAGTTCCAGTTTCCATTGATAACCAAACTTCTGGAAGAGATGTGTCAGTTTATTCAATGTATAATAGAAATCCGAAAAAATAGTAATTGTGTTGCAAAGTACACCTTTTCTAGACTAAAGAATTGAAATGTTTCACTGGATTCTAACTAATTACTACTAGCTTATTACTTTAAATTGTATACCTATCGATAAACAAACAATTGATAAAATCTCTAAAACGTATAATCTTATTTACTAGAACAAAAAGTACCACCAACGAAAGAATTCCAAAAAATCCAAAACATTTTATTATATTTTAAGTTAAAATTATGTTTAGTTGATGCCTTATTAACTGTTTCGTATAATTTTTATCAATATATATAGTATCCTTATGGTCCTTAGGGTTAATTAAAAATCTTTAATGTTATAAATAAATATATTGACTTGGCAATCGCATTAAACAATCTAATTTATATATGTATTGCTAATGAGATATATTGTGTTTTCATGCGATGGCCGAGCCAATCTATTTATTTAAAACATTAAATATTTTTAATTAACCGACTTGGTATTACATGGCTCTCACAACTTTTTACGGTCGCGAGACTTGGTATTTTTGACAGGTATTGTTTATATGGGATTCCAGTGTCCCTAATTAATCGTTCAGTGGGTAAAAGGAAAATAGGCTTTCTATTTGACTTACTTGACATTCAAAACCATTCTGTGTAGTATTTTGTTCTTTTACTTTTTAATGGTTGTTTAGAAATAAAACGAGATTTTTTCTTCTTGTATTTAATAAGTATTATTTTGTTCACAGATTTAAGTTTATGTTGTTCTTTAAATCAAGTTTATTTGTCGTATCTCGCTCTTACGTACCGGTGCATGTCATCTCAATGATAGCATGTGCTACAGCAGAGAGTGGTAACAGAAGTCCTTTTAAGTCGTCCCAAGTAACAACAGGCTGGTGGCCAACTGCAGGCAAACTCAGAATGGGATATTATGTACCAGAGAATTCTTGGTGGTATTCATTGAAGTAAGGTAATAAATAAGTTTTAAAGATCTGTTTATTCAGTTTTGACATCTAACTTGATTTTAAAGAATTAAGTCTCTCAACTAAAGTAAATGTCAATGCGGGAGCAGGATTCTGATTCTGTGCATTGCAGAATTTGAACCCATCAATTCTCAAGAGTGTCTTTAGAATTGTCATACCACTGCCGCCGCTTCAAAATCAAGTACACTTGCTTTTGTTTAGTCCATTGAAATTTAACATAATTTTGGGTTAGCGTGCATTTGTCAGAGGACGCAATTTTGTTTTATAGATGTCTGTCACATCCAAGTTTGTCGGGTCGCAGCCTTTGTCCTGCGGCCGTCATCTTGAAAAAAGTGGTACAAATGAGTTTTCTAGTTTTTCTGGCTGTTAAGAAAATATTAAAATTTGTTTTGTTGCAAATTAAATTATCTACAACTTTGATTCCGTAGCATTTAGCCGTAAAATGAAAGTTAATAAAGTTACAAAGGAAAATCTAATGAAATTTGCAACAAATTTTCTTTTCAATGTATTTTTTTTCGTCGTCAGCAATAAAAAATACATTTAATTTGTCTTTTCTTCTTACAAAAAAGACCTCGTCTTCCAACTTGAGACTCTGCAGTACTATAAGGTCCAATTTTCACTCATAACAATGACGCTAAAAACTGAGGTCGAAAAAAAACTCTATCTCTGGGCATCTGAAGTTGATAATCTGCCCAGCCAGAGGATACTGCAATGCTTAAATGTTCTGAGGACTCCAGCAGGAAAATAATTAGAGGTAACAAAATTTATAGAGGAAAATTATGAATTATCGACAAAAAAGCGACTTTCCTCTAAATTTATTCATAAAAAATTGTATACTGGCACTCAATCACACCCTGTGCCAAAGCCTGGCTCATTTCCAAGACTTGGAACACAGTAACAGTGAAAAAAATTGCCAAAATACAACTATAATAAAGAAATAACTTTTTATACGACAAAAGTTTCATGACAAAAGTTGTAGAAAATATAATTTGCTACAAAAAAACTACTAAACATATTTTTTGTGCGGTCAATAGTTTACCAGATAATTAAGAAAAATCATCTGCACCCGCACTTTTTCCAAGATGGTGGTCGAGGGATAAAAGGTACGACCCCACAAACTTGGATCAAGCTTTACAGCTTTAGCCCTATACATCTGTAAAATAAAATTGCGTCCTCTGGTAAATGCAACCCAAATGCAACTTTTCAATGGACTAGTTCCAATGGCAAAAATTAGCTTCATTAACTCCTCTTGGTACACGGTTACGACAACACATGAAATAAGCCAGACAGTATATAAATTTAATTTCTTAGAAGAAGATTGAAAGAGGTGTTATGTGACAAGTGACAACAGTGGACATCATTTCCGCAGGTACTCGTGGCTGTTCTCGGGTGTTCTATATTCTGTTCAGGATCACAAGATACTTAATTATTTTTATAATATACAAGGATACTTATAATCCTGTTGACACAAAACTTTTTATCTTACCAATTGTACATTCATAATTTGAACTGTTATTGAAAACAGACGTGTCGAATAGCATTTAATAGTCATTATTAAATAATTAAACAATATTAATAGTGACCTCAATATACGCGTACAACATTATGCGAACACAACAAAACTTTACTTGTGTTTAAACATTGTGTCGATTGTAAGTGAAACTGCATGTCAATATAATGCACCACAGTCCTTTAAATCGGAGTGGCAAGACTGCCCGCTCTCCACCTCCAACGCCGGCACCTGAACCAGACCCTCAACGTATAGCACCGACGCAAGGCAGCCATGCCTTTGAAGCCATCTCTACCCCAGAAATCCAGTCCTGGATGTCGTCCATTGAACAGTACCTCAACGAAGTATGCTCTGTAGCAGCAGAAGGAAAACTGAATACTGAGCTGAAGATGAAAGTCAGCCATCTCTGTCGAAAAGTGGGCCATAAAGTTTCAATGTTGGCAGTTCAGTACCAGTCCCTGAAGGCGAATGCTATCCAAGCCCATACTACAATCAAATCTCAGCAAGACCAACTTGATTTGTCGCAAAGACTACAAGATTTGCAACAATCTATACAAGAGAACTCGAAACCCACCACGAGTACACCGTCTTTCGCTGACATGGTTAAAAAAAGTGGCCACAGTTTCATCCAGCCAATAAGTTTAAGTTCGGTGGCAATTTATCCGAACGACAATTTGAAATCTAGTGATGATACTAAATCGTTAGTTCAAAAAATCATCTGCCCTGAACAAATGCAACTTCACGTAAAAGTACTACGCAAAACTAGGAACGGGGATAATCAGCACTGAGACCAAAGACGACATAGAGAAGGTGAAACAATCAGTACAACTTTCAAACGCAGGCCTTACAATCAATGAGCCACATAAACGGAAGCCTAGAGTTGTGATCGTCGGTGTGCCCCCAGCTATGAAAGAGACGGAAGTTTTCACATACCATCAGAATTTAGCAGAGAAACTTCAGGACTGCAACCTTAAGACCTTTCTTAGTGAAATTAAGTTGAGTCACAAATCGGGCCGTAGAGACGCTGATACTTGTAACTATGTTATAGAAGTATCAGCAGCTATACGCAGGGCACTGATTGTCAAAGAAATAATATTTATTAATTGGTCAACTTGCCCGGTGAAGGATTACACCTTAGTTACTCGCTGTTATAAGTCTCAGCAATATGGTCATGCAGCCAAGTCATGCAGGGAGTCCCAATGCACTTGCGGACATTGCGGCAGCCAAGGATATACTATAAAGGACTGCCCAAAGAAAACTGAAGACCCAAAATGCGCAACCTGCCTGCACTTTAAGAAACCCAGCAACCACAATAGGTACTGGCGCTAGTGACTGTCCAGTAAGATTAACGGCGGAAAAGAGGTATATCAGCTCAATTGATTATGGTGGTGCATAAGAGCGTCGTCTATTTGAATAATTTGCATATTATTTTATATTTAAATTAATCATCTTAACTTGTTTTATTTTTATTTTTATTAAGCTATTAATGTTTCATTTACTAATATTATAAACTTAACAGCAACTCATTAGAATATTGACCCACTAACATAAAACTGTAAAATCATCTAGTTCGATAAAATGTGTGCGCATTCTAGTTTAAGTTATGTAAGTAAAATTAAATAATAAAGGCTAAATTAGGTTATAACATTGACATCACTCGCGATTCTGCTGACCCACAGTTTTTGTAACTTCCGTAAAATGATCGGCACGCATTTATATTGTACATGACCATCTTAATTTTAAATAGCTATTATTTAATATTAATTTTTATACTGACCATTTTGTTTATTGCTAAATATGTAATATTATTGGTGTTTTTTAAAATACAAATTTCAAATCTGTAAAGAGAGACCCAACCGCTTGTGATACAGTTTATAACTAGTACAGGAGGGGTATGGTGTTCTTTCCAATCGATTGAAATTCATAGCATTAAGAGTAATATTATATTAGAATACTAATACTAATAATGTTTGACTGTATGCTTTCTGTAATTTTGTTAGTAAAAAAAAATATTAAATTTATTATTATAATAAATTTATTATTATTATAAATTTATAATTTATAATAAGTATATACTTCTTGCATACTTTTTGCTGATCGATTATTTACTTCATAAAATTATAAACTTTTATAAACTCAATTAAAAAAATGAGTATTCATAACATAATTCAATATATTATTCCATAACTATCTATTATTTAAAACAACATCCATTAAGTTGTCTTAATAAAAATATTGAAACTGTAACAGAAAGGTAAGCACTTCCATGCCCTAAAGGCGTGATACAGCGTTGAAGTTCAATTTATAACTAAGCCTAAGCCTGTTGCTACCATCGTTAATAATTACGATGTGGTCAAAGTGTATCACCTACACTGTTACTTCGCAACTATTCTCCTCTCCAATCGTTTAATACTAGAGCACAAGCGATGCATGACACTTTTTTCTGATAGCAATAACTGCAGAATTTTAAAAGCTTGTAAATAATGTCAGCCGATGCAAACTTTTTCGAAAATTAATATCGGCGATCGATGCAAACTCCCAGCCGCGCTATGGCGGTGAAGTATCGCCTCGTGTGGTACAAGTCAGGCGCTTAAGCGACGTCAAATGATTAAATAATGACTTCCCTTACGTAATGCAATCTTTATTCTGCAGAAAAGAGCTATTCGAGCAATTTATAATTTGGATTATGGGGCTTCGTTAAGGAATAAATTCAAGGAAATAAACATTTTAACAGTTGCAAGCACTGGCTTTATTCCAACTTTATATATTTATTCCAAAACCAAGGCCTCATACTCAAATAAAAGTGATATCCACAATTTGAATACTAGAAATAAGAGCAAACTAGTAGTGCCGGCTACCCGGCTAGAGAAAATAAAAAAATCTTCTCAAGGCTAATGTGTGCGCTTTTACAATAAAGTGCCAAGCAATATACAAAATTTAAGTTTCAATAAATTCAAAAAGGTTATAAAACGTAAACTTTGTCAAAAAGGGTACTATTCGGTGCTAGATTATATTGAAGACAAAAATGCTTGGGATTAATTTGCTCGGTCCCACAGGCTACTCATGTTTGATTAGTGATAAGTTTCATGTGAGTGTGAGTTATTGTGTCTATATTATGTGAGTTTAGTACTTTTATATTATTATAAAAAAAAACCTTATTCATTGACAACAACATTATAGACACACCAGCTAATATACCTATGAAAATTCAATGTAGTTACTAAGTTTTTAAATTGTATAGAATCAAGACGAAGAAAAGAGTGGCCCGTAGTTTCTTGCCTGATTCTTCTCACGAGGCTCTACTTTCTGAACCGGCATTTTTTTTTCAATGCTCAATTATGTTAATATGCATTTAAAGTTACTTTTTTATTTTTATTTGCATGACCTTCTGACGTGTCCAAAAATTTAAACATTTTTATGGAAATAAACATATTTGAGTTTGAGTTAATGATAAAGGAGCGGCAGAAAAAAGGTAATAAAAGGCGTCTAGATTCTTTATCTCTATGTATGGATCACATAAAGTTTTGTTGCGTATGGCCGTATAATTATATTTGTTCGTATAGTAATAATTATGCTGGCTGGAAAGGCAAAATATCAGATTTATGTGTGAACGCAGTAATTATACTGCGTACACACTTAAATCTACATACAATGGAATCCGTTTATAATGACATCGAAGGGAACTGACAAACACGTCATACTAAGCGGACGTTATATCTGGGGACACGGCAGTGCCCCCACCAAGTAGAGCAAAAAAGCGGCACGGCCGTACCATCCTTTTCTCGAAGCAATTCAGGCCATTTTCGACCCCCTATAACTTCATTGTGGATAAAACTAAAAGCATGTTATACAAGGTTATATAGCGGGTCTTACTCGAGATAAACAATATATTTAAGGCATAAATACCTCGGTTATTGCCTACGTTTCGGCTGACTTGCTTCAGCCGTGGTCGCGGCGGGACTCGACCCGCTATATGACCTTGTATAATGTATACTAATCGCGAAAGTTTAAAATCGTTTATTAAAAGCCCGTTTTTTTAGTAACCATGCAGGCATTGTATAAATATGGTGTATTTCAAATTTCATTCAATTTGAACCGGTAGTTTAAGAATTATAACGATTCAAAATTCTTAATTTTGTCACTCACTGACCGATCATTAAAACTCTAAGGCACTTCTAGCAGACATAGAAGCTCCAAATTTAGAATCCAATTAGTGTTTAGTTTATGAATCAAGGGAAAACTAAAATATTTGTCAATTTCTGTCAGGTTTGCGGGATACATCAACTGCATAAATAACTGAGTAATCCCATATAAATATATAGGATTACAAAGTTACATTTGCAGTTAGAGCTTAAATTAATAAAATTCGTTGTTAGTGTACAAGAAGAAGAAAGTGCCGGAAAGGACAAAAGTAAGACTATCAACAAAAAGAAATGAGATCCCTTATCAATCGCATTAAACAATCTAATTTATATATGTATTACTTATGAGATATGTTGTGTTTTCATGCGATGGCCGAGTCAATCTATTAATTTAAAACATTAAAGATTTTTAATTAACCGACTTGGTATTACATGGATCTCACAACTTAGGCCTTACTTAACAACTAAGGCCACTACACACAGTGCCGGCGGCCTGTGCCGCCGGCACTGTGTGTAGTGGCCTTAACAGCTTCGATAGTTTTCGGGAGAGTCCCATGACGCACAACGACAATTGGCTTGGCAGCCGTGGATAGATTAGTTTTGAAAAATATACTTTTGTTTTAAGTAATGTACTTATTAAGTACAATTTTACTTTAATTTCTCATGTTTTATGTAGAAATAAACCCATATACCTAAGTAAAACAGCTGGTTGTTTATTTTCTAGCAAATGCTTTATCCCTTAAAAACAAATCTTGTCAAAAACACCAAGTCTCGCGACCGTAAAAAGTTGTGAGATCCATGTAATACCAAGTCGGTTAATTAAAAATCTTTAATGTTTTAAATTAATAGATTGACTCGGCCATCGCATGAAAACACAACATATCTCATAAGTAATACATATATAAATTAGATTGTTTAATGCGATTGATAAGGGATCTCATTTCTTTTTGTTGATAGTCTTACTTTTGTCCTTTCCGGCACTTTCTTCTTCTTGTACACTAACAACGAATTTTATTAATTTAAGCTCTAACTGCAAATGTAACTTTGTAATCCTATATATTTATATGGGATTACTCAGTTATTTATGCAGTTGATGTATCCCGCAAACCTGACAGAAATTGACAAATATTTTAGTTTTCCCTTGATTCATAAACTAAACACTAATTGGATTCTAAATTTGGAGCTTCTATGTCTGCTAGAAGTGCCTTAGAGTTTTAATGATCGGTCAGTGAGTGACAAAATTAAGAATTTTGAATCGTTATAATTCTTAAACTACCGGTTCAAATTGAATGAAATTTGAAATACACCATATTTATACAATGCCTGCATGGTTACTAAAAAAACGGGCTTTTAATAAACGATTTTAAACTTTCGCGATTAGTATACATTATACAAGGTCATATAGCGGGTCGAGTCCCGCCGCGACCACGGCTGAAGCAAGTCAGCCGAAACGTAGGCAATAACCGAGGTATTTATGCCTTAAATATATTGTTTATCTCGAGTAAGACCCGCTATATAACCTTGTATAACATGCTTTTAGTTTTATCCACAATGAAGTTATAGGGGGTCGAAAATGGCCTGAATTGCTTCGAGAAAAGGATGGTACGGCCGTGCCGCTTTTTTGCTCTACTTGGTGGGGGCACTGCCGTGTCCCCAGATATAACGTCCGCTTAGTATGACGTGTTTGTCAGTTCCCTTCGATGTCATTATAAACGGATTCCATTGTATGTAGATTTAAGTGTGTACGCAGTATAATTACTGCGTTCACACATAAATCTGATATTTTGCCTTTCCAGCCAGCATAATTATTACTATACGAACAAATATAATTATACGGCCATACGCAACAAAACTTTATGTGATCCATACATAGAGATAAAGAATCTAGACGCCTTTTATTACCTTTTTTCTGCCGCTCCTTTATCATTAACTCAAACTCAAATATGTTTATTTCCATAAAAATGTTTAAATTTTTGGACACGTCAGAAGGTCATGCAAATAAAAATAAAAAAGTAACTTTAAATGCATATTAACATAATTGAGCATTGAAAAAAAAATGCCGGTTCAGAAAGTAGAGCCTCGTGAGAAGAATCAGGCAAGAAACTACGGGCCACTCTTTTCTTCGTCTTGATTCTATACAATTTAAAAACTTAGTAACTACATTGAATTTTCATAGGTATATTAGCTGGTGTGTCTATAATGTTGTTGTCAATGAATAAGGTTTTTTTTTATAATAATATAAAAGTACTAAACTCACATAATATAGACACAATAACTCACACTCACATGAAACTTATCACTAATCAAACATGAGTAGCCTGTGGGACCGAGCAAATTAATCCCAAGCATTTTTGTCTTCAATATAATCTAGCACCGAATAGTACCCTTTTTGACAAAGTTTACGTTTTATAACCTTTTTGAATTTATTGAAACTTAAATTTTGTATATTGCTTGGCACTTTATTGTAAAAGCGCACACATTAGCCTTGAGAAGATTTTTTTATTTTCTCTAGCCGGGTAGCCGGCACTACTAGTTTGCTCTTATTTCTAGTATTCAAATTGTGGATATCACTTTTATTTGAGTATGAGGCCTTGGTTTTGGAATAAATATATAAAGTTGGAATAAAGCCAGTGCTTGCAACTGTTAAAATGTTTATTTCCTTGAATTTATTCCTTAACGAAGCCCCATAATCCAAATTATAAATTGCTCGAATAGCTCTTTTCTGCAGAATAAAGATTGCATTACGTAAGGGAAGTCATTATTTAATCATTTGACGTCGCTTAAGCGCCTGACTTGTACCACACGAGGCGATACTTCACCGCCATAGCGCGGCTGGGAGTTTGCATCGATCGCCGATATTAATTTTCGAAAAAGTTTGCATCGGCTGACATTATTTACAAGCTTTTAAAATTCTGCAGTTATTGCTATCAGGAAAAAGTGTCATGCATCGCTTGTGCTCTAGTATTAAACGATTGGAGAGGAGAATAGTTGCGAAGTAACAGTGTAGGTGATACACTTTGACCACATCGTAATTATTAACGATGGTAGCAACAGGCTTAGGCTTAGTTATAAATTGAACTTCAACGCTGTATCACGCCTTTAGGGCATGGAAGTGCTTACCTTTCTGTTACAGTTTCAATATTTTTATTAAGACAACTTAATGGATGTTGTTTTAAATAATAGATAGTTATGGAATAATATATTGAATTATGTTATGAATACTCATTTTTTTAATTGAGTTTATAAAAGTTTATAATTTTATGAAGTAAATAATCGATCAGCAAAAAGTATGCAAGAAGTATATACTTATTATAAATTATAAATTTATAATAATAATAAATTTATTATAATAATAAATTTAATATTTTTTTTTACTAACAAAATTACAGAAAGCATACAGTCAAACATTATTAGTATTAGTATTCTAATATAATATTACTCTTAATGCTATGAATTTCAATCGATTGGAAAGAACACCATACCCCTCCTGTACTAGTTATAAACTGTATCACAAGCGGTTGGGTCTCTCTTTACAGATTTGAAATTTGTATTTTAAAAAACACCAATAATATTACATATTTAGCAATAAACAAAATGGTCAGTATAAAAATTAATATTAAATAATAGCTATTTAAAATTAAGATGGTCATGTACAATATAAATGCGTGCCGATCATTTTACGGAAGTTACAAAAACTGTGGGTCAGCAGAATCGCGAGTGATGTCAATGTTATAACCTAATTTAGCCTTTATTATTTAATTTTACTTACATAACTTAAACTAGAATGCGCACACATTTTATCGAACTAGATGATTTTACAGTTTTATGTTAGTGGGTCAATATTCTAATGAGTTGCTGTTAAGTTTATAATATTAGTAAATGAAACATTAATAGCTTAATAAAAATAAAAATAAAACAAGTTAAGATGATTAATTTAAATATAAAATAATATGCAAATTATTCAAATAGACGACGCTCTTATGCACCACCATAATCAATTGAGCTGATATACCTCTTTTCCGCCGTTAATCTTACTGGACAGTCACTAGCGCCAGTACCTATTGTGGTTGCTGGGTTTCTTAAAGTGCAGGCAGGTTGCGCATTTTGGGTCTTCAGTTTTCTTTGGGCAGTCCTTTATAGTATATCCTTGGCTGCCGCAATGTCCGCAAGTGCATTGGGACTCCCTGCATGACTTGGCTGCATGACCATATTGCTGAGACTTATAACAGCGAGTAACTAAGGTGTAATCCTTCACCGGGCAAGTTGACCAATTAATAAATATTATTTCTTTGACAATCAGTGCCCTGCGTATAGCTGCTGATACTTCTATAACATAGTTACAAGTATCAGCGTACAAGTATTACTTAAAACAAAAGTATATTTTTCAAAACTAATCTATCCACGGCTGCCAAGCCAATTGTCGTTGTGCGTCATGGGACTCTCCCGAAAACTATCGAAGCTGTTAAGGCCACTACACACAGTGCCGGCGGCACAGGCCGCCGGCTTTTGCCGCGCGACACGTGCCGCCGGATTGTGGCGGGCGTCGCTCATCGGTGCCGCTTGCATCTGCCGCAGAAAGCCGCCGGGCATCATTCCAGTTGTATATAACGACCACAAACAAGTAGCAAGTTGTAACCCGCGCGGCCCGCCGCGCCGCAAGTCCTAGATCTTACTTACCTAGTTAAGTGCGTATTAAATAGATAATTATCGCTTGCCCCGTGCCTCGAAAAGCACGTTATACCGTCGGTCCCGTCTTTAATGAAGATCTTTGAAAGCTGTAGCGGGGAGACCCCTCAAATAAGCTGATACTGGTCTAAGCCATGGAATATCGCTATTCCTTGGGTTATGGAAGTCAGACGGCAGTCGCTCTGTGGAATAGCTGATATTCTGTCATGTCTGGTTGGAAGTCGAGCTTCAAGGTGTAATTCTCGGCTGCAACCGGAATAACGCTAGGACGATGCTGAATAAGTCCTAGATCTTACGTGCCTTGACTGTATTCGAAGGCGTAACAACCAAACGTCTTCCTCTTCTATATATTCGCTAAGACGCCTTATTTGTTGTTCTCGGTACATTTCAATATTTTAC
Organism: Euclidia mi; assembly: GCA_944739405.2. NCBI lineage: Eukaryota > Metazoa > Arthropoda > Insecta > Lepidoptera > Erebidae > Euclidia > Euclidia mi. The sequence goes on from OX123195.2 coordinate 16,877,137, forward strand.
AAGCCCAGTTATTAGTATCCTAATAACTCCGGGCTACCTTTATTTAATTCGTGCCGAGAGCAAACAAAATAAGATCGCGTGCGATAGTTTATTATAGGTACATTGATGATGTGTTACCGTGTCACCAAACGCTTATCTATGCAATTAGGTTATAATGACATTCAAATATTTCTTTTCCTAAATGGAATACAGTGTAACGCCGATAGTAAAAGATGTTTCTAATTACCAGTACTTTAATTTGACATTAAATTCATTGATGGCCGTCGACCGCCCAAAAAAAATGGGTCATAATGTGGTCATAACAAACGACATGTCACTGTAAGCGATGTCTTTTAATCCGACTTGTTATAGAGTTTTTTTTATGAAAACCAAACTTCACTACCTATATAATTACGTCATATTAAGCGGTACGTTAATATAGCCGGCGTCATAATAAACGCATTCTATTATATATGTTTAATGTATAATACTACTGCGGCTAAGCTTTTTCGTCCTCGGTATGGCAAGATACATTAGAAAAAGTGTGATACAGCACTTGCAACATATTGGATGAACACAAATTGTCACGTAGCAGGACACAACATTGGTTCATTCTGCAAGCTGAACGAATGCGTATAGCAGCAGTGGACACCAGAGGCGGTGCTGCAAACACCGTACTCCTCCTGAAGACACCATAGATGCGCACGTTGCAAATTCCGAACTTGTGTGCAGATTGGATAACGGATTTCTACTCAGATCACAGGAAAGGTTAACGCAACGTACTGTCTGTTAAAATTTAAATTATCCTGCGTAAGTCGCATGTAATGTAAAACTTAAATATGTTTATGAATCTGCATCTATAAAATTCTTGTCTAACTGACAACGCGCAGCCAAAATATAGGCTTTAGCTGTTGAATTTAGCTGTATATTCCATAGCGACCTTAGTGGTGCACTAAGAAGAGATTTGAAACGGTTAAGTAAAAAATATGCGCGGGCGTAGCTGCGGGCGTCCTCTAGTAATTTCATAAAACTCTTAGTAACTGCGACTTGAGACTTTCTATTTTAAACTACATGGCATCGTTATCGTTTTAGCGGCCACTGGCCACTACTGCGTGATACACAGTAGTGGCCAGTGGCCGGCGGCTGCAGTTTGGTTGTCTTTGCGGGCGTACGTATAACACAGCAGTGAGGGACGAGATGAATCTGCGGTCGGGATCGATTAACCGTCAAACAATCATGGCAAATTCCAAACACGACAATGATGATCTCAACATCCTATCGTAAAACTGGCATCAGTGATGTTGGCAAGAAGGCCGCAAAATTAAAATGGGATTGGGCAGGTCATGTTTGCAGAATGCATCCCGAGAAATGGGCACATTCCGCCACGTGGTGGACACCACAGGGACGTCGTTGTCGGGGTAGACCCAGGAAGCATTGGCGAGATGAGGTGGATGCATTCTCAAAAACATGGACAGAAATAGCTGGCGACAAGGAGCTTTGGAGAAAAGTAAGGGAGACCTTTGCCCAACAATGGGATAGTATATGTTAGAAAAAAAAACCAGTAAGGTATCTTGTGCATTTTGTTGTTTGTGGACCGTCTTGTTGTGTTTGGCCTTAATAACTTTACGCGCACTAAGGGTTAGGCTGCCAAGCGGTTTTCTATGTGCATTTTATGTCTAGTCAGCCTTTTTTTATAGCGTCACACATATATCCCCGAAGAGGTAGGTAGAGGTGTAATATGTAATATTACACCCACAAGTCGCCTTATGAATATTTAGGTTCCACGCAATAGTGGGCGAACTTACTGCAGTTACCGGGCACATTGTCAGACTCCGTGCAGCTGCTGAGAATTCAGAAAAATCAGTAACACCTTTGGGAATCGAACCCGGTACCATTAGCAGACGCATACGCTATCCGCTGGATCATGAGGCAGTTTATAATATCTAACTAGGCCTAATCGCCTGAAACACAGGTTTATCCTAGTTTAGGCATATAGAATTATATCAGGAACCTAAACTAAGCTTTTGTACTCTAAATAAGTAAATTCTACTCTTTTAATTAACAGAATAAATTGAATTTGAATTAAATTGAATTGAATAGGTAAAATCCGCTTGCCGCTTATATCTTGAACTGCCGGACAGTTCACAAGTTTGGTGCTTACGCCAAGTTTCGCTCCGGAACTGAGTGCCCTGGGCGTTGCTTTCTTTGTAGCGCTTATTTAGATCTGACATTTTTCCCAACCCACCTTCCTTCTGCAAGCTTCTGCCAAAATTCTTGAAAAGCATTTGCTTCAACTGTTTGTATTCGGTAACGAAATATTCTACATCGTATCACTTATGATTTATTTGCTTGAATAAATCATATCAAATGTCATATCTGATTTAGCTTTAGGTACTATTTGATGAGTCACATTAGACATTATTTTCAGAGGATTAGGGCTCAACTAGATCAATTAATCGTGGTGTGGGATTTACTTGACTGAGCAAGTAGAGTCACAGTAAAAAATAGTCGTGGGTTAAAAAAATTACTATTCATCTGGTTAATTTTCTTCAGCAGAAATTAGAAAGTCTGTTTTCTGTAATAGCCATAGACTCGAATTTATATCGTCTATCATTCAGTAAAATCTAGCGTAAGCGACTTTACAATTTTTTACAATTTCTCAATTTCCTATCAAGCTATCTAGATGAAGCAAGTCCGTTTTAGCTAGATCTAGGACAAGATATTGAGAACCATATCTAAATTAGTTTTCCTACCTTAGTATTTTTTTGGCGATCATGACTAGATAAAAGAATAATTTAGGAAGAGTCTAGATAAATCTTTTGTGAAATGAAAAATGGTGACAACTAAAACGGTGAGGTTGTTTATTAAATTTGTCAACCTGCCACTGCCAGTGCGATGAATGAAGCTTTTAAAAATTTATATTATAATCTTTTAAATGTTTTTACTGCAAGCAGGTCAAATATTTATGATGAACAGCATAATATGATATACTAAGCTCTGGTGCATCTTTGCGTCCAATGTTTTGTGCCTTAGCTCATGCTTTACAGGCAGGTTTACATTTATATGATCAACATATTGTTTTCTTTAAAGTGAGGTGTTCCTCGTGCCCGATTATTTGGAGCTTTGCTCATCATTTGCAAACATATACCATAAAATCAACGACGCAACGCTGATATTCAATTTTGGCGGGCTTAAAATGAATTGTTTACAGCGAAAAGCGCATAGATTGTGCATTGATTGTTCGATGAATTAGGTAGTTTTATCATACGTAGTGCGTAGCCATTTGTTCTTCAGTATACGTACCTGCATGGAAGTATCTTTATGTTCGGCGAACGATCAAAATGAAAACGGAAAATGAAAATATTTATAAAAAGATATTAGTAAATTACGCAACTGTAAGTTCAATCGCATATATTTAGTCTGTCTTACAGCCAGTGCACGCTATATCTCATCAGAATTTAGTCCAAAAGAAGCGAAATATAAAGAAACTTGAAGAATGTTGAAAGAAACACGGCAGAAGGGTGATAGAGGTGTTTGTCCAAACTTGACTCTTGTGATTTTAAGTTAAACTTTACCAAACTAGAATATATTACTTTTCTGAGTCATTTTTATTTTGGTATTTGATAATCCAATCCATACTTTGAAAGAGTATTCGATCCTTTAATGTTTTCACTATCAATGTTTTCACTATCAGGATGATGACTTACTCTTAATATATTATTATTACCTCGTAATTTATTCAATGTTCAGAAATATCTGGTTTAATTGATACTCATTTCAAAAACAGACCCTATAGAGATTACCATTCTCAGTATAATTATGAAGAAAAGTAATTTTTGGAATCCGCATCGACTTTAATCAGTAGTACCTACTGATTAAAGTCCAAAGCCACCATATTGGAGGTGTTGCAAATGTTGTTTATAAATATATGTAGGTAAATACAATAGGTCTTGCAAATGTTTTTTATAAATATAGGTCGATGCAGGCCCAAATTAAAAGTACCCATAACCGATGCGGATGCATGATGAGGTTAATGAATGTCGAAGAAGCGAAAGAGGTATGTTTGAACCGAAGCATGTGGCGTTCCATAGTCTCTGTTTACCCCAATGCGAGAAGGGTGTGACAATATAGGTAGATAGATAGGTCAATATAATTCTTTGAAGAGTCCATGGTCAGTCGATGTTGTCGTTAGTAACAACATAACATAATAAGGACATAAACAATGTCAATGTAGCGACCGAATGAAGTGGGGCGTTAAAGCGCTCATTTACAGAAAATTGCGCTCGCCGCAAATTGTTCCTGCATTATACGGAAATATACGGCCACGTTATCGGGAATCAGGAAATATAAAATATGTTTCTTAAAGCAGGTACTTTATACTAATGTTTGCGTCAAGTAGCAGTATTCCTTTTGTTGTAATTAGTTTGATGGGTGAGAGCACCACAGGTCTTATGTCCCCTTTCACTATAGGGGATACAAAAATTACTTTCTCTCGACTGATATATTATCATCGCAGAGCCTGACATACTGAACGTAGAACTATATAATATATATAAGAATGTTGTTTAATTTACCCAAACCGGCACGATATTACTACCTTCGAGAATCTTAAACTCTTCTAATGCCGGTGGGGAATTTGGATTTTTCATTGCCAAATAGGTAATGTGGTCTAAGTGTTAAAATATGCGAACCCAGAATCTGCATTTGTAATAATCTTAAACTATGTTACATGCTACCTCAAAACAAAACTAGAGAACTTTGAAAACCAGCGCACTTTGCAGTGGATAGATGATTTATCTATTTACGTCTTATTTTACTTCGTTGTACCGTCTCTTGCTCCAACTAGGCAAGCGATTGGGCTTATAAAATGTTTTAAGTCACATAATGAGGGGAACTTTACAAGTGGCATTCGCATCTCATTTCTTCTATTCGCCACTTCGCAATTTTCAAACACTTATACACAGCTCACCAATTTGGGATAACACACACAGCTCACCAATTTAGGATGTAACACCCGGGGTGTTACATCCCAAATTGATGCATCATCATCTCAAAATGCGCGCTCGGTACGGAACGGAGCTCGGACGTAAAACAGAGGACTCTTAAGTTAAAAATTTTGATAAGTTAGTAAAAAGTGAATAGTTTGGTACAACAATATACCAATGTGCGGGCAATAAAACGAACAATAACATATTACAATATCAAAGTGTACATGAACACATGAAGTGTACATCAACTAAATGAAGTGTTACTATCAAAAAACAATTTAAAATCGATCGTTAAAAAGTGAAGTGACTGTTTGTTGTGTTTTAAAAAGAATCGCAAAGGTCAACGACCGACCACGAACCATTCACTTTTCAAGGACATTGGCTACACAACAGTCATACCACGAAACAACGGACTGTCTATTTCAACACAGTGTACTAAGAATCGGTGGCACAACGGATAGCGCGTGCGACAATAAGTGCAAACATTGAGGCGGCAGTTCGAGCCTGAGTTTATAACACAATACGTTTTTATAAATTTATGCATAAAATTATTCAAAGATTGATGTGAAAAATTCGTAAATTTTAGAATTTCAAACAAAATTTCTAACAACAAAATAATATATATAATTATATTTAACTATAATGGATGAACACATTACCCACCGCAGAGGAAAACATATCAGAACGAACTCGTTTAGTGAGAGTAACACGTGACGGTAACAGTAAGACTCTCGTGGTTTACCACGAGAGTCTTTTTGATGCTACTATGATGAGCTTACCGAACACCTCGTTAAACAACAGCCAAACAATAATAGATCTCCAGGATAAAATCACACAGCTTACCAATGATTTACAAATCGCCCATCATGAGATCGAAAACCTAAACATTGAAAATTACCGCCTGAAAAATGATATTTCTAAGTACACAAAAACTATTGAAGCCTATAAAAAAAATAAACAGCTCAGACATTATTCATACGCCAAAATCAGCACGTAAATGTAAACAACATAAAAACCAAACACCTACATTAAAAAATCAGCAATCAGTTGCAAATACGCAAAAGGACATTTTACATATAATACCACAAGAAACGACATCGAAAGAAAAAGAAACATTGAATGAGTGCATCCAACACAATATATATAGAGGACATAAACATATTGACTACAAAATTTGCAGTAGTAAGCAAACAAGTCGAATAGACAGCTCAGCGACCAAAAAACAGAAAATTATTGTCATCGCTGATCAACAAGGACGCAATATTCAAAAAGTTCTACAGAAACTCTTAGGCCAAGAATTCATAGTTTCCTGTTTCTGGAAAGCAGGTGCAACACTTCAGGAAGTCTTAAAATCAGAACTCTCATACATATCGACATTGAACAAAAATGATTACGTGATTATTTTAGGAGGTAAAAATGACATTAACCCAAAAGAACTTGAATTCTGTCTTCATGATTTTTTTAATAATACTAGAAATACAAATGTGATTGTCTCCGAAGTACCCTACAACAGCTATTTAAATGAGTCGAAAATTAACTATATAATTAAGTTTTTATGTTTACAATTGACTCATACTACTTTCCTTGACATGAATTATTTTTCTTATATACCCAGTTATCGTTCAATACCTTTACATATTAGTCAATTACAACTAAAAAATATTCCCAAAAAAATTAATTGTATAATAAACAAAAGTCTCACTATAGAAATTAATTTAGCGGGTCTTAATCGCGTTAACTTAACTTATTTAAGGTATAAATACCTCCCCCCCCGTGGGATCTCCACCTTGTCGTGGTGGGGGGGCTCAGTAACCGTGGATTGGTCACCCGCGGTGAAGCTAAGAGGGATCCAGGAGGGGACGCTCCGCGTGGGCTTGGAGGGGCCTGCGCAGGATGCGTCCAACGGTGCGGGTGCGGGGGACAGTTCTGTCTGTCCCTCGCAGTCGGGTGCGGTCGCGGGAGGAGAGGCGTGTCGGTGTTGCGTTGCCGCGCGCCCTATCTCCCGCGACCAAATGGGGGCGCACCATTCGATGCGTCGCGGTGGGGCCGCAGAGGAAGAGGAGATGCGGTGTTGCGTTGCCGTCCTCCCTATCCTCTGCGGCCGCTGGGCGTTTTGGCGGCGGAGTCCAACACCTTAATCCGTCGCCAAGGGGGTTTTGTTCGGGGCCCGCCTGACCATCTGGCGGGCCAATACCCGTCGGAGGGTGGCGACGAGTGCTTTGGTGATGCCCCACCCTCCGACACACGGGTACATGGCGGAAGTCGAGGTGGTTTTTAGTGGAAACACCACATACTCCGGCTCTTATTTCCCCCAAGAGTCGGAGATCCGAAGGGATTTTCCACCTCGTAAAAAAAAAAAAAAAAAAAAAAAAAAAAAAAAAAAAAAAAAAAAAAAAAGGTATAAATACCTCCCCCCCGTGGGATCTCCACCTTGTCGTGGTGGGGGGGCTCAGTAACCGTGGCTTGGAACCCCGCGGTGAAGCTAAGAGGGATCCAGGAGGGGACGCTCCGCGTGGGCTTGGAGGGGCCTGCGCAGGATGCGTCCAACGGTGCGGTTGCGGGGGACAGTTCTGTCTGTCCCTCGCAGTCGGGTGCGGTCGCGGGAGGAGAGGCGGGTCGGTGTTGCGTTGCCGCGCGCCCTATCTCCCGCGACCAAATGGGGGCGCACCATTTGATGCGTCGCGGTGGGGCCGCAGAGGAAGAGGAGATGCGGTGTTGCGTTGCCGTCCTCCCTATCCTCTGCGGCCGCGGAGTGTTTTGGCGGCGGAGCCAAACACCTTCATCCGCCGCCAAGGGGGTTTTGGTCGGGGCCCGCCTCACCATCTGGCGGGCCAATACCCGTCGGGGGGTTGCGACGTATGCTTGTGCGAAACCCGACCCTCCGACACACGTGTACATGGAGGAAGTCGAGGTGGTTTTTAGTGGAAACACCACATACTCCGGCTCTTATTTCCCCCAAGAGTCGGAGATCCGAAGGGATTTTCCACCTCGTAAAAAAAAAAAAAAAAAAGGTATAAATACCTATTTTTACCGACGTTTCGCTCGTCTTGCACCGAGCGTGGTCGCGGAGAGACTGATGAGAGCTCAGCGACGTCTTGTGGAACGTCATTAGTGTAGTGTGTCGGAGTACCGACATTGCGAACTTAAATAAAGACCAAGTGAGGGTAGGTGCTGAAACCCGCACTTCCACAAGACCTGGCTGAGCTCTCATCAGTCTCTCCGCGACCACGCTCGGTGCAAGACGAGCGAAACGTCGGTAACAAATAGGTATTTATACCTTAAATAAGTTAAGTTAACGCGATTAAGACCCGCTAAATTAATTTCTATGATGTATACAAATCGCGAAAGTTTAAAATCGATTAAAAGTCTCACTGTAATGAAATAAAATATGTGGAAAAATGTACACAAACAGATTTTGACACGAAGGAAGAGTATGTACTTAGTTCGTCTCCAAATAACCCTTTTTTTCGTTTGTAATTATTTAAATGTTCTCCATCAAAACATAAACGGTCTAATTAGCAAATCTGACGAACTTACAGTACACTTAGACTTATTACATAGGGATGAAAACAATACACCAATTGATATTTTATGTATATGTGAACATTATATGATCATGGCAGATATTAAATTGTTAAATATACCAAATTTTGTGTTGGGGTCTTGCTTCGCACGTAATAATAGGAAAGGAGGATCATGCATACTAGTAAAATCAAATCATAAATTCAAAACCATACCAGAAACAAAAACATTAAGTATTAGTAATATTTTTGAATGTAGTGGAATAGAATTATTAAACTTAAAAATTATGATTATATGTATATATCGCCCCCCAAAAAGCAATACTAAATATACTTCCCTATTTTTTGAAAAACTTGTAGCCTTATTAAACAAGGTGACCCATAACAATAAAAAAGTGATTATATGTGGGGATTTTAATATAAACAGAAACGACAATAATAGGATCTCGCGTGAATTTGAGCAATTATTAGCTACCTATAACCTGAAACAGTGCATAAAGCAACCGACACGACTAAGTAGTATGACTTGCATAGATAACATGGCACATAATATTAGAGGATCTAAATCTAAGGTTTTGGAACTCTCACTGTCTGACCATACAGCACAGCTCTTAACATGTCCTATAAAGAGAACTTTTACGATCACACATTGGTTTAAACAAAAACGGGATTATAGTAGGGAAAATATATGCAAATTTATAAATTGTATTAAATGCTTAAGTTTTGCGGAATGTTACAGATGTCAGGATTCAAAAGAAGGATATAACTGCTTTTATGATTTGTTTAAACTTTTCTATGATTTGTGTTTTCCGATTATAAAAGTTAAAATACCAATTACTAAAAATATTACTTGGATTAGCAAAGGGATAAAGGTTTGTACAATCGGAAAACGTAAACTAATCTGGAATTTCAGACGTTCTCCAAGCCTAGTAAATAGAATTAAATATAAAATCTATAATCAAAGATTAAGGACTATAATTAAAAAACACAAAAATCACAAAATAACTACCACATCGCCACAGCTAAAAATAAAACTAGAGCCACTTGGCAAGTTATAAACAGTTGTAGGGCAGTAACGCCAAAAGAACAAATTAATGTAATAATAAATAATGACAACATTATTTCAAAACCTAAAGCTATAGCTGAGTCGTTTTATAAGTTTTTTATTGACCACATTACACCTGACAAATGTGATAAACCAAACAATTACATAAAAGTGACATATAATAAATATAATTCAATTTTTATGAAACCTACTGACCCAGTCCAAATTATTAATATTATTAAAGAACTTAAGAATTCAAATTCAACAGGCTATGACGATATACATACAAAAATTATAAAAAATGTTTCAGAATATATTGCTCCAGTTCTTAGTTATATAATTAATCTGAGTATAGAATATGGTGTGTTCCCATCAAAATTGAAAATTGCCGTGATTCATCCGCTTTTAAAGAGTGAAGATAAAGAGAATCTTAAATCGTACAGACCGATCGCTCTCATACCGGTGATTGCAAAAATTTTTGAAAGAGTTATTTATAACAACTTTTACAATTATTTTGAAACTAACGACATTTTCGCTAATGAACAGTTTGGTTTCCGTAGAGATAGGTCTACAAATAGTGCAATATATGAATTTCTACACAAAGTTATGACAGGGATTGATAACAAAAGGCGTGTCACAGCGGTTTTCATGGATATGACAAAAGCTTTTGACTATGTAAAACATAATATACTACTAATAAAATTAGAAAAGTATGGAGTCAGAGGTAATTCATTAGAATTAATAAAATCATATTTATCGAATCGATTGCAACAAACAGCAATTAATAGAATATGTAGGGATACGAAAACAGAAATAAAATATATGTCAGAACCCAAAATAGTCAAATATGGCGTGCCCCAGGGCAGCATGCTTGGACCACTACTCTTTCTGATCTACATCAATGATCTCCCGAAGGCCATAAGCCAAAACATAATATTATTTGCAGATGAGAGTACAGCAGTTTTCATTAAAGGTGACATAAATTATGAAATAAATATAAATAATTCATTGACTAACTTAATTGACTGGTTGAACCTAAATAATTTAAAAATTAACATTGACAAAACTAATTACATGACATTCAAAAGTAAAAATAAAAACCATAGTGAGCTATCACTGGTTTACAAGAATGATAAAACAGGTTAAATGCACAAAATTTTTAGGCATTCATATTGATGCTGAGCTTCACTGGAAAACACAAATTGATAGCATCTGCAATAAACTATACTCGTTTTCATATGCCTTGTACATGCTCAGAAAAGTAGCTAACGAGGAAACCCTATTAACTGCATATCATGCTAATGTGGGCTCAACATTTAAATATGGAGTTCTATTCTGAGGTAACTCCACAAACCGGAAGCTGGTCTTTATAGCTCAAAAAAAGTGTATAAGGAGTATATGTGGACTGAAACAGACAGATTCGTGTAAACCTTCATTTCGTAGAATAAAAATATTAACACTACCAGCTATGTTTATTTACGAAGCAGCACTAACAATAAAACGTAACATAAAAGACTACGAAACGTTAAAAAGCACAAGACACAAGAATTTGCTATGTATAAAGAAATGTAGGACGGCACAATTTCGTAAAAGTATATATGGTGTGTAGAATTCGGGCTAAGAATGGGTATTTTTTAACACAGATCAGTGGAAGCGATTAATTCATCCAGTCTTAGCCCAAGACAAAGGATCTAACACATGGGCCAAGTTTCTTGGCGCTAAGAATTAAACAACTTACTTACCAAATATCTCCTGGTGATGTTCTTGAGTGGAGTCCTGGAGGCAAGTTAGACACACACGAGACTAAAATTGGCCAATATTAGCAAGTGAATTATCTTTACTTTACCAGACTCCACGCAGCGTCTTCAATCAGCAAATTCTTCCGGCACCAACCACGTGCATCGGATTCACTCAAGTTTTACAATGTTCGTTAAAATACTATTTTTATCACAATTAACCGGTGCCAGTTATTGATCAAGGAAGTGGCAATCAAACGGGTTCTAAATACAAGATCAAAACGCTCACAACACGAAATCTATCCAGAGCTAGCTTTTTTCGCTGACCGCGGGAAACGACAATGAACGAAAAGATTGACAGTTCAGTGTGACCATTGTCAGAAATTTTCAATAGACTAAACAAAATGTTACTCAGTCGATCTAATCGATTTGACTTATAATAAAAACTAATTCTATTTCAAACATCCACCCGCCCCGGACCGGCCTACCGGTCCGCTAATCGGTTGGTAGACGTGACAATGTTGCAACCGCTCTCCTCAGAATCGAACCGTCCACCAAGACCTCAGCAAATCGGGGAACTCCATCAGCCCCAGTTACCAAATGAAGGATGCGCCCCCTGCGCCATCTGAGTGGCGGAAGGTTAGCCTCCTTGATCAAAACGAGGTCTCCAATCTTGGGTGGATCGGTCTTGTCGGTCCACTTAACGCGTTGCTGGAGTATGTGCAAATATTCCAAATTCCAGCGTTTCCAAAAGCTCTGAGTAATCTGGCGTACCAATTCAAAACGCGAGAGACGACCAGGTCTCGTATCAATATAGGGGTACTCAGGCAAGGCGACAAGTGGGCGACCAATCAAAAAATGGCCCGGCGTAAGGGCCTCCAAGTCATTCGGATCTGAGGAGATCGGGCACAATGGCCGAGAGTTCAAAACGGCCTCAATCTTACAAAACACAGTTGCGAGTTCCTCAAATGTAAGAACAGACTCACCGATTGTCCTGCGCAAGTGTGTTTTGGCCGATTTTACGGCGGCCTCAAATATACCACCCCAGTGTGGACAATTTGGTGGGGAAAACAACCAATTTATCCCACGTCGGGCAAGCCTATCACCTATATCAGCCTTGTTGGTTTCAAGGAAATTAACAACATCATTCAAATAATTATAGGTGCCCTTGAAGTTAGTGCCGCAGTCAGAACGGATCAAGGAAGGCATCCCTCTGCGGGATACAAATCTGTCAAATGTGGCTACAAACGCCTCGGTCGTAAGCGAGGAGACCAGTTCTAAGTGTACGGCCTTTGTGGAGAGACAAACAAAAACACACAAGTAGGCCTTAACAGTCTTGCTGTTTCGAAGTGTCGACGTTTTCACCAAAAAGGGACCTGCGAAGTCCGTGCCAACACCGTCAAACGTCCTGCTCTCAGTTACGCGATCTGCCGGTAAGTCTCCCATCAACGGCTGCATGGTGGAAGCCTTGAGCTTATAGCAAGGGATGCAGCGAAAGACTACACTCCGAATAATTCTTCGGGCAGACAAGATCCAAAATTCGCGTTGCAAAATGGCCAAGAGCGCATTACAACCAGCATGCGAATTTTTAAGGTGACAGTCAGTTACCAACAAGCGTACCAAATGACCGTCCTTAGGTAACAAAAGGGGGTGACGTGCTCCGTAAGGGAGGTTGGCGTTCTTGAGACGCCCTCCAACGCGCAAGAGACCCGTATCGTCCAAAAAGGGGTTCAATTTAGATACAGCTCCCGACAATTTCGATTTCCCCGACTTGAGGATAGCAATCTCCCCTTCAAAATGCGCCAATTGCACAGAACGAACCCAAAAGGTGAGGGACTCCTGTCGTTCCTGTGGTGAGAGAAACGGTGTCAGTCGTTTCTGTTGTGGGTGCCTAAAATTAAAAACAAAACGCTTTATCCAAGCAGTGACACCTAACAACTTGTCGAGGGAGCTGTAGCGATTCAACAAAAAATCGGGGTCGAAGGCGCATTCCACCTTCTCAACAGCGAGTGTGCGTAGACCCGGCAAATTGGTAGTATTTAAAACTGGCGTTCGAGGCCAATCAATTTCTGGTCGACTCAACCATTCCGGACCCCACCACAGCGAATGACCTATCAAACTAGGCGTCAAGCATCCGCGCGAGGCACAATCAGCGGGGTTGAGCTCACCTGGCACGTGTCTCCAAACAAGTTTGACTTCGGATTTCTGGATTTGGGAAACGCGATTAGCAACAAATACCTCCAAAGTGTGGACAGAAGCCTTCAACCAACAAAGAACAATTTGGCTGTCTGTCCAGGCGTAGGTCCCATTAATGCAAATGCTTTTACCCAAAGTACTGGACACGTGGTTCAACAAGCGTACAAGTAGGGCTGCTCCCGAGAGCTCCAATTTTGGAATGGTCAGAGATGTCCGAAGGGGTGCCACCTTGCTCTTTGCCATGATCAGGGAAACCCTCACCTGACCTGAGGCACTAACTGTGCGCAAGTACACCACGGCGGCGTGACCACGTTCCGAGGCGTCACAAAACCCGTGAAGGGTGGTCTTGTACTTCCCGGGAGGAAGGATGGGACGAGGCAAGGAGATCTCGTTGACGGCAGGAAGTGCGTATACAAAAGAGGTCCATTCCTCAACAAGAGTGCCGTGCAGAGGTTCGTCCCAGGTCAATCCTGCTGTCCAAAGCTTCTGCAAGAAGCATTTTGCCCAAAATATAATTGGACAGATCCAACCGTTCGGATCAAAGGTTCTGGCGACAGTAGACAATACGAGACGTTTAGTCCAAGAACACGGCAATTTCAAGTCTACGTTATATGTAAAGATGTCTTGGACTGGTCTGTACTGAACGCCGAGAACAGCCATCATGGCGGGGTTGTCAACAATCTCAAACAAATGTGGATCTTGCTGATGATCCTCTGGCAAGCCTTCCAAAAGCGCTGGTGAGTTGGAAATCCATTTGCGCAACTCATAACCAGCGGAGGCCAAAATACCTATCAATTCGTCCCGCAGGAGGATCGCCTCGTCCGCTGTGGAGGCGCCCGAGCAAATGTCATCGACGTAAATATCGTCCTTCAAGATGGCGGAGGCTCTTGGGAAACGTAGGCCTTCGCGGTCTGCGAGCTCCCAAAGAGAACGTATTGCCAAGTAGGGGCTTGACCTTAACCCGTACGTATTTGTATTGAGCTCGTAGACGACCATGGGATCGTGAGGAGACTCTCTCCAAAGGATCAGCTGGAAGCGACGGTCATCAGGGTGGATAATCGTCTGCCTGAACATCATTTTTATGTCGGCCACAAAGACAACCTGATGTCGTCGGAAGCTGGTGAGGACGTCACAAAGGTCCTTGACCAACTTGGGACCAGAATGCAAGCACTGGTTCAAGGATACGCCTGTTGAAGTCTGCGCAGAACCATCAAACACTGTGCGCAGCTTGCCAGTCGATGGCTTCAATACCGCATGATGCGGGAGAAAGTAATGCTCCACCGAACGCCAATCCAAATTTGACACAGACATGTGTCCCAACTGTTCATATTCCCTCATGAACTCAATATACTTCTGTCTGAGCTCCGGATCACGACCCATGCGACGCTCCATAGCCAACAATCTCTTTTCGGCTAAAGGTCGTGACTCACCAAGCGGAGGCCGAACAGACAGAAAGGGCAGCTTCGTGATAATCCGACCAGAACGGAGTCGACCAGTGTTGTTCTGGAAGAACAGCTCGCACTCCTCATGTTCTGGATTCAAACGGGCAGCTTGAGGCGGCTCCTCTACCTCCCAAAACCTCTGAACTGCATCAGAGAGAGCGGAGCCTACAGGCAACAAATTATCAATTTCGGGTGGAGGGGGGTCCCTAGGTACAGGTCCCATCAAAGCAAATCCAAATTTGGTCGGGATGGCAGTCAAACCATTTGGCACCAAGACCCGTTTCCCACCAATCAAAATTCCACCGAGGACATCAGAGCCAATCAACAAGTCGATTTGTCCCGGTGTGTCAAATTTGGGGTCTGCCAGTTCCAATCCCGATGTCAAATTCACCACAGCAGCAGGTAGCTGCTTCTGTGGGTGCATGCCCAAAATATTCTTCAGCACAATAGCCGAGGTTTTAATCCTCGGGTGTGAAGATTCAACAGGGCCAAACAAAACTTTAACTTGCCCTTCAACATTAGAGGCTACGTCACCTATGCCCCGTATACAATTTGGAAAAGAACCCATATTTAATTTAACCTGCCCTACCAAAAAAGTGGAAACAATGCAACCTTGTGAACCTGTGTCCAATATTGCACGGACAACAACAGAGGTCCCCGTGGGTCCCCAGACCCTAACAGCAACCGTTGGTAGAATAACGGTCTCAATGGGGGAGGTTGGCGTTATAGGGCAGGGATCAATGACCTATTGTTGCCTGGGCGGCGACCGTTGGCCAGGACCAGGCAAATCAAAATGGGGGTGCGGCTTGAAGTCCTCAAGGGCGCGATGACTCGATCCGCGCGCCATCTGTGGGGGGTCATAGTGACGCACCCGCCCAAAACGAGGTGGGCGCGAGTCAAGGCGGGGACGCTCCGCCAAAGGAGGGGAGTACCTGGGGCAGCAGTCATGGTGCTGGTGACGTTGCGCGGTCGCACATTCAGGTGCGCGAGAGAGAGGAGGCGTGCGCACGCTACGGTTCTCCAAGCGGGGCGAGTGGCGATCAACTGAGCGAGGCGACTCTCGGCTACGCGCCGGTGAGCCTCGGCTGCCACCTTCAAAACACCCGCCCGTGCGCGGCGTCGGCTGGTTGGACAAGCGGCCAACCTCTCTGGCATTCATACAAAGAATGTCCAAATGCTGTCCTCCACAGTGAGGACAGGGGCGAGAATTTGGGCAGTCTCGCTGGTAGTGGGACCCCAAACAAGAGAAGCAAAGGCGGCGGGCATTCGCGATGCGCCTACGAGAGGCGACATGCAGGTCCAAGAATGCCCTACAACTGGCCGTTCTGTGCCCCGTGACCTTGCAGTAGGAGCACTCCACTGGGCTCTGCGTGACTGCAAAGCGAGGAGGGCGCCGGTCAACACTGGCTCGGGTGTGAACGCGAGCCTGCTCCTTGACCTTGGGCGGCTGCGACTTAGCCGGCGTGTCACCACCGGAGTTGTCCAAGACCCGGCACTCATCCTCCAGGAACTTCTCCAGGTCAGCAAAGGGGGGCAGATGGGTCGCGCTATCCCCACCAAAGCGCTGTTCAAAACGCGACCTCAGGTCGGCAGGCAGCTTCTTCAGCACAATGTGCACCAATAGATAGGACCATTGGTCCACGGGCAGGTCAAGGCACTTAAGTGCGTTGATGGCCACCAAAAGCGGGTTCAACAGTTGGGTGCGCAACCCAGAGACCCGGGTGAGCGTCGGCAAGCCCAAAATCTGCTCAATATGCGTGTCGGCGAGGCCACGCTTGTTATGGTACCTACGGGTGATTAGGTCCCGAGCCGTCTGGTACGCCTCGTCAGACACGGGCAGATGCTGGATGAGGCCCTTAGCCTCCCCATCCAGTACCGACATTAGATAGGCCAACTTTTGTGCCGGCCGAAGGTCAGCCCTATCATTCACCAGGCTGTCGAACAAGTTAATGAAGCCCAGGTAGCTTCCTAGGCAGCCATCAAAATGGGGGAGGTCCAAAGTAGGGAGCCTACTCACCAGCCCCGGTGCTGACCTAGGAAGCTCCTGCTTCAGGCCGGGTTGCCCTTCCCTATCGGCAACTAGTTGTCTCGCAGTATTGGAGACAGCATCATACAGGTCTAAGACCTGGGCATAGTCTTCGCTGACCTTATTTCGCTGGTCAGCGGTGAAATCATTGATTGACACTTCAAGACAGCAACTGCTGAAAGTGCGGAATTGCTGTTCCACACTTGCCAGGCGATCGTCTATCCGCTCGTACCTTTGAAGTAGGGCCTGCTGGCGATCAGGCCGGTTCACTAAAGCACTGGCTGAGGCAAACCAGCGCAAATCTGATGCAATAGCACCAGCAGCCGCACGCAAGTCCTTGATAGCTGACATAATCAAAATTTCAAAAGAGCCCGGACAAGCGTTAAACAATATTAACAATCAAACTTAATTTTTCTTAATTCTTTGAAACCAACAAGGTATTAGCCTGTTTATTGCAAGTGCAGGCAAGTGACAGGTATTTACTGCCCAACAAAATTAAAAGTTTCAGTATATTGAAACAAACACAAAAGTTATCAAAGTTATAACTTATAACAAATTAATAAAGTTGAAACTTCAACTTAATTAGTTAATTATTTGCAACAGACAGACTAACTGTGTTATTTATGATATACAATATGAAGTAAGCACAGAATATGTGTTACCTAGCAATATTATCTATATTATAACAAACAAAGTTTATTAATGTGACCCGCCCAAGTGGCAAGGTCAAGTTTGATTATTACAATGTTTATGAATATATGCAATAAACTAAATTTACTAAATTTATTGATACATACAGCTGTTATGTATCCAAACAAACTGACTTATTAATGCAACAACAAATTTAAGTTAGATTTTCCAACAATACAAATCAACAATTACTGATTGAGGTTATGTGACAATGTGTTTCAAATTATCTAGGTCAACTTATACAATTAAATATTATGTATTTTAGACAATAACTGACCTGACAAACACTACAATACTGTCTACAAGGTGATAAGATACAAGCTCATACCAATCTGAGTTTATACTCAGTAATGCAACAGCGGCTAAATTTCAACTACAGCTCTGCACCAAAAATTATGTGTAGAATTCGGGCTAAGAATGGGTATTTTTTAACACAGATCAGTGGAAGCGATTAATTCATCCAGTCTTAGCCCAAGACAAAGGATCTAACACATGGGCCAAGTTTCTTGGCGCTAAGAATTAAACAACTTACTTACCAAATATCTCCTGGTGATGTTCTTGAGTGGAGTCCTGGAGGCAAGTTAGACACACACGAGACTAAAATTGGCCAATATTAGCAAGTGAATTATCTTTACTTTACCAGACTCCACGCAGCGTCTTCAATCAGCAAATTCTTCCGGCACCAACCACGTGCATCGGATTCACTCAAGTTTTACAATGTTCGTTAAAATACTATTTTTATCACAATTAACCGGTGCCAGTTATCGATCAAGGAAGTGGCAATCAAACGGGTTCTAAATACAAGATCAAAACGCTCACAACACGAAATCTATCCAGAGCTAGCTTTTTTCGCTGACCGCGGGAAACGACAATGAACGAAAAGATTGACAGTTCAGTGTGACCATTGTCAGAAATTTTCAATAGACTAAACAAAATGTTACTCAGTCGATCTAATCGATTTGACTTATAATAAAAACTAATTCTATTTCAAACATATGGTATGGGTATACAGGTGTATAACAAGCTGCCGAACGATATTAAAGCCGTTGAGATATCTCATATGTTTAAACGTAGACTTAAGGAATTTTTGGTCAGTAAATGTTACTACTCCATCAACGAATTTATTGATGACAAATTGTAAGTAATATAAATTTGATTGTCCTGTACCACAGAACACCATATACCCTGACGGGCTATTGACATTGTAGAACATTGACCACTCAACTCATATGACTGTTTTTTATTTTTTTTCTTTATATTATTATTACAATCGCACATTTAATTTAATCAATTCTTATCATTTATCATAATATGCCATATTGAAAATATAACATTGACAATACTAATTTATGACATCTATCTGTAAGTATAATAATATTATGTAATTCATTTTCAATAACATATAATATTTAGGAAATATTACTGTATGAAACATTTGCATGCCTAATGGTATGGAGAAACTCATGACATTTGTATAACATCTCTATTATTGTTACCCATATTCGCAAATAAATGTTGATTTGATTTGTGTTACATCCCAAATTGGTGAGCTGACTTCAGTTTGCTGTTACAAGACTAAAATTATTGCGGGCTGACCACCGTTCGCAATAACACTGAAATTAAACGTCAAACATGTCTGATGGTATCGGTGTATGTTGTGTTTTACACTTATATGGCCAAATATGTGGTATGGGTACTGTATGGAGGCTACGATTATAGGATTAGTGTTTTTTTTTGTAAACCGTATTAGTGATATCTTTTATACAAAAACATCAGTGCCTGATACATAGCAGTCCTTCCCAGTTCTACGACTCAACCGGCCTATTATTCCAAAGATCGTTTAGCAGCCGTGGAGTTGAAAATGTTTTCACAAGTTTCGAGTGTAAAAAAGAAGGAAAGCCAGTTACAAATACGGCTAACTTGATGGGTTTTTGCTGCAAAAGTTACGTAACTTTCTTTTAGCATAAAAACCATTTAAGCCGACTGCTTTCGATGAATCGTGCTACTTGCAAAGCAGACGTCGACTGAAAATGATAAAAAAATCAGTATAAAAACAAAGATAGGTTAAAGTTATTTCTAAAAGAGACGAGACGACGAGAGAGAATTTTTAGGTCCTACGTAATAGGGGACGAGCCTATTGCCGTTACTGGGCACATCACCAGACTCCGTGCTGCTACAGAGAATTTGGTAAACCCAGTAACACTTTTGCCTGACCCGGGAATCAAACCCGGGACCTCCGATCAGCAGTCGCATACGCTATCCACTGGACCATGGAGGCAATCCGAACATGGAAAAAGTAATTCGACCTTAATTAAGGGTCTTAAATGTAAGCTGAGGCAAAATAAAAGTCTAACTATTTTCGGGTTTGTTCAATTTCAAATCGCATGTTACATTTATTGGGCCTGTTTACGACAGAGACAAACTTTAACTGTAATGTTTCATAGTAATTACATTCGTGAATACTTTATACAATAATTTGTATCTCGAATGATATTTAATTTTATTTATTACATGCATAAATAATTATTGCAATTTGCTAAAAGCCGAACAAAAACTTAACTGAATGCAGATCAATTTGTTTCATACAATTGCGGGCTTGAGCTGTTTATGCCGTTGAATGTCCGATGATAAATTGACAATGGTATTAAAAGACCGTAAACATACTTACTTTATTATTCAACCTTACATTGATATTTGTTGACCTGATATTGTGATACGAATGAATAAGTCCGTGGGTACTTCTCGTACTTTTACTAGGATTTTTTGTAACTGATAGACACTGTTTATGAGGACAAAATTAAGAAAATATTAAATCAAAGTAAGTTAGTTACAGACAGTAAAGTCATAGTAAAAAAAAGTATGAATCTTATATTCACATTTGATATATTATATACAGTATTTTTTTAATATGCCAGCTTCTTAACCAAATAAGTAGGATAATACCTAATGTGTCTCTAAATGTTGATCTTTAGGTTGGTTAGTAAAAACTACCACGCTTCCACAAATATTAAGGATAGACGTAATTATCTAATAATAATAATCGCGGGAAGCGGTTGGATGCGGGCGGCTCAGAATCGGTCTGTGTGGAGAACCTTGGTGAAGGCCTATGTCCAGCAGTGGACGTCTCTAGGCTGACATGATGATGATGAATAATCCATCTAAAGAAACATCACTTATTTAAACATACACCAACAACGCAGAGTAGTCAAGTCTATTCAAATGACACTCAGCCTATTGCCTAACAGCTCATAATATCGGTTTACGCGGCAAAAAAAGCGAAAGAAAGTAAAATCCAATCTCACTTCCAACCTGCCGAGCGGAGCGCTTCTACGATAAATTGTAAATATAAAAGCGGTGGGGACTATGCATTTAGGATTAATATAAACGGTGCCTCCGGACTTCCTCTGCACTTACTTTTAATATCAGAAAAACGGGCAAAACTCTTTCTCGGTAGCAATTTGTTTTTAAATTTTCTTCGTGTTTTGTTTGCTCAAGCGAAAGCCGACGGCTGTTCCGACAGACTAGCTTGTTACTTGTTCGTAATGTGTTTGCTCTGACTGTTTAACTGCGTATAAGAGCTCATGGAGCGTAATTGCTTGTGTGCCAATAAATTAGTTTTTTAAATTAGTTTAGTAGTGTTGTGTATTTGTAGTTGAATCGACGAAGTCACACTGTGGGTAATAACAAAATTTAAGTATAATCATTGAATGGAATGTTCTCGTATTTTAAGAGTTCTGGTTCTTTATTGATGCTAGTTCCAAATCAGGCCTAGTAGTTGCTAGTTTGAAATAAGTACCTATAACCGTTGTAGGTAGGCATAATATCTAACTTACGTTATATTATAACGTAATAGATATATCAATAAAGCAAGCGATTATAAATACCTACAAAACATTGATTTGTTGGCCTGTGCATTTTATGCTTCACGTTAAATGTTAAATACAATAATTATGCTATCACACGCGAATGCAGAAAATCCATCTTCTAAGACGATGAAGACTTGGAATCACTTCATCTACCGCACGAAACACTGTTAATGCATGTAGATCTCTATCTAGTTCACACATGAAGCGCCTTGAAACAGCTTGTTATTTTAACTGGGAAGCCAACTTCCCCGGCTTAAGTTGGCAAACTATTAATCTTGAGGCAACTAATACTTTCGCTAAGTGCTCTGTGACTTAGAATCAAACTGAAAATTGGATCTTTTAAATCGTTACTATATACATGTAAAGGATGGTTTCCCTGTACGGGTATTATATATAGACGACGTTAAAGATGCACTAGAAATTAGGCATATTTACATGGCTTTCCTGTTATTTTTTTAGAAGAAGAAAGAAGTCCTACTATAGCATATTAACATAGGTCAATAGGTACTTTCCATGTATGTAGATTAGTAGGTATATCAATTACGGTACAGTTACATCTAGGTACAGGCAGTTCATACCTTATCTGCCTGCCTTTTTTATATATCGTCACGCCTATATGCCCGAAGGAGTCGGCAGAGGTGGAATATTACACCCACATTTCGCCTTATGCATTTTAGGTCCCACGTAATGGGGGACGAAACAATTGCCGTTGCCGGGCACATTGCCAGACTCAGTGCTGCTACTGAGAATTCGGAAAACTCCTTAACATTTTTGCCCGACCCGGGAATCGAACCCGGGACCTCCCGATCAGCAAACGAATACGCTATCCAGGACCATAACACATATTTTTCTTTCCTCGTGAGATAAAGGTGAAACAATTATGTTTTTGAAGGTTGTGGGGGGTGCCTATCTGTCACAACCGTAGCCATAGCAAAATTTCACTTTAGCAGTTGCCATAATTACATTAAAATATATAGCAAAGCAAAGCAAAAAGAAACGCTCAAAGCCAACTGTTTATAATTCTTATATCTTTGTTCTACATTAATAAACAAAATAAATGCCGACTATCGTAAAAGCACCAATTTTATTAAAAATCCATTTTCAACTCGAGATGAAGAAAACTAGACGCAGAATAGCGCCTGTATATAATTTAATAGCAAGACGCACAACGAGGGAATCTACAAAGAACTCTAGATGCTTTGCTACCAAGGCGTAGCTGCGGGCAGAAGCTAAATAAAAGCAAGAATAAGTGTAAAGCTAATGACTTGTTTGTTCTCAGTGTCGCTCGTTTTTCTCGGAAATGGATTGGGTGCTCTTGCTTTCGTCTTGCAGGCTCGCTTTTGTTCCTTGCATTCTCTTAGGCGCTTTTTCGTATTTATTCCAGCTTGCGGACGTGTTAGGAAATTCACTTATTATGATTATTGTTTGTGTTTTACGCTGTTCGTTTGTTTCATAAGAATGACTGCTGGTTCTCAGGCATTTTAATTATATTTAGTATGCCTTTGAAGCCGTTAGTTGTAGTGTAGCTACGTAATAAAAACTGCAGTTGTTGTAATTAAACTAAAGTTATCCATGAGTCTCCATGAGGTTTGTAAAACACTTCTTTCCTTTTTATTTAATGACAGTATAATACTCACAGTACTCTGTACAAGGTTTAACATAGTTCTCACTGAAGTTATTTTTATAAAGACCAATTTTGAGCGGCCTGCATCAATTTAACCGCCGTGTCAATCAAATACACTGTATCTTAAGTTACAGTGTTTTGAATTAACAACGCTCATTCAATTTCTGTTAGCCTGTTTTATCAAACCACATTCACACATTTATTAGGTACCTTGTATGAAAAGTTCTGGGATATAGCTACGCAACCTATACTGTATTTAATTAAAAATACAGTTCCAATATAACACAACACAGCAACTTAAGATACCGTGTACTGCCGAAATAATCTTCGCGCGTTGTAAGATACAGTATTTTGTCAAAACAAAGTACGCAGGCTCGCGCATTGCAGGCGCGCCAATCAGGAGCGAGAAGCGGCGACGATCTGAATGTTTATTGGTTGATTTGGCAAAAAACGAACGAGCGGCGGCCGGTAGCCGCCGCGGGTTTCAACTGTTAGGTATAATAGTATTGTTTGGCGCGCGCGTGCTGTGATTGTCATTTTTCGTTTGTTTACGGAGTAATATAACGTGATTATATATTGTAATAATGAGTGGTTATCGTAATAAATTATTGATAAAGTTATCCCAAAACAATGTGCAACATTATAATAACTCTAAATTGTGCTACAAGGGTGTCTGAGCTAAACAGTGATATGCAAGAGATAGAGGATTCAAACATAAACACCCCAAGTCTATGTGTGCCTTATGATGACCATATGGATACAAGTATAGACTGCCTTGTTATCAGTCCTTTAATCCGATTAAGCGAAACTGAGTATAACTGTACTGGAGAAATAGGTGAACACATTATTAGATACTAAAGATTATCATCACGGGATGATTCATCCCGAGACCACGGCTGTTGTAACCCATGCCGAGACGTCGGGAAAATAGAAAGGTATTTCATCTTTCTTTTCATTCATTAACACGATTCAGACCCGTTACTTAGTATGTGTGCAAATCGTGGTAGTTTAAAAGTAGTTACATTATTAGATGTCGTTACGTCTTCAATGTCACTGGATGAATGCTTGCAAGCCTTGACATCGAGACCCAATAACTTGGATAGCCCTCCAGTAAGTCATGATGATGTACCTGTCATCAATACAACACCGCCATCCAGGCAACCTAAATCTATAAATGATATCAATTATCACGACAAAATAGACGTTATGCACACAAAAAATAAACTCACGCGGTTGAGGAACCCCGCAGACATTTTAACATTTTAGAAAAAGAAGCACCTGATAACACCACCACCTTGCAGTAACTGTATTAAGTCATGTGTTGAACACATAGATGAATTTAAAAGAGTAGCCATATATTAACAGTTTTGGAGCATGGACAGGCAAAAGAGTCGCGATTTCTTGTCTAGACAGGTGGAAAAGTTACAAACTGCTTTCAAAACTGCTGGTCCTAACTCAAGAAGACGTAACACTTTAATCTGGAGACTCAATAAAAAAACTGTATGTAAAACGTTTTTCCTGTAGCACATTAGGTTATACAAATGATGAAGCAGTTCAAGCGGTTTTGAAAGCAAATACCACATCTCAAATTCTAGACCCTACAATAGGAGCTGCACCAGATCCTCGAGGGCGTCATCCATCATCAACAGCATTTTCCGCGTCGTATCAAGAAAAAATGAGAAACTTTATCTTGAAATACAAGCCCATTCATTTTCACTACAACATTCAACATGCCCCTAATCGCCGTTATCTGCCAATAGGGGTCACCTTTTCTTCCATTTTCCAAGATTTTAAAAGTTATTGCGTACAAGAGTCTATGGAACAGTGTAGTTGGTCTCATTTCCATAAAATGATTAAAGAGATGAACATTTCTACTGCAGAGCCAGTACATGACATATATGTACAAAATGTAAAAATCACGAATTGGCGCATAAGTCAATGCCACTTCCTTGTAATTGTGATAGCTGTATTGACTTACCTCAGCATTTAGAGAACAAAAGGAAATCGAGAAGAGACTTAAAATTGGTAGAGGAACGGTGCGAAAGAAGTGGAAACAAGGATTTACTTTTCATAGTAGACATGCAAAAAGCCATACAAATGCCATTACTAATAACAAAAACATTTTATTTTTCCCGCAAACTCGTACTTTTTAATGAGTTTTTTGTTCCACCAGGAAAAAATAAGACAGCAGTTTTTATTCTTTGGCACGAAGGTGAAAGTGGCAGGAAAGCATACAAGGTGGCTACAACTTATATATTTTTTCTGAAAAATTACTGCCGTGATCAAAAACATATTTACTTTTTTCTTGACAACTGCAACGCACAGAATAAGAACAAAGTCCTTATCTCAATGTTAGTACGATTAATTAATGATAAGACGACAGAAATCGATACAGTGACGTTGGAGTAATTTGAGAGTGGTCACACTTTCATGGCTGCAGACACTGTGCATGCAGCTATCAAAAAAAATTTTAAAAGGTTGGCGAAATCTACGATTTGACGATTTTGTACACAATATAAAGACGTCGCGGAAAAACATGGAAGTGACTGTACTTACTTACAAGGATTTGATTGTCTTTGCAAATGATTCGAAGCCAGCATTCCCCAAAGGTTTTAATATCCAAAACCTGAAAGTTATTGAATTTAGAAGAGGTCATGTTTCCATGTTTGCTAAGAATGATTATGATGGAGAATTCAAAGAAATACATTTCTTGAAAAGAAAGGATGCGCAAAAACTTTCAGATGAAATTGCAAATAGCAAAACCGATCTGCTCCATTTATTACCAAGAGAGGCTAAAGCCAGGGGCATAAGCGTAATAAAAAAAGAGAGTTGTTACAGCTATGTAAGTCTATGCCTCCTACGAGATCAGATTTTTATGAAAATCTTGTGGTATCTTCGGAGCCGGACCTTAACGAACACAACAATGACTTAAACTACTAATATTTTCTGAAATAATAAATAAAATAATTGATTACTCGTATAATTTTCCATATTTGATTTTCTTAACGCTAAGCTAATTTTGATTATTAATTATGTAAGTTTATAATGCTAGGTTGCTTTATAAATTATCTGTTGTTTAAGTTCTTATTATAAAACTTTAAGACTGTTTTATTGCCATAACAGTATAAAATGTTAATTTTGTTTATTTCTATTATCTAGAAGTTTTCGATGTTAACTTTTTGTACGTATTTTCAAGTTCCTGTAGGAAACTGCAAGACTGATTATATAATTTATTAAGTTTTGAATTAAAAGATTTTGTAAGATGGTAATATGTTTAACTTTTTGAAAATATATATTTGCTTACCGACTAATAATCTCGTTTTTTTAATACATATTATAGCCACCATCTTCTTAAAATTCCGACTGTAACTTCATGTGATACATTTCTAAACCCTGTTTTACCAAGTCAATATACTGTATCTCTAAAATACAGTGTATTGTTATAACAATTTTCCCTACATTTCTGACAACTACTATGCCAATACAAGTTATTCACGATAATTCATTGTATATATTTTATTTGCATATAAAACATAGAGGGCTTCATTACTTATAAATTACCCTTAATATGATACTAAATACTAAAAACTTTCCAAAATAAAATTTGGAGTAATCTTTGAAAAACTAAAAAAAACATTTTCAGTCAATTTCTCAAAACCAGGTTTTTGTAGTTACAGTGTATTGGATTCACACGGTACCGCTGTTTGCCATTTTAGGAAGATCGTCGGTCACCCTATATTTGCTGCGTCGTCCGGCGCGTGGTTGCCACTCAAAGCGCCATAACAAACTACCTGCCCACACCCTGCCCACAGCTTTTAGGCGCGAGCATAGTAAAATGAGCAACGAGAAATACTTTCTTGATAGGTATAGAATTGTGGTTTAGCCATATGTTTAAAATGACAAAATTAGCTTAAATCCATGATAAGGAAAATAATAATACTCTTAAAATTACATTTTTTTTGAACTAGTTTGCAGACAGTCCGATGTTAAGCAGCTTAGTAAAATACAAGTGTAAAAGCCACTATGCCGACGTGATTGATTTTCTAACAGCATTGTATTTAATTCACCAGAGGCCTGGTGCAATACCGTTTAGGTTTATCAGTACGGGCTTTTAGATGGACGTTTTATTTATGGTACTGAATGTAAACAATACTATGGAATAAGAGCAGGTAGAGAAAGAAGATGAAAGAGTGAGATGGAGAACATGAGAAATGAAAGGAACTGAGCAATCGGCGATTCAGTGCACTATCATAATAATTATATGGCGGACAGAAGATGTGATCGTGCCTGGTAGACTGGGTCTCGACGGTTATTGCTAAAAACATGTATTCATAAAAATAACGTTCAAGAAAGTGTAATATGTGAGTGTGTAGAGGTTCTGAGACGAGTTTATAGACCACATGAAGGCCTCCGACTTGGCGTTACGATGCTTGTCCTGAAATGAAAACCGGGAGACGGTTTTAAAAGCCAATGTATGGTAGGGCTTTGGTGAAACTTTATCACCCATCCACTGAGGGAACTTTGTAAGCATTGCTTTACAAAGTTTGCTCAGTCACTGACATAAAAACAAATATCTTTTTACCCGACTACGGCGAAGCCAAAAGAAAGGGTAATGTTTTTGGCAGTCTATGTATGTATGTATACTAGTGTACACGTAGTTCTCTGCTATGTCTGTTAAGTGTTTCTGGCACCCACAATAGGTGCGACAGGGCTCTAGCTTGAGCATTTATGTACTTATAGTTTTCTTGTTTCGTCCTTTTTAGACCCCCTTTTTTACATAGTCGGGTTATAGTGTTTAAACTTATTTTTTATTTACTTTTTATTTATAGACTCACGCCTGTACCCCCGAAGGGGTACGCTGAGGTAATATTACACCCACATTTCGCTATGAATTTTTAGTTCCCACGTAATAGGGGGCGAGCCTATTGACGTACCGGGCACATTATAGGACTCCGTGCTGCTACTGAGAATTTCCTTACGGAAAAACGCAATAACACTTCGCCCGACCCGTGAATCGAACCTGAGACCTCCCAATCCCACGCGCAGATTTATGCCGCAAGACTAGCGAGGCAGTCCTAAAAACTAAAAGTAGTTTATAAAGAGGAGACGTCTGTTAAAATTGATAACGTTATGGGATTGAATCATTAAACTGGGGAGAATAGCTAGTTAAGTATAGTAAGTCAATGGGACTGTATAAGGAGAGGCCTATAGTATGTCCATCAGCGAACTGCGAAAAGCTGTACGATGATTACCTCACTTTTAATGATGCTGATTATACTTAGTCAAAGCTAGAAAAACCTCAGATATAACTTTGATTATCTGAATATTCTTTTACTACTTTTTGTCATTGCTTATTTTAAGTATTCAAAGGTTCCATAAAACTAAAGACACTTAAATAATACCACCATTAATTTATTCCGGATCCATATGAATTAACAGAAGCCCGGGATGCAAACAGTCGTCCACAACCGAAACTATTCCGCTTCATAATTTGTTTGTCTTACTTACAAAGTTGAAGCATTTCTGCGAGATGTCGGCATTCAAATTACTCGATAATAATCGCCTTAAGGCGCTGTTATACCTCAGCAACCGTGAAACACCTAATTTTTCGTCGCGCATCTAGCCATAACGGTACATATTACAAACTAGCAAAAAATAGAGCTTAAAGTCAAAAGTCTGAACAAAAGACTTTTGAAAGAATTTTTCATGTATGTAAAATAGAATCACGGTAAAAAAATCACAAAATCGAGGCAGAAAATAATCTTTCGTCTCACTGTTTGCAATATTTCGATCGTAAGCTGTCATATTTTATTTGATAATATTGTAGGAAATCTAATGAACTAAAGAATTACCCTATTTATTTTCCCCCCCAGCCCCGCCCAGACCTCATCATTCGGCTATGAGCCCTGTGAGGATAGGTCATGTCACTTGCGTCTGCTGCACGAAATTTTACGAAAACCTGTTTGTTATTATAATACGCCGATTTGAGTTCGTAATTTTATGTTTTATGTTATAGACTGAATACTTTGAATCGAATAGGCTTTTCATGTAACTATGGGCACATATAATTAGGACCTAAGTTTATACTCTTGTTGCGTTTAATGTGTTATTGTTTCTGTGCTTATAAATATATAATTAGAAGAATAAAATATGGACATTTAGAGAAATGAAGTTCTACGAAGAATTTGTACAAGAAAGCGTCGTAATAAAATAGAAATTCATTGATGGCCAAGTGATTATGAAATATGTAACATTTTTACACAAATTATTTTCATAAGAGTCTTTTATGACTAACTATGTTATAGATTATCGATTATGCATAATATAATTATATAAATTATTCTCACAATACATAACTGGCACAGTTTTCAATTTTTGAAAGAGTATTTAAAATCGAATCATTTTATGTACCTGTATTGCAAATTCATTAGCTTGTCAGATCGCTTGGAGCGCTAAGATCCACGGCGAACAATAAACAGCGCTAATCGCCATATTAGCTCCGCAATCCGCACACAAGCGGTAACGAATGTTGTATTATTGTGTTGTGAACATAAACCTATTTAGGTACATCGGGTAAAACTTTGATTATTCATAAACTATTGGGTATGTCTCAGTACATCTAATATCTTTTTAATTTCTAAAATCAATAATTTATAAGTAAGAAGGTGACTTCTCTGTTTGCTATAACACAAGATATAGTATTTTTTTAATAATAAAGTACGTAACTAATAATCTTTATTGTAATTACAGTGAAGTTAAAGATAACAGTTCTGCAACGTCTTACACACATTTGACTGCAGTCATTCCTAACATGATCTGTTCAAGAGCTAGCCAAGAAATGCCAAACAATTTTTTTAACAAATTTGACTCAAATTCCGTAGTCATAAGCAAAAATTATAAGAGGGGCTGCTAGACTGGTTCGAATTGCGTAAGAATATGTTGACACATTGAAATTTTGGTATAGTGGTAAAAAGAAGAGATAACAGCAGTAAAGCCAACTTAATAAAAAATATTTTGTACAAATAAAATATTTGCAATGTAAAATCAGTTGCGCATGGAATCTAAAATGAACAACTGGCTTTGCAACAACTGGCGAAGCAAGAAAATGTAACAATCGAGCCTTGTGGATTATGCGTTTATTGGTGCCACGCCAGATGGATTAATAGGTCCAAACACGATTGTGGAAATTTTATGTTCTATAGTTGCCTATAAGAATGGCCTGGAGAATAGTATAAGAGCAAATAAAATACAAATATGGAAACATGATAAAAAAGTGAACTGACTAGTCTAAACAAATATTGTAATTGTTATTACCAAATTCAGGGGCAACGCCACGTTAGACGCAAACAAAAATGTTTATTTGCTGTATGGAGTGGCGAAAGTATACCACTAAAAATAGAAATTATAGAAAGAGATGATGTTTTCTGGGAGAAGAAAAGCTTGTGGCGTTTTATATGAATTGGCAGTTGCCTGAAATTGTTGATTCTCGTCAAGCTCAAAGGATGGCATTGCGAGATCACGGAGAGGAAAATGTTTCATAAGTGCTTGAAATTTCAACAATACCAAGCCGTAAAAGGAAAGTAAATGAAACTGTGCCTCGTGAACAACTCATATAATAAGTATTGCAGCCTTATCACCTCACACACTGCCTTTAACATTCGATGAGAATAAAGAAAACCTGCCGGGTTGTAGCAGACAGCTAACTTTTGATGAGCTGTAAACTCTGTATTTCGTTAATAAATGATAAATGAATATAAATAAATATATTTTAATATTTATTTTCTTAGAAACAACACATATTTGAAGCGAAATTTTTTATTTTTATTTTTCCATACAAACATGTATGAGGAGAGCTAACGAAAAAGCATTAACTCAAATTTTAATCCTATAATTTTCTAAGTGACATAGCAGTATCGCATGAATAAGGTATATCCACATATATTTTAGATGTTTCATCTATTTTGAAAAATAATAATGGGTTGGGTTTCGAAACGAGTCGCCTGAATTTGAGGGTATTGGTAGCGTAGGGGGCTTAAAGGAGTTCGTTTTAATCCCTTAAAGTAATTTTGGCTGCCGATAGCCGACTGGATATACCAACAGACTGCCATGCAGCCCTCTGCATGGCAGTCTGTTGGTATATCCAGTCGGCGGTGCGCGCCGTGGATTCGAACCCGATACCCTTATCGGGTTCGAATCCACGGCGCGCACCAATGACTTTTCGGAGTTATGTGCGTATTGAATTGTTAATAATCGCTTGTCCCGTGCCTCGGAGAGCACGTTAAGCCGTCGGTCCCGGTTGTCATGAAGATCTTTGACAGTCGTTACAGGGCGTCAGTACCTTCTAAATAAACTGACACTAGTCTAAACCATGGAATATCGCTATCCCTTCGGGTTGCGGAGGTCAGACAGGCAGTCGCTTCGTGGAAAAGCTAATATTCAAGCCAAATCCGGTTAGACTAGAAAGCGGACCCCAGATTGAAACTGGGATAACGCTAAGAGGATGATGAAAGTAATTTTGGCTGCCGGAGTTGCGTCTAAATATTTTTAAACAATTTCCAAAATTTCATAAATACTTCGGCAATTATGCAAAACGAAACGTAGTTTTTATACTTTAGTACAGTTTTACAAATGTCATTTTTAGGTTTTATGTGAAAAACGTGAAACGA
The DNA here is from genome assembly GCA_944739405.2 of Euclidia mi. NCBI lineage: Eukaryota > Metazoa > Arthropoda > Insecta > Lepidoptera > Erebidae > Euclidia > Euclidia mi. Next base: position 16,908,916 of record OX123195.2, read on the forward strand.
AACGCAAAACTGCCATCTTGGAATGATCATATTGACAGCTAATGTCAAAGGTCGTTGGGCATATCTGACCCGCTTTGCGAATAGTGGCGGACATTAACCAAAATAGTTTAAAAAAAGGGGAATAATATGACCTTTCATTGCATACAATTGTGTGATTAAAAATCGTCGGAGAAAAATGTACAGGATCCTTTAAAAAAGAAAACAAACGATATCAAAGGTTTTTATTTCATCTTATAAAGGCATAAAAATAATATCGAAACCGCACAGCCTGGTGCATGTATGAGCTAATGTTTAGCGATGTCTATTTCGCACATTGAACAGGTTTTTTTTCGCATATTAAATAGCTGCACCCATATCACTAGCATTGTTTATTATCTGTCTTGGGCCATACACCAGGAAGCAACAGACGCACCCGCTGCCTTGTTAAATGATGTTATGATTGCGTTGGATCAAATTGAATAAAAAATATTTTTAATGAATTAAAATTTTATTTTTCTTACCTACGAGTATATCAATTAATATCCTGTAAAATCTAGTATTTTTAGTAAATATGGCCCTGAGTGTGGTCCTGAGCATAGGATTTGTGCTCTGGAACCACAATTGTTTTTATAATACCGGTGTAGTGCTAGAATAGTTATCATAGTTAAACCGAAAGATCTGATATTACATAATATGTATATGTATGACATTCTTTACTTATATAATACTAGAGGACGCCAGCAGCTACGCCTGCATTTTTTTAAAATTTACCCGTTTTGGCTGATCCCTTGGGAATTTCGGGAAATCCCTTCTTAGTGCACCCTTACGGTCCCCAAGGAACATACATGCCAAATTTCAGCTTCCTGCGCCCAATAGTTTCGGCTGTAGCGTGTCTGTCAGTCAGTCAGTAACGCAAGGATTTTATATATTAAGATATATTAGTTTAAGGTGTGACTTGACATAAGGAGGCCTTTGCCCTGCAGTGGGACAGGTTAGGTTGTAAGTAATAATAATAATATCAATTAATTAGCGGACGCCCGCGACTTCGTCAGCCTCATTCAGTGAGCCCGCTGGAATATCGGGATAAAAAGTAGCCTAACCTTTCTCATGAATCAGTGGCTATCACACCCAAAAATATTATTTCAAATGGGATCAGTAGTTTCAGAGATAAAGAGTATGGATATATAGGTACATAGATAACACTTGAATTATTTGAGATTCCCGTAGCTCATATTAATGCGACTAATGCCATAGTAAATGAGAGCCATAGATGAATACACTCTGCTATATTTCGTTTGTGTCCGCCATGGGTATGGTTTCCATACTAAGGTGCCCAATGACCTCTGTGCGTCATTGCTTTCGAGTGCCTAGGGTTAGGTGCCACTGTAATAAGTAACTAAATAGGTTATGTTAGGTTCTCTTTTGACCCTTAAACCGAAAATAGGAGGCCTTTGCAGGGCTCCGTCAACCTTAGTTTATTAAACTAGTGTGATGAATGTTGAAGTTGGCAGTGCCATACACACCGATGTTTCGAGATTTCTTTTTCTATAGGAAACCAAGTATTTCCGGCAAGTGAAAATGGTGAGAGGGGTTTCAAGACCTCCCCTCCTCCCTCTCCAATCACTCACAACCCCTAAAAATGGCGACGTATTTCGAAACCTTTACCATAATAATTATACCTATAATAACAATAAACATCCATAAATAAATAAAAGAAATCAACTTTTACTAAACTTCAATTATCTCGTAACTCGGTTTAGTTGAGATACGGCTTTTGGGCTTAGTAGAGCAGTATTGTGTTTTTTAGGGTACCGTAGCCAAAAATTGTAAAAACGGACCCCTTATAGATTCGCAATGTCTGTCTGTCTGTCCGCCCGTATGTCACAGCCAATTTATTGCAAAACAGATTTGAAAACTGGCAGGAATGGAATTAGATGTAGGTATTCTATGAACTGCTTCACTATTTTTATACAAAAACAAAACAAACATAATAATGGCCTCTCCATACATGGAACTGACTTAATTATTTTCATCATCTTACGGCACGTAGGTATTTACCTACTTTCGTCAACTATTAATACCTATAACGTCTAATGTAAACCAGTTTTGCTCATGGCTGCACTGAGAACAAAAATTGTGCTATGCCTATATTGTACAAACAGATTGATGTATGTAATATAAATTTTAATATCTGATGGCCAATTCTGTAAATATTAAAAATATTTTTATATGACATTGATATAATATTTTGAATGGATTTAAAAGCGGTATTCTGATAACCTAATGTCATTATCGTATAATTTAAAATAAACAGTTCGTCGTTGACACATACGATCTCGTTACAATTTCATTCAAATATCAGATAATTTAGAAGAATACGCTTTTTGTGACGTAAGTATGACACTGACATGATATCGAGACTATATTTATTTAGCAGAATTGGGCCCCAGTATCTCAATTCAATATGCTAAAACGTTTTGCTTGCGATTTTGAAATATTGGAATACGGATGTCGCCAGAATACGGCCGCACGCGACGAGAATGAAGGGGGGCGCCCCGCAGTAGACGGAGCTAAGCTCCCTTCACCTCCCCTGCTTCACCCCCTCATTTACCAAAACAGTCGCTTAGGACAGCGCCTTAAGTACAACGAAAACAAACGCCACTACCAAGCCCAAAGTTGGGCAGTTACACAAAATTGTGGCACTCGAATCTAGTTTTATTTCACCAGCAGTGTAAGACAGAAATTACTTGAATTAATTTGCAGATTCACTTGTTACTAACTCTAACTGTGTAGTGAATGTATAGTTGTCCCTCAATGCGCCCTCTCATAAAATGGTTCTATGATGTACGAGGTCTTATTTAAACGACATCCGCTCGCCCTTTGGACTTAAATTGCTATTTTATTAAGAATGTAAGTATAAATTAAAGATATTAGATATCGATAGCCGGTCGTGTTGGCTTAGTAGCACATTAAATACAGTTTGTGTAATGAGTACGATGATTTGGCCCATACTTGGACCATGGATGTATTTTATAAATGATATTATTATCATGTTTGTTTTTATGCACAACGGTGAAGAAGAGACAGCGTGAAGGAACCTGCATGTTTGAGGTCTTTTATAATGTTGTCGAAAGACATGTGTAGTCTCCCAATCGGCACTGGGGCAGCGTATAGTGGAGTAAGAAGTAGCTTGTGCCAGCAGTGGGACGTTATATATACAGAGCTGATAATGATGACGATTTAATAAACAGTTAAGTGTTTTATCCTTGCTTTTTATGGGTAACTGCCACAGTAGACTCTCTTCTTAGTTAGACATGGTGCATGTGTATGTATATCGACATTCTTGAGATCTCAAAATGGAGACTTGGTGTCACGATAAGGACACTATGCAAGTTCGAAGGTTTAGGTTTAATTGTTTTTCACGAGAAAAATAGTAAGCCCCATTCGGTCATATTAGGGTCGACCTCAATACGCTTTCCATTAACATCGCCTAGAAATATTAAATTTCTGATTGGAGATTGCCTTTTTACTTTAATTAGCAAGGCATGTTTCTGAACATGGATGTTAGAACTGAGTCTGACAATATAATAATATATTGTTCGTAGCTATTCTTATACTAATTCGGTGTAATTTCCATCCATGGGAAAGTAATATCAATGCTAAAGGAATTGCTGGTAATGCATATTTATAAGTAGCTTTTGACCACGGTTCCGCCCGTGGTATTGGTTATCGCGACATGTTTAGGTGACAATGGTAACTAAACTGGTAAACTTGGTTTACATTAAGTTGATATTTTGTTGTCTTTCACTGTAATGTACTAGATTATGTAATATTATATCTGCAACTAAGTTTTGCGTGCTGTTTACATCCAAACATGTGATATACTATATTTATTGTAACACCTTATGTAGGTACTGTATTTGATGCAAATAAAGATTATTTTTATTATCATGATTATGTATACAGGATGTCACAAGACCCATCACCAAGCCGAAGTCTACTCGTTGTGGATCTCATGCCAAGTCATACTAACCAAAAATAATATCTGGGAAACAAATTCTTTTTTTGAATTTTTACATTTTTTAAACCGCACTTAAAAGCGCGCGCGTGAAATGTTCTAAATACGTACTTATCCATGGGGTTATAGGGCATCTAAAGAACATATTGGCAGCGTAAATGCATCGATTTTGTACCTAATTAGAAAAATTCCATACTAACTTTGAGCCTCAATATCTCCTGAACCCGTTATTTCCCAGGCATGGTGCCGAAGTAAAAAATGTTCTTAGTGATTGGTACAACACGGGGTTTCAGTTTTCGTTAAGGTTCTTGTTACACCCTGTATATAAATATTTTGATGTTTGAGCTATACTACTGATCCGTTTCTTAGTTTTTGCATAGCGGATTTAGAAACATATATTCTTTAGTAGTTTTTGCAGGGCAGAGTTAATCATCCATCCATCCTCCACCATCTCCATCCACTTTTGCATTGAGTGTTTCTACATATACATAATATATTTGTATTCACAAAAAAATATATATATGTATAACCATTATCTAATACCCATAGTAATTGTTAAACTTAGTTTGGGACTAGATGGTGTTGTGTGAATGTGGTTGAAAATAAGGCTATATAATATAAAGTTATGGTTGAACAATGCGTTCGATCGTGTGAAACGGACCGCATTGCGACTCAAATACACCAAACAAGAACTGATGCATTTGAATCAATTGCTGTTGAATTAAATGTTGACCTTTATGGCCTGTATCCAATAAACAGCCACTACATTGGGTATTGTACTCTGAAAACAGATGTAAAATGGCGCACTGTTTGAAGTTCAGTGCAGCCTAGTCTTTATAAAATAAGATTGATATTTGAATTATAAAACTGCATTTGATTCCCTTCTTATCGAAATAGTAACAACGAAAGTGTAAGTTAGATATAAATATTTGTTATCAAAATATTATATATATTTTTTTTATAGACTCACGCCTTTATCCCCGAAGAGGTAGGCATCGGTGTAATTACACCCACATTTCGCCATGATTTTTTAGGTCCCACGTAATAGAGCCTATTGCCGTATCGGGCACATTACCAGACTCCGTGCTGCTACTGAGAATTTCCTTACGGAAAAACCCAATAACACTTTGCAAAAGATTATATAAGTTAGATATATTATTTTCTTTTTGGAAATTGATATCAAGGGAGCTCAAGCTGTCCTTGGCGTCGTTTATTGTCCCCCTTCTGTCGATTATTTCTCCAGTCTCGAGCCGATTCTGGAATCTTTAGGGTCACAGTATTCTCATCACATCATCATGGGCGATTTTAACACTAATCTCGTTGCCCGTCAGTCCAGTCGTTCCCGTAAACTCCTCGAAATTCTTGAGTCAGCCAGCCTTCACGTTATTTCCTTGCAAGCTACTCACCATAACATTCTATGACGAATTTATAAATGCTGTCGGATCTTTGCCGCCTAACAAAGCTTCAGGCGAAGACAAAATCTCCAACAAGATGATAAAGGAAATTTGTAAAACATCTGATGAGTCCATTTTGTTTGTGTTTAAACGTTGCATAGCAGAAGGTATTTTTCCTCGTATATGGCGCAGTGGTTACATTAGGATCATACCAAAAAGAGGAGATAAACCGTCCGACGACCCTAAGTCATAAAGGCCAATAACATTGTCACCATCACTAGGAAAGCTTTTAGAACGTCTCGTAGTTCCCCGGCTTCTGCCGGGCGGTATTAGATTTAGCGATAGACAATTTGGTTTCATAGTAGGTAAATCGACAGTTGACGCAGTTATATCGGTTAGGAAGATAGTTTTGTCATCAACACTACAATATGTGCTAGGTATATTCTTAGATATATCTGGTGCTTTCGACAACGCATGGTGGCCAATGTTTTTACTTAAATTAAAGTCTCGTGGATGCTTTAGTAACATATATTCCCTCATTTATACGTATTTCCTACATGGAACAGCAAAGTTAAAATTAGGCCACCTTGCTGTGTTGCTGTCCATGGATTGTCCACAGGGATCAGTGTTAGGCCCGTATTTATGGAATCTAGGTTTTGATGACTTTCTAAGCATACCACTACCACCAAGTTGCTCATTGACCGGATACGCAGATGACGGTCTTTTACTTATTCAATCTAATACTAGGGTAGGACTTGAAAAGTTAGCTAATCAATGTTTAGACTTAATCAACAATTGGGGTGAACGCAATCGTTTATATTTTTCTCCACAGAAAGCATTTCAATTTCTTTTGAAAGGGAACTTAAAAACACCGTCACGAATCAAATTCAATAACATCACCATTAAAAACAAAGAATCAGTTTGTTATTTAGGGTTAGTTTTAGAGAGAAACTTTTCATTTGTCTCTATATATATATCGTTTTCAATCTAAAAGAAGTTTTTACGCCTTGTCAAAGATATCAACTGCGACATGGGGGCTTTCGTTCAAAACTTTAAAAGTAATTTATGGTGCAACATATCTGGGTTGTATGTGTTATGATGCGCCTGCATTGGCTGATAGAGCTACTATCGGTGCTGTACGACGTAAAATGCTACAAAGTCAACGTCTTGCGTTGATATTTTTGTGCAAGGCTTATAGGACAGTTAGTACTGAAGCTTTGCCAGTACTGGCAGGTGTATTTTCAGTCTATCTTGAGGCACAAAGACGAGCAGCAATGTATTACGTGACACGAGATAACATGGATCTAAATTTTCTAGCTCCGCGCGACAGACATAAGATCGCTAGATTGTTGAACCATCAATCCACAGTCTATGACGATCTTCTTGATGAATGGCAATGTCGCTGGAACACATCAACTAAGGGCCGTCACCTCTACCAGTTCTTCCCATGCGTCCGAGAGCGACTGGCGAGGAACTGGTTGGAGGTGGATCACTGTGTAGCCCAATTTCTTACAGGTCATGGTAACTTTAAGAGCAAGTTGTATTCATTTAAGCTAGTTGATTCACCGTTATGCCAATGTTCAACATCTGGCAACAATTATGAACAATCTGCTCATCACATTCTATGGGAGTGTAGTCTTTGGAAAATCGAACGTAATATCATGCTTAACGAATTAGAGGTAACTTCTGGAGTAGTATAATATACGGATCTTGTGGCAAGTAGGACGAATTTCCGTGCGTTTAGGCGTTTCTGCCATACATATTACTGGAAACAGGTATATTTCACAATTTAGGCCCCCTTAATGCTCATGTCCGTGGTGCTTATCTTTTCTCATCACTATATCTCTTCGTTGCTTGTCTCCCGCTTTGTTAAGGAGGGAAGTGGATTATTCATTTTCCAACTCCTCCAATATACTTCTGATTAAGTTCGTTGCAGGTTCCAAGACAGTTTAACTTTCCCCAGGACTTCACGAGTGTCAAAACTCGTTGTCATCAATGGTCACTGCTGCTGAACATGGCTACACAGGTGACACAGTAGTGGGAATGAGGGTGGGATTAGTCCCATTCTTTTACTCACCATAACAGCAACGGGGAGGACACGTGTTGACTTAATCCTCACCTCTGCCCCTTCCCTGGTCTCATCCCATGGACAATATTCTGCGCCCGGATTTTCCCGTCTCGACCTTGTCTTCCTGTCCTAACGCCTAAAGTCTCCCAAATACCCACCTAAAGTTGTGCACATGCGTTGCTTTGGTCGCTTGGATGTGACAAAACTGGGTCAGGATGCTTCCGAGCTTAATTGGGATAGCATGTTATCTGCTTCTTCTATCGACGAGAAGATTCATATCTTCAATCACAATGTTTGTCAATTGTATGATGTCCATGCTCCAGTGAGGCGGGTGAAGCTGTAACGACCTCCTGCACCCTGGATCACGACTGGTAATAGGATGGCCATGAGGCGTAGAGATCGAGCGTTCAGGAAATTTATAAGGGACCGATGTGACGAGAACTGGGCGCTTTACAAATCTGCAAGAAATCGGTGTAACTAGATGGTACGCAACGCCAAACGCCGACATATTCTCAATAACATTACTTCTTCATCACCTGCCAATATCTGGAAGTTGCTTGGAACGCTAGGTATTGGCAGACAGCAGCGTGTTGACATCCATGGTTCACTTGGTCTGGATGATATCAATAAACATTTATCCACTTCCACCCCACTGGATCATCAGACCAAGTGTCACACTATCAACAACCTAGCTGTTTTAACACAACCTGATATTGAAGCTTTTCATTTTTCTCCAGAGTCTCCGGATGACATCAAAAAGATAATCCTTTCCATTAAATCAAATGCCCTGGGATACGACAATATCAGTCATAGTATCGTCACCACCATCCTAGATCATCTTCTTCTGGCTATCTCCCACATCATGAATTTCTCCCTTGAGTCTGGCTCCTTTTCGTAGCCTACGTCATCCCTCTACCCAAAGTCTCAAACCCTTCCCTTCCTAACCACTTCTGTCCAATATCCATTCTCCCTTTCCTGTCCAAAGTGCTTGAAGCCTGTGTGCACAAACAAATGGCTCGGTTTGTATACCGAAATAACTTATTAAGTCCTTTGCATTCAGGTTTCAGGCTTGGATACAGCACCACTTCCGCTCTCCTTAAAGTGACTGGCGATATTCGTGAAGGCATGGAAAACACCAAAGACACAGTCTTGGTGTTGATTGACTTTTCCAATGACTACAATACCGTTAGTCACGATATCCTTTTATCGGTCCTCTCCTATCTCAAGGTCTCATCTGGAGCTCTGGATTGGTTCTCAAGTTATCTTCGAGGTCGTCAGCAATCTGTTCGCATTGACGATTCATCTTCAAATTGGTGTGATCTTAGCGCTGGCGTTCCTCAAGGCGGTATTCTTTCTCCTCTTTTATTTTCTCTCTTTATAAATCTCATTACTCAAAAGCTTCAGTGTGCGTATCACTTGTATGCCGATGACTTGCAGATATATGCTCAAGAAAATCTGGAATACGTATCTGTGGCAATAGACAAAATAAATAAGGACCTAGCAGCCATACAAAATTGGTGTGACAAATTCGGGCTAACTGTTAACCCTACTAAGAGCCAAGCCATTATCCTGGGTAACCAATGGATGCTAAAGAGACTGGATGTTTCATCTTTGCCTAACATAATCTTTAACTGCACTAATGTGGACTGGTATCCAGTTGAAATGGATGCTTTGCTTAATTGGCGAACTCAAGTAACTCAGGTAAGTCAAAAAGTCACTGGTACTTTACGCGCACTCTACCGCCTTAAGAACTATCTCCCATCCAAGACTAAAGTGATGCTTGTGCAAACTTTAATCTTTCCTTTGATCGACTATGCTGATGTGTGCTACTACGACCTAAATGCAGATTTACTCAATAAACTTGATCGTCTTCTCAATAACTGCATTCGATTAATTTTCAGTCTTCGTAAGTATGATCACATATCTGCTTATCGTTCTCAATTGAAGTGGCTTCCCATTCGTCAAAGACGCAGCTTGCGTGCTCTCACTACTCTTTATACTATCCTTATGTCCCATACCTCCCCTGAGTAATTAACTTCTCACTTTCAATATCTGTGTTCCAACCACGACCTAAACCTTTGCTCCTCTCATAATCTTCTTCTCTCAGTCCCTTCTCACAATTCTGCTTATGAACACTCTTCGTTTTCAATTCAATCTATTCTTCTATGGAATGTCCTCCCGCTCGAGATCAGGACGTCAGATACAAAGTACAATTAGTTCAAGACTACGATTAAGGAGCTCCTGTTGGCTTAGGCAGCAGTAACATCACAGAGTAACGTTATTATGTACCTAAAGTTAAATGTATTATCTCATCTAGTTGTTATAATATTCTAATATATATGTTTATATTTATTTATATATATATATTTGCATATGTATATATTATTATATCATCAACATCAACAGCCTTAAACAGTCCACTGCTGGACTAGGCCTCTCCTTTGAAAGGAGGAAATAGCCTACTATACCACGCTGGCCAAACGGGTTGGTATAGGGTTTGTATCAAGTTTTCCTTCTCTTACAGTGCTGTTTTCTGCATAATAAGCTCCCTCTGTCGGCTCTTACGACACCCATGGGATGATATGGGGTGGTGACATTCCGTATTCTTAATCCGTCACCACATAGACCATTTATTATTATTATTATATATATAACTAGCCGTTTCATCCGCGTCCTGAGGGAACTACTTCGCGTACCCGAAAAACCATATAGCCTATGTTACTCGCAGATAATGTAGCTTTCTAAAATTAAAAGAATTTTTAAAATCGGTGCAGCAGTTTTTAAGTTTATCCATTACAAACAAAAATACAAATTTTTCCTCTTTATAATATTGTATAGTGTAGATGTATTTATGATATATTATGTATGTATTTTATAATATATTCTACATGTAAGAATTTTGTTCACCGTAGTCCGTAACTGATTCAGTATACAATACACCTACCTTTCTCTCTCTACACCACTCAAAGGTAGACTGTGAGACAATGCCCTTGGCATTAAGTCCGCCTGTACACTCGACTTGTATGAAGTTTTAATAAAATAAAATAAAATATTTTGAGCTTGTTAAAATGCTTTGACAAAGTCGATGTCAGATATTTTATTGTAGGCATTATTCTACTATTCCCTAAATTTATCTTAACACATTTTATGTTGATTGTGTATCTCCTTGTAACGACACCAAAAAATAAAAATGTTGTAGATATACATTCCTGTCGCCTTTTGTTGTTACTTTTTGGTTTCACATTGTGTCTCACTGGTTAAATTCATTTATTTCTTCTTGCTGTCTAAATGGATAATTTGTCAAGCTACAAGAACTAAAACTGAGAATGTAAAAACAATTTTATCCGTAGAACGCCGACCTATTAAAGACCTATCATATTTTGTTTGCAAAAGTCGGAACAGATGATAGTCAAAGTGTTTACATCGCAATTTATAACTTCACTTGCGCTCGTTAAAAACTCGAAAACTCAATAGTAACTGTTGCGGATGTGATTTATGAGAAATCGCTTCTGATATTATTCAGTTTCCAAGTGTTTTACTACCAAACTGTCTTTTAACGGTCTTCGGTTGTCATAGTTTTGGGAAGTCGAATGAATTTTATTGGAAATGGAAATACAACATTCTGTTAGGAATAGTAGCTGCACTTCTTAATACTCATAAAGTATGTCGGAATAAAAGAAGGACACAGTACAAGTATTTCTCATTGTTACTGAGATATTAGTCAACGCTTTAAGTGATCGTTTATCATTTCAGTTGTTCACAAAAAGGTTTCGCTAAGAATTTTTACAATTATCAATGTTGAGCCCACAGCATTTAATGGTTTAAAAAACGGTTAATACTATCAAAAAGAGGATTATAGCTGAACAACTTAATGTAATAGTTCTATTAGCTACCCAACCACAAGAGATAACTTTGTAGCAGTTTTGGAACCACATATACGACGTCTAAAGAAAATTGTAACATAGTATTTATTTACTTTCCTATCGGATACTCGAAACAAAGTTACGTGGTATATATCCCGAAAGACAATATAAAACATATGTTTATTTACTACCAACTTCTTATATATTTCTAGATAATCATTTTTAAAGACTGTACTTATACAGCCGCACAATCCACAGGCAATTATTTCTGCCTTTGTAACGATAAAAAAAGGAAAAAGCATCTTCACAACAATAGTTAAGAACGCGATTATTATAAAGGGAGGAGAAGTGTAAATGTAAATGAAGAGTACAGCTTTTAGCCGAGTTTATAATAACACTCATTTAGAACTTAAATCCTGGATTCCTGGCGGAATAAAAACTTAAATGAGCCGATGTGCGCGGCATAGTCTGTCAAAAGAGTACAACTTGTGATACAAGTGGCAAGCGTACGCGGACATCACTGGCGTATCTAGGGTTGTTTTAAGGGTGGGCCTCGGTCTTTATAAAACAATGGTGTGAAATTTCTTAGGTGTCTAGCCTAGAATATTGAATCGGTAAATAAAATTCGGCTCTTCCAGCCGTTGCCAGCCACTATGCGTATATCGTCAATCTACTTAGCCGGAGGACGTCCTACGTTTGCCGTGGCGTGTCATTGAAGAAGCCTATATCCAGCAGTGGACTACGGCATGCTGATGATGATGATGAATCAAAATTCTGAAATGGGCACTACACCATACTCCCTACTATATACGCATATGGCGGTCATAAGCAGCAGCTATCTTTTAACGAGCATAGGACTGAAATGTAAGAGACCATATTATAACAAGCCCTAATTGTAGTAATGGCATCATTATCGTACGTCTGCCATAGACCACTGTTGGATGAAAACCTCTCCAATGGCACGCCACTGAGTCCGATCTTTACCTTTTTAAATTACGTTAAAAGTCACCATGAATCCATCATACTTTGTGTTCAAATTAATCTCTTAGAATAAAATGATGTGCTTATATATATATATAAACTCGCTGTTCGTTAACAAGTTATACCGCAGTATTGTTTCCCTCGGGAGGCAGAAGCGAGTCGGACAGGGCTCAGTACAACTGGCACAATGACGTGTGGCGACTACGGTCCGCGGTTACGCGATTATAATGCCATAATGCGATGCTCAAACTTTGTACCACTTATATCTGATCGAAGCTTTTGTACTAAGGAAGTGGGATTTTGGGGCCATTAATTTTTATGTACTAGGCGGTAAACTGGGTTTTCATTGTGTCCGTTGGTTGTATGTTTGCAAAGTCCCCCGCGACACCGGATTTATTCGTAGTGCGGAAGTTGTCTTTAAAATAAACTATCTGACGTATCAACTGAGGTCCAATTCTCCTAATTATATTTGTTCAAAATGCAGTTTCGATCTAATGTCAGTGTCATACTCATGTTACAAATGGTATTCTCCTTTGTGACGTCATCGCGCCCCGGCGCCGCGAGCCTCGCTACGAGTGACGCACAGCAGTGGGCCGTTCCTTCGCGCCCCTCCACGTCGGTCCTATATATACCAGGGACACACGAGGTTTCGCCCTTCTTGGCTCCAGTCAACACCACCAAAGCTGAGTACACCATCTGAAGACCTGTGAAGTGCCAACAACGTCGCTCACGCCCTGGATAATAGTCTCTTTTGTTGTATGTGTATAACTGGAATTATAACGCGAGTTTAAACTTTCCTGGTGATATTTTTTATTTATTTCCCGTAAGTCAACCTAATTATCTCTCTTTAATTGCTCGGCAAGTGATCGATCCCGGCTACCCCGTGGAAATCAATCACTCGTGCGACACCTTAATTAACTGATATCTGAATGTTATCGTCACTAGGTAGTGAATAGGCTAGTTGACTCTTTTTTAAAATAGTTCTTAAACGATTAATCATCCTTCAATTAGGTTAAAAAAATATAACCGTATTTTTTGGGACCTATAAATCAGCAAAACATAATTTAAAAAGGTTTCTTCTCCTAAACTGGCGAAGACGCTGTCCGCCATGTTAGTGTATAGATTATCTGTGTTGTGGCGTCATACGCCTTGTAAATAATAATTTGACATATTGAAAATAGGTAGTTATCGCGCATGCAACATTTCTGCTTTTACAAATCCATTATATATACTGATTGCATTTACGAATAAAATGAGAAAATAGAAAGAGTAATACGTCGACTAAATGGTTTTGAATATTTTATAAGGAAAAAAGACCACGATCAGGAACTTGAAATTCACAAATGACAACAGTGACAAGTTGGCAACTGACATAAGGTTTGTTTACAAATTTCATGACGTCACGTCATAGCCGATAGCATTTTCAGCGATCCAAGCAAAGAGTAAAAAAAAATTTTTGAATTGAAATTATTCAGCCATCTTGCACTTTTATTAACTGAAATCAAAATATTAAGGGTTTGCATGTCAAATACTGCAGAAAATACTGATTTATTGGGTCAAATTTGATACAAGTCAAGTAGCCTATTCCACAATGTGTAACGTCAAACTATAGAAGTCAAATTAGACGATAATATACATAAAATTAGCAGAATACCGATTCTAAGTCAATTCAAAATCTAGTCTCATTTGGTCAAAATATTGTTTCAATGTCATATAAAATATGAGAATTGGCCTTCTGATGATAAGCGATTACCGCCGCCCATGGGCACAAGCAACACCAGAGGAGTCACAAGTGTTTTGCCTCCCTTTGGGAGAAGGCATAGGGGATGGGCCTCCGGCACTCTCCTTCTCCGAAAGAAACGCAGCAAAATAGCTACTATTACTTTTCGATGTTTTTCTAGGTGATAGTAGTAGGGTAGTACTTCCCCGTTCGAGTCGGCAAATTCATGCTGAATCAGCAATGCTCTACTAACTGCAACTATCCTTTTATGTTTGTGCCCAATGACGTTGTTATCGTTTGAAATTTTGTTTGAATAAAAATCCAAAATATTATAGTAACCATCTGGCAAGACGCCCCGCTGACGAGGCCGCTCTTAATACAACAACAAAAACCTTCATCTATCTCTACATGACACTGTTGCCCAAACTTTGACACAAAATAAATCATTTTTCATTTCATTTCACACACTAATATCTGGTATTTGATGGACGACGTCACATAACGTTACTGTTATCCAATGTATGTGGTTTGCTGGGAATACACATGTTCGCATAAATTTGCAATGCAAGTCTAAGTTTACGGGAAGTTGTTTGTAGAACATCGTTTCCGATTGTGATCCGTCAGTACATCAGAAGTATGAGAAGAGAAATCTAGACAGTTTGAAAGGATGAAGGACTTATTTACTAACCAACTTTTGATATACAGATACATCGTACATATATATTACTAATAATAGCTCCACCAGCATATTTACAGTATTTTAAATTAGTTTACAAAACAACGATATTTCGTAATACTAAAAAACTAATAAATAAAATTGGACCATTTCTAAACACGGCCCCGACACTTTGAGATCCGCAGTCGGCATATGCATGTGGATACATAGATATAGGTTACGTATATTTGTTTGCCGAAGGACTGCCTTTTATTTGTGCACGTTGTATGAATATTTCCATAAACGTTATTCCATCCTTTGTTTTGCTATAGGACTGAAAATAAAGCTTCTGTTATAATAAGCGTTTTTAGAGGTGACGAAAGATGTTTTATATCCATTTGTATGCGAAAGTTGTGAGTGGCGATATTTCGAATAAGCCAAGTTGAATGTTCGTATCTAGTTATAATATTCCTTAAAACCTTTTCTACATTATTTTGAAAAGTCATAATTAAAAATGTAAGTTGATTTTGACAGCCCTAGCGTTTTATCTCTATTCACCCCCTTCCCGTATCTTTTGACCCCTGTTTCGAGGTAAATAGAAATCGCTTACTTTTTCTTAATTTACTTATTAATGTCCTGTTTTTACTAATTTGTAGCACAAATATTGAGTAAATTACAACTTAACTCACGATTTCAAAATGCTTCAATAATGACTCTCATTCAAAATATCTAATAAAATCGATGTTGAAGTTGAAATCTGTGTCTATTCACCCCATTTTACGGTGCATGTGATTTCCCACTACATAACAAATGTCTCTCTACTCCTCTTCTACAAATCGAGGCGATATGTTACCTAAATGAACACATAAGGACCCACTTCTCTCAAAATATAAGTTGTGCCAAGATTAAAGTAAAATATACTATTATACAATTACTTAAAAATCACAAAATCCAAGCTGGCTCTCTAGCTGCTAGTTTTCCAACCATACAATTAAACTGGTTAGCTGGCTATTTACTCGTATCTCATATCTATCTCCTTTCCTTTATGCTGCCTTCTCTCGCCGTCCCCGTAGCAAGCGAATGTGCTTGTGCTCGCAGTTGCTTGTGAAGCATGGGTCAAGAGGTATTGGATTTTCCGTCAGAAATTTCTTCCTTGCATTTTTCGATGACGTCCTCTCAATGTTCAATACTCAATCCCTTATTGCATTCCATAATGTGGTATAAAGAAGAATGACAAATATATCTTATAACTTATCGTTGTGCTTATGTTTACAGTTTACTGGTTTTTAATGTTGGCCTAGTTCTTAATAGTGGGGTCATTAATCACTAGGTCAATATACGTCAAACACTGCTAAGCCATTGCCTCTATTCTATTTCCAATCAGGTCAGTTTTTTGTGATGAGCACGATTATTGTTCCGTGTCTCTGTGTAATTTCTCTACATCTATGTATTAAAGGATATTTCATTTAGTTTTCTTTATGACATTTAGAAGTTAGATTATATTAAGTGTAATAACTTGTATTTACAAAATTAAGTTATTGTAATTCTGTATTGTCTTATGTACCATAAAGTAAATATATCTAAGTAAACATAAAGAAACAATTTGTGGATCACATAACTATTGTCCCATGTGGGCATCGAATCCAAAATATTCGGAGCTGACTAACCACTTCGCTAAGCGTGCGATCAATATATATTTTTTTTGTATAGTTGTAAATAGAGAAACGGTCAACAAAAAAATATGTTTGCACAAATAAAACGTCAAAAGTTAAACTCAACTTCATGAACGTAACTCTTGATAAATTTATCAGTGCACAATAGCAATAAAGACCCATTAGGAGCGCTAAGCTAATCGATACTTACTCTAAATAGCTGCGAACCGTTTCAGTGCTCGGCAGATCGATCGTTACCCTCCGCTGAATTGTTTTGAAGTAATTGGCTCATGTTCTCTTTTGAAAGCGATTTTTGATACTGAATCTTAGCTACTGAGCCTTAAAATGGTTTTTTTGGTTTAATTTAAATCCGGTTCAGTATGTGCTTCGGGATATAATCAATATAGTCAGTAATAAGTACACAACACAAATTTAAAAGTAGTTTTTATGTTGTACATATATTCGCTGCCCGAATTACCGAAATTTGATATTACTATTTGTATGAAACAAGTTTGTAGCCGCTCGGAGACTGTAAAAACATACGCCGCCGTGTCGCTATACAGTCTTTAAGTACGACCTAACTATGCGAGTGTTGGGAGGCAACTGCTGTGCCGCGCTTACAGAATACCGTGACTTGTATATTTTGTAGCGTCAGCAGCCGCTACAACTGGTTTCTCATATTTCTATGAAATACCTTCCGTACCGACCAACAGCTCGTCTGCCACGCGCCGAGGCGTCGTCTCGCCAGACCGCACATCATTATTACCCGACCGCACATTAGTATTGCCAATGACGTTATCAAAGACGTCAGACATCTTATAGAACATTTAGAACCACTACGGCGCTGTCGTGTGCTGACCTGCCGCTGTCTGCGGTCAGGTTTGAAATGATAACTGAAGCAAAACGTCGATGAGTTGTTGTCGGTATATGAGGCGGCGTCATGTCGCCTGCTGTTGTGCTTTAGCATTTTTATTCTGATAACATGTAGGTCATAGAATCTTGTGATTTTAAGTTGCGAGTTGCGATTCAGCAAGACATCTATTGATGTCTCACCAGAGATATACTTATTTTTATTTTTTGTTCTAGTGGTTTAATCGGTCTGGGACGTCTGGTTGTTCTTGTGCCAGTTTTTTTTAAGTTTGTTTCAGGTGCTCATACAAAAATAAATATCGCTATCATTTCACGATTGCTCCCATTAACCAATTTCTTAAAAAAAACTTAGTTTCCCATGTCTCCTTGTTACTCATATGCAACAACTAGGTCACAACCAGGTTTTAACCAGTAAATTAACCACATTTGTATAGCACAGGCTATAAATAGTGCGAACTAATAATTAATTTATTTACCGTTTGTTCCCAATGTTTATACGTACGTACATAAATCGAATTCCGAGGGAATTGTACAAAAACATCGTTCAATTATTCCACAAGGGCCGGCAATCCACTTAAACCGTAGTTCCTTGTAGTGACGGGAATTCAATCGACCACTACTCGGGAGATAGAATCGAACGCTTTGCCAAGTAATTGATATTGTTCTTGAAAATATAAGTACAATATCTATGTAGAATATGTTTTGGCAAACGTACGCAGAATATTTATGCAATTCCAAAAGAACGTGCCTGTCAACTCAAAAGGAGACCTAGTTACTGAATTTGAAGACGGTTTCCTCCGTGGAGGCAGCGCATTGTCAACACGCCTTCCAGGTGTAAGAAAATCCTTGACGGGGTCTGTATAAGTGGCCCAAATACCTGTGGGGTCACGCATGTCATAACGCACTGTAGTAGATTCGCGTGCTACCTCCACTAAGTCCAAGACACCACGGTGTTCTTTAGTGTGTGGCTGTGGCCATCGGGAGTTGCACATACTCCCTCCACCAGATTATAATCTAAACTCAATTTGTTGGGCTCGATACCTAGTGGAGACCCACAACTAGGGCTTTTACACCGGGGACCTAAAAAAGGAGAGTACTCATAAATAACGTGACTCACGAGTCATAGCCATAGAAAACCTTTGTAGAACTCGCCATTGGGTTTTAAACCATCAACACTATTTTAAACCATTTATCAAATAATGTCGTCATTTATCACAATTTTGCAATGGTTTCAATGAATTCTAGAGACAAACAATTTCGAGGCATATTTACTTAGTCAAAGTTTTATTAATTACGCCTATCGAATTGCGGTGATCTCACAATGAAGTGAAAATTTAATGGCTTTATTTAACCCCACAGCTATATAATCGACAATTCACTATAACAAGTACTTAAATATTTGCATTGAAAAGTTGAGAATCAGTATAGGTTTACGTATATCACTTACCAAATGTATATCAACCAAATGATATGTGGCGTAAAAAGTGTGTTGGTGCTAGCAAACTTATCTGCAGACTGAAAAGATAGGGCGATCGTGACAAGTATGCCGATTACGATTCATCTCGAACACTTGTACTACTTCGGCGAAATATAACAGAATTTTGACAAATGTTCAGCAGCAGTTAGGTTCTCATATTTTGATATATGTGCGTATGTACTTTTTAATATATGTACGTAGCGGAAAGTGACAACGTTTGTATAATTTATTTTAGAACTATCTCATTTAATTAGTTACCATTGAGAATTTACGTTGATATTCAGACAAATCTTGTAAAATTATTAGTATCCGCCATGTCCTAACTTTGGATGCAACTGGTTTATACCTGGAATTCGTTGTACTATACTAAGCTTTCATTTTTGCCTTATGCGCTCCTTCAACCCATTTTTTATCTATTGTCTATTGTTTATCATTTGACCGTGATCTAGTGTGATGGTAAGTGGTAATACGACCGACGAAGGACCACACTTACATAGAAGGTATCTCACCTCCAGGCAAGCGTTAAGAAAGCAAAGCTACCTTATTCCACTCAATATTTCAGCACTGTACTTGTACTTAAGAAAAACATATTACTGACAGAAAGTAACTCTCACTCTCGAAACATGAATGTGAATAACACAGCGCGAGAGAATTGAACCTCACCCAGCCCACTAACATTTAACCCATATTGCTTAATTGTCCTTATTTATGTAATTTAACCAAAACGTCTGTCTTAAAAGGGGTTATACCTTTCAAATAAGTATAATAAGCGCGTTCAAAGGCCTTAATTATTTATAGATATAAATAGCCAAGCTGCCGTTAAATCAACCTTGCCCAAGACGTTCGCAAAGTCCTAGAGCAGTGACAACTCAGGTCAACCACACCCATCGGCATGTAAACACGAAATGCAAGGGTGAGGCCAAAGAAGCTACTCAAAATACACAACTTACGAACCACAAAATTATGTTTGTTCGGCCCACCCTAAACACCAAGATTTCCAAGAAGTTTCATTCAAGAACCCTCCATATATTTATATTTAATGCAGGTCTAGATAGAATCTCCAAGGGACAACCGACTTGGCAGACTAACCTATCACAGTACATTTCCAATATATTTACGTAAAACACTTCTATAAAAGGCAGTCCGCTCTCAAATAGGAACAAAGAAAACTTTTGTCGGAGTCGATTCCGACCCTGGTTCTACAAAGTATCGAGGTTGAAATAAGGCTCCGTATACATAATAATATGAGATGTGCTGCTGCCTCAGCAGCAAAAAATATGCGAAGACTTTTCACTAAACAATATTATCATAGTTTGATACTTCGTTTAGAGAAAATACTTTTGATGGGTGATTTTTGTTGTAGTCTGAAAATGACACACCACTGGTCTACCGAATACAAGTGATCGCCGCTTGCACTCGCAACCTGCTTCTGTCAAAATTGTTTCATTTATGAATATAGATCAGTCTAGTCAGTACCAAAAACAAAGCCATGGGAAAATATCCTTTTATATAAAGAGCTGGGAGAGTTATGGAGTAGGATGATGCCTGGGGAAGAGATGATGATAATGGATCCGGTGCTCTCACTCAGTAAATAAAAAGTTATAGTACACATTATTTGATGTAGACATGTAAGATAGGGTGTTATTGTCCGATCGAGTCCGTTCAGGAAGGCTACTAGTCTGTACAGGCGCTAAAGCTTAAGGTCCTGGTTATTACCTCATATTTGAGTGCGATCTGTTTCTCTACAATGCCTTCGCGCTCATCGCTAAGACCAACAGGAGAACTAGTTGTACCGTAGGTCTCCTGGTAGGCGGTAAGCAAGATGGAAATGAGTATAGTGGAAGTAATTGGCTTTTCTCACTACCGATCAAGCAGGCTCATAAGCCTGATTACGGCAAAAGGTGTATTGGCGTGGTTGAACAAGGAAAGAAGCAATTTGGGATGAGAATGAGGCATTACTAGAAACTAGGTTTCCCACGCATACCGCTCAGCTCTCATGCACACTTTCATGTATACGCAGCCTTAAAACAGCCTTGGCCGACATCATTTATAAAATAGTAATGTATTAAAGAAAAATTCTTTTTAAGCACTTATTAAGCGTTCAAGCGACGATAATTTGATATTGTTAAACGGCTACCTGAATGGAATTATCATGTTCTACGTATTTAATGTGTTTGGGAAACAAATTTTTATTACTACTTGTGAGTGATTTTATAGTGATATATGTTTATATTTCATTTAAAATGACTGCCTCCGTGGTCTAGTGGATAGCTTATGCAACTGCTGATCGGAAGTCCCGGGTTCGATTCCCGGGTCGGGCAAAAGTGTTACTGGGTTTTTCCGAATTCTCAGATGCCCGGTAACGGCAATAGGCTCGCCCCTATTACGTTCGACCTAAAAATTCATTGCGAAATGTGGGTGTAATAGGTATTAAACATCTGCCTACCCCTTTGCGGATACATGCGTGAGACTATGAAAAATTAAATAAAAAAATTAAATGTTAGCTGTAATCGATCGATATCGATCCGTGCCTTGAAAGTCACGTTAGCTAGTGGTCTTGGAGGTCAATATCTTCAATTATTGTGACATTGGCCTTTACAATATAACTAGCTGACCCGGCAAACGTTGTTTTGCAAAATTTTTTATTTTTTTTGAAAAATAGATGTTGGCCGATTCTCATAGATACCGGATAAGCACAAAAAATTTCATCAAAATCGGTCAAGCCGTTTCGGAGGAGTATGGGAACGAAAACTGTGACACGAGAATTTTATATATTAGATATAGCTAAGTTTGGGGGGAGTATTTATTGCGAGTTTGTTGCTTTGATTACCTGAGTGCTACTAGTGGATTACATTTCTTATCGACCTTGGGAAATCTCATTTAAATATGAAAAGAAGTAAGACCACCATTGATTTACATAAAGTCACAATACAACCATGGCGAGGTCATACGAAGTATTTCCGCAAGCAATCACGATTCTGTCAGTTCTCCACGATAATTAAAATATTACCTTCACACCAACTTTAACGGAAGCAAACAGCCGCTTAATATGGCTAAAACTTTTATTAAAACAACTCCCAGAAGGAACTAAAACACTTCATATAAAAAATGAATGGCTAAATAAGCTTGAACTTTATAATAACGTAGCATATGCTTGCCTCTACGACGCAGTCTCGTAGCTGCTACGTCGTAGCAGAACTTTATTCAGTTGGTTTTAAAACTTTTTCTTTATAGACACTTATGTAGGTAAGGCGCGTTGCAAACGAAAACAAGTAATGTGTTTAAGGCTTTTAACTTAGACAGTAGTTAATTGTTTTCGGACATTTATTATAATTATTCATAAACATACATAACTTTAAAACCATTTATTTCTTGTGCGACTCAGTGCCTAAAAATATTGTGTTTGTTATGCTTACCGAATTTAGAAATCAAAATTTTGACTTTCGCTTTAGCATTTCGACTTTGGTACTTTTATACGCATACAGTATAAAAGTACCACTTAAACTACTGTGCCACTGACAAGCGTGAAGTATTTAATTGACGGACAAAATAATATTTGTTGCCTTTATTATTATTTAGGTCGGTTTAACTTATACCACTTTTAAAATAAATTCGATTTGATGCATTTGAAAAAACAAAGAGTAGTCTTAATCTCATCATCAGCCTTTAACAGTTCACTGCCGGACTACGCCTCTCCTTTGAAAGGAGGAATTAGCCTACTATAGCACGCTGACCAAACCGGTAGGTATAGGGTGTGTATTAAGTTTTCCTTCTCTTACAGTGCTGTTCTCTGCATAATATGCTCCCTCTGTCGGCTCTTACGACACCCAGGGGATGATATGGGGTGGTGACACTCCGTATTCTTAATCCGTTACCACACGGACTCTCTTAATCTCATACTCGTAAGTACTAAATTGGTTAAACCACACACCGTGTCCACGGCTGGTGTAACTCCTGCCAAAACGTCGGGACGAATGTGAGGTGTTAATTTCGCGATATACCTATAACAATAACATAGTATACATACATAGACTTACGCCTGTTGCCCGGAGGGGTAGGCAGAGACTACGGAACGCCATTTGGAACGTTCCTGACATATATCAAGTTTCTCATGCATGCTCTTCTGTATAGGGTACTTCTGACCTGTCCTTTTTTTAAGAATGTCTCCAACCCATGGATTACTGACACTGTGAAGGATATGGTTAGACTGCGGGATAGGTGTCATCTGCGTTATAAGTCTACCAAGACAGAGTCTCACTATAACACCTATAAAGACCTAAAAAACATAGTTAATGCGGCAATCAATAGTGAGAAGGTCGCTTATTTCAAAAGTCATATTAATAATTTGTATAAAAGAGACTCAAAAAAGCTATGGAAGAATATTAAATCTGTCTTAAATTACAAAAATAAAAACAATGACCAGCTGCCATTTTTCTTTAACAATCCTGAAGCTATCAACAAGCACTTCTTGGAGGTAGCTGGCTATGATGAGGTCTCAATTTCTGACTTAACTTATTTTGAATTTAATAGGTATGCATCAGGGTGCTTCCAACTTGAGCCTACTAATGAAGCTACAGTACTTAGGATTATACAGGGGATCCGCTCAAATGCATTAGGGGTTGATGGCATTTCCCTAGATATGCTGCTCATGACTCTTCCATATACACTTACTGTAATCACTGGTATTATTAACAAATCACTGAGTACTTCAACATTCCCTGATTTATGGAAGACTGCAATAATTACACCTATCCCTAAAAAGGCAAATCCTAGCAGTGTTAAAGATCTGAGACCAATCAGTCTCTTGCCCTGCATATCTAAGATCCTGGAGAAAGTGGTCTGCCTTCAGCTAAGAAAATATGTCGAGGATTTTAAGGTGTTACCAGAAAGGCAATCGGGCTTCCGTATGGGTCATAGTACAACCACTGCACTGATAGATGTAGTAGACAATCTGTTGGAGGATAGAGACCAGGGTACCTTGCTTGCCTTATTAGACTGCTCGCGTGCATTCGATTCCATCAGTATTCCGCTTCTGCTTTCTAAACTTGCGTATGATGGATTTGATCATAAAACAATATGTTGGTTTGCCAGCTACTTGAGCAACCGACATCAGTTCGTTCAGGTATCTTGTAACAATGGAGACAGGGTGGCATCTTCCATCAGTTCTGTTGATAGAGGAGTCCCTCAGGGCTCTATTCTCGGTCCACTTCTGTTTATAATATATACAGCTGACGTAACCGGATCCATAATGAATTCAAAATTTCACCTTTACGCTGATGACATCCAATTATACACTCCCTGTCAACCGGAGGACTGCCTGGAATCTGTAAGTAAAATTAATGAAGATTTAGACAGTCTCTTACTGGGCAAAAAAGAATACTTTGGTACTCAACCCCGCTAAATCTAAATTTTTACTTATAGGTACCAGGGGTATGGTGAAGAAATTACAGGGTAGGAGACTGGATGTCAGAATCGATGGTTGCCCATTGGAACAGGTACCTACTTGAGGCACGCAACCTGGGCGTGGTTTTTGATCAGTCTCTGCATTTTGAAACGCATGTTGCTGAGGCAGTACGGAACTGTTTTTACAGGCTTAAGCTACTGTATCGAATGAGGCCCTACATTAGTGAGGACATGCGTATTTTGCTCTGTGAAACACTTATTCTATCAAAGTTGAATTATGCCGATACAGTATATGGAACCTGTCTTCTAAGCAAAACTGAAAAGCTAATCCAGCGGGTGCAGAATGCATGTGCTCGGTTCTGTTTTAATGTGCCACCACGTTCACACATTACACCTCTCCATAATAAAAATAATATTTTAAGAATGGCTTCACGCAGGAAACTTCACCTTGCTTCTCTCCTTTTTGGTGTGGTGTCCACAGGGAGGCCGGCATACCTCCACAAAAAACTTACTTGGTCTAGGGACATAAAGCAACATAAAACTAGGGGTTCCACAAGCCTGTTGATTATACCAAGACATCATTCGGCTGCTTTTGGTGCAAGTTTTAAAGTATCAGCATCACGTATATGGAACAACTTGCCGCCACCGTTAAGAACTCTAAAATCAAGTTTCAGCTTCAGTAAAAACTATAAGCAATATCTGCTAAATGAACAATGAATACAAAACTAAACTTACCTACTGCGAGTATTCTGGGGCATTGGGGTGAGTTCCCTGTGATTGTTTGTTTGTTCGGGCAGCTAGTTTTGGATTGTCTTATAACTATAAAACTCCTCTCCTTAGTTGTTTCAGTTGTTTGTTGTTATTGCCATTCATCTTTTCCCAATTTTAACTTATACACAGTACACACCCTAATATTATCAAAAGCATTATTGTAAGATAGTTCATGACACACACACACACACACACAAAGAAACAGCAGAAATGAAGACTTCACAATAATCACAATATTTACATGATAATATTATATTTGCCATTAATGTTTTCTATTTTCAATTTCCTCTGCGAAAATAGCTCGCAAATGGCTTGGCGTCAATTTGGCTCATTTGAGAACCCCGCGCTAGGTACCGACGCTTACGCATTCAGCTATAGACAATTAATGACCATAGACTAATATTATAATACTGGAGACAGCTAAAGACAGTGCAGTGAACGCACCAATAAAAAATAAATAAAAAAAACAAAGAATTCTTCTCAAAAGGAAGAAGGCATGAATTCTTTAATGGGTACCTACATAGGTATATAATTAGTCTAAGCATGAATTCATGGCACAGATTACATAGCATAGCGGGATTCATGGACAAATTTTATTTGGTCCTTAATGATGTCTCTATTAAATTGTTTGTTTTATTAGTATCGTAGTATCCCAATAGTCTGTGATTAGTACCTTAGATTATAGAAATGTTCTAACACACCATGTAAGATAAATTGCATAATAATAATGCATGCCATAATTTTTATTAATACATACATGATGGTGACTTTGTCCCAAGACTAAGCAAACGTTTTATTTTGGGACAATGTTACCTTCACGGGTTATTACGTGTTGGCATTATGTTCGCTGAGGTGCTACGTACTTATGCTGTTGCCATCATTTTTCGTTGATCGTATTTGTATTCGTAGACCTATGCCAAGTCATAGAGTACATATGTAATCATTCTTTTGAACGGGATGCTACGTTAATTTCTGATATTTGTCAGTATGTCACACAATTCAGCAATGGTCTGACAGGTCTCACCTGTCAGACTATTGTTGTTCTGTCAGCTTTGTTGTTTTATTTTATTTATTTTCTCTTTTTTGTATCTATTTTCCATAATTTAATTTAATTATACTCCATTTCACATTGGGGGGTGCGGGTGGTGTAATGGTGTTTGTTATTTAGGATCATATTCGTCTGATTTTCATTTATTTGTACGGAGATGAAATTATGTCACCAGCGCCTTCGTGTGTGAAATGGAATATAACATGTTCTCTACCTTCTCTGGGCTTACCTTTAATTTCCTATGTGTCAAGTGTCACAATTTTAGAAGTGTAAACAATAAGCCTTGTCGGTATATAAATGTGTTCCTCTTTGTGCAAATGTGAAACGACCGGCCGGGGTCAAAAAAAAAGAAACAATATATATTTATTTATTTGTTAGTAATTAAGATAAAATGGTACCAACAGAATATCAGCGCCATCTAGTTGAACTAGATGGCACTACGCTGAGTTGGAGGCCAATTCTGTTACTAAACCTGTTATGTGTGCTAAAAAATGTAATTATTTCGTATGTGCGTAACAGAATAAATATGTTTTCTTTCTTTCTTTCTTTCTTTCAATCTGGTCAGAGGACGTCCGCTTAGGTCTTCCTCTTCGACCTGTCCCATTCACACTTGCCTTATATATCTTCTTTGTCAGTCTTTCGTCATCAATCCTATAACAATTAGTATGTGTACAAGTCGCAAAAGCTAACAAGTAAGTATTCAGAATTATTGTTGATAACGAAAATATGTAGTTTATTTAGGGTTTAACTGTGGACTTAAACGATGCAGCAAGAATATCGTGAACACTAGCCAATACTGACGAGTGCACGGTTAGCCTAGTGGTTTAAGCGGCCGCCTCGCTGCTTGACACTGCGCTTAGTGTTGTGGGTTCGATACCCACACGAGACAACACTTTGAGCGAATCATAAATTGATGTCTTAAGTCTAGGTGTTCATTGTCTACGTTGGTTGTATGTTTATAAAGTCTCTCGCGACACAGCAATTAGTCCTAGTGCGAGCGTTGTCATATTTAATTAAAAAAAATGAAATTAAAATAAGTCTGCAACTTGCCTTAGTTGTAGTAGAAGCCAAATGTGTATCCGCGTCATAAGGGAGGCTTGTTAATGCTACACGCTTTTAACTGGAAAGATCTTTATCCTACATTTTTAACTATGTTGTAAGGCAACCGGCAGAGCCGTGACAACTTCTCTGCAGAATAAAGTTAAAATTTATCTCAAGAATCTGCGTTGTATAATACAAAATAAAACATGAAAATAAGTTAATCATAGAATCCTATTGTAGTCTCCTATAAGTTGATTTCATAAAAGGTTTTTTGCATGTGAAACGATTACCGAAGATTTTGTTACAATTGGAACACCGATCGCATAAACAGCCAGACAACGATGATAAATGTTAAAATATCTATCTAATATATTTATGAAGTAAGTGGGTTCTTAACTTATATTTCTAACAGTTGTGCCCTTATTGTACCAAAAGTCATTATTGTCATGATTTTTATGGCCTAGTAGGCAAATGGCCAGACGGATCGCCTGATGATAAGCGATTGCGGCTGCGTTGCGGACCTGGATGGGAAAATGAATGGAAGGAGCGGGGTGAGGGAGAAGAAAAAGGGAATGAAGCCCCGGTCGAGCCAACCAATTCAAGCTGAAATCAGTATGGCTCTACAACCATCAAATGTCCAGCCGCTGCTAGACTTTGTTAGTCTTTTGGCTGGAGTGCATCCCAAATAAAATAATCACGCAGAGGAAATTTCATCGAAAGATTATGTATTACAATTAATTTGACTGCACGGTTGGCGTAGTGGTTTAAGTAGCTGCCTCGCCGCTAGCTGCCTGCGCAAAGTGTTGTGGGTTCGATCCCCACACGAGGCAACACTTTGTGTGATTCATATATTGTTGTTTCGAGTCTGGGTGTACATCTTGTCCGTTAGTTGTATGTTTGTAAAGTTCCCCGTGACACAGGATTTAGTCCCAGTGCGAGAGTTGCTTTAATTAAAAAAATACATTTTAATAGTTAGTAGCACAAGGAGAAGATTAAGTGGAAAAGGGGACCCCGGATTCAGAGACGCAGGTCTTAGGGCATGACCAGGATAGCGCTAGGATGATGATGATGAGTTAGTAGTATAAGGTTTTCTTTTCTTCGTAAGCTTCATAGCTACGATCATTATTCACTTGCAGACAGTGGCACACATTGGTGACATTTACCACCTTCAACTTATTCTGTACTCCATGTTTAACCACATCGAGTATATTAGCGCGGTTCTTCCGATCTCGAAGCAAGGAAATGAGTACAATGTACTTAGAGGTTGTTTATGACTCGTTCTGAACTGTTGCAATCTTTAAGCCCGACACTTTTAACTTAAACGGAGTTGTAGCTTTACTACACTGGCAACACTTTAAAGGACAAAAGGACATCTCAGTTTAAGGAAAAGTTTAAGTATTCATGTTAAATTATCTTTTTAAATTAATGAAAGATGACAAAAAAATACTATGAGTTTATAAACTCACGCCTGTATCCCCGAAGGAGTAGGCAGAGGTGTAATATTACACCCACATTTCGCCATGTTTCTTTTTGGTTTTTTTTTAGGTCCCACGTAAAAGGGGGCGAGCCTATTGCCGTACCGGGCACATTACCTGACTCCGTGCTGCTACTGAAAATTTCCTAACGGAAAAACCCAAGAACAATTGCCCGACCCGGGAATCGAACCTGATACCTCCCAATCCCACGCGCACATTTATGCCGCGAGACCAACGAGGCAGTCATACCAACGAGGCAGTACTATGAGTATTTTGATATTTGTACTTATGATTGGTACTCAGGCTTGGGTTTGATTCCTTTGTCAAAAAAGCTGGGTGGATTCAGCAGCAGCTTGCAAAAACATAAGGTTGACACACTTTGGTTCATTTGTAATGGCGATATTTGTATTGATAACAAGCTTTACATATTTGTATCTTATTTTATATATATATTTTTTTAATTAGCAATTTGTGACTGGACATTAAAAGAGACTATGACCTCTGAGTTTGTTTCGGATGTTTCTTCTCAGGGCAGTCAGGTAGAAAACAACGGCCTCATCTAGTTTAATTTTAAAAAACCTATGACTTATCTCTACTTTAAAGACCAACATAATCTAACACTATATCACACTTGAACTATTGGAAAGCAACTAAATGATTAATCGCACTGCTCAAATGTTGATGTGCGTTTTTTTTGTGAAAGCTATCGGCGTGAAGATTTTCTGTTAATGAGATTGGACTAAATGTTAAATAAAAAAAACGGTTATTGTCTTATTGTCACAATTGCCAAAAAAACATTTATTTACTTAACGTTGTTAACAGTTTGTATAATAAAGCATTACTGTATACTGAATTTATTTATTAAAGTCTTATCGTCACTAACCGAGCAAGTTACACTGTAGTGTAGAATACCATCCTTCACTAATGTATTTTTGACTTCACGTATGGCATAACCACGGCTACCACGTCTGTTGTGGGTTCGATCCCCACACAAGATAAAACTTTGTGTGATCTACAATTTTATTGTTTCCAATCTGACTGTATTTCTATCCGCAGATCCGGCATGAAGGTTTAATTTGAATACAGGAGTTGTCTCTTTAAAATAAAAAAGAAACAAAAGTATCTTAAACTAAGACTATTAAGAACAATATACTTTAAAATACAAATTATTTTTCGATTAGAAGAGAATATTTAATTTAACAAAGTGGGCTTTATATATCACTATAAAGTTTATGAGCTCTAAAACTTGTTTACCGACTCCTCAGGCAAGCAGTAAAGGTGGGTCCACATTAGTGGCATTTTGCTAAACTGATCACCGTAACCGTAACAAAGTCTGTAACAAGAGTGTGGACAAGATTTGTTAAGCATACAAATGTTACGATCATTTATCCGTTTCATGTTGCCGTACAAAATATTTAAACTAAAAAGTACGCCTGAAAATTGTAAGTACTGTCAGTAGGTAAATATTGTGGACGGGTGTTACATAACATATGACGCGGGCCGATCCATTCAAATTCGGTCTTTTTCAAAGGACTGGAGACTTCTACACTGCCATTTTTGTCACGCATACAAGCTCGCATGATTTCGCATTCGTAGTTGTAGGTACACGGTATTGATGCATCGAGCAAATGCATATCGTGACAGAAAACAGTAACGCCACTGCGTGAAAATAATGCAATTGAATGATTTTGATAGTTGTGTCAATAAGTAATTAATTGTACATTTATACGTAGTATTTTATGTAGTTATACGTAATTGAAACGATTCGTTCCTTCCTTTTCCATTTTTTTCTGTTTCTGAAAAATTTCGTTTCTAACCATCTCTTTTTCTTCCATCTCTCAATTTTTAAAGCACAACGTATCAAATATATAATACGTTTCTACAACATTCCACACAATCGTAGCAAGTCTAACAACGTAACAAGCCTGCGTCACGGTGTTCGGTTCGGTGAAAAGTCACTAACATTAAACAAATAAAGTCCACACAACAATCGCTCATCACGCGACATTTAACTTTTTCTCTTTGTCAAAACTACACTACAAATCATAATAAATCACCGTACTTTTGAAAGGCAACGAGTTATGAAATTTGTTTTAGCAACATTATTAATCACCCAAATACTTTGTTTGCTGTTTACACAAATAAATGGAACAAGTTTTATCGAATTTTCCTCAGTTTACTCATGGACCCTTAAAACTTGCCACGACGAAGACTATTCAGTACTCAAGTTCACTTATAGAAGTTATTACTAAGTAGTCTAGTATTTGGGATGTTTTGTTATCCATTCAAGAGGTACTTAAGTAGACTTTGTGTGTTTTGTAGAGTTTAGAATTTAGATAAAGAAGTATTTTAGCTATTGTTACTTTATATTTATTAGGAACAAATAGAAAGTATTTACATAAATATAAAATACAATAAATATACATATTTCTTCCTAAATTTACTCTGTTTTAAATGATCTATCATAGAAAGCGTTTCACTGTTCGTTGTCAAACTGGCTATATTTATTAGGAACCATGCTCTGATAAGGCTATTGAAGCCTTATTATAAAACTAGTACTTACTGAACATTTCTATTCAAATGAATTTTCATCGAGAATGTCGAAAAATTTATTTTTCAGTCTGAAATTTCGACATTATACCTCGCTTTATAGCAACACAACAACTCAACGTTGTAGTGCGTTAGACGTAATTGTAAAACAACATAACTCATATCATTATGTGTATTTGAACGCGGTCCACACTCAAACTGTTATTATGCGCACGTAATTTGATGATGCTGACTGCCAACTAAGCTATCTAATGGGTTCAACTCAATGCTTTGCGGTTCCCGGAACATAAATTCACGTTAAGTTTTGGCTAATCGTGCGGTTTAGTTTAGGATCAGATGAGAATTTGACAAACAAACAGTATAATCCAAGCATATTTATCATCATAGTCAGCCATTATATTACTGTATATTAACTGTCCCACTGCTGGGCACGGGCCTCTTCTCACTATGAGAATGGTAAGGCCATAGTCCACCACGCTGGCCAGGTGCGGGTCGGCAGATTTTTACATGCCTTCCGAGAACATTATGGAGGACTCTCAGACATGCTAGGTTTCCTCACGATAATTAACAATTTATTTCGTGCATAACATCGAAAAGCCATTAGTGCGCACCATGGATTCGAACCTGAGGCCCTCTGCGTAGTAATTAGTCGGACTTTCCACTATGTTATCGCTACAAATAATATAATCCGAGCATATTTATGAATAAACAGAAAATACTTAAATCATTACAGGCACTTACAAGACAGGCTTACCTACACTGGAGCCGACGAATATATTAACATTATTTTATTTATTTACTAGCTGACCCGGCAAACGTTGTTTTGCAATTTTTTTTTTTTTTTTAATACATGTTGGCCGATTCTCATAGATACCGGATAAGCACAAAAAACAAAAGCCGTTTCGGAGGAGTATGGGAACGAAAATTGTGACTCGAGAATTTTATATATTAGATTTATAGACTCACGCCTGTATCCCCGAAGCGGTAGGCACAGGTGTAATAATATTACATCCACATTTCGCCATGAATTTTTAAGTCCCACGTAATACGGGGCGAGCCTATTGCTGTATATTAACATTACTAGTAAATAAATAATTTAATTAACTGTAAATATCAGTAACCGCAGTATCTGGATGCTTGGCAGAAGACATACATACATAGGCTCACGCCTGTTTCCCGGAGGGGTAGGCAGAGACTACGGACCGCCATTTGCAACGATCCTGACATACCTCTCTTGCTTCATTCACTCCCATCAGATTCCTCATGCATGCTCATCTGTTCAGGGTACTTCTAACCTGTCCTGTTTTTAAGATGTCTCCAATCTGGTCAGAGAACATCCGCCTAGGTCTCCCCCTTAGTCCTGTCCCATTCACACTTGCCTTGTATACATATACATACATGCTTGGCTAAACTTTCGTCATCCATCCTCTCCACGTGCCCAAACCATCTTAGCATACCTTTCTCGATGCTTGTCACTACATCTTCTTTTACCCCACAACACTCTTTTATCACAGAATTCTTTACTCTGTCAGTCAAAGAAACACCACACATACTTCTCAGTGCTCTCATTTCAACAACATTTATTCTACTTTCATGACTCTTCTGCCATACCCAACTATCACTACTATACATAAGAGTAGGTACTAGCACCCCTCTAAGTACAGCCAAACGTGCCTTTTTGGACACGTTTTGACTATTCATAAATGCCTTCAGAGCTCCATTCACTCTATTAGCTGCATTAACTTTGCTTTCAAAATCTTCTACATTCTTACCATCTCTTGTAAACAGCGTACCTAAATATACAAACTCATTCACTTGCTCTACTCGTTGTCCATCAATCATAACATTACAAGCCGTAACGCATTCCTCATTTTCAAAAACCATAACTTTCGTTTTACTTACATTCACTTTCATTTATTTCCTCTCTAACGCACCATGCATAATTGTTACCATCTCTTGCACTCCTCCGCTGAAGACGCAAGTATAACCTGATCATCAACACAAAGGAGGCATTCGACAAGTAACTCATTCATCCTTAATCCATAATCACTATGTTTCAAATCTTGGCAAAAGAATGCATTTAAGATTCTTATCTTAGTCTATTCTATACTGCACCTAGGAACAATACAAGGCAAACTCCAATTTCTTTAAAAACATGTTGTTTAGTACTGTTACGGACGAGGTAACGGGATTGGAAGGAAACAGCGAGTAGCACTGATGACACTTTATTCGATTTCACACACACGACGCGTCTCCTTGCGAGATCTTTAAAAAGAGATCTTGCACTTGGACCCCATGGCCCCAACGTTTCGACCCCAAACGGCTCAAATACGTAATCCCCTACTAGGTTTGCGTATTTGCGCCGTTTGAAGGTCTCCGCTGTAGCAGCAGCAGCGCCCGCATAACCCGCTGTGCTAGGAAGATGAGATGGCGCGAGGGTATCGAGACACGTTGCGTCCCACACCAAAGGCCTACCCAGCTTCCATGGAAGTAAAGACATACCATCTGGTCTTTTGCCATCGTCACGTGCCAGCCCCTGCGGTTCACCTTGGGCTGGAACACAAGCGGTGACAAGAGCCCGGCGAAATATGTCATTGAGATTGCCATGTCGTGATATACGACCTGCGCTCCTGCTGCATGATAAGCCATGGTGACCAAGGCTGTCGACAGCCTCCCCACAGTGACAGCGATGCGGAGAAACACATGACGCACCCAAACGGAGGCAAGCAGCGATGCAGAAAGTGGTATCGTCCAACATGGTACCTATGTTGGACGATGGCAGTGCCTAAAGCCAGAGACCCGATTCCCACTCTCCCACAGCCAGCAAACGGGCACGCTCTGCAGCATTGGACGATGTACTTAGGAGATTTTCTCGTACTGCGCTGCAAAGCGGCCCGTCCCACTGCCTCTGAGTGGAAAAGTCTCGGGGTAACTCGGTGTTTGGACAAGCAATTCAATTGTTTTTCCATCTCCTGTCTCTTTTTAACCTTTCCATTCCTTCCTGAAGTTTCTAGAATTTTCTTATCTCTATTCGAAATATTTAAATTTGTTTTTCCATCTCCTGTCTCTTTTTTACCTTTCCATTTCTTCCTGAAGTTTTTAGAATTTTCTAATTTTTACTCGAAATATTTAAATAACCTTTTTTTCAAATATTTGCCAAATATTTATAAACATTTTCCAAATTTCATAAAAACCATAATCCACATAACTGTTATGACTGGGATTTGAACCCACGCCATTAGAACGTGAACGGGATGTGTTATCCGCACGGCCATTGCCTAGTTGTCAATGACTGGTGAATTTGGCGAACACTTGACAGAGTGTATACGTCATCGAACTAAAAACCCATTTCCAAATAATAAAATAGTCTTCAAACCTCTTTGCTAATTATTGTGTTTGACGACCGGCTATTTTGTCGTGTAGTCGTCAGTAGTCCTTGACAACGGTAGTGATGACAGCTTGAAATGACACCGGCCGTCACACTACCCCCTCTCTAAGACATGCTTGTCCCGAGCATTGTTGGATCCATGATATACCGCTATCCTATCCACATGAAAAATCTTCAGTGGACTTCTAAGTATCTTCCGAATTCTGTAGGTTACGTCGTTAATTTTCGTTATAACAGTATATGGGCCTTCCCAGCTTGGCTGTAATTTCGGAGATTTTCCCTTACATCGGACCGGATTATGAAGCCACACCAAAGTTCCCTCTTCGAATTCTCTTGCATTTGCGCGTCTATCATATCCAGTCTTCATTCTTACTCCCGCTTGTAAATTCTCTTCTCTAACGTGTTCATGAATTTCTTCGAGCTTTCTTCTTAATTCACGTGTATAATCGGTAATACAGCTAGGCGTTCCCGGAGGACATCCAGCAAGAAGGTCTACCGGAAGTCGTAGCATCCTTCCTAAATTTGTTCGTGCCGGGGTTGTTGCCGTACTTTCATGTACTGCGGCTCTGTAAGCCAGAAGAAATAGTGGGATATATTCGTTCGTCGTTATCTGATGGCTATCAACCACTTTAGCAAGATGGCGCTCCAATGTCTTGTTAAATCTCTCCACCATTCCATCCGATTGAGGGTAATACGGAGTTGTTCTAGTTTTGTGAATCCCCATCATCTTGCAGATTTCTTGAAAGAGTTGCGATTCAAAGTTTCTCCCTTGGTCGCTGTGGATTTCTAACGGTAAACCAAATCGGCAAAATTCTTCATTTACTAATTTTGTCGCAACTGTAATTGCTTCCTGATTGGGGACTGCAAAAGCTTCTAGCCATCTCGTGAAATAATCCATCACCACCAGAATGTAGCGATTACCACTTTCTGTCAAAGGAAATGGTCCAGCTACCTCCACAGCAATCCGTTCCCAAGGAGCTCCTACAGTGTATAGTTTTAGTGCTTCACTGCTCCGAGTTTGTGGTCCTTTAACTGAAGAACATTTAACGCATCTCCTGCACCAGTCTTCAACGTCTTCCCTACAGTGCAGCCAATAAAAACGTTGACGATTCTTCAGCAAGGTTCTTCGTACTCCAAGATGTCCACCAGATGGGCCATCATGACAAACTCGCAAAACTTCAGGAATCATTGATTTTGGCACTATTGATTGAAGATAACCGTCTCTTCCAGAAGGACTTTCCCATTTGCGACAAAGTAGTCCATCTTGTATTATTAGGCTGTTCCATAGCGCCCAATAACTTTTCGTCACGGTACTAGTATCAGCCACCTCACTCCATTCTGGCCGAAGAGAGTTATTCTTTAGCCGCTCCAGTATCGGTTTCAAATCTTTATCTTCTCCCTGCGATTTAATAATGAACTCCTTGTTCCATCGCCCGTCGATGGTATCCGTTCTAATTACCTTGACGGCAACTTCTTCTTTTCCTTCTTGTCGCACGCAATGTTTGCAGCTCTTATCACAGGGACGTCTTGATCAAGGCATCAGCATTACCGTGAGATTTTCCGCCACGATGCTCAACTTCAAAATCGTACTCTTAAAGTTGTTCTATCCATCGAGCTACCTGACCCTCACAATTTTTAAACTGTAAAAGCCACTTAAGCACTGCGTGGTCCGTCCTGATCCGGAATTTTCTTCCGATGAAGTACTTTTTAAAATTCTGGAGAGTTTCTCTCTCGTGAGCTCTTTTCGTGTGGTACAGTAGTTCCTTTCAGGTTCAGATAGTGATTTGCTAAAGTAGGATATAACGGCCTCCTGATCTCCTTGTCTCTGGGAAAGAGTTCCACCAATACCCACATTGTTTGCGTCTGTGTCAACAACGAATTCTCCATTGACGTCGGGATATGCAAGAATTGGCGCTTCACATAAACGCATCTTCAACTCTTCGAAAGCAATTTGACATTTTACATCCCAATTAAATGGTCGTTTTAGCTCCGTCAGCTCATGTAAGGGTTTTGCGATGCTCGAGAAATTCTTCACAAAAGTCTGTAATAAGAGCAAAGCCCCATAAATGAGCGCACTTGCGTCTTGTCCTTAGGCATGGGCCAATCTTTAACAACCGAAATTTTGGCAGGGTCCTTCTCGATGCCATTTTCAGAGACGACATGACCCAAGTACTTAACTTCGCTTGAAAAATGAACATTTTTTAAGACTGAGCTTCAGATTTGCATTTTTCAATCTATTAAGTACACTTTCTAGCTTGGTGAGATGATCATCGAAGTCTCGGCCCATTACAATTATGTCATCGAGATACACCAGACAAGCTTCCCCTAAAAGCCCGGCAAGGATGTGTTTCATTAACCTTTCTAAAGTAGCTGGTGCGTTGCACAATCCGAAAGGCATAACAT
Source organism: Euclidia mi (assembly GCA_944739405.2). Taxonomy (NCBI): domain Eukaryota; kingdom Metazoa; phylum Arthropoda; class Insecta; order Lepidoptera; family Erebidae; genus Euclidia; species Euclidia mi. The sequence continues at coordinate 16,945,672 of OX123195.2, forward strand.
TGAAATGCCAAAGCCCTCTGCCCATTGAAAAAGCTGTCTTCTCTTTGTCTTTTGGGTCCACTTCCACTTGCCAGTAACCACTTTTTAGATCTATTGTTGTGAACCACTTCATTCCGCATAACGTGTCTAACGTGTCGTCTATTCTAGGCAAAGGATAACTGTCTTTCTTGGTTACATCATTCAATCTTCGGTAGTCAATACAGAATCTAGTCGATCCATCCTTTTTTTTTACCAATACCATAAACGAGCACCACGGGCTAGTCGATGGCTTAATAACCCCGTTTTTCCTCATATCTTCGATCATATCCTCTACCTCCTTTACCCTGGCAAAAGGCACACGTCGCGGGCGTTGACGAATCGGTTGTTCATTCCCTGTATTGATGGTGGGTTTTACTACTCCTGTCTTTCCGATGTCACCGTCGTCCTTTGAGAAAATTTCGACGTATTGTGTCAGCAATTTCTTTGCTTTCTCTGATTCGATTTCTGTTAGATCGTCTTTGCAACCTTTCAAAACACTTTCCACGTTAACGTTAGTCTCAGCCAGACTCTTGGTTTCCTGACAGTTTCGTAACCAAGCGACTTCCACCGACTCTCCTATCTCAGAACCCTTTTTCAAAACTTTTTCTTCATCACTTAAATTTAGGACAGGTATAACAGCCATTTGTGAAGAAGCAACAACTACACATGCTGGCAACCATGGATCATGATCTCCATTGTCTTCTATCATTATGCAACGTCGCTGACTCGAAGTGGCAGGTAATGTGACAGGAACAAATGTCTGTGCCCTAGGTGCCAGCTTGCTCTCCTTGAGGCACAAAACCTTTCCCATGCCTAAATCTCTCATTGGAATCTCCACGTCTCCACACTTGAGGATACCACACTTAATAACCAATCTACATTGGTGATCTCTGAAGAAGTCTAGCTCAACAATGCAGTCGTCGACGATGTCTGCAATCAGTGCTTTTTGCCAATATAATTTGTCACCTACTTTGAAAGCCACCATTTGCTCTCCCCTGACTGGGATGTGCTGGCCGGTAGCCGTTGTCAGTCAAGGTCGAATTGACTGTTTTAGAATCTTCCCATTCTTCCTTATCAGGTGAGTCCTTAAAACACTTCGTGATGCACTGGTGTCCAAGATCAGCAAACAGGTAACGCCATTGACCGCTCCATCAATGGTTAAGCTGTTCCCATCCCTGCTTTGTCGGATACAAACTTTAGGGGCTTTTCGTCTACCGGCCAGCGCTTGCCCCGCAGCCCTGGCTGGAATTAGCTTTCCTGGTCGTGTTCTGACGTATGAACAGTAGCGTCAGTCTTACGTTTACGTTTCGGACAGCTACTGTTGAAATGTCCTGGTTACCTGCAGCTATAACATTTTGGGTCAAACCTTCGGTCTGTTCCCTGCATTTCTGCGGCCACAACTCGGACTCGTCCACCCTTGATGTCTCGACGGACAGCCTCCACTTCGAGAGCATGCACTAAAGCGTCCTTAACGTTGTCGTGGTGCTTCAGACGAACGGCAGACCTGACCTCATCGTCATAAATGCCATTAATGAACGCCTGGAGACGCATGCTTTGGACTTGTGCCGGGGATGCAGACTGGTGAGCTTTTCCTACCATCTTCTCTACTTCTAGAGACCACTGCTGCAATGACTCGTTAGGGCGCTGACAGCGGTTACGCAACTGAGCACGGAATACAAATTCCAAACGCACCTCTCCATACCTGGACTCTAGAGCCTCGATGAGCTGTTCATATGTGGCGTCTTTCCCCACAGACATTGCACCATCGCACTGATATTGCACCATCGCGTAAAGCCAGAGCGAGTGCAGTCTTGGCCTGCTCTCTGTTCCAACTGTTACTAGAAGAAGCGGCTTCAAACTGCATCCTGTACGCCTCCCTGGATGAGGTACCATCGAAAGAAGGCACTTTAAAATTACCAGCACTTGATGAGGTGACTGCGACTGAAGGGACGTTTGCCTTAATCCTCCTGAACTCCTCTTCTATGCGGCTGTGCATCTCATCCGATACTGATGCCATGCGGGACTGCAGCTCTTCCGACACTGCCGTCTTGCAGGACTGTATCTCTTCCTCTATAGTAGCCATGCACGAGATTGCACTTCACCGTTACACATCTCCATCTCGGTGATCTTACGAGCGTTCTCTGATATATAATGGCGAATCTCATCCTGGCTATCCATTATCTCGCTAAGCTGAGATTGTAGCTGCTGCGAGTTTTGCTCGAGTCGAGATTCAAGCTGCTGCGAGTTTTGCTGGAGTTCGGATTTAAGCTGCTGCGAGTTTTGCTGGAGTTCGAATTTAAGCTGCTGCGAGTTTTCCTTAAGTGACTGTTGGAACAGTGCTGCGAGGTCTGCGAGAGATAGCGGGTTAGCTGCGCTTGCGGACGTAGATACCCCTCCTTCAGATCCACTTCCTTGCGAAGGAGCATCCCTGCTCACAACTTTCTGGCTAGAGTCGCCTTGCTCTTGTGCAGCAGCCCTTGCACGTGTCGTAGGCCCTTCCCTCGGCATGACTGGCATCTTTGATCCTTCCAATCCCACTTCTGACACCAATTGTTACGGACGGGGTAATGGGGTTGGAAGAAAACAGCGAGTAGCACTGATGACACTTGATTCGACTTCACACACACGACGCGTCGTTCAGTTTCGACGCGGACAGCACCAACATTAGCGTCTTTTGCACTGCACTTCACTATACTTTCACTTCACTTTATTTCACTACTACTTCTTTCTTCCTTTTTCTTCTATCTTTTCTTCTCCAATTTACAACTTCTCAACTTAAACTGGCGCTCAGCGCGTCTACACCGCCTTATATACCCCTAGGAATGTTCTAGATCCACTAATTTCGATTGTCATTTCGTTGTTCAATTGTTTTTCCATCTCCTGTCTCTTTTTAACCATTCCATTCCTTCCTGAAGTTTCTAGAATTTTCTAATCTTTATTCGAAATATTTAAATTTGTTTTTCCATCTCCTGTCTCTTTTTAACCTTTCCATTTCTTCCTAAAGTTTCTTGAATTTTCTAATTTTTACTCAAAATATTTAAATAACCTTTTTTTAAATATTTGCCAAATATTCATAAACATTTTCCAAATTTCATAAAAACCATAATCCACATAACTGTTATGACTGGAATTTGAACCCACGCCATCAGAACGTGAACGGGATGTGTTATCCGCACGGCCATTGCCTAGTTGTCAATGACTGGTAAATTTGGCGAACACTTGACAGAGTGTATACGTCACCGGACTAAAAACTCATTTCCAAATAATCAAATAGTCTTCAAACCTCTTTGCTAATTATTGTGTTTGACGACCGGCTAGTTTGTCGTGTAGACGTCAGTAGTCCTTGACAACGTAGTGATGACAGCTTGACATGACACCAGCCGTCACAGTACGCTTCACATTAGACTAGCGTGTTGGTATAGTCGTTAGTGAACTGAACTGCTAAGCTGTAGGTCGTGACTTCGATTCTCACCCAAGAGTAATCTTTGTGTGAGGAGCACAAATAATGTATTTATTTATTTATTTATAAGTCACAAATATAGGTACATGGGATCTTATTGGTACATAGATGTGTTAGAATCACTATATTTAACCTTGCGGCATGTGACATACTTACTTATAAAATAACTAGAACAGAATATTGAAATATAATGTATCGGATAAATGATCATACACTGAATAATAGGCCTTTTGCAATAAAAGTATTTTAAATTAGTCCTTAATAGTTTAATATTTTGTTCTTCTAGAAAAGGCTTCGATAAATGGTTAAATATCCTAGAGGCCATACAAAATATACTTTTGTTAAAATATGCAGTAGTATTTGAAGGTACACTAATTTTTAATTTGTGTCTTTTGCTTTTTAGTTTTGTAAACATGTGCATATTCTTTTTCACAAACAATACAGTTTCAAGTATATATATACATGGTAGGGTCAGAATGTTCAGTTTTATGAAATAGGGTCTATAGCTATCGGTTGATTTAAGGTTACAAATAGCTCGAATGCACTTTTTTGTGCTTTAAATGCATGTTCTACATCTCTAGAATTGCCCCAGAAAATTATAGCATATCGTACGATTGGTGCCACATATCCGTGGTACGCAGTCAGGACCGTAGAAGTGTTCACTGTTTTTGCAAACAAATGGAGAGCATATGAATGCTTATTTATTTTTGAGCACAGACCTTCAATATGGCTATTCCAGTTCAAATTTTCATCGATGGACTCACCTAAAAATTTTGTTGTTTGGACTTGCTTGATATTTACTTTGTCGTACTGTATGACTAAATTATTAAGTTTATTTATCCTGTTTCTAAAAATCATTAAATTCGTTTTGTTTATATTTAGTTTTAAATTATTATCATTTAGCCATCTTACACTATTACAGAGAGTACCATTTATGTCATGCTTAATTTGTTCTTCGTTTTTGCCTTTAAATAGAATAGTGCTATCGTCTGCAAAAAGAATAGTATTATGGGGTACCACCTTAGGATAATCATTTATATAAATTATAAATAACAATGGGCCCAATATGCTCCCCTGTGGGACACCAAATAAAACTTTTTGCTGATCGGATAAATAGTTGACAACCCTTTTTTCAGTAGTACATAGCCTGGATATTCGCGTGAACTGTTTTCTATCATCGAGATAGGATTTTATGAGGTTTAGTACGTTTCCCCTAACAACATAACTAAGTAACTTATTTAAAAGGGTCTGATGATCAACACAGTCAAATGCTTTAGATAAGTCCATAAATAAAGCACACGCCTGGTTTTTATTATCGATTTCTGTCATGACTGTTTGGAGGAATTTAAATATAGCAATGTTTATGTCTTTATTTCTTCTAAATCCTATCTGTTCATCTACTAGTAAGTTTTTAGTTTCAAAATAACAATATAAACATTCGTGAATCACCCTCTCAAATGTTTTTGATATGACAAAAATCAAGGCAATGGGTTGTACTTCAATAACAATGTTTTTTATAATAATGATCTTATTATAAAACAACAATTTAACAGCGTCTATTGAGCAATTTAACAAATTACTTAAGTAGATATAAATTAAGTTATTAGACAACTGTTATCCTATAACACAAATGTAAATTAGCTCTCAATCTGTGAATGTATACTGATAACTATTGAAAATAGTTGACTAAATGGTGACAATCCAGTTAAAACACTATGTGATACTAATCAATGATTGCCAACGCGAAACTCGTTATCTATCTGCTTATTAAACACCCAATACAAATATTTGGCATGTATTGTAGTAATTATTAAGCCAGATAAACAATTACAAACGCTAATCAAGTTATTTGAACCGTAAAAATAAATCAAAATAGAGTGTATAATAAATATAGAGAGTAAAATAAAGAGCCGATATGTTTGAAGCTATTCATTATTTAATTCATTTATCATTATGCACTTTGTACATTGAAATTAAATTATTTTTTATTAGGTATACACGTTTAAATACTTACGAAACGTAAGTTTAGGACGTGCCTAGTTTTTTGAGAAGGGCTGGCAAGAAATTGAACAAGAAATGTTTTTTAAAATTGATCGTTTTTACACAATATTCAAATTTCGTTAGAACAGCCCAATGCGTTTTGGTTCTCCCTAGAGTCTTAAGTTTGATATCATATCGTATATCACATCATCGTTTTTGTTCTTAAATTATGTTTTATCTAACAAAGGAATTAGCTGTTACATAAACGACTTTTCAAGAGAGTCTCTAGTAATAGAAACCTATTAATTGGCGAAGCCGTAGTAAAAATCGTTTATAGAATTTTAAATATCATAAGCTCATAAGCATATTCTCCACAATAATGACAAAACATGTCGTTAACGTACTCACATGTTTACCTACACCCTGTATTTGTCTTCGGATGCATCTCAGACAAATTTACCCAGTACGAGCGTTGCCCCTCCTCCCCTGAAGCATGAATAACAATGGACCGGATCACAAAGCGAAACATACATCAATTAGACCAATATGTGTTGATTAATCAAAGTAGCTTCAAATAATGGCAGGTAACCGTTCTGATGTTCGAAAATTAGCGCTTTAATTTGTCTTTACGAGTATGGGTTTGACTTGATTGAGAATAGTTTGGTTTGCGAAATTTCGATGTGTATTATAGAGGGTGCGATATTTGAAATAGGTGTATATAGAGTCGTACGTATAAGGTGCTAACCCTCAATTAAACGTGGTTGAGGTGCCATGGTGTCTTAAACGATTTATGGAGCTGTTGATGAATGTGTCTATGACTTATATTGATGCTAACTAGTTGTGACTGTTAATTTTTACTATTTGTTGTGGCACTGAAAATCTAGAGAAAGTGATTACAACAAAACTTGTAAAAACATACTTGCAAGACAAAAACAAAAATAGAACACGGATTTAAAACTATAAGGAACAAATCAAATTTAACCGCTGGTTAAGAACAGATTTAATATTGGAAGAGAAATTTTAGTGTCCATAGCGAGACTTGGCTTGCAGATCGTAATAGATCGCCAAAGTTAAGCAACGAGTTCACAGGCCGCCATTTGGATGGGTGACCGCGTGTGGCATTTACATCAGAGGGCTATCGTGCTTCGGAGGGCACGTAAAGCTGTCTGTCCCGGTTCTTGTCTCAGGACGAGGATCGTTAGGCCATGTCAGAGGCCTTAAGGTAGCCCGAAAATTCCGACACCAGAGTTAGCCACACACTCACACGAAAAAAAAGAAAAGAAGAAGAGAAATTAGCCGACCTGTTAAGAACGGCAAGCCAAGTCTAGCTTTTACCGCTACAATCTATTATTATTTACATCATCACTGCACATGATTGCTTACGTCATTTCTGTGTATATCAAAGTTGTTTGGAAGATATTGTTCTTAATAATGAAGCGGTCAAATTGTACATTCATTTTAACCTCCTGGATGCCAGCGTCATACCTATATTACATAAATAATTAAAAATTCGCCATAAAGCCATCAGTGAATTATTGCTGGAACTAATAGTTTTATGGTGGTTGTGTAACCTTTGTAAAGTGGCAGTACTAATCTTAAAACCGTTTTTTAAGTATTTTTTTTGCTTAAACAGACTCCTAATATACCAAAAATATTCACTTATAATATGATATCGATGTTTTTTTTTCTGGAATCCAGGAGGTTAAGGTATGTAATCAATGAAAACCAACAAATGAGATGGATGCCAGGAGTCGAAGCTTAGCTGGTCTGCCACAGTGCCACACATTCTATGAGTGCGTGGACTGTATGGCTTCTAACTATCGTGGCTTCAGAAATAAAACATCATCTTCAAGGAGAGCGATGCTGTTCAGGTGTTCGGTGCTGGATGGTTACATATGGCAGCGATAGCCTACTGCAGAGGCCGACTTACTGCTACGCAGAGGGTCCGACTTTGGATCCACGGCGCGCACCAAAGATTTTTCGGAGTTATGCGCGTATTAATTAAATTTTTAATTATCGCTTGCTAATCCGTGAAGGAAAACATTGTGAGGAAACCTGCATGTCTGAGAGTTCTCCATAATGTTCTCGAAAGACACGTGAAGTCTGCCAACCCGCACTAGGCCATCGTGGTGGACTATGGCCTTACCCTTCTCATAGTGAGAAGAGGCCCGTGCCCAGCAGTAGGACAGTTTATATACAGGGCTGATGATGAAGTAATGAAAAATATTTGTGCTGTGATTATCATAGCTTTTTATTTATTATCATCAAAGTTTTATACACAGAGATTACGTAAACATCTTCACACAAACTGGTCTAGCATAACGCAAATCGATCGACCCACACATTTTAGCCGGCCGAAAAAATCTGTCGCACAAAAGCCCACACTCATCTCCTTAAAAAGGCTATAATGTTCCCCTGTATGATATGAGCGTTTTATAAATCGCCCTGTTCCGTCCGAATATGGCCTTTACACGCATCGATACGGCCGTAAAACCGCCACTTATTTTTTATACCCATCCTTAGGCGTCCAATACGAAAATGCATGGTTAACTTTTATTCATGGCCTACATATTTTTTGGTTATAGAAAGTTTGAGGTTTTGGAAATGTTTGTGCTTGATGATTTTTTTTTGATAGAATATTTATTTAAATAAAATTTTATCAAAATCGGTTACAGGTAACAATAGTTTTACATACATACGTTTTGTAGAAATAATTGTACCAAAATACTATGGCAGAATTTGGTCTGGGTTTGTTGTGGCGACCTTAAATTTCATATGAACAAAACAAATAGTTATTTTTTTCTACAATTTTTAATATTTTCAGTTTGTCTCGTTAAAGTCGGAGTATTTCATGATGATAAAAAGCATTCCAATTGATTACGAACTATGTACCTACTTTATTATTTGATTTTTGCCATAGACAATGGTATGACAGGAGTAGACGTGAGTGCTATTGATCCGTATCGATTATTAAATAAGTAATCGATACGATCGACCTATATAGGGTTGGTTTGGTTTAAAATATAATTATTAAAATGCAGTTATTAAATCTGTAATCAACATTCTATCAATAACTATAAAAATAAATCGGTAAATGTATTTTATATTTAATATTTTTTGACATTTCATATTCGATGAAATCATGATTCTCTGAATCACGGATACCGATATAAAGTGGTGTCGTTTTAATATAACAAACTTATTTTTAAAAAGAAAATATTTATACAAATAAAATAAAGACGTGTGGCACTCGAAAACTGCCGCAATAAAGCTATTGCATAGCATTTTTTAACAACTTATGCAATTATCTTAATATATAAAATCCTTGCGTTACTGACTGACTGACAGACACGCTACAGCCGAAACTATTGGGCGCAGTAAGCTGAAATTTGGCATGTATGTTCCTTGGGGACCGTAGGGGTGCACTAAGAAGGGATTTCCCAAAATTCCCACGGGATCGGCCAAAACGGGTAAATTAAAAAAAAATGCAGGCGTAGCTGCTGGCGTCCTCTAGTAATTATATTTTTTTTTATTAATGCACAATTTTTTTTCTTTGATATTAATTCAAGTGCAAAAGCAGCGATAGCCTAGTGGAGAGACCGACAGGCTGCTATGCAGAGGGTCCAGGTTCAAATCCACGGCGCGCACCGATGATTTTTCGGAGTTATGTGCGTGATTAAATTGTCAATTATCGCTTGCTAAACGGTGAAAGAAAACATCGTGAGGAAACCTGCATGTCTGAGAGTTCTCCATGTGAAGTCTGCCAACCCGCACTTGGCCAGCGTGGTGGACTATGGCCTTACCCTTCTCATATTGGGAAGAGGCCCGTGCCCAGCAGTGGGACAGTATAAAGGGCTGATGATGATGATTAATTCAAGTTACACATTGAGCGTGGTGACCGATAAGAAAACATTTTTTTTTCTTTTCGTAAATAAATGAGAAGTTAATATTGTTCAAAATATTTTTATTATCTTTCAATACATGTCGGTTCTTCAGGAATATTTATCATTGAAACTATAGGGTTATGGTAACTGAAATAAGAAACATAAGTTTGAGACTTGATATCTTCTAAATATCTACATATAATATGCCCTATGACGTTCACAACCTTTTTTTCTTTTTAGCTCTTTATGCTTTTCTTCTCTATAAAAAGAAAATATCTATGTATAAATAATAGGTATAAATAATTAGATATTAATAGTGTAATTACACACAAAAATAATTATTCATTCAAAAAATTTGAAATAAAATTACGTTATTAAGAGTTTGATCATCGAATTTCGCACAATGTTCATTTATATAGATATAATATCATATATATTTTCTCTGCGCGGCATTAATGTGTATTACCTATACATAATAAAAAAATACCTTTGTACAAGTAAAACATTTTATTCTAAACTAAATCTTAATTAGTAAGCAGTAAAGTTCATAATACATATGATCAACTTGGCGCTTACGCCAAGTTGATTAATATGTGAAGGGTGTTAGGTATTTTTTTGTTACGGAATTTCTTGATTAGGTCGCCGCGCTCGAGCCCGCGATAAAAGCTATGCAATAGCTTAAAATATAAAATAATTTTGTGACACTCGAATGCAGATTTTGATACACAATATTTATAAACAGCGAAATTGGAAGAGTTACAACAATTCAAGGCTGTCGCTTAGTTGGAGACTTGGTTATGCTTTTTAAATTTAATTTGTCCTGTATTTCATTTTCGTGTCGCGTGTAGTAGCGATTTGAAAAGTAGATCGCGTTAAGACTTCGACCGAATGCCTTTTGCCTGTAGTGGAGAGACCGATAGACTACAGTACTAGAGGGTGTCGGATTTGAATCCACGACACGCACTATTGTTTTTTTTTTTATTGTTGAGTGTCGTTAGCCGCTTATCAAGCAACAATTAACAAGTGTGAAGGAAAACAACAATATAACCAACCGCCACTTGGCAGGCAGTAGGATATTTTATAATACAGGGCCGATATGCACAAACTAATACTAATTATACTAGCAATCTTCAGATTGACCAACAAGAGTAAACTTTATTTCATACATCGTTAGGTTTACTATCAATTGTATTAGAGAGTACAACAAATTTTAGGTAATTAAAACTACAATACGAATTAAACTAGCTGAATTTGGTTCAGTTAATAATTTGAAAGCAATTTCACATTTTTGGATTTATCGCATTATGGACGTTTTCATTATTAGGGGCATTAAAATTAATGGATTTGTGAATCGCCTGTATATACTTATATTTATATACATAATTAGTCTCTGTTGCGTTATTATTTAAAAAAAATTAATACTCACTATTGTAATATCTCGTGATCACGGAAGCACATCCGTGATCACGGCGCTTGCAAATGTGCCGAAATATCAGACACTTGAAACAAAGGTACGTAGTATATGTATATTCCAAATTACAATACACAACTTCAATTTCATTTATGTGTAAGATTAGCTGAGATAGACAATATGAACCCTGTTTCTAATTTATCTATCTATGAGGCCTTTCCTCATTATGAGAAACCACGGTCTACAACGCAGGCCAAAGCTACTGCTGGTTGTTAAACTTCAAATATCATGTCTCTCGAATATCTAAAACTGTCAGCCAGGCCGATTTTATTCCATGTTTTTTTCCACCTTTCGTATGATACTATCAAGTGCTGTAATTATCAGCATAGGTCCTCTACATTGCAATGTATGATCATATATTTGGATAGTTTACAATGACTATCGGCTATCGATTGTAGCTTAAGTTAATCTTATATGGTATTTAACTTGACGCGTTTATCCCCGAAGGAGTATACATAGGTTTATTACACACCCACACTTCGCCAGTTAAGTTTCTGTCCCAATGTAATAGCGGACGAGCCTATAGCCATCTACCGGGCACATTATTAAGTGAGCGATACTTAAAATTTTAATACACACATAACTTCGAAAAGTCAGAGGTGTGAACCCGAGGTACCTGGGGATCGAACCCGAGACCTTCGTATGGGCAGTCCCTTACGTACACCACTGGGCTATCGCCACTGTGTCATTTAACATGGTAATTCTTAGAGAGACACATGTTCTAATATAGTATAAACCTATTTATGAACATAAATAGATTCAAAATAATTACACACACAAGCGCACTCATGAACACACGCACGGTTCTCTGAGCTTTTTCATCTATAAACACATTTATACGGAGCATAGCGCGAGATCATTTAATTATATAGAATCGTGCCCACCCCGCGTGTGCGGTAACCATGTGGCTAGAAAATGTAGATTAATTTACGCAATATGCCGTGAGTAGTGATACAGGTCGTAGTTAAATATTAATTTAGTTAAAATACGAACTGTTTGTAACGCCTTGGTTTATTTTAGCTGCTCAAATATTTTCTATGCTTGGCTATATGTGGGTAATATTGTTACACTGCGCCAGCATTAGCATTGATGTACCTACGAGTATTGCTTTGAAATGAAGGTTTTTGTGAGATATTTTACAAAAAATTAAGACGCATCTGCAAATTCCTGGGAGTTAGGGCGGTTAAAATATGTATTTACCTTATACATGCATAGACTTAAAGTAAGTTACCGCGTCACACAAATGTCTTTATTTCCTACTTTTATTTGTAACACGAAAACTCCAGGTTCAATGTATAGCAAATAAAACACTTGGGCCCACTGGCGATATCCTGGCTTTTAGCTACGTTTAACAACTGTCTCGCTACAAGCAAAATACCAAAACTTTGGCGCCGAGCAAAAGTTACGGCACTCTTGAAGCCTGGAAAACCTATCAACAATCCAGCTAGTTACCGACCAATTTCCCTATTATGTCACACTTACAAACTGTTCGAGAGGCTACTTATTAACCGGTTGGTGACAATCATCGACCCAAAATTAATGCCGGAACAAGCTGGCTTTAGACCAGGCAAGTCTTGTACGGGACAAGTACTTCCCCCCCGTGGGATCTCCACCTTGTCGTGGAAGGGCTTAGTAACTGTGGATTGGTCACCCGCGGTGAAGCTAAGAGGGATCCAGAAGGGGACGCTCCGCGTGGGCTTGACGGAGGCCCGCGCAGGATGCGTCCAAAGGGGCGGGTGCGAGGGACAGTTCTTCTGTCCCTCGCAGTCGGGTGTGGTCGCGGGAGGAGAGGCGTGTCGGTGTTGTGTTGCCGCGCGCCCTATCTCCCGCGATCAAATGGGGGCGCACCATCGTTGCGTCGCGGTGGGGCCGCAGAGGAAGAGGAGATGCGGTGTTGCGTTGCCGTCCTCCCTATCCTTTGCGGCCGCTGAGTGTTTTGGCGGCGGAGCCCAACACCTTCATCCGCCGCCAAGGGGGTTTTGTTCGGGGCCGCGTGATCATCTGGCGGGCCAATACCCGTCGGGGGATAGCGAGGCATGCTTCAGCGATACCCGACCCTCCGACACACAGATGACTTTGAAGAAAAAAAAAATTACTGGCGTTGTGTTTGTAGACCTAACGGCAGCGTACGGTACGATGAACACCAAAATACTTCTTCGCAAGGTCGCGCATTTGGTTGAGTAGGTATAAAGGTTTCATCAGAATACTGGGTGAGCTCCTACGCAATAGACGCTTCCAGGTTTCATTGGGCCAAAACAAGAGTAGATGGCGATGTCAAAGAAATGGTCTCCCACAAGGTAGCGTTCTGGCACCAACACTTTTTAACATCTACACGGATGACCAGCCTTCAACTCCGCAGACTGATCGTTTTCTATACGCCGATGACCTAGCACTAGCAGCCCAAGGTACGAGCTTCGAGGAGGTGGAACAAAACCTGGCAAATGCCTTAGAAACACTCGGTACATACTATAAAAACAAGTGACTTAAACGGAATCCAAGCAAAACTCAGGCATGCGCATTTCATAGTTCAGTTTCAACAGTAAGGCCAGTAGAAAGCTCAACATCTCATGGCAGGGCACTAATATTGAACATAGTCCTAACCCTAAGTGTCTGGGAGTTACACTTAATAGGTTTCTCACTTATCGGCGCCATTGTGAAGCTACTATGCAGAAAGTTTGTACCCAAAATAACCTTCTCCGACTATTGACTTCCACACACTGGGGAGCATCGCCTGATGTAGCCCGAACTACTGGCCTGGCTTTATGTTACTCCGCGGGTGAATTTGCATGTTCAGTTTGGCATCGATCGGCACACGCAAAACAACATACAAACAACACCGACTTGGCGCTGAATGAAACATGTCGAATAATTACAGGATGCCTTAAGCCAACACCACTAAATAAAATTTGCCCCCTGGCAGGCATTGCCCCACCCGCGGTTCGCCGAGATATGGCCTGCATTGTCGAGAAACGCCGCGAGGACCCCCGACATCCATTACACGAACATAACCTGCCCCATAGCAGACTAAAAAGCCGCAAAAGCTTTTTGCAATCTACTGAGGCTAGCAAAGACCAACCATCTAACCTAAGGAAAAAAATGTGGCATGAGACAGTCCCACCCCCCACCAATTATGTTGATGCCAACGAACACCTACCCCCCGGTAGCGATCTGCAATGGCCCGTATGGAGATCACTGAATCACTTACGAAGCCAGGTTGGCCGTAGCAGACATAACCTAGCCAAATGGGGTATAATCGATCCCGTCCAAACACAGTGCGACTGTGGCATCCCAGAACAAACCATGAGTCACCTGCTGGAGTGTCCCAAATGTCCGCACATTCGGAGGCAGATTTACACCAAGCCACCGACAATGCATTTGCTGTGGCCACACTCGAGAAGAAGAAGAAGAATGTATACATTTAAAAGACGGAGCTCAAAATGCATCCAGTGGTACACCATAAATAATCCAGTCATTTGTAGCTGACCACATAGTTAAATCAACGCATCTTTAAAAAAACTGTTTACCATTATCCCTATACTTTAGTTTAACAGCAACGCAATATTAATATACAACACAAGGATGTACACACTTTTACCCCAACATATCCGAGTCTTCGCGTATCCGAGTATCCACGTATCCACAGAAGCAAGCGCTACGTGCGTGTTTAAACCACAAATCATGCGTCTTTATCGTATCCGAAATAAATGTGAGCCATTACGTTCGTACATGCGGATACAACTGACATTGACTGACTGTTACATTGCAACGTAATATAGGAAATAGAATTATGATTTGAAATGTTGTATCAACCAGTATATTCCCATACAGGATATTGGTAAGTTATGTCTGACCAATAACATAGTGATGTCCGCACGGATATCGGTTCGTAAATCTAAGCAAGTCTGCCACAACTGCGCTTTTGATGGATGATGTTAAATTGTAGCTTGTTTCCACTGCATTGCTTACTCTCTAAAATTACGAAAAGTGCACGTAGACTAAGATTTCAAATATGAAATTATAAATACAAAGAAGTTTCTGTTTTGAAACGTAATAATTTTGTATTTATAGGAATATAGAAAAGATTTGCAACATTAGTAAAGTTATATTCAGCTGCATTTTAATAATTCCATAAGCAATATCTACGCATTGAACCCAAATATGTCCCCGGATATGTAATTAAGAGGCTAAACTCACGATTTTCATCATCAGCAGATATAAACAGGAATAAATATTCTGCCTACCCCTTCGGGAAACACGCATGGGTCTATGTATATACTCGTATGTTAATTATTCTGTTACGATTCTATGACTACAAACTCGATGGGTTTACAATAGTAAACCCATCGAGTTTGTCCAGTTGAGACGAAACTGTGGTATGCATAATAATGCATACCACAGTTTCGTCTCCTACCTTAGAATTCCATAATCTCAGCTCATTGTTGGAAAGTATTTAGGCTATATACGTTTGCCCAAAGTTATACTACTGAATGAGTTTGGAACCTTATTATCGTAACCCAGAGAAATAAAAGATTTCATGTTTTGAATGCGTGACGGACTTACACAGGTTACACAAACGTAACTTACATATGTAAATTTTCACATATTATTACTATCAGCAGTATAAACCTCAATTTATAGTACTAACTAAACTCCGTGCTGCTACTGAGAATTTCCTAATGGAAAAACCCAGTAACACTTTGCCCGACCCGGGGATCGAACCCGGAACTCCCAATCCCACGCGCACATTTATGCCGCGAGACCAACGTCCGTGTCCGCGTATAATAGGAGAGGTATGAGGCAAGTTTTCAGCTTGCCACAATTACCCAAAATTGATCGCAGCTCTCGGACCATAGATCGTATGACGGGACACATTTAGCTGTATGTCCAACGGTTTGTATTTCAACTGCAATGATGTGGGTGGTTTGGATTTAATCTGGAATGTTGTGGGTGGGTTTTACGCCTACGTTTACTATAATTGTTAGGCACACGATCATAGATCATACACGTGGGAGTTTAAATGCCGGCTTGAAAATAAAGTTTAATATTTGATTAAAACCATTTTTGTAATTTTGTCATTTGAAACTCGTAAAGAATTAAATGTTTTAGAAAAAATCATTGTGGCACTAGGTAATGTTAGTAGGTAATGTTTATTTTCCACTACATATTTATGGTTCACGACCATCTAAGAATCTTGGGTACCCCAATTTTTATGTTTATATATTTCCCATACTGAAAAAGGAAGTGGCTGGTAGTAGGACAGTTCATTAGATTATTATGGGTACATTACTACAGCAATATATTCCTACCTACATCGTAGAGGCAAGGTGACCAGCTTAACTGTTGCGCAATACACGCATTCATTAACAAAATCAAAATCACTTTTATCATTATAATATATTTTCTTATAGAAATTCAGACTGATCGACGAAACCGAACCTTCCTTACAATAATTATACAACCAATCAACAACTTGGAACTTTCTCTCGAAGATTAAAAACAAAGCTGGTTGCCGATCTAAGCAGTAATGGAGTTCTGAATAGGGCGCGCAGTTGTGGATAATGTGTAGCAATTAATCATCTTCTCTTGATGGATGGCGGCGAAAACAACACTTCCCTAGATTTTTAATAAGTACCCACATTGTGTGGAAATTAAGACTGCGTTGTTTTTTTTGTGGAGGAAATGAAAGTCATGGTGGCCGGCACGTGTATAAGCCAGGAGATTTATCCTTGAAGGCGTTTTGATATTTTAATGAATAATTTCTTGTACAACATAATTAATAATAATAATGTAACCCCCCATGGGGCCACCTTGACGTGGTGGGGGGGCTTGCGGAAGGCATGATCGATCAAAATAGTCACTAAGAACTTGACGACCCTGCATCAGTTGGTAAACAGGAGATACTTACAAAGACATATTCATAACACCTCGGCTTAACCCTTCCCAACCAACGGCCCCAACTTCCCTAACTATCCCTTCCTCCTACCTAGATTCTTTCCCTCCCAATCTTCTGTTTTTGACTCAGTTCAAACTCTCAAATTCTATAACCCTCCTCTTTCAAGTTTCTCTCTCTCTATTTTAACTTATACATATTTTTAATTCTTATAATATTTTTAACTCCTTATGCAATGCGACTATGAAATAGAGTGTTACCCCAGGCGGGTACCGGAGCGAATCGCGAAGGAGAATCCCGCCCCAGGTCTTCTGACCTGGGCTGCCTCTCGTTTTCTGGGGGGGGCGACGTATCGCAGCTAACTGCCCAGTCTCAGGCTGTTGCAGCGCAACAAGATAATTCATCCTCATCATCTTCACCAAAATCATTATTTTCATCATTGCCATCTTCACCACCTTCATATTCATTACGCTCATCTAGATTATCACCCACATTATCATTAGAGCCAGTAGATGTTGTGGCGGAGGGCACTCAGACCAATGATCCGGCACCCACTACGGCTTCAGCTACGCGAAAAAAATGGAATCAGGAAATGAATGAATACATTTGGCGTACCTACCTCATCATCACCAATTTAGAAACCGATACTAATGCATATCTAGATTCATTACACCAACAGTTCACAGATAAATTCCCAAATATGATAGTATCGAGACATCGCATAGGAGACCAAAGAAGAGCAATAGTTAACAAAAAAATATTGCCTTCCAATGTTCTTGATAAAATTAGGCACGAAGTAAGAAATAGTTTAGATACTGGAAGAAGTAAGAGTGAAATTCTAGAGCATACACCACAAGATAACCTCACACTTGAAACTCAAACACAAACACATCCACAATCAGAACCTAAGCGTAGGATCAAATGGTCAAATACTCTCAATGAAACACTAATGCTATGTTATTTTAGAGTTACCAAAGTGGAGACAGATATGACAGCTTGGCGTCAAAATTTGAAAGATAGTTTTGTAGAACTCAATCCTCATTTATCACATTTATCCGAACAGCGTATATCCGATCAAAAAAGAGTTATAGTTAATAACAATATGATATCAGAAACACGATTACAGCAACTGAAAACAATGGCCGAAAAAGAGTTAATCCAATCAAACACCTTTAGAAATAATGACTACCAAACACACACCAATGTATCTAACGATAACACACAACAATATGTAAATACACACACACTCAATCTAGATAGAGAAAATGTAGAAGTACCACAAAGCCATCAAACTCAAATAGAAGCTGAAATAAGTTTGATAAATAACATTCACTTAGAAAATACTACACAAGAAACAGATAGCGAAAGAAACCCTGAAATAGATAGAATATTCAATGAAGCACTACGTTACTACAAAGACACGCAACCTACAGACAGAAGTTATATACCAAAACAAAAATCATCAACAAAACTAGCAAATATAATATCCTACATAGATAAAACAATACTAAGCGAACATTTAACCACAGATTTAGAGTTTAATCAGCTACAAACATTAATATACTGTGCTGCATGGACAGCTGCTAAGGTCAACGGGAGAAAAATCTCCCTGGCACCTGCAGAAAATAGCAATAGACACAAAACCAAATACATACCTAAATGGCAAAAGAGGTTAGAACATAAAATGAAAGTCCTCAGAGCCAAAATAGGGAGACTATCACATTTTATTCGAGGTCATAGAAGCACAAATCTTACGAGACAAGTAGATTTAATATTAAAACAGCACAGAATACACACATCACATGAAGAACCAAACCCACAACTCACACACTTTTTAGACACCCTGAAACAGAAACTGACAGTTGTTAAAAGTAGATTAAGTAGATACAAAAAATGCACACTACGTAAGACACAAAATTACCAGTTCAAAAACAATGAAATACAATTTTATCGAACCCTAAAAAATACAACAACAAACCAAACAACACCAAATAATACAACACACTCCCCTAACCCAATTCCAGAACAGTTGCAGCAGTTCTGGGCTGGTATTTGGGCAAATCCAGTCAGTCATAACACAGAAGCAGGATGGATAGGAAATGAAGAGGCAAAACAGATCAATACTAACCAAATGCAATTTGACCACGTTGAGGTACAAACTTTCTTAGAAGTTCTAAATAGATTGCATAATTGGAAAGCACCAGGATCAGATCATATACACAATTTTTGGTACAAAAAGTTTAGACGCACACACTCACACCTTTTTAATCATATTAATGAATTCATTAAACACCCTTCAACCATACCGGCTTATATTACAGAAGGTATTACCTACATGTTACCAAAAGACCACAATGATTTATCTAACCCAGCAAAATATAGACCTATAACCTCTTTGCAAACAATTTATAAGATAATGACAGCTTGTATTACACACATTATATACAAACATTTAGAAACAGAAACAGAGATTTTAACAGAAGAGCAAAAGGGATGCAGAAAATTCAGTCAAGGGTGCAAAGAACAGTTAACAATAGACTCTATAATACTTAAAAAGGTTCAACGAAAAAGAAAAGATTTATACACTATGTACATCGATTATAAAAAGGCGTACGATTCAGTGCCACACTCTTGGTTATTACAAGTCTTACACATTTATAAAATACATCCGCAAATTATCAACTTCTTAAGTAACATAATGAAAAATGGAACACACGGTTACATCTAAATACATCTACAGGAACGGTTGAAACTGAATTTATTAAAATCCAACGAGGTATATTCCAAGGAGACTCACTCAGTCTCCTATGGTTTTGCCTTGCACTTAATCTTCTCTCTAACAAACTAAATGCCCTGAGGCCCGGGTACCAACTTGAGTACGAGGATACCACACTTGAATCAGAGGACATTTATCAAAACTGTAAAATCAACCACCTTTTATATATGGATGATATTAAATTATACGCATCCTCATCCGACGAATTAGTCGAGTTGGCTAACATCACGGAACAGTTTTCAAATGATATAGCTATGGCAGTTTGGTATTGACAAATGCAAAATTAATTCAATAAGAGCAGGAAAAAATCACATACACTCATATCAATTACAGACAGGTGAAACTATAGATTCATTAGATGAAAAAGGGACATATAAATACTTAGAATACATACAGGCTAAACAGATTCTCGATAAACAAATAAAAACAACACTGATTAAGCAATTTAAACATAGATTAAAAACGATATTCAACACACAAATATACGCAAAACACACTATAAAGGCTATTAACACTTACGCTATTCCCATTCTTATATATTCTTTTGGCATTATAAATTGGAATAAAACCGACCTCAAAAATTTACAGCGAATTGTTAATACCACTCTGACAAAACATAGAAGACACCATCCACGATCTTGTGTACAAAGGCTGACACTACCGCGAGCTGAACCCCTTCAGCTCGCGGTAGTGTCAGCCAGACGAGGCATAATAGACATCACAAATCTCCATAACAAGCAGATAACCACTTTAAGAACAGATTTTAATGCTAAAGCTTCTAATTCAAATCTACACAAGGCAATAGTATTTAGTGATAAGAAACTAACCCCATTAAATATGGCTGATAAAACTCCTCAACCTACTGAAAAACAGACAGACCGACAAACAAAAATCGCTGAATGGACCCAAAAGTCACTACACGGGAGACACAGGCAGGACCTTAATCAACCTAACGTCGACAAATTAGCGTCGAACGAATGGTTAAGGCGTGGTGAACTCTTCCCTGAGACAGAAGGGTTCATGGTGGCGATCCAGGATCAGGTGATAGAAACTCGCAATTATCAGAAACACATAATGAAAGCTTCCATACCAACTGACATATGTAGAAAATGCAATAGTTCCTCAGAGACTATCCAGCACATTACAGGAGCTTGTAAAACAATAGTCCAAACAGATTATAAACATAGACATGACCAAATAGCTAATGTAATCCACCAAAAACTGGCAATTAAATATAAATTGATCACCACACCACCAGTGCCATACTACAAATACCAACCTGAAACTGTTCTCGAAAACACTTCTCACAAATTATACTACGACCGAGCTATTCTAACAGATAGAACGACACACTACAACAGACCAGACATCACTTTAATAGATAAAATAAATAGGACTGCCCAAATTATTGACATAGCCGTACCAAACACCAAACAATTTACAGAACACCGTAGCCGAGAAACTTTCCAAATATACCGACCTGAAAATTGAAATAAGTCGCATGTGGCAACTTCAGAATATCGCAATAGTACCTATTGTATTATCAACAACAGGTGTTATACCTAAGCAGCTACATCAATCACTAAAAACACTCGATTTACACCCTACACATACCAAATTCTTCAGAAAGCGGCTATATTGAACACCTGCAGGATTGTCCGAAAATTTCTGCAGAACGAAAATGAAACCACATTAGTTCCCTCACACACTCGACCAACAAACACTCATAATAGAACACAACATCAAGAGCAGACACAAACATAGACTTATAATTCTTCCTAGGGTAGCACTTGGCTTTGACCCGTACTATTCTGTAAATCCGGCAAATAGCCGAGTAACAAAAAAAAATGTATGAAGAAAATAATAATAATAATAATATTCTATCGCATGCACACAACACCATCTAGTCCCAAACTAAGCAGAGCTTATACTATGGGTAATAGACAATGGATAAACATACATAATTATATACTTTATTAATAATTTTAGTGTATTCATTATTAATAATTATGTTTATTATTAAAACCAATTGTTTTAGGAAACACGTTCTCTTTGAAATTGAATTCTAATTCTTATCAAATGTGACCAAAAATTGTAATGATAAATCATTTATATACTTTTTTAGCAACGACGCCGTTTATTTCATTTTTTTTACTTTTATAAATAGAGTCTTAGGAAGATAATAATAATAATAATGTTGGTACTTACAGAGTAGGAATCGAATCTACTACATGGTTAAGGATTGCTTGCTTTTCTCATTTTATTATTATGACATTCAATCCGTGATTTACATTGCAGTTACGTACATTTTCATTGAACTATCCTAACCCGCAATATATCACGAAAGAGATTAAGTCTCCTAATTTTATAGCTTAACCTTTACACATCCAATATACGCGTACGTATAACAATAAAAGGGTACATGAAGTACTTTTACACACTGCCAAAATTTCATTCCATAAAAGCACACACCGAAAATAAACTGCAAATATTTAAAAGAGACCTTTGACCCGTTTCTCATTCATTCGGAGTCACAATTGAATAATCCCTCGAAAAAATACCGCGAGCGAAACGTTTACAAATCTTTGGGGCCCTCACTGTGACGAATAAGTACCGTACATTCGTATCCCGGTCGATAAACCCGTTATTCCGCTCTGTACTTGTACAAACAAAACTCTTCTATACTTTGCATGGCCTTTAAAAAGGTTACGTAAAAAGTGCTTTTACTAAATTGAATTTTGTTAGAGACGCCTCTGGCGCTGCGAAACAAGCGAGTGACTGATGGGTGACAGGAATCCGAAGGCTAACATGAGTTGGAGAAAGCCTAAGTATGTTTATGGATTTTAGGCTAGCAAATGTTTGTGTCTGGAGAGTTGTGACCACGTATTCACGTAACTCTATTTGTTGACCTTGAGAGGATAATATATGATTGGTGTACGTTTGATGTTGTAGGCAAAAATAATGCACCTAAGTAGTCAAGATGGCTAGCTGACAAGATAATATCAAATTCTAATACATTTAGATGGAAGAAAATATACAAAACCATAGGGAAAGTTTCTATATATTCTATGTTATAATTATGTTTAGTGTGATTCACACTTAACATTTAATAAAGAATAGAATTGTAGTTAATATTGTTTCATATACATTTTGAGGATAAAGATTAATGTTATTAGAATGCTTGTTTAAGGTATATCTAATAATTAAGATTACAAAGATGCAGGTATAATAAAATTTATATCGTTGGACAGGGTATTAACTCAAATAAGCCAATTTTTCGAAGATTGATTTGAAGTTTTCAAATCAATATAATTATTTCCTTTTCCGTTAATAAATGGTTAACCTCACCTAAATATTTTTTAAACCTACTTTATTGATAACGTTTTATGCACTTCACGAGTTTGTTTATTTTGTTATTTCTGAGAAATAATGGAAAATCTACAGGCAAAAACATAATAATACCTTTTATCACAAAAATACTAACTATTTTTTCAACCAAAGTACTAACTACGTAATATCATTCACGATTAATACTTTGTTATCGAGAAATATTTGCACCAAATTCAAATAAACTTTTGTTAACATGGAAGTATCTCAAATTAGTTCTTTAACCCATGAGAAGGCGCGCCCTAAAAAGTTACACCAGCAGGCGCGCGTGAGCAAAACCCTCACGCTACTTCAAATGACGTTTTCTTTGAGATAAATTATATTTCCACTTTAAATTTACATGTTATAATAAATTATAAGTCTTTATTTATTTAAAAAAGTGTTTTATTAATAGTAAATGACAAACAATGCCGTCTTATGTGCAAACTAAACAAATATAGCACTTTGGCCTTAATATTTTGCAAACTTTACATGAAAAATCTATAAAAAACAAAATCACAACAAAAATGGCATAATTTAATGTTCTATGAGATCTTGAGTTATGTGTCTTTCATAGCAGATGTGGCACTTATTAGTAGCATGCTCGGTGCACACTGATATACTGCACAAAATGCATGCATTTTTTAACGCATCTTGCTAATGTGGTGTATAGGAAGTGTGGCATTTTGCGTCCATGTGTCATTTTGCGAATGTGGCATTGTGCGCCTAATCCTACTGGTATCTACTAGTGATACAACAATCGATTTGCCTAGCATGATATGCATACTTTGATTCTTTATATGCCATTTCTTAGGTGTTCACTCAAATAAGACCGCGCACGTTTTATTTTTAAACCACTATAAGATTTACCCTTCACGTGTTACAGAGATATCCCCATACAAAAAATTACACTCATTCGGATCTTACATCTGTATATACAAAATTCTGACTGACTGACAGACAAGCGACAGCCAAAACTACGGGGCGCAAGAAGCTGAAATTTGGCATCTAAGTTCCTTGATGACTACAGGGGTATGCTAAAATGGGATTTCCCGAAACTCCCACAGTATTCGACAGCAACCGTAAGTGCTGACGTAGCTGGAGGCACCCTCTAGTTTGGTATAGGTCTCGAGATATTACAACACTAGGGACGAAACCGCCCATTCTCCTTTGAGGGACTTGCCGATCAACCTTTGTAGATACTGTTTACCGTAAGAAACAAATAAAACATTTAAATACTATATCCAATAAGATAGTCAATAACTGTGCACAATAACTACGAAAAAGCAATCAAATCAATTTTGTTATTAAGAAAAAAATGACTTACACGAACGTGCGCGCGATGAGCAAAATGCCGCGTTTCACAAAGCATTTCACGCAAACCCATCACCACGCAGTGGTGGTGGTACTGAGCAGCACGGGAGTTGCGACAAGGGAAGGGGGGTGAAATTCTGAGAGGGTACTGTGAAGCTTGTAGTACCGCAGTATAGCTAAAGTTGAAATTTACAGCAAGGAATTTATGCGTGAGCGAATTGCTCATAGCGCGCCTTCTCACGGGTTAAACTAGAAACACCTTTTACTAACCAAATGTAGTACTTTATTTCCCAAATTAATAGTATTCAAACAGAACTCACCTTTTAATGAACACAGCGATTTTCAAGTTTACAATTGTATAAATATCACAAACCAACACAGTCCTTTCACGTTATATCCCCGAATAAAACTGAATATGACAGTGTTGCTTAAACAAACACGCAAAAAAGTGCGAAATGGACGAAGATACTTTCCTGCGCCCTCATCAATTAGACGTGATATCGTTATACAGGGTTATTTGTAAAACACCGTTAACCTCTCAGGACTATGTTAAATGTGACATCATAATCAACAACTTTTATTCTATGACTTTTAAAGATTCATCACATTTTAGTACATCCGATTTTCATACAAAAATAAAAATATTTAAATTCAACGTTCTAAATGTTGAGGGTGAGGGTCCACGCTCGTCAGAAAGATCGCATGATTTTTAGTAGGGCTGTATTTTTAGGTTTCAAAATCGTAAATTTTAAGTTAATACCCTGTTCATCCAAGCAAGCGCAATGTTATAAGAAAACGATATCGCATTAATAAGTTCCGTTTCTCAAACCGAAAAAACATAAAAATGGCCTTTGAGACCCCAGATTTTCTTTAAAACCTGATTTGAAAATCATGCCTAAAACGTATAATTATATGAAAACATTTTTGCAAGAATATATTAACCAAAATAAAACATGATATACGAGATTCAGGCGTATTTTAATCAAATATAGGCCTTTATAATGACGACGATATTATTCAAACATTAGAATACAATGCGCATTTGGTAAGGCCAGGGAAAATCGCCCTTTTCTGCTAAGCATTCAGTGGAAATACCGCTTTTAAAATGTCAAACGATTAGTAATCCTGGCTATGTAAGACAGAAGGCAATGAATTACGGACGATCATGACAGTGATCTGTCAGTCGCGTTATAAATCTGACTTTACTGCTGGCAATAAAATAGGCGGCTTAAACGAGTTATTCTATATCACTCGGCTATCGAAGGACCGACCATCTAAATTCCTTGAGACAGTGAGAAATCTAGCGTTTTTGTAACGATATACAGGTAAATGTTGATGGTAACAAAGATATTTTCTAGCTTTGAAGATGCGGCGATTACAAACATATACAATTACTGACTGACAAACAAAGCAATGCCGAAACTATTGGGTACAAGAAGCTCAAATATGACATGTATGTCCCCGATTTCCTGGAAAATATGTTTAGGCGTAGCTGCCGGAATTCTCTAGTTATTTATAACACTGAAACTGATTTGTTTCGATAAAAAAAGAAATTCAAAATACTAAATAAAAACGTTTTACCGTGGTATCGCGTTGTATTAAACGGAATATTTTCAAAGAAGGTTGTCTACCCAAATGGTTTCATCATTCTACTGTACTCCTATCAATTTCGAACGAAACTATTTTAGACTTATCCTCGTGGTAATTGGTATAACCAACATGAACTTTCTACATAAACACCCTGAACCTACCGCTCATTGCTTATCAACAAAATACACACATGTACCTGCGGTACATAAGTTCGAGATATTTTTGGACCACAATATTTTGCCCGTCATGAAATTCCTGAAAATTTCTCTATACATTCTTCCTGGCTTATTTGCTTTACACATAGCATAATTCTTAACGCATCAACTGCGTCCTACTTTAAGGCCTTTTTTGTGCATATTTCGAGTATATTCAAACAAAAATATACTTTGAGCATGATACGATTAAGGTGTGTTTTCCATTAAACAATTTTTCACACATAGTAACGCGAAGTTGATAAATTATACTTTTGTGGTGAAAGACAAATTTTGTTTCGTGTCCTCGCATCGTTAGGCAGGATTAGGGGCCTGATGTTTTTAGTAAGTACCCATCTTGGGCCCGTATGGGCAATATAAGGAACGCGGTCAATAATGGCTTTTGCGCTTTCGGTATACGAAAAGGGGAGCGAGAAACCAAAGTTAAGGCAATTTTGTTGTTATATTCGAAATTGAAGTGTGGTACGTGATGGTAAATAAAAAAGTTTGAGAGATATTCACTTATTCAGTCTCATAATTAAGTTTTTGCTAAAAAGTTCTATTAAAGACCAAGAACCCCATACATACTGAAGTATTTCATTATAAACTATTGATTCACTGTCACGCAACTGCACAAACGGTTCTTAATGCGACAAGATAAAACGTCACATATCTTAAGATTATTATGAAATTCTTAAAATAGGCGAAGTTATTTACTATATAATTGTCTTTACGCTTTAATTGCTCTTTATTATTTTCACGACTTTTAGACTATATAACGTAAACGTTGTAACTTAAGTCGGAGCCTCACTCTAACCGGAACATCCGAGGCGCATTCAGTGTCGTATGAAGTAGGTAGGTACATCAATATCATAAATTACAAAAGTTTCTGCTAATTACAGTAACAATTTAAGTGTCAATAAAAACAAACTATAAGTTTCTATAATTATACTTGCGTGCAATTATACATGCGTGCTTTGTCATCAGTTATTAAAAAACTAATTTTGAAGTCAACATTATTACGAAAGTTTTGATACTATGACACAGTTATTTGATAAGTTTACTTTTATAGCACATGTTTATTTTAGTTGACTGGTAAGTTATTTAGCTTGTTTATACAACTCCTATTTTGTGTTTTTTCAGTGTAAAAAGATATAATAGGTATAACAGTAATACTACTAAGTTGAAAAGTTTGTTGGGATGTTTATTAGCTTTATGAAGCTCAGGCACCACCAATCACATTCGAAAAATGATCAATATTGTGTTTTGTTCTAATTATTGAGAAAGGCTTCAGATTGATTCTAAGGCCTTTTCAGGAAGGCTGCACTTACTAAAATCCATACCCAGATTCTTACTATTCACTTATAGTCTAAGATCCGTAGAAGAGTGACCTTCACCGATCTGTTTTTTGGATGAAAAGTATTTTATATCAAATTTTGCATGTTAAAAAATATATCGCGATTGGGTTGGTAAAAAAATCCGGTCCAGGCTAAAAAAAAATGCCAACTGCTTTTCCTGACAGGTTTTTCGTAGGCAACCCAATATCATCGTGTTCGCAGTGGAGTAGCGGTCATTTTAATATAATATTTGTCTATTAAAATAATTGATAAATATAATTAGTGTCAACTTAACAGTCAAAGAATTTATACTTGGCAACCTTGCCAAATACGCCAGGAAAAATTGACAACCCTATGTAAACATACCCTTTAGGGTTCATACATTTGGTTAGTACTAAATTTATTTATTAAACGCGTATATGCACTGTTAAATGAAAACCCAAATATGTTTTTATTCTACTTTTCCTAGTCTGGACCGGATTTTTTTTGCTAACCAATTCGGAATATATATTTTGACATGCAAAATTTGATATAAAATACTTTTCAGCCAATAACCAGATCGGTGAAGGTCGCTCTTCTACAGATCTCGGACTATTAAATTCAAATTCAAATTCAAAATCCTTTATTCATTTGGGTCACAATGTGACGCTTATGAACGTCAAAATAATAAATTAATAAAATAATTACTTAAAGACTCTACATTTACATTTACTGCCACGTTCGCAAAGCAATAGGTAGAACCATGAGAAAGAACGGGCAATAAAACTCTATAAAAATTATAAAAAAACTATGATGGAGAAGTTGAAATTATTATTATATTATACTTGACAATACTGGTTGTATCATATTCGACGGTATTAAGTTGACGCCGAATTATATAGTTACACCAAAATAATAAAATTGGCGTTTACCTTGGCCTGTTTTTTATTGCCAAGGGCTAAAAATAAACTGGATCTGTAATAGGTTTTTAATACACACAGTCACTAAACTTTTTGCACATTGAGAATCTAATTAAATTTATTAAAATGGTTTCGAATATAAAAATGTTTCTATAAATATAACTGGTATTTATTTCTATAAATATATTACGCTAAATAGCCAATAACTCTGTCCTATGTTATTGCGTTTTGAACAAGACCGGACATGCGACATACGCAACATATAAAATCGATACTTTGATACGACAAGAAGAAATAGACTATAGAATAAGACAAGACATATGTAGGATATGACTACCCGTGTGGGCTGCAAAGGTAGGACAAGAGTCGCAAGAGCTTACCAGTCTTGCCAAATTAGGCAGAATAGTAGTTGTAATATTAGAGTACTGAAGCGAAATATTTGGATCACTTGAAGGTACCAAAATTACGACAGTTAAGTGTAGATGATGATGACCCTTCTTACAGTCAATACAAGACTTCACAAACTCACAATTTCTGACATACCTATATGTAGAAAAGTACTACAATATTGCAAAAATACTAGCCACATTATTGTAAATGTAACAGATTTATTTATTGACTCGTCCCAAGCCGCTACTTGTTACCGCTAGTAGGAATTTTCTATTCGAGCAATTATTGTGAGAAAAACCTCAATGAAAGTATTGTAACATGAGGGGTCGTGATTTTACAGGTGCGGTCAACATTTTACGTTCTGTCACTTCTTTTTATTTCATTTGCTAATATTATGTTACTTATTTTACTGTAGTTCTGGTTGAATGATGTTGAATTTATTATTTTACATGTAATAAGCTGGTAATTTACTATCTCTTAAGTCCGCCTTAAATTTGCTCAGAGTCATAAGTTAATAATTCAAGTTCGCAAAACGACGAATTATTTAAAAATAATGTCAAATTTTATGAGGGTTTTAATTAAATACTTACATCAATTATAATGTAAAGTTTTTTATTACATCACAGTTTTTTCATTAAATTACACGCCAACACGACGCTGGGAGGCGGGTTGTTTTAAAAAGGTTTCGAACCTTTTCATCGTGACTGAGCCATTTAATAGTTGGAAGCATTTTTAAATTGACTCAAGTCTAAAAATAAACCTCGAGTGGTAGTCGTGGACTAAAAGGCTAAGGCTTCAGGATTTGAAGACTCGATAGAGTTCTAAGCTGTCGTAACCGAATCAATTGCAATTTTAACAGCTTTCAAAGTCTCGCGCCCTTTTATTATTACTGCGATGTAATGAATTTCAACTAGCTTCACGTCATTTTTCAACAGTCGCGTATTTTTATGCTCTATACTGTTTTCTTGGTCAGTTCATATAACAGTGTCATATTCAGTGTTACTAATAGGTGTTTAAAATATTTTGAGGTTACCCTTTGCTATGCCCTCACATTTTATTTTAGTGTAACCCTTCTGCCCGATCCCGCGGGAATATGACGAAATTCCTTAGTGTAGCTCTACGGTCCCCTAGGCACATACATACATGCCAAATCTTAGCTTCTTGCACCCAGTAGTTTTGGCTGTGCGTTGTCTGTCATTCAGTCAGTAACGCAAGAATTTGATGTATAGATTATAGCACTGAAAAAATAGCAGTTCGAAAAACATTACTTGATATTTATTTAAACGACACGCACATTTTCTAGTATATAGCTAGAGGTACCTATCACTTATTGAACAAAGTCCAACATAACATCTAGTACTATTGCCTGTTGGGGACCTGGTTATTACACATATCACGGTAATATTTGTCTAATTCAGACATCAAATCCTCACAACTTAGTAGATAACTATAGATACAATAAGAGAAGAGATAGATACAATAATAATATGCAAGTTTGTAGGTGTCTTACATATTTTTGTGACGAGTAATATATAAGAACTATTAAACTTATAACTTTTAGATAAAACTAGGACACGTAATCCAAAAATTTCCACTTCTTACCAAGTGAAATAAACACCTGTTTCACATCTAAGCCGCCGACTTCAATGCTGAATATAATTCGATATGACATTTGGAGCTTAACGAAATATCCAGGTTTACTCAAATAGGCTTATTATTTAGTCGGCAATGGACTTAGGATAAATAATTCTGAATACATTTATAAGCCATGTTTGGTATTTACCTCAGCCGTAGTAAAATATGAACGATGCCATCCTGTCATATCTCATAAAGCAATTTAGGCTGTAGCGCTAGGCCATATATAACCACCTACTATGTGGCTTTACGTTGAACGTAGACATATACGACTTAAAGTATTTTTATAATCAATTGCCTTGCTGCTAAAGTTAATGCGGTACTTTACGGCAGTTTCTGCTTAAAAGGTGACATACATACATAGATACTCCTTTTTAACTAACTACATTTTTTTTGTCTACTACAATTTTTTCAAAGACGTTGCGATAAGGCCCGTAATAATGTTTTTAAAAAAGCTTCGTTTAGAGTTCAATTCACCATTCACTGTTATAGCAAAGAGATTATGAAGCAATTTGTAATGTGTGTCTACGTCAATATCGAATGTAAGGCGTTGAAGCGACTTATTAAACTATAAACTATTCGTAAGTCAGTCAGCTCACGAGACCGAAAGGTTCGTAATCCAAACCTTTATCCAATATTTACAAAATTATATTCAACACTTTCTAAAACTCCATAAAACATTTTTGAAGTAAAAAAATAAAATGTATTTTATTTAAATATTTACGTTGGGGTAAAAACAAAGCTAATGAATGTCAGCATGATGGATAGGCTTTGTACAAAACATGACGCAAACCCTTAACACACGATCCTTAAGCGTCCCACGTTCAGAATGTAACGTAATATATTTAAATATTTTTTAACTCGTTAGATTGAGCCTTTATCTGCGTGAAATACGGTTGGACTAGGGGCGAGTTTAAAATAAAGAGTGACTTTTTCTAAGAATTCAAGTGTCCTTCTCAACTCAGTTGTTTCGAAATCGGAGCGGTGATAATGTCGTAAATCTGTAAAAGACATATAAAATTACAGTTATATTAGTTAGTATTAGTTAGACTTTGCCCGTGGCCTCGATTGCGTGGATTATACATCTAAGCCCTTTTCGAGAATCAACCTATTAATTGGTCAAATTCATAAAAAAATCCGTGCAGTAGTTCTTGAGTTTATCACGTTCATACATCAATCGCGTTCAATAAAGTAACCTTACCGACATTTCAGCATAAATTACACCAGCCGTAGTCTTTAGATACAATAATTTTATTTATTTACTCCTCATATACAAAAAGTAATTTCCATTAAAGGCTTCTCAGTAAATTAAGTGAATATGTTACCAGCACAATTAATTATGTTATAAATAATTACATATGTATATTATTATCGTTATAAATTGCCACCCAACCCTTGGTAATATCATTATACTATATTATGTTAGCTTCAGCTAGAATAACTTATGAACTATTAGATACTAATTAGTATCCTACCCTTTTAGGGGAGTATTTCTAAAAGAATAAAAAGTTTAACGATGCAAAATGATGGTATTTCAGCTGTATTGTTTTAAGAAGTATATAATACTATTCATTATCAATGTTGACTATCTCTCCATTGTCTTAAGATTGGCTAGAAGGAAATACCTGACATTAATACCGGTCTTGTATTAAAAAAACGCCTTTTCCTAGTTGACAAGAAATATGATATTTCGCCGAGGTTTGGCTTGACGGAAAGACTGATAGATATTTTTACACCTACCCTCACTTACATAGTCTTTATAATTATTTACCTGTTTCTTGAGAACTGCCGGCACTAAGATTTAGAACTTAGAAGTACATCTATAAATGAATAAATACAATTTCATAACCGGATCGGAAAGCGTTTAAAATTATATTCGGTGTATTAATTTGTTTGTCTGACTGTACAGAAGTGACTCTAAGTGCTAATAAATGAATAGTGACATTCCGTTAAGAAATTATATTATTTGAAGAAATCAAATTATAGTTCTTATAGAAAATAATGAATTCGACGGGTGCAAAGTAAAAAAGGTCACCTGCCATTTTGAGATTTTGATTTTTTTTGTAAAAACTAACTTTAAATATCATGTTCGACAACATAGCAAAAAAAAAAATTCAAATATCACCTTATTTTGGTACTTTTGTCACGTAATAGAACGCCTGTTTTGTGAAATTGCCCGATGTAGATGCGGATACTTACCGCTGGCCGTCTATACGCGGGACGCGCGGGGCCAGCGGTCAGTCATATTTCGTCATCAGTCAGATGACATGTGCTTCGCCGGCTGGCACGAATATTTGTTTGTTTTGGTTTGTCAAGTGATAAAGTGTGTGTAAAAGTGTTAATATATTAATAAACTGTTTGAGTTCAACACAATAGACATGGAAAGACGTAAATTATTGCTGAATTTGGGCAAATCGAGACGACAATGCGCTATTAGGAACCGAGAAGACCTATTACAACTTATCGATAACAACCGTAAAACTAGTTCTGGTACGTATTTTTTATAATACAAGTTTAATGTTATTGTTATCTTGAAGTTAAATCATATTTAGTAGTTGTCATTATGGAAATAGGTTATCCATGATATTTTTTAATACAAAACGACGCATAAACGGCTATCTGCCATATAGCTTTTTCAACGTTGCGATTGTGATGTAGATGTCACGATTTACTTTTTTAAATTAGTATTGTTTGTTATGTTTATGAATACCTATCTATGCTAATTCCTATTGTTAGCTATATTAATTGACTTATAATTAAATTATACTTTCTTACTGTTATTTTTTACTATTGTTTCATGTTTAGAAACTCCAAAACGACTTTTTAAAGAAGATGAAAGCTTACAGAACATAAGCAATGGATTTATCGATAAAAATGCTGTGTTGGCCGATGAACTTATTGAACATCTCTCCAAGCAATTTATCGGATACACCAACGCTCTCAGAATACAATTCATTTACTTCAAGTCCGCCGCGTCCATTATCAGAAATAGGTAGATCAAAATATCTCCTTAATAAACTAAGGCAGGCCATCGAGTATGTCACTTTCAAACTGTCAATCTTCTATAAACAACATCAGTGATGCTTCTTCGGCAGTGAAGGCATCAAGTGAACGCCTTCCTCGTTAAACGGTAGAAAAATACGTCAGTTCAGTATTGATAAATCAAATAAAATGTGATTGAGAAATAAAGACGGATTGATACGAGACGTGAATTACTATTAAATTCAAGTAAGTTCAGAAATGGGAAACTGCAACTTGCGAAATATCTTAAGCCAGCATGTGGTATTTGCAAGTTTAACTGTAGCGCAAAAATATCTCATGAAGATAGAAAACTTATCTTTAATCGTTTTTGGGATCTCTGTGATCACCAAAAGCAATTATCTACCTCATAAATTATCACTATTATCAGTAAGATTTTTGTTGATTTTATTTTTATTTCCAAACTGTATGAGAAGTTACGTTTTTTACGATAATAAATAAATGACTCCTAAGTAAATATTTCATTTAACCTCCTTCTAAGTCGTGTACCTTGCATCGAATCGACTACGTAGAAAAAGATATCTGCGTAGTTATGACTTGAACTTGGTGCATTTAAGATGTAAAACGGTCATTAACTAATTTTAATAATAGGAAGTATTAAAATTCACGTATTTACTTTGAAATATACTAATCATACTTTACTAAATCTACGTTTTTGAATTCCCACGTAGAAACGACCAAGTGGTAGTTAACACAGTTGTCATATTTTTAAGCGCAATGCAGGCAACTACAATATCTCGTAAATGAAACATAATTCGAGGAAATGAAATATACATGTGGATATATTATTAAATAATGAAGCAATGATGAAAATTTCAATAAATTTGGTTTAAAGTTGACAAAATTGGAGCATTGTTTCCTATTACGCGCTCGCCTGAAAAGTAGCTGTTTTGTAAATGACTCCTTTTACTTTGCACCCGTCGAATTGCGCTTCTAATTTGGCGAACATGCATTTCCAGGTACCAGTTATTATAAAAATTTGCTAAGTTCCAGGAACAAAACTGTTTTTGGAGGCCTGTCTGTCGATATAAA
Organism: Euclidia mi; assembly: GCA_944739405.2. NCBI lineage: Eukaryota > Metazoa > Arthropoda > Insecta > Lepidoptera > Erebidae > Euclidia > Euclidia mi. The sequence goes on from OX123195.2 coordinate 16,979,944, forward strand.
TGCTTCTCTTTATTTCTGCCAGTCAAATTACCTTTGCTTTGCTTGATGGTCAACGTTTAGAGTAATCCAGTAGACAGACCTACCATTTCAACAGTAGTCAGGCCTATTAGAGTAAGAGTACCATATTGATTGTCTTTATGGTGTAGCTATCTGCACACAGTATCACCTCTCTTCTGTCAAAGGATTGCGTGTCTTAATTTTAATCTCCACACGAGACTACTCTTTGCATCAGCCACAATCATGCGAATTTAGTCTGGTTGTGGCTTGTATCCGTTGATTGATTGGATTATAAAGTGCACGACAATGCTAGAATTTGTCTTAAATAGGAGCTGAATTACTTCGTATGTTTTTGGGACCGTAGGGGTGCACTAAGAAGGGATTACCAGAACTGGCCATGGGATCGACAAGAAACGATTAACTTAAAATAATATGTGCAGGCGTAGCTGCGGGTATCTTTATTCAAATATAAAACGATATATATTCACACCTTAAAGGAGAATGCCGATTTTTGTATGGAAGCCTGTACCGTTTGTTTTTTCATGAAATGAACATTTTTAGCCAGCTTATTGTTTAAGATTACCGTAGGCATGAAGCGTTTTTGTTTTTGAATCCGCAGTTCTGAGGTTTTCACATAACCATATTTTAAAAAATCCGCCACAAATATTGCAAAAGAAGGAATTTGTCCTTGATTTCAAATTGTTTATAACGATTTCAATAAGTGAATGATGTTACAAGTTAAAAACACGTAGTTTCGACCCAGAGGAACAAACTTCAACTCAACGAATAAAAACAAAATAATAACACAAACAAACACGATCGATGTGTAGGCGATGTTGTGTAGGGTTGACATTTAACACTTTTGACAGTTGCTCAAGTTATCAAATGTTACCCTGCAAGTGTTGCAATCTCGATTCAATTATATCTTAAATCGATATCACCTAAAAACAATCGATTAATGAAAAAATTGCTCAACCAAAGACTGAAATCAAGTTAAGTAGCCAAATATGTATTTCTATTTAATAAAATCACACAGAACACAGTTTTTTTAATTCACTATCATAGTACCTTCTATTGAATACGAAATCATTTAATCGTGTAAGCAATCGTTAAAGTTGAGAATATTATTACACTCGATTTTTGTCGCTCGGAATCGACTTTTTTGTGCTGGCAATGTATGCATTAGGAAGTTGTTGATCATAGTTCTACTTTTTTGGGGTTCCGTACCTAAAAGGTAAAAAACGGGACCCTATTACTGAGCCTCCGCTGTCGGTCTGTCGGTCCGTCTGTCTGTCTGTCACCAGGCTGTATCTCATAAACCGTGATAGCTAGAAAGCTGTTTTTTTTACAAATTATGTATTTTGGTTGCCGCTATAACAACAAATACTAAAAATAAAAATAATGAAAATATTAAAGGGGGGTCCCATACAATAAACGTATTTTTATCGCATTTTTTGCTCAAAATTACTAACTGTAACAGGTAGATGCTTTAATTTTTCACAAAATATGTAGTTGTATATTACCTTTCAAAATAAATAATTAAAATAAAAAAAGGAAATAATATAGGAGGGCTCCCATACAACAAACGTAATTTTTGAGCAATTTGTTACTCGATCTTAATAAACAGGTAGAAACTTAAAAAGTATTTAAGTATACATACAACGAACGTGATTTTCTTTTATAGAAGATGGTACGGAACCCTTCGGGCGCGAGTCCAACTCGCACTTGCCCAATTTTTATAATATTTCGTAAACGCGGATTTAATAATGTTTCATAATTTGGTAATGGCATTAAAAATGTGTCAAAGTATTTACGGTATATCATTTTTTTTAAAGCACTTGGTACAGGTTTCGGCATTCTCCTTTACATGAGTAAAAAAACTATTTTAATATGAGTACAGAATATTCTCACGAAATTTCGCAAAAGCTGAAGAACTATATCGTGTGAACCAAACTTAGTCAAAAGCTGAACGGGTCCTTATGAGATTTTTGAAATGTTTATAACTGATATTAAACTTTTCACACTTTCCGGAACACAGTTTTTATTTCGTTGGCGCATAACTTTCCGGCGACACTTTAAAAGCTGTAGCGCAGACGTATAGACGAATAGATGGGACTTACGGCGATTAACAAGATTTACTCGGTTCAATTTTACTACTCTACTGAAGGTTAGAGTGGTGGTTTCGCCGCTCCCTGATTGTTACTCGTTACACAATTGACCGTTTTAGAAAAAAACTACTACGTTCTAGAAAAACTATACCTACAATCATTTATTTTTTTATGGTCACTTAATTTCAACATGTAATATTGAGGGCTAGATATTTCGACACTTTTGTAACCGCAAGTCAATCTACACTATGTTGTACTTCTTTTTGTTACGAAGTGGAAAATCTTTCGGATCTCAGGCTCTGGGTGAAACAGTCGGAGTGTGTAGTGTTACCAATAAAACTCGCCCCGACTAACGACTTACGGGAAGACGGAGAAGACAGGGGCTGTCCAGTCATGCTCATATTGCGCCTTATCTAACTAAACCCAATCTCAGAGAAGGCTATGTTGTACTTAGCCTGATAAACATATTAAAAAGTGTAAAACATGCAAATTGTGCTTGCCAAAACTTAATTAGTACTTAGACTTAGCACATTGCTGGCTTACGACAAACTTACGTCATCATCATCATAAATAAATATATTATGAATATTAATCATCCAAGCACTATCCCGGTTGTGATCCAAGGCCTTCACCTTACAGCCCGGGGTCGGTTTCGTTACGACAAACTTACTAAATTGATAAATATAGACTTATGAAACTACACAGACTACAATTCACTCAGCTTCGCCGAAACTCTTGAGACTTTGTTATTATACCAGTGAAAGGGGGTCTTTGATAAGATTACTCTGAGATGGAAAAAGGTAAGTGGTTTTTTAGTAATTAGTCCTTACGCAGGTGTACTCAAAATAAACTTAAATGGTCCAGTCTTTAATTAGCCTAAGTTTTAGTATTTCAGTTTCATTTTGTTCACGGGTGCTGTAAAAAACGAAAGCTTAGAACTGTAGGAAATTTTTCACAAGGTACTTATGTAAGTTGTAATATATTATTTTATGTATATCTATATGTATTTTGGGTACTACACCATTGTGGAAATCCCATGTGAGAAAAATGGCTAGAAAGACATCACACCTTCTTAACCTGCCGACTTATGCAAGTTTTGTGCAACCATGGTTGTTTTGACCGGTTCTTTTGACGATTAGGTCAGCAAGCATACACCCAAAACTCATTACTGTGAAAAGTACTATGATCCTATTGAGGACAAGACGATGTAGCAGAGTACCCCACTTAGCTGTGATCAACGCCGAAACCTTGCCGTAGAGGTTGTCTTGGATGACCTCTCACCCTAGATTCTTATCTTGTTCCTGCTCCGGAATGAGAGATAACTATTCTGAGATGATTGCCATTAATAATGTATTGCGTATCATGGATGTATATAGATTTGTTTTAATCTTCGTGTCTTTTGTGCTCATTGTTTAAATATTTGTAAAGTACTATACAATACTGAAAAGTGAATATCTTCTTATTAAAACACTGTTGCTTAATTATTTTATCTGTATAAAAGGATTTAAATCTTACTTCAATATAAAATTTTAAAGAAGATTCAGTCTATTCTACACAAATCTATGTGTGTAGTAGACACTTCGAACTAATAAATCGAGTTACGGCCGCACTAAGATTAGAGTTCGTTGTTGTACCCATTAGTTATGAAGAAGAAAAGTTTTGGGTCCACTCGATAACTTCAGATTATGTACGTATTGATAGCGTAATCTTGTTTTAATTGTTTGTTAGTACGTGGGGTCTAATGTACCCTTGTACACGATCGAGCTGGAGGTTTGGGTTCGTAATTGTTTCGTGTTCTGTTGTCGATGGAGGGCTAGGATTATCTATAGCTCGTTACAGTTGAGACGGTATTGTAATTAGGTTTATGTGGTTGTGACCTATTTTCGGGAGTACTTGAGGTTATGCCGTGTGGTTGACGGCATAGAATACAAGTGTCACCACCCCCAATCTTCCCCTGGGTGTCGTAAGAGGCGACTAAGGGATAACACGATGCAAATACCGTCTTTGCGTAGGGACGGAAAACTCGACATCAAACCCTATACAACTGCCTCGTTGGTCTCGCGGCATAAATGTTGGCGTGGGATCGGGAGGTCCCGGGTTCGATTCCTGGGCCGGGCAGTGTTATTAGGTTTTTCTGTCACGAAATTCTCAGTAGCAGCACGGAATCTGGAAATGTGCCCGGTACGGCAATAGGCTCGCCCCTTATTACGTGGGACTAAAGTATATCTGGCGAAAAGTGGGTGTAGAAATACACCTCTGCCTACCCCTTCGGGGATAAAAGGCGTGACGATATGTATGTATGTATGTACTTGAGGTTAGTCTGCTGTAGCATGTTCAGTATTTGTTTTTCCTTTTTTTTTATAAGGTTACCCAACAGCTGCTTACATCAATACATGTTTTGTTAAAATATTGTTATTTTAAATTATAAATGTAGCAACTACTTACAGGCTAACACCACATGCATAATATAGGGTAATACAATTTCACAAAATAATTTTTAATTCATTAAATTTAAATGATTAACAAGTAATAAAAGAATTAATAATGCAAGAAAAAAAATATTAAGCCAATGTTACATACATACACATACATATCGTCACGCCTTTTATCCCCGAAGGGGTAGGCAGAGGTGTATTTCTACACCCACTTTTCTCCAGATATACTTTAGTCCCACGTAATAAGGGGCGAGCCTATTGCCGTACCGGGCACATTTCCAGACTCCGTGCTGCTACTGTGCTACTGAGAATTTCGTGACAGAAAAACCCAATAACACTGCCCGACCCAGGAATCGAACCCGGGACCTCCCAATCCCACGCGCACATTTATGCCGCGAGACCAACGAGGCACTCGTATAGGGTTTGATGTCGAGTTTTCCGTCTCTACGCAAAGATGGTATTTGCATCGTGTTATCCCTTAGTCGCCTCTTACGACACCCACGGGAAGATAGGGGGTGGTGACACTTGTATTCTATGCCGTCAACCACACGGCCTTCAAGCCAATGTTATTCCACAATAATAACAATATAAATATTAACTTTTGCATAACAAACAATTACAGAATTATCATTCAATACTATTTTTGCTTACGTATGATATAACAGTTTTGCAGAATTTACCCATGCTATCATGATGTATTTCAATTAAATTACTGCAATCGTTTATGGCCTTACATAGTCTATATAATAATATTGTTCAGTGATTTCAAATTCGAGTGAGGTAATGGCCACTTTCTGTCTTATGTCTGAATGTTTGTGAACTACTAATACAGGACTTCTGCTCTAGGCAGACACGGTATAAAAAAAGAACTTTACTCTATTATTGATTGCCAAGTTAACTAGCAGCTTAACCTATCTACGTTATTATTATATATTTATATTTATTTATAGCCAGAATAAATACAGAATGAAAGAAAATTGCCTCTATATTTCTATTGTTATTCCAGAAAACTTTCCAGCATAGGCCAAAGTACTAGTTTCTTTCTTGAACCTAATTGTTAGAAAGGCTTTCAGTGACGTAATGGAATGAATCTTAGTAGTAATTAGCGCGTAAATCGTCATAAAATTGTGTAATATGGCAGCCACTCGGCAAAAGATTAGACGCAGTTTGTACAAGTAGGTCAGTTGTTATACATCTCGAAGAAAACATGTTACTGCATTGTTTTTAAGATTCATTGATGGGTATAGCGTAGATATATAATTGGACAAGTGCTTTCCTAGCTTAAACTAGTGTGTGACGTTTTTCTGGATCAGAATATATAAAATTACACACATGATGCTGCGTGTGCTCAACATAGTGTCCAATAAAATTTATATTTTTCTTGTCTATTGAACGAGATCACAAAGGCCACTTACTCAGTATTATGTGAAGTGGTTTTGTAGTATTTCAGTTATGTTATCTACACATATTTATATTAATGACGCATCCATTGCATTAGCTCCGCCTGTAAGAATGGTTTGCTGTGTGATCATAAATAAATAAATGATATGGATAAATGATATGATGGATGTCAGATATCCGATATAGTTTCTGAAACTAACTAGACGAATATACGAACAACCTATATCCAGCTAAATATTAACAACAGAAGTCGGTCATGATCGGTATTGCCAACTCTGTCGCGGCGTAACTGCATATGATCTTGAAAGCTGTAGAAATCTGCAAATGCTATAGAACTAAATCCTCAGATTTATTAAATGTTGTCTAATTTTGGACCAAGTATTAGAATAGTTAGTTTAAGTACTTAGTGTTCAGCCGGTTGAAACGTCGTAGAATAACAGATATACTTTAAAATCTGTTAATCATCGTGAGTAGACCCAGTAAATATAATTGTATGATGTGAGGTTACAAAGTTAAAGTATAAAATTGTAAATACTTTCTTCTTCGTCTTTCAGTGCCTCTCCAACTAGTGGAGGTTGGCCGTTAACTCCGTGTACTTCTGCTTTTCTTTAGCGAGGTGGAACAGCTCGGCAGCGCTCGCGATCCTCGTCCACTCCCTGATGTTGCGGAGCCAGGATATCTTTCTTCGCCCGACATTTCTCTTTCCTGCGATTTTGCCCGTCATTATGAGTTGCAACAGTCCATATCTATCGTGCCGGAGCACATGACCAAGTATGCCACTTTTCTCTTCTTGAAAGTCCGTAGGAGCTAGCCGAAATACTTGGCCGAGTAAAAATATTGTATAACAAATTAGCAGCTTTTAGTAAAGCTAATTTATATATACTCATGCTTAAGATAGTAATAGTAGGCAAAGACATTTTAAAAGTGATTGATCCTCCATAACAAGGAGCTCCATAACTTGTCCAGAACACAGATTACTATAATCATTACCCACCTCAATGCCAATACGGCCATGTAAAAACGTCATCATAATACATCATTTTATTAATCATGTACGTCATTTGCAAATGGCACGGGACATTGAGGATCGCCATTATGGCGACAGCTATTATCGTAAATCGAAATTACCATTATAACTTGGTTTAAGTCATAAAAGTTGAGTGGAAAGTTACAAAATGTTTGTGACGTTAATATTGTGCGGTAAAAGGTAAATAAAAAGTTTATGCGCTTGTCTAATTATTGGTTGATAACGATATTATATGGAAAATTGTTTAATGGTTTATGTTATCAAATTTAATAAAGACCTTTATATAATATCTTTTTGGGAATGTTACACATTGAAATTAAACAAAAGTTTACGGATTTTATCGCGAAATATTGGCTTCACTAAGTTTTTACACATTCAAACCGAATGATCAAGAAACTATATTTTTATTTATTTACTACTAGCCGACGTTTCAATTTCTTTGCGGCAGACTGAGGTGATATTTGTCTTTTTCTAGAAATTTTCAACTATTCTGAGTATGGTAGGGGTTACTACTTGTATGGGTGGCCTCTTATTGTGGAATTTACATGAAAGCACTGACATCAATAGCTACAGCTATTGATCAATCATAAGAATTAGACACCATTACTCTTGTTGACCTAAATCTATAAGCTAATGTAGCTCTTTCGTCTGTGACTTAGACATGTATCATCGCACATCGTAGCTATTAGGAACAGAATTATTGGTAGCGCCGCGTTCATAAGCCGTGTGTTTGTGTTATGTGTCGGTCAGTTGTGCCGTATGCCTACGTACGAGCATTGTTATGTGTGGTAATAAAGGCGTAATAATGGATACTCTACGAAAGTGTCTATGTATTACATTCTGAGGAGCTTTCATTTAAAGATAACAAGTAAATATTTATACGTAATGATAAAGTATTATTATTTATATACCGGGTTGTCACGTGCTTATTTAAAATTGACGGTGAATTATTTGCTCTTTGTCTTGATGCGACGTTTCGGCAGCGGAATACCAGCCGTTGTTACTTGATCACTTATAAGTTGGTGAGTTCGGGAGATGAAGGAAACGACTATAGCTCGTGTAATAACATTTATTACTGATCTAAAATATATGCGAATACAGATTAAATAGAGTGTATCAATACTTATCTATAGAATATACATACGATGGGCTAGTACACATTGTACACACACTACACGCCCACCGGATAAAATAAAATAAAAATAAACAATCTTTATTTTTATTTCACTTAACTTTTCAAACGTCCATGACTCCTACGGTGGTGTCAAGTAAAACGTAAGTCTAAAACTTATAGTTACATACCTAACAACATTTTGCTATGAGTACAAGTACATTGAATATACTTATGTTTAAAGTATAACTTGTAATTGTATTTTAACATCAAATAGCATTATTTTTATAGGGTCTAGTTCTATTCTTATGCACTATCATTTCTTTACCTTTGTATTCTATTTTTAGATTTGGTTCACAATCTTCGATAACCTTATAAGGACCGACATATAGAGGATCAAATTTGTTTACACATTGTTCGTTTCTTAGTAATATCATATCACCAACGTTGTAAGTGATAGTGTTTGTATAATTATCGTACTTAGATTTTCTAATATATTTGTTAGTAATTAAATTTTGTCTAGCATCATATTGCGATTTTTGGAGTCTGTATTTAAGTTCTTTTGGATAATCATAATAGTTATATAATGGATCTACATCTGATGTTAGGTTGTTAGGTAAATTACAAAGTTTGCCGAAAACTAATTCGTACGGTGTATATTTTGTTTCGGAGTGAACTGTAGTATTAAAAGCAAAACACCAATAGGGTAACCATACGCTCCAATTATTCGGTTCGTTATTAGTCTGAATACGCAAAAATGACATTAAATTTTTATGACTATTTTCTAAACCTCCAATAGACTGATGATGATAGGCTGTCGATGTTACCTGTTGAATTTTAAGAATGTTACATACCTCTTTCATTACTGTAGAAACGAACTCTGTATCTCGATCCGATATGATTTGTCGAGGTATACCGTACCGCAAGATAAAATTGTTTATAAATGAAGTTGCTACTGAAATACTATCCTTATGTCTAAGAGGATAAGCCTCAACATATTTTGTTAAGTCACACTGCAGTGTGAGAATATAAGTATAATTATCGCTTTCCTTAAATAAGGGCCCTACTAAATCTAAATAAATTCTATCGAAACTACAACGACCTGTGTCTGTTATGACCATAGGTTGTTTTATATATTTATTCATATACTTTTGTCGTAAGCACTTATCGCAACGACTTACAAAGTCATGTACGTCCTTTTCTAATCCTGGCCAAAAGTAACGTCTTTTAATATTATTCACCATGCGCCTTACACCGGCATGTCTGCTGGTTGGCAACATGTGATAGTCATTCAATATTACACGCATCGTATCGTTATCGCTTATTCTTTTGACACCATTTAAAACATATAATCGCGGTCCGGACCAATTTTGCGTGTCATTTATACAACGAGTTAACTCTTTAATTAATTCTATATTGCTAGCATTCTTTATAATATAAATAGTATCAATATTTATCCGTTTGCAAAATGAACCCAACTCCCTCACAAAGGCATCTCGTACACAATATGATCGGTAAGAAGGATTTACGTAAATTACGGATTTTGATGAAATAAAAGCGAACATTTTAGACTTTTCTGTTGGCGTATTTTTTATTATACTCCATTCCTTATCATCTACAAACAACATTTCAGTACAATCCTTTGGTATTTTAAGAATATCCACAACCCTTGGGTGATCAATCCAATCGTTAGTGTTTACCTTATCAACCATGGGATTGTCACACACTTTCTTCACATTTTCGGACGACTGTTTTGTTTGCGCTCTAGTTAATACCGGCATAACATGCTCGTTCATCTCTTTCAGTTCTTCACTTGATAATCGAATGCGTGACAAAGCATCTGCAGCTGCGTTGTCCGCCCCTTTCACATATTCAACCTTGTAATCGTATTCTTCTTATTAGAAGAATACGATTACGAGGTTAAATTTCATTTATTATTATAAACGAAATTTAATCAATCGGCTAGACGGGTTTGTCATATTGAATAGGTAAATTAAAGGTTTGTGATCAGTCCGGATAATAAACTTTCGGCCGTAAAGGTAAGGTCTGAAATATTTGACTGACGACGATATAGCAAGCAGTTCCTTTTCTACCGTCGGGTATCGAACCTCTGCTTTATTTAAACTTCGACTGGCGAAAGCTACTGGTCTATTATCGCTATTGCTTAAAACCGAACCGATGGCATAACCTGATGCATCCGTTTGTAAAATAAATGCATTTGTTGAATCAAAATTTGGGTATTGCAGTATTGGTGGAGATATTAATGCATTTTTAAGGGATATAAAAGATTTTTGGCATTCTGGTGTCCAATCAAATTTGACTTTTTACGACAAAGCTTATTTAAAGGTAATGATTTTTCTGCAAAATTTAAAATAAATTTTCTATAAAAATTTGTAAATGCCACAAACCTTTTAATTTCATCCACATTTGTTGAAATAACATGGCCTAAAAACTGCATTTCTTTTCTTAAGAAATCGCATTTCTCGGGATTTAGGTTTAGATTTACGTTACGTAAAAAATCTTATAGATATCCTAACCCGATGTTAGGATATCTATAAGATTTTTATTATGTATGTCTAAACTGCGTCCGAAACAAATTAAATCATCCAAAAAAATAAAAAGCTTTTCGTAAGTAAGGCCTGACATGGCCACTGTCATGAGACGAGAAAAAGAACTTGGGCTAATTTTTAATCCCATTGGGAGACGCGTCATTTGGTATTGGCCTGACGGTGTCGTAAAAGCAGTATATTTTCTACACTCTAGTTTTAATTTTGACTGATAGTAAGCCTGGGAAAGATCTAGTTGAGAGAAGTACATTGCTCCAGACAGAGAATCTAAAATATCACTTATATTGGGAAGCGGGAATTTGTCATCTAAAATTTGATAATTTAATTTACGAAAATCGATTACCAATCTCCATTTTTTCGATTAATCGTTTGATTTTTTAGGTAGTAGTAAGATAGGGCTAGACCATTCACTTTTTGATGGTTCTATAATATTTTCGGAAAGCATTTTCCGAATTTGATTTTCAGCTTCTATGCGTTGTGAAAAAGGGAGACGGTATTGCTTGACATATACCGGTCTCGCATTTGGCTTTAATTGTATAGTTTGGTCATAGAGATTCGTAGTAGTTAATTTATCATTCGGCAAATGAAAAACATCAGAAAATTTTGCGCAAATATTTTGAATCGATGACCTTTCCTCCTTATTTAAATGATCCAATTTTATATGAGAAAACATTTCACGTACTCTATCTCCATCAATACTATCATTTTTCTCAAAATTGCAAATATTATATTCCGATAATCTATGTATTTCTGGTCTAAAATAACTTAAATTCACGTGTGTTTCGCGAGTATTTAAAATTTGAATACTAATTTGTCCATTTAATGGTTTAGTAATACTTACAGCCATGAAAACACCTTCACATAACTCTTCAGGTAATACCACGCATTCATCTCCTAAACCACAGTCTATTCTAAATATTTTTTCGCATCTAGGTGGAATGTTTAGAAAGCTACCTCTTCCTAATTAGCCATAATTCATAGATAATGTAAAAGTATGACTACTATTGTTTAAAGTTAAAGTATTATTTTCGAAATTTAAAATAGCTTTATACTTTCTCAAAAAGTCTCTACCAAGAATACCATGTACCAGCAAGGTAATGTGTTAATAACATAAAATTTGTGTGTAAATTCCTGACCATTTATGTATAGTGTAATAAAAACATAGCCCGCAGTCTGGACTTGGCCTCCTATACCATTTATAGAGATACATTCTGTATGCACTGGAATATTCCAATGCTTTACGGTCTCAAATTTCAAAACGGATAATGATGCTCCGGAATCTAAAATAAAACTATATTTGGCGTTCTTTACTAAACATTCCACTGAACTATTATATTTACATGCTAAAACAAAATTAGGTTCGAAAAAAATCTAAAGGTTCACTTTTATTTGCGTCCTGTGTCTGATTATGTCCGTCACCTACTCTAGGTTTATTCGACTCGTTTTCCAGACAATGTAAGTTATTTGTATAAGTACGAGTGAAATTACGATTCTGTCTACCACGATAGAAACCACGCCTATAGTTAGGATTACCACGCGTTTGATACTGACCTTTAGCTTGATGATTGGGATAAAATGAAATCAAATAACCAATGGTCGCGCGGGGGTTCACAAAACCCCCGCGCGACCATTGGTTATTTGAGGGACCCGTGCGGCCTCTAAAGTTGAAACCCCTACTATGGAAAGTTCTATTGCTAGACTTACCTGTCGATGTCAGGTTGACCTCTCGTTCCGGATATGAGCGACTGCACGACGCCTCCTCATCTTTAGCCGCTCTAATCGTATCCTTTAGGGTAGAATAATTACGTGCTGACAGTAAAGTTCACGGCTTCTCAACCCGTCGGTGAAACTTTTGATTGCAAGTTTTTCGTTTACCGGACGTAATATGTTATAGGCTTTGTCATCACCGTCGGCTAGAGAAATCGTCAAGTCCACAAATAATTGTTCAATCCTTGGCCATAATTATCAATAGTGGTACCATTTTGCCTCATTTTTACTAATTCTTTATGAATGGAAGCGCTAGATTTTTTAGTGATCAAGTGCTGTCTCATGTCACTAAGAAGCGAGTCACAAGACTCATACGAAGTGGGCAGTTTAAGTTTCGCATTTTGACTTAGTCGTGTTTTTAAAACAAACTTTACTAACATAATCTTACCTTCTTCGTTTAGCGCAGAGCTATACAAGTCAATAGCATCGATGAGACTTTTAGTGACATCCTCATCACCAGTCATCACCGGAAGTAGTGACGTAGCCACTTTGAAGTAAAACTTTTCCATGTTGGCGGTTTTGCTTTCCACACCTTTGACAGTAAACTCCGAGCCTATAGAGCTATAATCTTTGTAACAAAAATTTTCAATCTGTAAATATAATATGTCTCCTATCAAATCGCAATATGATTCTATCTCTGTTAAAACCTTTCCTTTTAATAATTTTTGTTCTATTTGTTGCGATATAAGAGATTTAAGACATTCATCGAATTGGTAACGTAACTGGGTGGCCTCAGCAAATTTTTCATGCAAAACAGTTTTCGTCCTTCTAGGATAACTTAACTTTACTAGAGCATCTTTAATATTCTTAAGGTTACAATATATTTCTTTTAATTCACTTGCCATGAAAGAACCTTTGTAGTTATATAAAGAAAATGTTCATACAGTTCATTCAGTTATTAGATATAACTCCACAAAACAATAAGGGAAAGAATAAATAGGTAAATAACGCTCAACATCTAAGGACATACCTATTATGAAAATTACCTCACTGAGAAGATTACCACGTTAAAAAAAATATACCTTTTACCATCACGCACTGATATACGTTCTAGCACTTTTATTTTATACGCACTGAAATTGGCTTTTTCACTTTTATCTTATACGCACTGAAATACGCTTTTTCACTTTTACGCACTTATACGCACATTTAGCACTCGTTGGCATCCTTCGGTTCTTGCCGCCGTGGTCGCTGCTGATCGTCACATGCGTAGCACGCACGCACCTCCGCACGTCGAAAAGATCGTGTCAAACGTTGGGTCAAAAATTTACTTCTGATCCAGGCATGGTGGCCGTTTTTGTAGAGATTGTACAGGGCATATAATCCAGCTATACCGAGCATAGTACATATAATGACCAACACTATGCTTATAGTTGACAGATGGTATTCTTGTACTGATGCAGAATTTGAACCACCTGAGGTGTTTTGGGTGATAAACACTTCATCCTTCTCAAGGTTGGAACGGCACATTTTGGTAAAACTTTCTCTGTATCGACAATGTCTTTATAATGTCTCTATACAACAAATACGCGGCGCGCGACCGAATTTGGTGAGTTCGGGAGATGAAGGAAACGACTATAGCTCATGTAATAACATTTATTACTGATCTAAAATATATGCGAATACAGATTAAATAGAGTGTATCAATACTTATCTATAGAATATACATACGATGGGCTAGTACACATTGTACACACACACTACACACTGATGTTCTGTTGTCCCACGAATACCACGTAAAATCGAAATCAAAATCATTTATTCATCTAGGTCACGAGGTGACGCGTATAAACGTCAAATTTTTTAAATTTAATTAGGTACTTAATGAATCTACATTTACATTTACTTTTAAAGAACAGGTTCTTGCTATAAACTATAAGAATCCCGTTCATTGTTGACAAAAAGCATTTGTTGATTTTAATATATTTTTTATAGATTCCTTAAACTAAAATAATTTCAACTTTTTGTAAGAGGAACCTTCAATATACTGAGGAGAGTAATCTTGGGCCGATGCAGTTCATCATCATGATAAATGATTTACCTGACATCATAAAATATGCTAAATGTTTATTATTCACAGATGACTTAAAGTTATATATGCCTATAAGAAAACAAGATGACTGTGAGCGGTTACAGAGGGATATCGATAGAATCGTAGATTGGAGTACGAACAATCTTCTACAATTTAACTACTCTAAGTGTTTGACAAATTACGTTCACTCGCGCACGTACTCCAATCAAATACGAGTATAATATCGAGGGTTCTGCATTGGCTCGGGTTACAGAGGGAAGAGAATAAGGGGTAAAGATAGATACTGGGCTGACGTTTCGTGGTCACGTGGTTAGCATCGCCAAGAAAGCCTACAGAAAACTAGGTTTTCTACTTAGAACCGTTCATAGCTTCAATAATATTACAGCCGTTGTTACCTTGCCATTAACGCTTGGAAAATGGCTTGCCCGAGCTCTGACTTACCCCGGAATCTATTCTCTCAGAGACAATGGGACGGGCCGCTCTGTAGCAAGATGAGAGATTATCTTTTAAATACTGCATCTAGTGTTGCAGAGCGTGCCCGTTTGTTGGCTGTGGGAGAGTGGGAATCGGGGCTATGGCTTCAAGCACTTCCATCGTCCAACATAGGAACTATGTTGGACGATACAACTTTCCGAATCGCTTCTTGCCTGCGCTTGGGAGCTGTTTGCGTTTCTCCGCACCGCTGTCACTGCGGTGAAGCCGTCGACAGTCTTGGCCACCATGGCCTATCGTGCAGTAGGAGTGCAGGGCGTATTTCTCGACATGCCCACATTAACGACATACTCCGTCGAGCTCTTGCCACCGCCGGAGTACCAGCTCATCTCGAACCTAATGGTTTGGTACGCGACGATGGGAAGAGACCAGACGGTATGACGTTATTACCTTGGAAGATGGGTAGGCCTCTGGTGTGGGACGCGACATGCGTCGATACCCTTGCGCCATCACATCTTTCAAGTACAGCTGGATCAGCTGGCGCTGCTGCTGCATCGGCGGAAACCCTCAAACGGCGCAAATACGGAAACCTGGCTGGTAATTACGTTTTTGAGCAAAGAAATCGCCAGAAGGCTGATCGATGCTTCCCGTGACCAGAGGGCTGGTTAATATCTCGCTGAGAGAATAAGCATTACCATTCAACGTGGCAATGCTGCCAGCCTTCTGGGCACGCTACCGCTCGACAGCGTTGCGGAGGAATTTTTTGACGCATCGTAGTTGGCAATTTTTTATTATATTCTATTTACTTTTCTTTTCATACTTTCGCTTTTTTATAGTTTAGGATAGTTTAGTTATATAATTAGATTTATTTTATTGTACATACTTATGTTAATCCTACGTATGTCAGTTAATGTAAATGTATTTAAGTGTATAAATAAAGTAATGTGTAGGTTTAGAATTTATAATCAGATTAAGGTGTATAGACTGTAATGGATATAAGTAGGTATAATTAAATAAGTAATAATAGAGAACCATACTATCGCATTAAGGTTACTTGTCATGATAGTGTTGTGTACATAGATTCCTCATGCATGCTCTTCTGTTCAGGGTACTTCTCACCTGTCCTGTTTTTAGGATGTCTCCAATCTGGTCAGAGAACGTCCGCCTAGGTCTTCCCCTTCGTCCTGTCCCTTCCACACTTGCCTTATATATCTGCTTGGTCAGTCTTTCGTCATCCATCCTCTCCACGTGCCCAAACCATCTTAGCATACCTTTCTCGATGCTTGTCACTATATCTTCTTTTACCCCACAACACTCTCTTATCACACAATTCTTTATTCTGTCAGTCAGAGAAACACCACACATACTTCTCAGTGTTCTCATTTCTACAGCATTTATTTTACTTTCATGACTCTTCTGCCATACCCAACTATCACTACCATACATAAGAGTAGGTACTAACACCCCTATATGCACAGCCAAACGTGCCTTTTTGGACACGTTTTGGCTATTCATAAACGCCTTCAGAGCTCCATTCACTCTATTACCTGCATTAACTCTTCTTTCAATATCTTCTACATTCTTACCATCTCTTGTAAACAGCGTACCTAAATATACAAACTCATTCACTTGCTCCACTCGCTGTCCATCGATCATAATATTACAAGCCGTAACGCATTCCTCCTTTTCAAAAACCATAACTTTCGTTTTACTTACATTCACTTTCACTCCTTTCCTCTCTAACGCACCATGCATGATTGTTACCATCTCCTGCAACACCTCCGCTGAAGACGCAAGCATAACCTGATCATCAGCATAAAGGAGGCATTTGACAAGTAACTCATTCATCCTTAATCCACAGTCACTATTTTTCAAATCTTGCAAACAACTGTCCATGAAGAGGTTGAACAGCCACGGCGACGCTACACATCCCTGTTTAACACCTGCCTCGATGGTAAACCAATCCGTGTACGACCCATTTATCCTCACACAAGCTCTAGAATCTTCATAAAGGGATTTCAGAGCTCGTATGAGGCTGCTGTTCACCCCATACATCGACAGTACCGACCACATTTCATTCCTCACCACTTTATCATAAGCTTTTTCCAAATCCACGAATGCGCAGTAGACCTTTTGACCTTTGGCCAAAAATTTATCGGCTATGCATCGCAAGGAAAAGACTTGATCCGTACACCCCATACCCTTTCGGAATCCCGCTTGTACATCCCATATTTTCTTGTCGGTTACTTTCATAACTCTTTCAATCAGTACCTTCGCATACAATTTGCCAACAATGCTGAGTGTTGTGTATGTATGTATAAATAAATAAATAAAAAATAAAAAATATGCTTATGGTATTTATAGGTTCCTAAAAGTAAGGCTACTCCGCCATTGGTATTAATTAATCAGAATTGGAACATTATTAACCTTTTCTTCAAAAGTTATTGAATATATTATAAATGTCAACATATTGATTAACGTCACACAAATGACACATAATAATTTATTTCTTTAACGTCATAAACGTTATCAGCTAGTTTTTTTATGGTAATAGGCGGCAAACGAGCAGACGGATCGCCTGATGGTAAGCAATTACCGCCACCTATGGACACAAGCAACACCATAGGTGTCACAAGTCCGTTGCCGCCTCTTGGGGTTGGGAAAAGGGATAGGATGAGGAGTGGGATGAGGGAGAAGGAATAGGGGATAGGGTCTCCTCCTCTCACTCACCGAACGAAACGCAACAGTTTAGGTACTATTACTTTACGTCGATTTTCTGTGAGAGGGTAGTACTTCCCCGGTCGAGCCGGCCCATTCATGCTGAAATCAGCAACGCTCTACTACCTTGAGAAGTGCATCAGAGAAACAGATAAAAAGATACTAATGCATATGTATATCAACCATTGAGATTATACTTGCCATATACTAGCTCGATAATCTTAAGCGATATGTGATCCCAACATTATGGTGGTATCGTCAACAAATGCTTTTTGTTAACGAGACCCCCGGGGTGTCGTTTTGGTGGTTTCGTCAACAATGTATGTAAGAAAACTATACCTTTAAAAGTAAAACCTAAAGTCGAACATAGGGTATAGACCCTTAATGATAACATCGCTGCGCTGAAAGAAATAGGCGACAATCATGGCAAAATAACGTTATCCTATGTAGAGTATTTCAACATCATGTTATAGAATCTAAACGGCGCCACGGGCATACATTAGTGTAACCAAACGTTAGTCACGTCCATTGTTCGCAAATGGGTGCTATTTTAAGAGTAATGGGGGTAAAACTCTTATTTTTTACACCCACACATTAGTGGTAGCATCACGTGTGAGAAAAATTCGTTCAAATTATGAACATTTTTGTGGAGCTTGCACCGTATGCTATTTTTAATAGAAAACATTCTACATATCGATGCCTTCCAGCCAAAAGGGGGTAAGCGAAATTTTTTGCGAAATCGACTTATATATATGGTTAGAATCGGCTTTTTTTTCTGCGTCTAATGGTCTAAGTTTCGTGGCTCTAGGACAAACTTTTTGTCGCTTAGGCGGTAAAGGAATTGAGGTTCTAACACTAAGTTTTTCGTCATAAACGACAGTTATTTTTGGTGTATTTTGTATTATGGTGGTTGGATAAAAACTATATTTCAAAACTATGAGATAAGCATTTTTGGCTTTGAATATTTTTTTCTTTACTTGAACGTTAAGTAGTTTGGGCTGTAAATACTTTTTTGTAAAAAATACATTAGTCAAATTGTACTTGAATCTTTGTGTACCAAACTTTCGGTTAGGATATTAGGGCAGTTCCTTTGGATAAAATATATGTCTTTTATTACATTTAGGTCTCATTTCCTTGACTTTATTTGGCGTTTATTTTTATTTTCCCTAGTCACCAAATCAATCATCGAAGGCGCTTAGGATAATTTATCCAAACGAATGTCGCCTTACATTGTCGCTTACCCTTTTTTTCCCTCCCCAAAAAAATATCTGGTATGGTGGTTAGATAACAAGGTAAATCAAAGGTTTGGCAGTTAGCTTACAGAGGAATGACAAACAGCGTCGGTTATCTCACTCCTTCGTTCGAACAAAATGTCGTTAGCGTTGCACAGCGAACATTCACCGCGAGCATAAGCACCTCCGTGCTTGCGAGTCCGTTCGGCGCAAAGTTTTTCGAAGGAAATAAAACAGTAAGATTATTTTAATAGACTTTTATATTCATCTATAATTGTGTATTCTAATTAGTTATTTTAAGTTGTATAGGTAAGAAGTCATTATTTTGCTATCTTGTTCAGACAATACTGAATGGTTAAATAAGTACCTACAGAGTTTTTGTTGGCTGGCCTGGCTTAGGAGCATAATCAAGGGTTCGAATCCCAGGTTGGGCCTGCAAGGAATTATTGGATTTTTTGATGAATTCTCAGTAACAGTCAAGAGTTAATCCTGCGACTGATATGACTCTGTTGTGTCGAATTGCCTATGGGACTATGAGAGTGAGAGAATAAAAACTGCACGTTTGTTTTGCACATATATTAGCGTTAGTAGGTCCCTCTTTTGCAAATTGTTATTCTGCCTCAAGATTTGTCACCGTGACTGATTTAACATGTGTCATCATCATTGTTTTATCGATTGAGTGAATGGATGGGTGAGTGCGAATGAATGGATACACGGCAAAAGCGATAGTAAGAACCCTCTTTTTGGAGTGGCTGAAGGCCGCCACGGTGTCCTCACCTTCCGTCTGACGCATGTCTTCATCAGACACGGTTGTTTTGGGTAGTTTCTTTGCTGTGAAGGACTCCCCCGGCTACGGAGTATATGTTGTATGCGGCAGCGGAAATAATTGTGAAGGTTGTCTATTCCTTTAGAAAGTAGTAAAACAAAATATTTTTCATCGATATTTGGTTATGTAATAATAATATATGTTTCGTTAAGATTTACTATTTCACTTTCCATTCTCGCAATTTCGTTGTTACTGACGTCTGTAGTTTCTTTCATGAACTGAAACTGTACTGGTCTACAGTACCTGGTTGAAGAAGGAGATTCATTCTTCCAATACACCAAAGATTGTTTTCATTGGTCATTGAGACGGAGAGGAACTAATGTTGTTAGAAACAAGTTAGTGTCTGTGGCACCATCTTAATGTGCGTAATAATGAGTTAATTAACTAATATGGGTAAAAAATGGAGATTCGCAGGTATTTGCAACTGGAAGTGATTTATTAATTATCTAAACAAATGTGCCTATTATTTGAAGCCGCCGCAACCTAGATATGGCCGTTTAAAATAAGAATTTTACTTAAAAACAAGCTTTCTTCTCTAATTATCCTGCACTCATACTAATCACTTTATCGACAATACTAATTATCTAGTAGATTCTCTAAGACGTGAAGTATTACAAAAATTTGATAATATTAAGTAAGTATATTTAAAAAACACCACGAACTGGAACATACAACCCACTAACTTAGGGTTTTTTTCAAGTGAATATTCAATATCTTTTTTAACTTCAACTTTGTAATTTTATTAAACTAATAAGATAACACAATAAAAATAAAATTATTATGTGTTTGTGTTTATTTAGGCTTGTAGTATCCAATACTGGTATGACATATTCGAATACTCATACTTTGCAAAATTGAATTTTTTCCGCTCATTGACCATCGTGGGACGTCGCGAGGTGATTTACGATAACTGTAGACGCGGACATGCGGACGACGAGGACCAAACGCCTACCGTCATACCTAAAAGTGGTCGTTAGGCACGAAATTTTAAGTTTATATTTTTTTTTCATACCTAGAATGTCAGCATGAATGTACAATGCAAGACTAACTTACAATAAGTAACAATTATTTTGTTTAATTTTCTTAACTAAAGACTGATTGAGCACAATTTCTCTTTTTTTTTAATTCATACCTTAGTCGGTTAGCCAGTTTAAAAACTTATAAAAGTCTAATGTATGTATGTAAGTATGTATGTATCATTTTATAAGAATTAATCACAATGCGCTTTCGCGTTGTATAAAAGAGCTTATAGTATTTTTTATAGATAATTAACTTATAACAATTTCCTTGTTCTTCTGCCATTTACCAATAGCCGGTTATGTCATATTGGCTCCACTTGATGAACAGAAAAAGCACAGGTATGGTCTTTTTCTTCAACAGAAATAAAATAAATGGTGCAGTTAAATCATTTGGGTTGGAACTCATTAATTGGGTTGTTTTCATTTACGACGTTTTTTCCTGTTAGTATAATTAGGACCATTTGAGGGTAAGCGACAGTAAATAGTGTTAGGAGTGTGATTTGTTTTAATTAATAATGTCATTTCGTAGAGACTTAATCAAAAACTATATGGTTAAATTTTGAAACTTTTGGAACGTATAGAAAATTTTCTATGATTTTTTTTCACTTATTTTGAACTTTAAACTACTCTCCTGTAAAGTTTGTTAAGTGGCGGTTAGCCTCTTTTGGCCGTACGGCATCGATATATAAAAGGCGCAGCGAGTACTACAGTCATATTGAGATCGCTTTCTTCCTATATAATATAAAAATATATGACACATTATAGCCGTATGTACAAAATTCTTGGGTTCTTGACTAACTGTCAGAAATTTGGCATGCACGTTCCTTGAGGACCGTAAGGGTGCACTAAGAAGGAGTATCCCGGAATTTCTATGGCATCGGGCAGAAAAAAATTGAATTAACCCTGAGCCACCTAACGTGTATTCTAGTAACACATCCACGTAACGTCGGTCATAGTGACCGCTTACGTATAAGTCCTATTAAGACGGTAAAAATCTAAAAAATTGCTGCAAACAAAACCACATCATGTTCTTCAGTTGTTTTTATTTCAAATTGTTTTAATAAACTCTCCAAATTAACACTATTTACTTATTATTATCATAAATAAAAGTTGACATACAAATATTTTAACAAATTATAGGTTTTTAATTAAGCTGAGATCTAATCAATAACAATCAATGAGACTACTTAGTTTTAAATTATTTTATTAACTTAAATAAATAAAACCTCTTATATAAAACTATCATTGGCACAATCAAATCACAATCATTACAAAGGGGAATGACCATTTTCGGTATCGCTTGATGCTTATGATCTGATCTGTGTCACGAGTTCGTGATGTGGATAATTTTTGTTTATAATTATAATGCTGTTATAACGTAATATGCAGTCTCACATTTGCCGGAAAACATAACAAGAATTAACAGTCGTTATATTTGGTAACGTGAATTTCGGTTAGGAAGTATTTTTGTTGTGGTAACATTATTACACTTTTAATCGATTTTCTACATGATCACAATCGTTAAAAAAATGTTAAATGTAATTATTTTTGTAAATATGAATATTTAAAACGTATATAATTTTAAAACAACATATGTTTGTATTATAAAAAGTTACTTATTTTGTCATTAATTCAAAACTTAACTAATTTCGATATAGTTAGTTCTTAAAACTAACTGTATGAGATCGTACAAAAAAAATATTTGGTTGAAAGTCTTTTTTATAAATAATTATTAACTTGTGCCTTTTTCTGTATTTAAAAATCTAACAACTTATGTTTCTCGGAACACGTAACATCGCATACAAACTATCAAAATTCGTAATCGATTTTTAATATAAATCCTTTTTTTATATGCTGGCAACATTGTACCCCACTTGTCAAGTTTGTTTGTTTTCGTCCGTTCCTTTTTTGGATTATCAGTGTTTGTTGTTAGTATTTATATGTGTGATTTCGTATGTTAACTATTATACTATATTGGAGAAAAGGACTCCTACATATATTTTATTTTTTGAGACAGAGATTCCTTGTTTATACTGATTGTGATATGATCGCCATCGTAGCAAGTTCCTTGCGTCGCTGTACTATTCCCTTCAGCTATAGCATGGAATTTGGCAGTCATTAAGGAAGTGAATGATAACATCTACACTACTCTATCAGCTTGGAATTCACCCACTCCGGTCAGTCATATTGACTGACCGCCAGTTTGGCATTTTGACTTTTAAAGTTCACCTATCTATTTCTCTGAAACCCGGCAAATTACGAATATGATGTTTAGTTTTTATGAAACTACATATTAATACGAATCTCAAAACATTGGTTTCATCTTGGCACAGTAATATTTATACCGATACCAATTCCCTTAGTCGCTTGGTCATTCCCCATTACAACTCCCTAACATTTACAGTTTCTCACGGCAGCCTAGACACATTTTTTGAGAACACTTAACGCAATTGGATTTTGCACTGAAAACACAAATAGAATGTTTTACATTTCTATCTTGGAATCTGAGTCATACTCTTCTAACCATCTACTGATACTTTGATCACGTTGAGACATGATAAACCTAAAAAAACAACAAGAAAATGTTAACACTAAAAGTAATGTAACAACCTAGTGTCGGTCACCATGACCGCATACGAAATATATTTACCTGAATTTTTTCACTGCGCGCACGTGTTGCTTGGTCGAGCGCGGAGCGCAAGCTGGAGAGGGAGAGAAAAAAGTACACAGAGTCACAGGCGTGTGTCCCGCGTAATAACGGAAATATTTGAAAAAATATATCGCATGGAGTCACTGTGACTAAAGGTGGTTAAGGGTTAAAAAAACAAGCGGTTGTATGATAATATAGCTATGATAAATGAATAATTTTATTAGAGATTACATGTTGCCCACAGGCAATATCTAACACACAGGCAAAATCTAATCTTAATATATAAAATCCTTGCGTTACTGACTGACTGACAGACACGCTACAGCCGAAACTATTGGGCGCAGGAAGCTGAAATTTGGCATGTAAAAAAAATGCAGGCGTAGCTGCTGGCGTCATCTAGTGTCTAATAAAATTATTTATAAAATGTAAGCTACTCTTGTATTAGCCGTTCAGCATTATTGACTGATGATTGATACAATAACTAATTTAAAATTAATAAATTATCAAAAGTATCTTGCAAAAATAATGCAAATTGCGCACTGACGAGCTTATCGAGCGTGAAAGTTGACATGCCCGTGCTTTTATACTTCAGAAATTGGCATGGATTTTAATGCCTTATTTTCATAAAAAGTACTAACACTGACAAACTGCCAAAAACAAGATGACTACATAAAATACAGCTCAATCCAAACAACCAAACCATTCTAAACAATGATACATGCATAGAAAAATAATATTATATCTATGGATACATGTCTCTCTAGAAGTTATTGCCAAGATAGAACTTATTCCTGAGAAAACTGTACTTACAGAATTAGCCATCTGAATTTCGTTCAAACAATAGATTATTTAGTAAGTTAGAACAACACTGGGGCATGTTCCAATAATGATACATTATTGTATATCATCCATTGTTCATATCAGCTAACCGACGCTATCGGCGTACAATCGTGAACAAATAGCGCAATTTGTCTTGTTTTTTTTGTGTGACACGGTCATTTGTTGGTACTGTGTTGTGTTTTGGTCACGATGTAATACCAGGAAATTGTTATATTATACGCTTCATTTGATTGCATTAATATATAAACAAATAATAAGAGATCATGAGTAATTCAAGAAAGAAAATAAAGAAAAAATGCCTTTATTTTATAATATACACTAAAGTTTAACATTAAACCAATTTGAGACAATTTAAAATAAGCCAACAATAGTTATTTGTGCAACAAGAGAGCAAAGTTGTTTTTTGTTTCGAGTGCTGATTTTGAGTCCCAAGCAAGCGAAGGATTCTATGATTGATTCACGAGCGTAGCGAGTGAATCAAATTTAGAATCCTGAGCGTGGTGAGGGACTCAACAGCACGAGATACAAAAACCTTTGCTCTCGTGTAGCACACATAACTTTTCACCACAGCAGTGAGAACACATATTACTTAGGAGACATAGAAATGAACAGAAATATATTGAATTCTGCATAATCACTTGTTGATTTAACTCTTCTGGTGATCATCGCTAGTTTCACTCATCTTTTTAAATTATTTTATATACTTATTAATATAATTTAACACGTTACGCTATACCTACTACTACTGTACCTATCAGCATTAGCGAGATTTTTATTCCCGCTACTTTTTAAATCGCGTTTTAATACCGCGTCCCTGATGTTTATTTTTCAAATGTATCATTGTTGTAATCTTATCTTAATATATAAAATCCTTGCGTTACTGACTGACTGACAGACACGCTACAGCCGAAACTACTGGTCGTAAGAAGATAAAATTTATCATGTATGTTCTTTGGGCACCGTAGGGGTGCACTAAGACGGGATTTCCCGAAATTCCCACGGGATCGGCCAAAACGGATAAATTTAAAAAAATTGCAGGCGTAGCTGCTGGCGTCCTCTAGTTCTAAATAAAAATGTATTGGTTAAATACTAATTTTATACTATTAATTAGACTTATTTTTATTAAAATCCAATAATAAATTAAACATGTAAACAATAACATATAAAAAAAGTAATTTCTTTATTACAAATATCTTTTTTTTTTTGCGTTGCCGTAGAGGTGTTTTCTTTGAGGTCGAATTCCAAAATCGAATTTCGAATTCGAAGGGGTTTGTTTTTTCACTCACTTTTTATATGCATGTGAAAGAGA
Organism: Euclidia mi; assembly: GCA_944739405.2. Taxonomy (NCBI): domain Eukaryota; kingdom Metazoa; phylum Arthropoda; class Insecta; order Lepidoptera; family Erebidae; genus Euclidia; species Euclidia mi. The sequence continues at coordinate 17,005,415 of OX123195.2, forward strand.
CAGAGCACAGTAAAATTCGAATGTTTCAAATGTATGGCTGAACAATGTCAATTCGTGGCACTGAAGATTGAAAAATTAAAAAGCTACTTTGCCTCACGCTCGAATTAAAATCGCGTTTTGTTCACTGTTGTCTCGCAGCAAAATCGGCATGTTTGAGCTGCTGTGGTGAAAAGTATATTAAAAAAAGTGTTTATTTTGAGTTCAAGAGTTGTAGATTGTATATATTTTTTTATATGAGTAATAAAAGCAGTAGGTACTTACCCAAAAGTATAATATTTGAGGACTTAAACCTATCGACAGACACACTTAATTTACTGGCTTAATCATATCCGTGACATAGATCCCGTGCATAAAGTAAACATATCCTCCAAAAACACAACCCTTAAATTAGACCAAAGTATTATTTACATATTATTATGATACACTGCCTCCGTGGTCTAGTGGATAGCATATGCGATTGCTGATCGGAGGCCCCAAGTTCGATTCTCGGGTCGGGCAAAAGTGTTACTGGATTTTTCTGAGTTCTCAGTAGCAGCACGGAGTCTGGTGATGTGCCCGGTAACGGCAATAAGCTCGCCCCTATTACGTGGGACTAAAATATATCTGACGAAAGTGGGTGTAGTAATACACCTCTGCCTTCCCCATTCGAGAATACATGCGTGAGTCTATAAAAAAAATATATAATGATAAACAACACTAAGCCTGCAGCTACGCCCACACATTTTCTTTATTTAACCCTTTCTATCCGAACCCGTGGGAATTTCGAGAAATCCTTTCTTAGTGCACCCCTAAGATCGCCAAGAAATATACATGACAATTTTAGATTCATACGCCCAGTACTGGCTGTACGTTGTCTATCAGTCGGTAACGCAATATTTTTTATATGTATACATATTATGAAATTTGCAACTTGTTTATCAATTAATGGAATACTCGTAACAATGCTTTTAATATAATAGGAGATCGTCATATAATAAACATCATTTCAGCTAATAGTGCTCGCTGCATACTGTTCTAATTCCTATCTCGTGCGCTCGTTATACAGAAGCTTAGTATAATATCTAGGGATAGTAATAGCTAGTAGAGATTTTGTCTTGTAAGACTTTGAACACGAATTAAATTTTTTGTAATGCAAAATCATTATTTTTAGCAAAAATGCATCTTGAGCACTTTTAAATTAATAGTTGTAAAACTGAGTTTTTGCTCTACCACCTAGTAGAGTTAGGTTTAGGTTTTGTTTTGAAATCTTTAAAAGGTATTTTTTTCTGTAAAAACACCAAGATCACACTCTTTAAGTATCTATGAGCTTCCAATAGTTAATAAGTGATGAATAAATTAAAGAGCAAACTAAAAAGTAATCATATTTTGGAATTACTGGTCCATCCTTATCGTCCGTATAACACTAGCTAGTCCCGCGTACAAAACAAAGAAAAAAAACCGCGTTTGACTGTCGCACCGGCATGAATATGCATTGACATGTATCAAAGGTCATTTCCGACCTACACCAGATGAGCCCGTACTACGTTTAGGACTATTGTTTTAACATTGTTGGAATTGTCATACATTTTTGTATTTACTTTGATTGTGGTTCGACATTGATGATGTGGTTTCGGACTCGATTAAGGCGCCAAGTGTTGTAAGGATATCTCTACGAAATTTTGTCATCATTATTTTAGCGGACTAATCAAAATATGTAGTACTATCCTCTATATAATATCCTCTCTTAGAATTTTAGACGCAGACGATGATATCAGCTGCTGTATAGGATCTTTCGTTCAATACTTTAAAAGTAATACCTATACCTGGAGTGTAACACAACACTCAAATATCTAGATTAGTAGTATGGGTTTGACCCCTTCAAATGTTAATAGAACCACTATCTACTCCTATATTGCTATCACTACCGCACTATCCCTTAGCTAATAAAGGAAGTGGATAAATTATTTTCCAACTCCACTATACTCTTTTAATTGAATTCGTTGCTGGTTTCAAACAGATTAATGCTCATCAGGACTTTACTAATTCCAAAACTCGTTCTTTTAAAATATGTACTGTAATGCTGCTGGACTTCACTACACAGCTGAAGCAGTAGAGGAAATTCAGATATTGCGAATTTATAAACAGGGTGTCACAAGACCCATCACCAAGCCGAAGTCTACTCGTTGTGGACATCATGCCAAGTCATATTAACCAAAAATAATACCTGGGAAACGATTTTTTTAAGTTATCACATTTTTAAACCGCAATTAGAATTGCAATTAGAACGCGCGGATGCAATGCTCGAAATACCTACTTATCCATGGGGTCATAGGGCACCTAAAGAACATATTGGCGGGGTAAATTCATCGATTTTGTACCTAATTAGAACAATTCCATGCTAACTTTGAGCCTCAATATCTCGTGAACCAGTAATATCCCAGGTATGGTGCCGAAGTAAAAAATGTTCGTAGTGATTGGTACAACATGGGATTTCAGTTTTCGTTAAGGGTCTTTTTACACCCTGTATAATAAAATTATTTTATTATTTTGTGATTCTATTAATATTTTCACAAGGCATCAATTTCTCGCATTTCATTAATTACTGCTTATTTAACTCATGTTTCAATTCTTTATCACTATTTTTTTTCTTGAAAGAGATTTCATTACAGTTAAACGTGCTAGCATTACACTCGTAAACACTTTTCATCGACACCTACGTGTGGTTTACAGCTGATTCAAAGAATTAAGCACTAAGCAGTTTATTTTATAGCACTTTTGAAATTGAATACACCAAAGCTGAGATGAAAAGGTGCTGATATACCAACACTACGTCTTGAATTAGACAGAGCAGCGATAAACCGGATTAATTGCCCGAGAGCAAAGGTGATCTATGATCATACATCATACTAGGAGACGGGAACAAAATTCTTTAATACTTTATATCTATTTGCGCGACGCTTATTTATTGGGTGTCAGTTAATCCAGCGGTGGTGCACTACGTTTACATTTTGTCAATATTTAACTTACCGGTTATACCATGACATTTGTTGTGACAGTAAACATGTTATGATGGCCGATTCTGTATTAGCGCGTTATTTGTCCAATGAAATTGGATCTAATTCAATGATTGTTTGTGGGCCATCGCGTTGTTTTGATGTTGTGTTGCGTTCGTAATTACGAATTACTCGTGTTCAATTAGTATGAAAACTTCTGCAAGTTGTAATCTATATATAAATAAGTAGGCAGTAAACTTAATCTATAGACCTATATAAAATGAATCACCGAAATATGAAACGCATATAACTTCCAAACGAATGCATGAAATTGGATAAATCTTGCTTTTATATGTTCATTATTGCCAGGATAAAAATATTTAAAAAATAAAATAATGTTGGCGGTACATACTTTGCCAGGTCATCTAGTTTTATTAATAAGTATTGTTACACCTATTTTCTTCATTATAGTAATGTGACGTCGAAATTTAATCAGGAAACTAGTCGAACACAACCAAATAACTTTTATACGCAAGACATATAATGAAAATTATTTGCAGACAACAGAGGCGATCTAAAAATAATTTAGTTTATTTTTATGTTAGATCAGCAGTCTGGTGATAATGAAATGTATATTAGTATACTTAGTTACAGATATATAGCTAGTTAGTAGCCGAAATTGAAGGCAGTGATAGCCTAGTGCAGATACCAACGGACTGCCATGCCATGGTCTCGGGTTCAAATCCACGGCGCACACCAATGACTTTTCGGAGTTATGTGCGTATTGAATTGTTAATTATCGCTTGTCCCGTGCCTCAGAGAGCATGTTAAGCTGTCGGTCCTGGTTGTCATGAAGATCTTTGACAGTCGCTACGGGGAGTCAGTACTCTCAAATAAACTGATACTGGTTTAAACCATGGAATATCGCTATCCCTTTGGGTGTCGGAGGTCGCTCTGTGGAAAAATTGATATTCTGTCATATCTGGTTAGACCAGTAAGCGGACCTCGGGCTCCAAGGCGTGTCAGTCTTGGATGCAACCGGGATAACGCTAGGGCGATGATGCTGATGATTTAGTAGCCGAAATGTGAGGATAATTAAAGATACGACATATAATTATGTATGTATTCAAGTTAAAGTAAACATCTGTGGGCTTACTACACTTGTCATTTTAAAGCGTAAAGTAGGTAATGTACAAATCTAATAGTAATATCCATATAAAGTTGAAGAGTTTGTTTGCTTGAACGTGCTAATCTCAGGAACTATTGGTCTGACCTGAAAAAATACTTCAGTGTTAGACAGCCCATTTATCGAGGAAGGCTATAGGCACTACGATATGAGCCACGGGAGCGGAGCAGTAGCCTTAAATAAGGCGGGTGTAACCGCAGCCTTATCTAGTAGTTTATCTTGTAAAAGTATGTAAATTTCATTATTAGTTAACGTATTAGTTTTTGGCTCTTATTGTCCATATTGGATATTTACCTCTTCCGTGGTAAATAGCATAGTGTATGTCACGTCAAAGAAGAATAATTATTTGAATGTTATGCGTCAGTTGTCATTCTTTGATAGACTAGAAATAAAATGGTTTACTACCCGCTTGACCGCGCACAAGTGACTATTCTCCCTTTTTCGAAATGCCGTAGACCGCGCACAAGTGACTATTTTCCCTTTTTGGTTACAGCGCTATACTCGGTCTGAATTGACTGTTTCTTTCTATTACGTAATGTTTTAAATTATTTTTCTCTGTTCTGTTCAAATCATTGAACATTTCTTGATGCTAAAAATACGAAGCGAGTCTTAAAATCGTTAACCCGGAACGAAAAAATAATGTCAAATGCCACTCTTTGTTTCGCGCGCTCCGTGATTATGTGCTTATCGTATGCGTGTAATTAAATATTTTTATACTATGATACATATTGAAATTAAACTACAGTTTACGGATTTTATCGCGATGTATTGGTTTCACTAAGTTATTACATTTGAAACTAATGATCTAAAAACTATATTTTTAATTTATTACTAGCCGACGTTTCGATTTCTTTACAGAATTCATGTTCACGGCAGACTTGAATTCTGTAAAGAATTCGAAACGTCGGCTAGTAATAAATTAAAAATATAGTTTTTAGATCATTAGTTTCAAATGTAATAACTTAGTGAAACCAATACATCGCGATAAAATCCGTAAACTGTAGTTTAATTTCAATGTGTAACATTCGCGTAAACCCAAGAAGTTACTATGTGAACTATGATACAGGTTTTTTTTATTTAATTCGGTGTAGATAGAATACCCCTACAGTTAAAACTCATAAAATATGTATGTCATCGATTTACTTTTTAAAATAATCCTGTTTAAAATACACAAAGTGTTTTTTTCAACGATAGTCAATGTTCGCTGCTAAGTAATTACGTGCTTATCGTATGCATGTAATTAAATATTTTTATACTATGATACATGTTTTTTTTATTTAATTCGGTGTAAATAGAATACTTCTACAGTTAAAACTCATAAAATATGTATGTCATCGATTTACTTTTTAAAATAAGCCTGTTTAAAATACACAACGTGTTTTTTCAACGATAGTCAATGTTCGCTGCTAAGTATAATAAATTAGAAAATAAATATCAAACAAGAATTCATACGACTTGAAAGAGTAATTTATAAGGTTGAAGAAAAACATCACTTCAACTTACTCATGTTACCGACTTATCAACAATAAATGTTTATGTTAGCGCGCCCATCTGGCAAGCGGCGGTGCGACATTTTGTTTAGAACGTGAGCGGTCAAGTGGATTCGGCGAATTGGCACTAGCGGTCAAGCGGCTACATATAACTAATATTTCTCGTATTAATTAATAACGGCGACAATGGAAGAAGATTTGAGTACACTCCAACGTTCAAGAAGTGTTATTAAAGGTCAATTAACAAAACTATCCAACTATTTACAAACCTTGAGAGAAATTTCGGCTGTCGAATACAATTCACGACTTACGTCACTTCAAAAAAATGAGGAAAAATTCGACATTTTACAAGAGAAAATCGAAATTATCACTCAAAACCCCCCAGAAAGAGATTGACCTACACTTCGAGGTAACACAAGAAATCACAAACTTAAAGATATTGTTACACAATCTACGGCCACCAAGAACTTCAACAGCATGCACCCCTGACTCGGCTCCACTTACTCCGATAGCGAGCACGAGCACTACAGAGAACAACGCACGGTACCAAGTATCTAAGGTTAACTTTCAACCATTCCAAGAAAAGGAAAGTTTCAATAATTTCGTGAAACGACTGAAAACGTATTTACAAATGACAAATTGCAATGAGGATCATATGATGACTTGCGTACTACTCAATTCCTTAAGCCCAGAGTTACATGAACGGGCATGCGACTTATGTGCACTGGAAGATCCATCACAAATTAAGTTTCAGATACTAGTAGAATTGCTGGAACAATACATAGATCCTAAACCCAGCATATGCTGGGTTTAGGAACTTTTGACGTCGTGCCCATATGGGCACGACGTCAAAAGTTTATAACGCGTATAAGCCATTCCGTGAAAAATTGTACCGTTATTAAGGGGACAAAATGGACAATTTTTAAAATGTATTTTTTGTTTTGTTTATGAATCGATGCAGCATTTATCAAAGTTTAAGAAAAATATATAGTTTATAACTAAATAGTACACAGTTTAAAAAAAACGGGCTTTCAAACATGATCCATGACAAGCACCTGTACATTTAGTAACGGTCACTAACATAATATTTTATCAGCAATATAAACTATAATTTACAAATTCTTAACGATGTTTAGTTAAAATACATATACTCTTTTTGAAACAAAATTCGTTTACCCTATTTGACATATATTTCTAGCTTTAAATCACATTATTAAAATAATTTCGTCACGTTTTAGGTCAGTGTGTCTTAGATTTTTAACTTTGTAGTTAATTTGGCTCCTTGAAAATGTTTCAAATTATTTTAAATGAAAGTCAGCACCGTATTCTATTATAGTTCATCCCAAAATAAACCATTACTAGTAATAAATTCTACTTTATAGCCTAAAACTTGGAATATAAAATTGTGACAGTGACTTCGTAGGAAATGACATTGTGACTAAATTGAAACACAAGCAGTGTTCATAACAAGCTTAATAATCAAAAATATTAATAAAAATGCAAACATTAAAAAAACTTTTAACTTTAGAGGCTTTAACTTTAGAGCCATGCATTAACCGATTTCCGGTTAAGCTATACTTTTGCCGTGGATGACTCGTGGGTGTCTGACCATCCCTTACATAGTCTAGCGAGATGCTTTCCTTTACAAAATAGTCTAAGCCTTAATCAAAATAAAAAATTGTCGTTGCGACTTTGTTTAGCTGCGTAAACCTTTCTTCGAAATTATTAAAATAATTGTTAGTCACAACACAACAGCTTATGATATAACAAATTCAAATAAAACACTTAAGTTTTTCTTAGATAAACTTTATTTTGTAAAGTTTACATTTATAATGTAGCAAATTTCGTATTCATCGATTGGAAAATGATCGTAAAGACAAGAGTTGCAGTAAAATGTACCTACACCAAATGTATGGTGATTTAAATAAAAACTGAATATCTTGTCTATTCATGTCTAAAGAGAAATGTATCAATCGTAAACCTTCAGCAGCAACTGTGTTTTTGCATACAAAACACTTTTTTGCCAAAATAATATTGGTTTTCCTCAAGGCCACTGAAGTCCATCATCAAAACAGTTTATAAGATCATTTTATAGATAAAACTTTGTCAATATCCTCCAATATTCCCATTATTAATAAGTTCACGTCACTCTGAAAGGGAAACTTGTAAATTAAATTCTTACGGTTTTTAGAGTTATACCTACAATAATGTAAGCCACTCTGTTCTGTAAATAAAACGATAGTAAAAGTTAATTAAGATAGTCAAAAATAGACCATCTATTATGATTAATATATTTAAACAGAAACACATAACTCCACCTTAGTTGTTATCGGTAAAACATACACCACGTAAACTTAGCCTTATGTGTCATATGTCACAACACTAAATGGACGTGACGAACTCCACTTACTAATAATAATGTCGACAACACTCAATATTCTTTGTTCTTTTAGAGGAAATCATTATTTCACGACATACACACATACATTAAGCATAATTCGCAAATAAAATAATGTTTTAAGAACTAACCGGTATCACGTTATCGCTGTGACTATAGTGGACTTCTTATTCGACTAACTACATGTTAAAAACACGGCTTTTGTCACCGATTACAGCGTCACAACTGCACTATGGCTAAAAATAAATGGCTGATATACTACAACAATGTTACTATGATAATAAAATAACTTATTTTGGTAGCTTTTTAAAACTGAAAGCATATAAAACAGTAGTGAATAAATTGGAATGTCCACCCTGGTGCTAATTTGATTATCACTTAATTCATGAATTTTGTTGTAATACAATAAGATTTATGAGTAAAATTGATGTTTTATGTAAGAAAAAGCAATATTCTATAAAAGCTCCTACTTAACAAACGCGGATGTATGTATGTGTTAATCGGTTAAATTAACAACAATTGATTCCATTGTATATATATATATATATAAAAAGATACTGATCTATACTGTACATAAAAAAAAACTATTCAATAGAGTATGACAAGACTATCTTCTTGTAAACTGTTTGTAAATTTATGTGACAGTTTTACGGAATGGCTCGTATACAAGCTGAGAATGAAACCGAAACCAATTTTAGTACAGAATTGAAACATCTAGCACACGATTGTGAGTTTAGCTGCAATCATTGCAAAAAGTCGCTAAATGATAACTTTTTGTCATTACAATTTATCAGAGGCGTCCGAGATGGCGAAATTACAACGAAAATATTGAAAGACGACAATATAAGTACATTTAAGGAAATAGTACAGATGGCGACAGCAACAGAAATAGCTAAAGCTAACAATGACTTCATGATAAACAAACACGATCCAAACAATGAAGTACCAGTACAGTCAGTTCAGAATAAAGGCAAAACCCTGGTGAAACAATTACCTAACCAAATCACTTCATTCAAAGATATGCAAAGAAGATGCTTCCGCTGTGGGGATGCTAATCACAGAGCCAATAAATGCAGACACGTTAACACCAATTGCATTAAATGCGGAAAGACAGGACATTTAGCTCGTGTTTGCTTACAGGTATTAAAACAGAATACAGCACACCAGGTGGAAGAACCGAACTCAGCTGACGATGAAAACAGTTGCGATATCAATGCCGTCAACACTATTGGTTCAGACAAGTTTATGATTGACGTAACTATTGAAGGCAAAAAGGTACAGACAGATGGAACTAGATATAGGTGCAGCACTTTCATCCATTTCATTGAGAGACAACAGACGATTCCAATTGAACAAACAGATATTTAAAACAACAGGAACAATGAGAACGTACACAGGTGAACTTATTACGCCAGTTGAAGTTACATACATCAAGTGCAACTATGAAAGCCAATCTTTCTACGGAAAACTCTTTATTATCAGACAAAACGTCGACGCCATATTCGGAATAGCTTGGATTAGAGAAATCAATATTAATATAGCAGACATGAAGAAACTCACGATTGGACAATATCATTACAAAATTTTCACCAGTCTTTGATGGCAAACTGGGATGCATTCTAAATTACAAAGGGCATTTAACTTTAAAGGAAAACACTACACCAATTTACATTAAGCCCAGACGTATTCCCTACGCATTGAAAGAAAAGGTTGATAAAGAAATAGATCGCCTGTGTCAAGAAGGAGTGATAACGAAAATAGATAACTCAGAATGGGGAACTCCAGTCGTACCGATCGTGAAACCTGACGAAAGCATACGTCTATGTGCCGATTATAAAGTCACCCTAAATAAAGTAATTAAAGATGAACAATACCCGATTCCTATCATAGAAGATATCTTTTCAGAGATGAACGGTATCGAATGTTACTGCACATTAGACATTTGTCGAGCGTACCTTAATATGCAAATGGATGAAGAAAGCTCTATTCTACAGACACTGAGCACTCACAGGGGCACATTTTAGGTGAATCGCTTGATGTTTGGGGTAAAAGTGGCCCCAAACTTGTGACAAAAATTTATGGATAAAATTCTCCAAGATATACAGGGTGTGAAATGCTTCTTTGATGATATTATTATACAAGGATCGTCAGAACTACAATTACAACAAAGATTAGAAACAGTATTAAGAAGATTACAAGAACACAATCTCAAATTGAATAAAGATAAATGCCATTTCTTCAAAACTAGTATAAATTATTTGGGCCATACAATAGACAAGCACGGACTACACAAAAATAAAGATAAAATTCGAGCCATACTTGAAGCAAAGAAACCCAACGATGTAAATAAACTAAGAACATTTTTGGGTATGAGTAATTATTATAACAAATTCATACCTAACCTTGCGACGATTACCAATCCGCTTAACAAATTATTACAGAAAAACACGAAATTTGTGTGGTCAGAAGCCTGCGAAAATAGTTTCAAGAAAATTAAAGAAGAAATAATTAGTGAACTAGTCCTACTGCATTTCGACCAAAAGAAGGCCCTGGTCCTCGCTACAGATGCTTCACCGTGCGGCCTGGGTGCCGTGCTCTCACATGGAATGGCTGATGGGACCGACAGACCAATCGCTTTTGCATCACGTTCACTTACATCTAGCGAAAAGGAGTACAGCCAAATAGATAAAGAGGCAACAGCAATTTACTGGGGACTGAATAAGTTCTTTCACTATTGTTACGGAAGGAAATTCACGCTGATTACGGATCACAAGCCTTTAACGACCATATTCCACCCTCACAAAACCTTAGCTACAATGAGCACGATGCGGTTGTTTCACTATGCACACTTTCTGTCGGGATTCTACTACAACGTTGAATATAGAAATTCAGCGAACAACAGTAATGCAAATTATCTCTCAAGATTTCCAGTGGAACGAATTTCGGAACACCATATAGACCAACACAGTATATTTCAGCAGAACCAACTTAATCTATCTACAATTAACCGCAAAGTAATAGCGAAGGAAATAATGAACGATCCAGAATACAAAAATATAATACATAAACTAAAGAATGGACAGACTCTAAAAACATTGGGCTACGGTGACAATGAAATAACAATTGAAGACGACTGTCTTCTTAAGGGAATTAGAGTTCTGATTCCTCAAAATCTCCGACACAATATATTGAAAGAATTACATACAAGTCACACTGGTATACTAAAAATGAAACTTTTAGCGCGGAGCTATGTATATTGGAAAAATATTGACAAAGACATCGAGGAATTGGTCAGCAAATGTCGTGAATGTCGTCTCAAACAAAACAAACCAGAGAAAGCCCCATTACACCACTGGGAAGCACCAACAGCGCCCTGGCAGCGTATACATATTGATTTCGCAGGTCCAGTACGCGGCTATTATCTCTTTATAATAGTTGATGCAAAATGGGTAGAAATAATACCAACTCTAACAACCACAAGTAAGTGGTGTATCTCAAAACTTAGAAATCTATTAATTGATTTTGGCTTACCGTACGTTCTTGTCTCGGACAACGCGAGGCAGTTTACTTCTACAGAATTTTTGACATTCATACGTGAGAACGGAGTGTCTCACAAAACTTCGGCTCCATATCACCCAGCCACGAACGGTCAAGCTGAACGATTTGTCCAGACAGTAAAGAAAGCTTTGCATAGTATGGATAATGAACCGGGCTCAATACACGAGAAAATTTTAAAAATCAAATCCCAACTGCGAAGAACGCCCTCTAGACAAACTGGGGAAAGTCCTTACGAACAAATGTTCGGTGGGCGGTTGGTGAGAACGTTGTTCCACGCCATGTTCCAAAAACCACAGGCGCAGATAGCACAGCCCGTCTCACCCACTAACCAGACTGGACGTGATCTAAGAATTTTCCGTTCAGGGCAGAGAGTCCAACTACGAAATTATAGTGGGACGAAGAAATGGGAATTTGGCACAGTAGTCAAATGCTTGGGCCAGCTACATTATGAGGTTTTAACGGATTCTGGTGGGACGTGGAGAAGGCACATTGACCAAATGTTAAGCACCTCAATCGACGGAGCTATAACGCAATAATTAAGGGTGGAGACGTATTGGATATTTACCTCTTCCGTGGCAAATAGCATAGTGTATGTCACGTCAAAGAAGAATAATTATTTGAATGTTATGTGTCAGTTGTCATTCTTTGATAGACTAGAAATAAAATGGTTTACTACATATAACTAATATTTCTCGTATTTAATAGGCCATATTAACTGTAACTATATGAAATATAATACGCCACTCTGCTTGATTAAGTACCTATGCACTAAGGAGTTTGAAGTTCTGCTTTGCGTATTAATGTAAAGATCTTAATTTATTATCTATTATCAGTCATATATGTCAGTTAACGTTCACTATGAATCACGATTAATTGAACTATGTTTATCAACTTATAATTCAACAGAGGACCATCTGCTTTATACATTATTAATATTATTCTGCAAATATCGTAGATATCAAATACGCTTCTGTCGGTAAATAAAATGTTGATACGAAGGAAGCTCGCGATAATCTATCATACTATATTTTAAAACTACTGGTCAAATTCCATCGGCAAATGTTTGTACATTTACTGCAACACATTTTTCCTCTTCGTTGAGCTACTTAGTGGCTCTCTTTGCATTAATTTCTGACATAAAAAGTTTATTATGCATAAGGGTTTAACATTTAAAAATGTTCACAATCAATGTAAAAATGGTTGGAATTTTTATGCATAAATACGTAATGACAGGACTTCATAAATGCTTATTATAAGTAAAAAGTTGGAACTTTTATAAATGAAGTTGTTTCAAACATGTTTGTGTAAAAACTTAGCAAAATGTTTTTATATCAAATTGTGTCAATACAATTCGCAAAATTTGAGCGTTCTGCTAATGTTAAATGGAGTTTTGGGACTTCATAATGGTAAGAAAGAAAAGTCTGTTGTAGTAAGAACTTTTACTGAAGTGAATAAAAATCACTTAAGTAAAATAATAATAATAATAATAAAAAATAAAAAATCTGAAGGATCAAGTAAATCATTGCACTCAGGATCCATCATCGAGTAGGTCAAACGGTCAACGGGCGTGGGTAATCGGGCGAAGAGAATAAACGCACTTTTCACTAAATCAGGCTATAATTACACTTCGTTACAATTATCTCATTAAAACTAGAAATACAATCACTACTGAACGCACGATAACGAGAATAGTCAATTTTACACGACACTCCACCGAACACGTGGCGCACACCTTCGATCGCGACGGATTGTGTAGTAGTGGCCGCCGTCGACCGTTAATTTTTGCACCAGCATGCGGTGTTGCGTCAGAGTGGAAGTGACGTAGCACGGTTGCCACTCTAAAAATATTCGAGGCGCCGTCACGGCCAGACTGACTTTCGCACGCCCTCGTGCGTGTCTTGTCTCGCTGTCGTCCCACCTGCAAAGACGAAGACATACTATCTGAAGATTACAATTTATCGACACTCGTCCATCGCTGACACAAACGTAACTTTAGTAGCCAATAAACAGCGTTTCAGCTTATGACCTAGTGCTCAATTTCTGTTCACTTTTCACAAATCACGAACTGAACCGGACAACCGAAACAGGCGTCCCTTCGACCAGTCATCGCCTCCTGCGATACATGGACCGGACAACCCTTCGGCGTCCCTTCGATCAGTGAGGCGTCCCTTCGACCAGCCACCATCTCCTATGGTGACATGGACCGGACAACCATTCAACACATTACAGCCGACCTCTCATAGGTCACACAAAACCAACCACGGTGTAGTGTTTCGATGTGAAACCTCGACCACTGTAGGCCAGTTTCTCGATCGAGTACTCACTACTTACTATCCGCATTTTATCGCGAATAGCTTGTGCTTTATCCCGGAACATCGACCTGTATAAGCCAGTCCCTTGGATCAACACACGCATGCTTCACTTCAGCATCACAGACTTATAACACAATTAGGTAAGCTACGTGATAGTTTACCTCTTACTACAAATCCTCCTCTTGCTCGGAGGCCGAAAGAGTCTCAGAACTGGCGGTCATGGTATGCCCACTACTAACAGACGCCGTACCACTCTCATCGTCAGATGATACGTTTCCAGTCTCCTGACCATGAACCGCCGTCTCGGCCGTCTCCGAGTTATTACTCAAAGTGGTAGCTGCCTCTAATAAGCCTTCATAGCCCCCGGGTACTGCACGCAAATTTTCGTGAGCGTATTTGTAGATTCTATTAGATCCATCGATATTTTTTAACTTGTATCTGTCATTATCTAAAACACTAACGATGACATATGGACCCTTAAATTTTCTATTTAGTTTAGTTTGGCTACGTTCACTACATTTTACAAAGACAAAGTCACCCTTGGAAAATGGCTTTATAGTAGCCCTGCCCCGATTAAAGCGCTCGATTTCTGAAGCACCAGCCCGAACAATATTCTGAGATGCGGTTTCACGAATTCTATCTAAATCTAAACGCGATTCAGGATCAGAATTCGGATTGATACTAGCCATGGCTAAAGATTGCGCTCGAATGCCAAACATTAGTTCGGTTGGTGTGTAGCCTGTCACCCTAGATTTTGTACTATTTAAAGCTAATTGAACTTCTGGAAGTTCGTCACGCCACGTTTTATTAGGGTCATTTTCTACTATTGTTAAAAGACATTTTAGAGTCCGCATGACGCGTTCTACTTGGCCATTGGCTCTACTGGACCCCGTGGCAATAAAGTGAAGTTCTATGCCGTGGTTGTTACAAAACTGTTTGAAATCTCCACTCAAGTAACACCGACCTTGATCGGCGATTATTCGTTTAGGAGCACCGAAAAGACAGACAGCTTTTCTTAACGCACATATCGCACTGGCTGCATCGAGAGACGCGGTGTACTCAAGAAGAACGTATTTGGTAAAAGCATCGATTATGACTGAAGCATACTCTTTTCGATCGCTTTTACCACTCAGTTTCCCCGTAATGTCAATATGGATGGTGTGCCAAGGTGTGGGAACTTTAGTTATGGGATGTAGTTGAACCTGTTGGGCACCTGAACATCCCTTTGATGCTTTACATATGATGCATGAGTTAACGAATAACCGAACCTGCTTAGCCATCCCGGGGAACCAATACTGTTCATAAATTTTGTCAAGAGTCTTTTCTGCTCCTAGGTGCTTGATTTCTGAATGTACATGGTTGATTAAAGTCCACGTTAAGGACCGCGGTACTATCGGAAGCCAAAGACTACATTTGTTGCGTTCAATTTTCCTGTATAAGACGCCCTTTCGTACATCGTATGTGTGTGCAACCGCTTCGGGAATCTCATTATTATTGTGCTTATTGATGAGTTCCTGAATCTCACTGTCCCGTCGTTGTTCTACGGCAAGCCACCCCTGGTGTAACTCTACAAACTGTACAACTTTATTCTTTTGCGCCATATCTGGAGTCTGTGGGGATTTGTCAGAGTCAGATACTGACTCAGGCAAAGGATTTCTAGACAAATAATCTGCATGTTCCATGCTAGTTCCTTGTTTGTGCACAATATCGAAATCGTACGCTTGCAAGAAAGCCCACCACCTATGCACTCTTGGGGTGAGGTCAATTTTAGACTTTGATGCCCTAAGCGAGTTGCAATCAGTGTACACAGTAAAGTGCTGGCCAAACAAGTAATGTCGAAAATTTTCAACAGCCCGAACAACTGCTAGGGTTTCCAGCTCGTAGGAATGGTAACGAGACTCCGCATCAGTTGTTCGCTTACTAAAATAGGAAACTACATGGGGTACACTATCCTTTCTCTGAATTAATATGGCGCCGTAACCATCCGAGCTGGCATCTGTGTGCAGTTCTATAGGTAAGTCAGGGTTGAATATAATCAGAACCGGTTCCGAAGTAAGTATTTTCACAATTTTC
This sequence comes from Euclidia mi, assembly GCA_944739405.2. Lineage (NCBI taxonomy): Eukaryota > Metazoa > Arthropoda > Insecta > Lepidoptera > Erebidae > Euclidia > Euclidia mi. The sequence goes on from OX123195.2 coordinate 17,021,404, forward strand.
TTGTGAATTTCGTCATGTACGTCAGTCCATTTTATAGGTCCTTTTAGTTTTGTCAAAGGGTAGAGTGGTCCTACGATGCGGGTGTAACTTGGTATAAATCTCCTAAAATATGATGCTAGACCAAGAAACTGTCTAACCTGGGTAGCAGTTTTAGGAACGGGGGCATCAACCAATGCTTGCACTTTCCTAGGATTGGCTGACACTTGTCCTGCTTTGATGACGAAACCAAGGTAGTCAATTTCGGCCTTCATGAATTTACATTTTTTGACATTCAATGAGAACCCAGCTTCAGACAAGGCTTTCAGAGTACAATCTAAATTCTCTAGACCTTGGGCTACACTAACCGAAAAACACAAAACGTCATCCATATATGCCAAGGCTACACTGTCCTTTAGGGTACCCAAGGCTTTGTTAATACAACGCTGATACACGGATGCCGCGTTCCTCAGACCAAAGGGCATGGCTAAATACTCGTACTGGCCGTCAGGGGTCACAAATGCCGTCCGCGCTATGCTATCACCGTTTGGGTCAACCAAAATTTGGTGATAGCCAGAAGCCATATCGAGCGAGGAGAAGTATTGGGCTCCATTGAGACGATCAATTTGTTCATCTATCCTGGGGAGTGGAAAATGTTCCGGACGCGTGTTAGAATTTAGCTCTCTATAATCTACGCACATCCTATCTGTGTTATCCTTCTTTTTTACGAGTAGGATAGGGCTGGCGAACGGCGATGAACTTTCACGAATGACTCCGGCTTTCAAAAGAGAATCTACCTTTTCTTTAACTATCTCTTTTTCCAATGGAGAAAGCCTATATGGGCGCCTTTGCACGATTTTATTGGGGTCTATAGGATCAATTCGTAAAACTCCAGTCGTAACGCGTCGAGAAGGTATGCCGTCAATAAAGAATTCACTATACTTTTGTAATATCTTTACAAGGGCGCTCCTATCTTCACCTTGCAAATCAGTGTCGATAAAGTTAAAGTCAAACTGGTCACAGGCTTTTGTGAAGTTGACTTCTTTGCATCTCGAAAAAGTAATGTGAGCATTATCTATTTGCACATGGATATCGTTTTCCAACAGATCCCTACCAATTATCACTGACTCAGTAATTGCTTCATCGGGTACTATGTGAAATAATATGGGTAATATGATGTTCTGGATATCAACCCTACTAAGTACTTGTGAAACACATTTTACATTCTCTTTACCAATACCCGTAAGAAGGACTATGTCGCTACGCAGAGTACCCGGGAACTTATCGGCAAAGCTACTTGTTACTAGCGAGCAAGCAGACCCACTGTCAAATAGAAAAGAAACGAGCTCACCGGATGATGTGGTCAGGGTACTCCTCGTGGGCTGGCGCTCGCAGACATGAACCTCCTTGACAGTCGCTGGAGCACTTCCACCTCCCCTGCGTCCTGGACACGTCGAAGCAAGATGTCCTGGCTCCCCGCAAACGTAGCAAGTGATGCGAGTCTTGTCATACACCTTTGACGTCTGACCTGCTGTTTTGACTCCGCTGGCAGAATCGTCTTGTCGTTTGCGGCAATCAACTGCTTTATGTCCTGGTGTGCCACACCGATGGCATGTCCCGGTGAAACGAGTATCACTATATCGCGTCCTTTTGCTATCAGCTTCATGACCATCGCTGTTGTCATGTCTCCGTTTCTGTGAAATTCCGTTGAGAATGCGGAGTAGCTGTGCTCTTGTAGCTACATTATGGGAATGAAGCTCTCTTCGTATTGTTCCGTCTTTCTGGCACAAAACGGATGTCGCAAAGCCAGTTATAATATCTTCTGCCATCTCTAAGCGCGGTATACGTTCTATAAGATGCCACAGACGTACAGCTGCTTCGCTAGCTGTTTCTTTGGGACTAATTTGAAAGCGCAGTACTTCGTCAAAATAATCCTGTGGCAACATAGGCTTGGCAAATTTAGCTATTAGCATTTCTTTTATCTGCGGCCATGACAGCTGAGAATCAGGCAGTCTAGTGAGGCACGTCGCTGCACGACCCCTAAGCGCGTGTGTAAGTGCAAGCAATAATTCGGTACCTTGTATATTGCGTCCGTTGATTACGATTTCTGTAATTTTACACCATCCTTCTATGTCAGCATCTGCTTCATCGGGGTCAAAGCGCACAAACTGCTTCGGTGACACGCTACTGGTGCTAGCATGGTGTGGTTGCGACGTAGCTAACAATCGAGATAGCAGCGATTCCATATTGCGCAAAAAATCCGGTACTGGCGCCGGTGCCGAAACACTAGTCTGGTTTTCGTTACTGTTCTCTTCAGGTTGAGGCCCTCCACATCCCACTTCTGATGAAGGATCAAGTAAATCATTGCACTCAGGATCCATCATCGAGTAGGTCAAACGGTCAACGGGCGTGGGTAATCGGGCGAAGAGAATAAACGCACTTTTCACTAAATCAGGCTATAATTACACTTCGTTACAATTATCTCATTAAAACTAGAAATACAATCACTACTGAACGCACGATAACGAGAATAGTCAATTTTACACGACACTCCACCGAACACGTGGCGCACACCTTCGATCGCGACGGATTGTGTAGTAGTGGCCGCCGTCGACCGTTAATTTTTGCACCAGCATGCGGTGTTGCGTCAGAGTGGAAGTGACGTAGCACGGTTGCCACTCTAAAAATATTCGAGGCGCCGTCAAATCTTTAATGAGACCATAATCAAGTGTACAAAGATAACTTAAAACTATGTACTTACAATTATACAGACAAATCCATAGGAACACTAACGTCTAAACTAGGCCTAGCCTGTGTCTTAGACGTTAGTTTCTTTCCGTTAAGTTTATGATATTAACACTAGTTATTTTAATACTGGTTTGCCACACTTGTGAACATATTTTTCACATTAATAACACGGTATGTATTTGATAGGTATTACAAAATATGACATTACACATTAAATTTTTCGTAACAAATGATCGACTGTAATAGGCAACAGCGAGTGAATAATTATTTTACAGATACCGACATTAAACAAAATAAAACTAGCATGGTACAACTACAAAAAGTGTGAACATAAGCATTTTTTTTAAATTTATAATACAATATTTATATTTTAACGTACTTGTGTTATTAATGGTAGATTATAATTATTATGCGTGGATTTAGGTATATGTGTGTGGAGTATGGTTGTGAATGCGCAGTTGCAGGTATGTATGTGAGTTTGTGTGTGTTTTATTTTGGAATTACAAATATGTTTTCTATGTCATCGTAATTTTGAGTTTTAAGCCAAAGAGTTAGAATTTTCTTACATTCGTGAGTATTGAGTTCATATATTTTAAGAATTTTATTTAATTTATTGTATAGAAATGGTCCAATATAAAACTGAAATTTGTTTGTAAAAAATGTGTTAGTGATGATTGTGGGGCAAACTTTGTCTTTGCGTCTGATTTGAGTTATTTGGTTATTGAAGTTAAGTTTATGATGCTGACACATAATGGTTTCTTTGATAAAAAGTTGTCTAGCTGTTAGTACGTCACATTCGCGGTACAGGCTAACTGTGGGATACCGAAATGGTTTAAAAGTCATTACCTTTAATACCGCCCGCTGTGCGCGTTCTAGTTTCAGCATGTGTATTTTATGTGCGCCACCCCATGATGTAATACAGTAGGATAAGATCGATTGCGCCAGGGCATAATATACTGTTTTAAGAAGAGCGAAATCGGCAACATGTCTCAATTTCTTAAATATGTAGATGAGCCTCCTCATTCTGTCTGCCAGTTGATTTATATGTGGACACCAAGTCAGTTTTTCATCTAGTAAGATTCCTAGATACTTTATAGTTTTTGTCCTTTCTAAATAACTGCAATCGCAAGTATTAGAATTATTTAATTGACAATAATAATGTACTTGAAGTTTAAAATTTTGTACTTCTGCAAGTGTACGTTCAGTGCTCGCAAAAGTAATAAATTTAGTTTTGGATATATTTAATGTGAGCAAGTTTTTACATAACCAGTTTGCTATTATACGCAATCCTATTTCTGCATAATGTTTGGCGTCCTCCCAAGACTTCCCGTGAAATATGATAGCCGTGTCACCGGCATAGGTAAATAATTTGCAATTTTCTAATTGTAATTTGCAAAGACCATTAATAAAAATTAGAAATAACGTCGGTCCAAGGACGCTTCCTTGGGGTACACCATACTTAATAAATGCTTCATCACTAACAGTACCTTCTATTATAACCCTCTGAGACCTGTTTTTTAAGATAATCCTCAAATAATTCCAAAGTGACACCTCTTATTCCTATTGCCTCCATTTTATTCAAAAGGATCGAAACCGTGTCAAAAGCCTTGGCTAGATCCAAAAATACTCCAATACACCTGTGCTTTTTATCTATGTTTGAAGCTACAAAGTCTGTCAACTCAGAAACTGCCTGTGAAGTTGATTTACCTGCCCTAAAACCAAATTGATTTGTCGCCAAGATATTATTTGCTTCTAAGTATGATAATAATCTTTTGTTCATAATTTTTTCCAAAATTTTAGATAGAGCAGGTAGCACTGATATTGGGTGGTAGTTACTGACCGAGTCCCTGTTTCCCCCCTTGAATATAGGATGAATAATAGAAGTTTTAAAGATTTTTGGAAACTGGCCTAATTCAAAACAAAGGTTTATATTACAAGTCAGTGGAGGAACAATAGCTTGTTTTGCCAACTTAATAAGCTTAGTTGAAATTCCGTCCCACCCGACAGCACTCTCCTGTTTTAGGTTCATGAGTGTGGATTCGACTTCTTCTTCTGTTGTTCCTAACAAAGCCATAGACTTTAATGGAGTGTTCTTTGGTTCATTGCTGCTAGTGTTATTTATTTGAGCGTTAGCTAATAAAATTTTATTAGCAAGTTCTTCTGCAACATTAACAAAGTAGTTATTTACTTTATTTACGGCCAGTTTCGGTGAACTTTCAATTTTGAGTAGATCCTGCGCATGCGATCGGTCTTTAGTTCTGTTTGTTATAGAGTCTATGATTTTCCACTTCTTTTTCGGATTTTTCGCATATTTGTTGAGTTGAGTTTTTTCAAAATGCCTTTTTAAACGTTTTAATACGTTGTTACAATAATTTTTATATCTATTATACGTAATCTGATGAATTAGGTTTTTAGGTTCTTTTTTACATTTGAGGTGCATGCGATCACGATTTTTTATGCAGCGAATTAGACCAGGTGCAATCCATGGTTTTATACAGCGTAGTCTTCTGGGAGTCATAATTCTGAACGAATTTTTTAAAATTAAGCTGTTTAGAATATTGACTAATTGCTCGGAAGCCCAGTTTACATCTCGAGCTTGGCAAATATCATTAAAATTAGTGTTTTTAAGTTCCAAAGCAATGTTATCATAGTTAATTCTTTGCAAAGAGATATTTTTCATATTTTTTAGTTTAGTTTTAACTTTAAGGCACGTAATTACCGGAAAATGATCTGTTAGTGAAGCCTGTAGAACAATTGTAATAGTTGGATAAGTAGCTTTGATTATTGAATGATCAATGCAATTTTTGTCTCTCGTTGGGAATAAATGACCTGGTAGAAGACCGTGACTTGCTAAGAGGTTCAAATAGTTTGTCGAGTTATGATCTTCATTACTCGGCTTAATATCAATGTTTAAATCACCCAATATTAGTATATTACAGCAATTTTTCCAGGTAGCTAGTAGTTTGTCTAGAGAGTTTAGAAAGCGGTCAATGTTTTTTATGTGAAGGTGATCTATAGATGCCTAGTATTATAGTATTCTTACTCACTTCGATGAGCAGACAGGAAGCGTCATTTAGTTCTATTTCTTGTACCGTGCATTGTAATTCTTTTCTTGTGTACGCTACGACACCATCATTTTGATTATGATTAATTTTGGTATAGTGAGTGTGATATTCGCTAAGTGGAGTAATATATGGAGCTTTCGAGTTCCAGGTTTCCGTGAGAATGTAAACATCGCATGCTATGTCTAGTCTAGCAAGAAGTATTTCGAATTCAGAAAATTTTTTATTTATGCTTCTAATGTTTAGTGTAAGGATTTTGATATCGCTGTTAGACGAATGATTTGTTTTTAAAAGAGCCATGCACGACTCAGGTTCACATAAATACGATGGACCGGCTGATATTTTGTCTATGTTGTCAGTAACATTATTATTATTTATTGAATCGAATGTTGCATTGAAGATTTCCTTGGCTTAAAACAATGAAAACTTATGTCTGAGTGAATACGTGTGAAAAGCGTCGGTAATAGTGTATGTTTTAGTGTTAGGGAAAAAGAACGTGTTATATAGTAAATATAAGGATATTTGTTGGTGGAGTGCATGCTAAATCCACGGTAAACATATTGAGTAATTTTAGAATAATGAATGGGTAAAAGAGAAATAAACAAAATGATTGACAAACGTAAGACTAACCCTAGTCATATTTGATTCTTTAGGCTGGTCAATTGCGTCTCATCCTTGACTTCTATATGTGGTTCTCCAATTTGCTTCCGAAGATATATCTTTCCATAGCTGGTCCAACAAAAGTTGTATTTATGAGTCTTTGCAATATCTCTAGCTAAAAAGAATAATCTTCTCCCTTTATTTGTTAAAGCCTCGGATACGTATATTGGAGTTGGTTGTCCCTTCAGTCCTATATCTGCAGAGTTGAGATGATGGTTAGGATGCTCCTTTTTATAAATCTTGACTGCTTGTATCACGTCGTTTTTTAGCATAACGGAAGTAAAATCAGCTACTATAGCTCCTCTACCAGACTTTCCCTTAACACGAAATACATCTCTAATAGCAGTTTGCTGAAAATTTACATTAACCCCCCACGTGATTACAGCACGCACGGTCGTGCTCTAATTCAAGTGGCCCCATGTGTTTACAGCACGCATGGTCGTGCTCTAAAAAAGTCGTCCTATTGGTCGCGGATTTTTTACGTTTTGTTTTACTTAAACCAAGAAACTAAAGTAGTAACTATTAGAATAGTTCATGTTCTATGCAACTAAATCGTTTTAGAAGGGTGAGGGAAACGAAACGTGCCAAAGAATATTGAAATATCTGTGTCTCAGTTGCGAAAGCGTCCGCCATTGTTGTGTTTTGTTCCGCGATCTTTATAATAAAAGTTGTCTTGTGGAAGAAACCGGTGAATATTTTATAAAGATACTTATATAGATTTACTCAGAAATAAATAAATATTAATTGTGAAGTGACAATATTCGTGACAGAGACAAGAAATACAGTGATAAAAGGCAAAAACTTTTAAGAGCGGCTATTTCTACTCTTGAAACTTGCTATTTTCGTAATAGTTTTATGATAAATACTCTTTTAATAGTTATGAAAGACATAAAAGTACCCAGATTATTTATCTGAAAACATATTTTAGCAATTAAATACTAGTATTGTTGTACGTTTTCACTGTTATCGTGTTTCAAATGGTAAATAATTCACAGCCACAGTGTTCGCTACAGTAACATGGCGGCCCGGCACGGCGAACTTTTTGTTACGCGTTCAGATTATAATTTTTTTAGTGGCGTTACATTCATTTGTTACAAATAAATAATGTATTGTGTGAAAACCTAAAGGTATATGTGATAATGTTTTTGTGTTTATGAACCAAACAAGTAATGAAATTCATTAATATGTGATGAAATGTTTGTGCGAACCAGTGAAAAATAACAAACTTCTAAGTTTGTAAGCTTGTTTTGCCAAAAAGGTGAGTATTTAGTAGTAATTTATGTTATTATTATCATAGCTGATTTTATTACCAACACAATGATATGCAATTTATGTGATATAATTATATTAAGGTGTCATAATATTTTTTTTTCCGGTAACCTATGCCAATGAAAATTTGCAGCAACGTGACCCTTTGCACTTGTGGCACTTTGACTTTAGTTTGATCGCACCTCAAGGGTTAAGGGCTTTGCAAGTATTTTGGACTATGTTGCATAGATCAAGCTTTGACTCCGGTTCATTGGGTATTGGTACATTTCTTACCTCTATGGCGGAGGCCTTTGCATTTCTTTCCATATCTTCTATCTTTAGTTCTAAAACAGCAACTTGGGCCCGGTATTGCTTGCGTTCACTTTCTAGCCCTTCAATATTTTTCAATAAATCATCATATTGTTTGTTGAGGAAACTTAATGATTTTTCTATCTCATCATGCGTTTGCTTGATGTTGGTGTTTTGTGTTTTAATATCAGCGACCTCCAAAATAAGTTTATTGAGTAACGCGCTTTGATGTTCTTGCCATTCGCTTAACATGCTTTTAACCTCGTCTTTAAACTTCGCTAATTCGTCTTCGTTCGATTCACGTTGTTTTTTGCGAAGGGTTATAAATGAAGGCGATGAGGGCGTTGGTGTAGTATTAGTTACGTCCATGTCCGGCAGAGTTTGCTGTAGGCTACCACTTTGAGGTGATCTCAAAGTTTTGGGCATTTTTGTCTTCTTCATCAAAATTGCCGCAGTTCACAGTTTGTGCTGTCTTACGTAACGAATCCAATGCGTTCTTCACAATACTGGGCGCCTGGTACTTTGTCTTGATATGAAGAATTAATATGATTTTTTAAAACACAGTATTTAAATGAAATAAAATAGGTTCCGTGTACACGTCCAATCACTTTGGCGGTCGAGGGGGAAGGGGGAATGGTATTTGAAAATTCAAATGTGCCTATGCGTTACCGAAAATGTCGTATATTTCACTAGTGTATGCTCGCAGCTACGTCCGCACATTTTATGAATTTAACCGATTGTTTTCGACCCTTTTCAATAAAATATCATCATCATCATGTCAGCCTAGAGACGTCCACTGCTGGACATAGGCCTCCCCCAAGGTTCTCCTCACAGACCAATTTTGAGCCACCCGCATCCAACCGCAATGAAATATACAGAGTGGCGCAAAAGTAAAGACCCTATAGAAATTCCTTATATTTTTTATGACATCTTCTGTCATTCTGATATTGAGAATTTTGTAGTAATCAAATGTAAAAATTACTAAAAATAATCGTGGATCGCTTTACTTCCCAAGAACGCGGAACAATCGCGTCATAAACCTCAAGCTTGAAGTGGATAATTTTACTTCAAAATTGATTATGAGTGACGAGGGCATTTCCATCTCTCGGGGCATGTCAATAAGCAGAATACTCGCTTCTGAGGCACTGAAAAGCCGCGCATTATTCCACAAACACCTTTACATCCAATAAAAGTAACTGTATGGTGTGGCATCCTGACTTCTTTCTTTGGGGCTATTTGAAATCTCTGGTGTATGTGGACAAACCACAGACTCTCGCAGCCTTAAAAGAAAACATACACCAAGAAATAAGAAACATATCGCAGGAAGTGTTACGGCTAGTTATGCCTTAAATATAAATAGGGAACATTTAATAAATAACATTTAATAGACATCATATTTAAAATATAATGTAACTAAATTTCATGGCACAAACAATGGCATATTTCAAAGAACGAATTCTGGTTTCCTAATTTAGAAACGAAGTTGTAGCTGAACCAAAATTTGGTTCAGCTGGGTGGCGAAAAAGTAATTACACTTTTTATAATAGGGTGAATACTTTTGCGCCACCTAAGTACAGTAGGTACGTATATTCAACATCTTTTTGATATGATGACTGGGACTAGCTCATGCCCAAATTGTATATTTCTCACAGAATATATGTATAAATACGAAACTACCAACCAACATGCAACTACCGCATAGAGAAATATTTCAAACCAAAACAAACCTGTACACCAAAAAGCATTATGATAAATGGAAATTTTCCATTTTACCCAACAGTAAATTATCGAATAAATCATACAAACTTTGCGTAAACCACAACGGTGAAATCCTTTCACCTGTCAAACAGCATTTGATACAGTCAATAGTTCTAAAATCGGTAAGCAGTTTTTCATCAAGTCGATATGAAATAAACTGTGCACCATAATTAATGGTATTCATAACGCGTCGCCTTTTACCCCGTGTGGGTAAAAAGTCGGGAAATAAATCGGTGTGTTGCCAGATTATTGATTTACCCCTGAGTACGTTAGAGGAAATCCCATTTGGTTGTTATATATCAAAATGATTTGTACCACACAAGTCGTTAGCTAGATAAGACGTATTTTTATGGGATTTTTGTTAGAAATTAATGAATGGGCTCAGAGGAATCGCAAAATCCGAGGCTAATTAATATCATGTAAGCATACTGATTTGTTGTCAATAGCGACTGGAATGAACGCTACAAATAGATTCCATACATCTTATTATGCGCACTTTGCAATTTCATCAATAACAAGACTTTTAGATATTCGATTGAACTTGTCCAGTAAATTATCACGCACTTCACAGGCAAAGAATAATTTAATAATGTTGCAAAAACAAAATGCCGCGGAGTTCTCGAATGTTCTTATCATTGGACTGGAGCTGAGTGTAGTGGACTATGAATCTACTTTTCAACGGTCAATTATATCCCCATGTACTTAATTGTATATAATTTTTTTGTAGCATCAGACCTCTTTAAAGACAGATTTGTATCCACACGTATGGGCCTAACAATGTTTTAATACCTATTTGTCATTTATCAATAGATCATCAGATATACTATTGTTACAATATTTAAATTCAATAATTTAACCTCGATTTATATAAATATTGTAGGAAATATTATTAGGTAAATTTTGATAATGAAAAATGATGTTGTTTTCTTCCGTTCGAAGTAATACTTAAATGAACAAAACATATCATTGCGTAGTAGTTAATGGTTAAATAAATTACTGCTCAATTCCTTTTCTCTGGTTTTCCTTTAATAATAGGACCACTTCTTATCATGAATGCCTACAATACGACAAAGGGATCTTGGAGAATAGGTTCTACCTCTATAGAAAAACATTGAGTTGCCTTCTATTTTTCTGTCTACAGTCAACAAAATAGCCTTCGAATTTACTTAGAATACTAGAAAATAGGACCATTTACATTGATTGTTACTGAAAATATTGTTCCTGTTATACTATTCAGGCGACAAATAAGTAGGCAGCTTAACTTATTTGTGTAAGTAACAGTTTGCGTATTTTAGGGATTTAAAATGACCTGCGTATTATTTGTACCTTTAAACATTTGTAAAGTACTCTTTTATTTGTTGGAGAATTTAAAAATTATCTAACATATATTCAAATTATCAAGGTAGTAGAGCCTTGCTGATTTCAGCACGAATGGGCCGGCTCGACCGGGGAAGTACTACCCTCTCACAGAAAATCGAAGTATTGTAACAGTATCCAAACTGTTGCGTTTCGTTCGGTGAGTGAGAGTAGCATAATTATTGTTATGAGGTAAAAACTAAATAGCCTCAAATATCCACCAATGGTCTGCCGGTATCTAATAGAATGGATACAAACATACTGCACTACCAATGTATGGCATTATGTTTGTATCCATTCTATTAGATTCCGGCATCTTGCTGCATGACAGTCTGCAGTCTGGCATAGCATGGCAGTCTGCTGATTATCTCTAAGCCCAAGCTTTTGCGAATAGGTTAAGCCAGGATTGACACTCTTGGTTGTTTCCAAGTCAGTGAATATAGATGATAAAGCAATTATTGTATAAATATTATTAACGTTTTACTATAACACCTACACCAATAAAAATGTAACATTTACCCAATATAAAACACTTATATCAATATATCTCGCTCGTTGCGACAAAAGTTAAGAAAAAGCCAAGAGATAAAACATCTTCAAAAACACATCTCGTAAGACAAGAAAAACACATATTTTCATTTAACACTTCAAGGTATTTCACGAAGACCTTTCCCACAACTAATTCTTAGAAGAAAGTTTGCGGCGCCATTATTTTAATCTAAAAGATAAATTGTTCATTTGTTACGTAGGGCGATAAATCCTGGTACGCAAACACTTGGATCGGTACAAATAGAACCAATAATTTGTTGGTTGGAATTATCGAAAATGTACCTTTTTGTAACTGTAGCCTTTGTCGTCTAGAGGTGCAAGTTAGCTTTGGAGTAAAATTCACTTTCTATGCCTAAATTAAGCAATTGAAAAAATAACTAGTGTTTTTTTAACCGACTTCAAAAAAAGGAGGTTCTCAGTTTGACCTGTATGTATGTATGTATGTATGTTTGTCCGCGATTATCTCGCGTTTGGCTGAACCGATTTTGATGCGGTTTTCAGAAAAGTATTTGTTACACTTAGGAGAAGGTTTCAGGCCCTTAACCGACTTCAAAAAATGAAGGTTCTGAGTTTGACCCGTATATATGTAAGTTTGCCCACGATTAACTCGAGTTTGGCTGAACCGATTTTTATGCGGTTTTCAGAAAAAAAGTATTTGTAACACTTAGGAGAAAGTTTTTTAACCGACTTCAAAAAAGAAGGTTCTCAGTTTGACCCGTATACATATATTGGTTCTTAGTATGTTTGTATGTATTATGTGTGTGTGTGTGTGTGTGTGTTTGTACGTGTGTACGTGTTTGTGCGCGTGCGCGCGTGTGTGTATTTGTATTTTTATGTGTGTGTGTGTGTGTGTGTACGTGTGTACGTCTATGTCTCTGCGATTATCAAAAAACAAAGAAAGTCGGTGAAAGAATCTAATGCCAGAGCATATTTCTCATTCTTGTATAAGGCTCTGTTGTCGTGGGGATGGTTGAGTAATTTGTTCGAGTCAATATCACTTAAAGCCATGACCCGCCTCAAGGCAACATAGCATTGGCCTATAGCAAAGATTTTAGGCCCTAGGTCCGCGGAACTAAGTGTACATCCTTGTAACTTGTGTACCGTCACAGCCCAGCTCAATATGACTGGCATCATCCGCCTTTCGATATCACCATAACCGCGATTGCCTTGATAGGTCGCTGGCACTGGAGCTATGGAAATGTATTCATCACCATCTTTAAGATGCAATGCTATTGATGGATCATCAAATAATATCAAAATGGCATCAGGCAGTTCACCTGGCTCAAGTTGATCTCTTCTTAGTGCCGGCCATTTAAGTCCTTTAGGAACACCCATTGCCCCGTTCGCTAAGCCATCCGTTATTGGCATATATATTTCTCCGGAGCATAGTACGAGAGCTCACAGCCAATTCAATAGTATGTACAAGTCCACCGCATTTGTTTGGATCGTACTTCCGCATGTGGCAGATTCCCTAGACTCATCTCTCTCTTCCAGCATGAAGCCTAAGCCCATAGGCACACATAATAAAAGTAGATACCTATGTGAAAGTCATGATAACAAACTGATACTAGCAGAAAACTTATTACTAAAATAATAATTGAATATAACTATAAACAAACTATTAACTAGCCCAAAACTTAAAGTAAATGGAGTACCTATCACTAAAAAGTATGAAATAAATAAAAGGGTAGTTAACACAAAACCTGAAGTAAACGAACGAAGTACCTAACACTAAAAAGTATGAAATAAAAATAATAAGGAAAAAAACAAAACGAAAATGAAAACTTAAAAATCGCACCAAAAATGTTTACTAGGTATTTAGTTTCTTTTTTAAAAAAAGAGAACCGCCTTCAAAAAATCGACCCACTGAAAAGCACGAAATAATTTTTACATACGCTAATACATATTATATAACTTATACAAAATACTTAGTTTTTGAAGTCGGTGCCAAACCATCAAAAACAAAAAAGAATACTGGCAAACAGAGAAAATAATACGACGAATATACCAAATCAATAAAGCCTCAAAAAATATTTGAATTAATAAAATTTAAAATAATCTACCTATATACTCTAAATAGCAGCATATATGTAAATAAAATATATAAAAAGTATGAAATAAATGCTTAATTATAAAATAATTATACTTCTTAGCTATTTTGGGCTGTAAGTACTATGTAGATTGAAAGCGCTGGTTTGGAAAGGATGACGCCAAACAATAGGCTTTTATAGGGATTTGGTTTGGCACCGACTTCAAAAACTAAGTATTTTGTATAAGTTATATAATATGTATTAGCGTATGTAAAAATTATTTCGTACTTTTCAGTGGGTCGATTTTTTGAAGGCGGTTCTCTTTTTTTAAAAAAGAAACTAAATACCTAGTAAACATTTTTGGTGCGATTTTTAAGTTTTCATTTTCGTTTTGTTTTTTTCCTTATTATTTTTTTATGCACTGCTATCTGAAGCCGCCAATATAAATGTTTTCTTTATAGTCTTATATGAACATACCTACATAGCAATATTTTTCTATAGCGGTCATGCCTGGGGCATATATACCTTTGCCATATCTCGTTCTACAAAAACATACAAATAAGGGAAGCTCACTTGCAGATACTGTAAGAACGCTACCAAAAAATCCAATAGCAGGAATAAATTCTAACTATACTTTCAGCTGAATTTTTGGCTTGTCATGTAGTATAAAAGTATATGTCATAGGTTTCAACTGAAATACTCAAATATCTGCCAATCTAGTCATACGTATTTTCATATTTACGAAGTGTTGATAATTGAAACTAAAACCACGTAATAAAAGCCTTTACAGTGCGTGAAACAGAATCGCATAGGGAAAGATCAATTTACGAAAATGTCGTACCTTCGTTCAATATCTATAAAAACATGGTGGTACGTCGGAGTTATATTTTCCACCATTAACTCGAGGGCCATAACGTAATATCCTCGTAACGTATATAATAAAGGTCCCGCCTCTTTCAGTCCTTATACCGCATCTAAGCAATCACTTGCCGTTGCTGTGTGACTAGTGATATCGAATGCTAGTTAATCTATATTTTAAATTCATCATCATCGGCCTTTAACAGTCCACTGCTGGACTAAGCCTCTCCTTTGAAAGGAGGAATTGGCCTACTATACCACGCTGGCCAAACGGGTTGGTATAGGGTTTGTATCAAGTTTTCCTTCTCTTGCAGTGCTATTCTCTGCATAGTATGCTCCCTTTGTCGGCCCTTACGACACCCATGGGATGATATGGGGTGGTTACATTCAGTATTCTTAATCCGTCACCACACCGTGCTGAAACCTGAAAGGCCCGATTTTCTCACGATGTTTTCTTCACCGTTTGGCAAACGATAATTAACAATTTAATACGTACATAACACATAAATTATGTTTTTGGTGAACAATAAAATATAAATAAATAACTTTGCAGTCTGTCGGTCTCTCCACTATCGCCACCTTATGTTTTGTGAATCAACGTTAATTTATATTTTTATTTATATGAAACCCTTTGCGTAGCAGTCTGTCGGTCTTTCCACTATCGCCACCAAATTTTTTTTTAAATAACGTGAATTTATAGTAACACCAAAATCACGAAGCCTTGATTACACTAATGTAATCGAGCTCAAGCATAGAGTATCATATACAGATGGCATATTTATTTGCCACATGATACTCTAATGTCACTGGAGATCAAGCCTTTTAGTTCCAAACGACGAAGACTCATAGTATCGCAATATGTTATAACATTTACCAACTTATACTAAGCTATAAGCTGCTTTCACAATCTGCTACAACCCTGCCAAATCTAGATGCCTTAACTCTACGACGACCATGTTCGTGGTTTCTTTGCCGACTAATTAAAAGGCCGTGGTTACGCAAATTACCAGCATTATGGTTTCATCAGGCCATTATTACTTCCGGCTTAATGGCTTTCCTTCGGGAAAGTGGTACAATTATATTTTATGTTGGTGTCGTATGAGTGCCTTGATATTTTAGGGTTGGGATGTACTTAGCAACCGCTACTGGTTGCAGTTATTGAAGTTTTGTCGCTTTGCTAGAAGTTTTATTATAATTATATATTTTTGTTTTATTTGATTTTAGTAGATTTTTAAATGAAATATAAAACTTGGCGTTATCATATAAGTGATAAGGCATTAATATTTATAACCAGTTATCCGTTATAAAAAGTAAACCGCGGCACAGATGAAATAATTTTACTGTCTGAGCAGCGTCCTTACCTTACCTCCTTACCTTACTAAATATGTACTATTCCTCCTCCAGTCCCTGCCCGCTGCCCTACCGAGGGCAAGCTAAAGACCGAGGTCATTTATGTCCATAGGAGGAACCTACGTCCAGCAACGGAGTGATACCGGCTTATGATGATATTGTTATAATATTTTTTTTATTGAAATCAAACTTACATCAATCATAGTTACACGAAGATATTTTGATTTATAGTGGCTCGTTTTATTTTCCTCACCTAATTTAAAATATTGTCCGTGTGGTGATGGATTAAGAATACTGAATGTAACCACCCCATATCATCCCATGGGTGTCGTAAGGGCCGACAAAGGGAGCATACTATGCAGAGAATAGCACTGCAAGAGAAGGAAAACTTGATACGAACCCTATACCAACCCGTTTGGCCAGCGTGGTATAGTAGGCCAATTCCTCCTTTCAAAGGAGAGGCTTAGTCCAGCAGTGGACTGTTAAAGGCTGATGATGATGAATTTAAAATATAGAGCAACTAGCATTCGACATCACTAGTCACACAGCAACGGCAAGTGATTGCTTAGATGCGGTATAAGGACTGAAAGAGGCGGGGCCTTTATTATAAACGTTACGAGGATATTACGTTATGGCCCTCGAGTTAATGGTGGAAAATATAACTCCGACATACCACCATGTTTTTATAGATATTGAACGAAGGTACGACATTTTCGTAAATTGATCTTTCCCTATGCGATTTCCGCAAATGCTGCTTCGGCTTATCCAAACAAATGCGGCGAACTTGTACATACTATTGAATTGACTGTGAGCTCTCGTATTATGCTCCGAAGAAATATGTCAATAACGGATGGCTTAGCGAACGGGGCAATGGGTGTTCCTAAAGGATTTAAATGGCCGGCACTAAGAAGAGATCAACTTGAGCCAGCTGTAATGCCCGATGACATTTTGATATTATTTGATGATCCATCAATAGCATTGCGTCTAAAGATGATGATGGATACATTTCCATAGCTCCAGTGACAGCGACCTATCAAGGCAATCGGGGTTATGGTGATATCGAGAGGCGGATGGTGCCAGTCATATTGAGTTGGGCTGTGACGGTACACAAGTTGCAAGGATGTACACTTAGTTCCGTGGTAATCGACCTTGGCCCTAAAATCTTTGCTAAAGGCCAATGCTATGTTGCCTTGAGTCGGGTCAAATCCCTAAAAGGCCTGGCTTTAAGTGATATTGACTCGAACAAATTACTCAACCATCCCCACGACAACAGAGCCTTATCCGAAATGACAAGAATGAGAAATATGCTCTAGCATTACATTCTTTCACCGTTTGTTAATCGCAGGCACACACACACACATACACACACACACACACACACACACACACACACACACACACACACACACACACACACACGCGCGCACACATACACACACACACACGTACACATACAAAAACCAATATATATATATACGGGTCAAACTCAGAACCTTCTTTTTTTGAGGTCGGTTAAGAGCCTAAAACCTTCTCCTAAGTGTAACAAATACTTTTCTGAAAACCGCATCAAAATCGGTTCAGCCAAACGCGAGATAATTGCGGACAAACATACATACATACATACATACATACAGGTCAAACTGAGAACCTCCTTTTTTTTGAAGTCGGTTAATGAAATATGAAAGGCATACTAGAATATTAAGGATGTGACCAGTTCCTACATTCCCTACGGTAACAAATGTTACTTCAACTTTTCACGCCCGCCGTGGGGGACTAAAAATATATTTACGAAGCAAATATGTAGTATATTTGGGAAGAGAAGGAGAACTCAACATCGAACCTATAGCAACCCTTCTTGCGGCCAATAATAATTCTCTTATTGACTCACGATGCTACTTTGACACAAAGAAGTGGCCAGTGGGTTAGTCATAATTGCCACAGAATCGATAACCATTACAATAGTCGTGTTCTAGAGTAGAGACCGCGCCTTGGC
This sequence comes from Euclidia mi, assembly GCA_944739405.2. Classification (NCBI taxonomy): domain Eukaryota; kingdom Metazoa; phylum Arthropoda; class Insecta; order Lepidoptera; family Erebidae; genus Euclidia; species Euclidia mi. The sequence goes on from OX123195.2 coordinate 17,039,301, forward strand.
AAACATAGTAAAGGAGGCCAACCGGCTTGGTGGAGTGACTATACACGTAAAGTGGCTGGCAGCGGCCGAACACGAGGAGCCGAAAATCGAACTCAGTGGCGTGCCATTGGAGCGGTCTATATCCAGCAGTGGACTGTAGCAAGCCAATGATGATTAACTTGAGATAAAAATATTGTTATCTTTATTGTTCTGGAAATAAATTCACTGTTGATTAATTGAAGAAATAGCACGAATTCCTCAATATGCCAAAACATATAGCCTGTTGTCCCGGTTTAATGCTCGCTACCTACTATATCTTACCTAACCTAGGCATAGGTATTCCTAGTAGGATATTAAATAAAAAAAGTAGGTAGGCAGTAAAATCGGAATATTTAATATTACCACTAAAAATCTAGCTCGGTACATGTAGGTCATTACAAATATGGGTTAGGGCCTATACAGCGATTAACACTCCTCACTGGTCCAGCACTCCCCTGACGTCACTGGCCGCTGCTGGAGACGAGTGATCGCGCGTCTCGATCGCCAGGTCTGGATGCTGGTGTATGGTTCATGCGCTGTACTGCTACTGTCCACCGCGGGGAAGAAGGATAATTAAGGTGAACGTGGAACCCTGTAATGCGCAACAAGCGAAAGCATTACACACTGGCCGTATACGGTGAGCACCCACAGCAACGCTTAATAGGGAAGTACTAAGTATGTAGATGTGATGCCGTGGATGTTCACTATCAGATACGGAGATAACAATAATTTCGGTTACTAAGCAGTTAATTTAAACATTTGAATTTTATAACGGAAACTAAGATTTGAATATACTAAAATGATATAATTACGAAAATGTGAGCAAACTACAAAGAAAAAAAGTAATGAGCGTCTAATAGAAATAAAGACTAGCGCTAACACAAATAAGAGATTACAAAAGTTAAAGCAAGGAAATAGAAACCGTTACGGTTTGCTAAGCTACGGCTAATTAAAAATTGTGCAACACTTACCCAATCGGGGTTTAACTCACACACACAGAATATGTTTAGAAGTAATATATTGTATTTGTTAAAGCGCCTACGCATTATTTCACAGCAGCGTCAATCGTACGTTATAGTTCGCTACGCGGTAGCATTAGATTAAGTTCGGCCTAACATAGTTATAGATTTGTATAGACTCCTTTTTATAAAATGTACCTGCTGTATACGATTTGGATAATCCTTCACTCTGCTTTTGTAAGCTGCAAAGATTACACGTCATCCAAAGTTTCCAAGATCGTTTTTATTTCTCGAAGTCCATTGAATCCCGCACATATGGTCCATTACGAGCGGATGAGGAATCAGCTGATCGCATTAAAATTATCTACGAGTTTTGAGAGGATTCGTCACCAAATTATTGGACTTTGAACCGGCTTGGATATTCGTATATTTGGATCAAGTACGCCGTTAATTGGTTTAAATCGGTACCCAACACTCGATAAGGTAATATTTATCCATAATCAAGGGAATAATTATAAGGTTAGTGGATTATTGTTAATTTATTGTGTTCATTTAGGCAAAAGTTGCATAGTGCTAGTTGTCCGTAATAAAGTAAATACTTTATATTAGACTGTAAATTAGTTAATATCATTTGATAAGTAGTATTAGTGCTACATTTTAACTATTTCGTCATTTTAACGGCAACTATTCACATTAATTTTCATGCAGTGGTAGGTATTAACTACCTAGTTAGCTTATGTTATGTATCACAATTTTGAGTGTTAGGTTTTTACGATATATTATTTATTGCTCATTATCGTTAATTATAACCAGATTAGCGTACTTATTGTGTAAGTTTGTTAAAATATTGTATTATTGTGTTTTTGCAACCATTAATTTGTTAAGTAGGTAGGTTGTCACTTATTAGAACACTTTTCTGTGCAAAGTTATTTGGCTATTATTAATTTTATTTACATAATTAAAAAAGGATTTACCAGCTTTTCTAATATTTGTGTAATTATTTGTAGATTTATACATCTAGAAATTATATTTCGTAGTTATTTTCTTGTATGCGTGGGTAGGTACCTAGTAAGAAACTAAATTCAAACCACACCCTGTACCGGCGCAATTTGAGCTTTTGTTACCTAAAATTAACTTTATTTTGTATAAATTCCAGGTCGACAGCACTCGTTACCCATAATGTCCGAGGAAAAGGAGTTAGTGAAGAGGCGAGGCAGTTATAAAGGCAGATTAACTGCATTTATTAATTATTTGGACTCGCTTGATGAAAGCTCCTTGACGAACTGTGATGTCACTGAATTGCAGCTGCGCATAGGCAAGATTGAGTGTTTGTACGACCAATATGATGAGGTTCAACTGCGTCTCGAATGTATTGTTGAAGATATTAAATTGCAGTATACTGAGCGTTCAGATTTTGAATCGTTATATTACAAATCCTTATCTAGGGCACAACATCTATTAGGTAAATATAATCAAGTAAGTCCATCAATTAATAGCGATAATAGTAAGCGTGCCAGTAAATACAAGCCAGTTAAGTTACCTACTATACAGTTACCTAAATTTAACGGTTCTTACAGTGATTGGTTAGAGTTTCGCGATTCTTTTGCGAGCCTCGTTCATTCTAATGATGAACTAGACAACATTAATAAGTTCCACTATTTGCGTTTGTCACTGGAGGGGTCCGCGGCTGTGGTACTCCAGTCAACTGAGTTTTCTGCTGACAACTACGCAGTAGCTTGGAAGATATTATGCGAACGATTTGATAACAAAAGATTGCTCATTCAGAATCACGTATCAGCTTTATTTAATTTAGACGTACTGACAAAGGAATCTTCAGTATCCCTCAAAGGTTTGATAGATTCATTAAATAAGAATTTGCGAGCTTTAGAAACTTTAGGCGAACCAATTAAGCATTGGGATACACTATTAATTTACATGGTCACTCGTAAATTAGATAACAAAACATATCGTGAATGGGAGGAATATAAAAGCCGGGTAGATAAAGATAACGCGATTACTTTTGATGCCTTCATTCAATTTATGCGTAACCGTGCCGACTTTGTCGAAACTTTAGAATTGTCACGCAATAATAATCCGTCTCACACGTTATCTAATTTGCGTCCAAAGATAAAATCTATGGTCACGATGCAAGGTTCTAACAATTTAAACACAACATTGACTTTAAAGGTTTGTCCTAAGTGCAAAGAGGATCATACACTGAATAATTGTCCTCAATTTCTCGCTATGAGTATTGATGAGCGTCTTAAAATATTGCCTAATTATAAAGTTTGCTACAACTGTTTACATACGGGTCATTTTGCCAATCATTGTAGAAAATCAGGTTGCAAAACATGTAAGCGTAAACATCACGCATTAATTCATTCATCGGAGCCTAGGAGTGTTAATGTCAATGCGCGTAATAAACATACGTATAACAACGCATCATCTGATAGCCCCTCTCCGCCGATATGTTTACCGTCCGCTTCTAGTGAGACAGGTAATGTTGCTCTGGCCGCAAGCGTCGCTCGTTCTTGTAAGACTTTTAGCGACGTATTATTATCAACTGCATTAGTTAAGTTATACGATTATTCGGGTCGTGAGCATGTTGTTCGTGCTATTTTGGATAGCGGCAGCACATCTTCGTTTATAACCGAGCGTTTGTGTACGCAGTTAAATTTATTAACAAGTAATGTTGACGGTTCGATATTAGGCATAAATAACGTGATTTCTCGCGTAGGCAAAACTTGTCAGGTAAAAGTGACGTCACTCAATAATAGCTATGAAGTTAAGCTTTATTGTTTTGTTTTGCCATTTATAACCAGTGATGTGCCATGTCGAAAAATAGATATTTCTGCTCTTAAGATGCCTTCTCACATCTGTTTAGCTGATCCTACGTTTTATGAGCCCGCAGATATTAATATTTTAATCGGTGCTGACCTGTTTTGGGATCTGTTAGGATCACAACAAATAAAGTTAGGCGTTGATATGCCAGTTTTATGTGAGACTAAGTTAGGGTGGATAGTTTCCGGGCCCATTACCTCTCATTGTACCAAAATGTCAAAGGACATTAGATGCAATTTTACTCAGGTTAGTGGCGATATTGAGAAACTACGAGCCGACTTAAAGACTTTTTGGGATTTAGAGGAAATAAACTCTGAAGCGTCTAATTATATGCCAGAGGAAAAGTTGTGTGAGGAACATTTTATTAAAAATACCACTCGCCTACGCGATGGTAGGTTCTGTGTTCGTATACCGCTTAAACAAAGTCCTGATGTTTTAGGAAATTCGTACAATAGGGCTAAGCATTGTTTACATTCATTAGAACGTAGACTGAAGTACAAACGAGAATTTAGCGAATTATATCTTGATTTTATGTCAGAATACGAAAAGTTAGACCACATGAGTGAAAATAAAGTAGCAAATTTAAAGGATAATCGTAATGACTATTTTATACATCACCACGGCATATTACGCAAGAGTAGTACGACTACTAAACTACGTGTCGTATTTAATGCAAGCAGCCCTTCGTCATCAGGTGTTTCCTTGAATGACATACAGATGGTGGGTCCTACCGTTCAGGATGACTTGTTGTCAATACTTCTTCGATTTCGACATCACAAATATGTCCTGTCGGCCGACGTTGAGAAGATGTATAGAATGATAGCCATCCATCCATCTGACAGGCACTTGCAACAAATAGTTTGGCGTAGCAATATAGACGACCCTATTAAGACCTATACATTAAACACGGTAACCTATGGCACGGCAAGCGCGCCATTTCTTGCTACTCGGTGTCTCAAACAAATAGGTCTTGATTGTAAGCATGAAAGGGTAGCTGAAATCATCCAACATGATTTTTACGTCGATGATTTGTTGACTGGTGGGGATGTTTTGAGTGAGGTTGAGTTTATACGCACTCAAGTCACAAATGCCCTGGCATCTGCTGGTATGACGTTAAGAAAATGGAGATCTAATGAACCGCTACTATTAACTGAGTCCAATCAGCCATTATTAGACCTAAGTATGGGCACTAGCGTGTCAAATAAGTTATTTGGTTTAAACTGGTTCGCAAATACTGATGAGTTAGGTTTTATAGTAAACTCGGTACCTTCTCTTAATAATACGAAACGGGATCTACTTTCAACGATTGCACGCATTTTTGATCCTTTAGGGCTTCTTTCTCCTTTCATCATCACCATGAAAATGTTGTTACAAAGCATGTGGTTAGACAAGCTTTCATGGGATGAGCCGCTAAACCCAGAACTTAAAAATACTTAGCATAATATTGTAAAATCTTTACCTCTCGTAAATGATTTAAGTATTCCACGCATTGTAGTTTGTAATGCGTATAGGTCACTTGAATTACATGTGTTTACAGATGCGTCTGAGCGCGCCTATGGTGCGTGTGTATATGTTCGTAGCATCAGCGATACTAATAAATGTATGGTCAGGTTACTGATGGCTAAAAGTCGCGTGGCCCCAATTAAGCCTACTACAATACCTCGGTTAGAGTTATGTGGTGCCTTGGTAGGTGCGCGTATTTATGAAAAAGTTTCACAAGCCTTTCGAATAAACATAAATCATGTTTATTGTTGGACTGACTCAACCATCCTATTGGGTTGGTTTCAAATGTTGCCCTCAAAACTACAACCGTTTGTGCGTAATCGTGTAGCTAAGATATTAGATAAGACGAGTAACTGCACATGGCAACACGTACCAACCGATCTGAACCCAGCAGATCTGATATCTCGTGGCGTGGATATCAGAACCCTGCAAGGGTTGGATTTGTGGTGGTCTGGACCCAAGTTCTTACACAATGAGCAGTCCAGTTGGCCGTCTCAATTGAAACTGAAAGGTTTAGCATTAGAATCTTTGCCCGAAACACGACCACACATTTCATTGAGCGCCGTTACAAATGATAATAGCAAAGATAAATTAATAGATTTTAAAAGGTTTTCAAATTATCTTAGGCTCGTGCGCTCAGTAGCATATGTTTTGCGTTTTATTAAAGCTTGTCGAAAGAAACCTTGTAATAGTAAATTTCTTACAAAGGATGAGTTACAATGCGCATTAACTTTAATAATTATTAATAGTCAACGGGACTCGTTTCCAGAGTATAAGTTACTCGTCAATAAACAGAAATTACCGAAGAAGAGCTCCCTCGTTAAGTTCAATCTTTATTTAGATCATGTTAATATAATGCGTGTTGGGGGACGCCTCGATAATTCGGACTTTTCGTTCAGTAAGAAACATCCCATTATTTTACAGTCCACTCATGATTTTACGAAGTTATTGTTTCATTATGAACATAAAAGGTTAATGCATGCAGGTCCACAATTATTGTTGGCTACGATTAGAGAATCATATTGGCCTATCGGTGGTCGTCGCTTAGCTAAAGCGTGCTACCATCAGTGTGTACGTTGTCATCGTATGAAGGGCAAAACTATTACGCCGTTGATGGGGAATCTACCCCACCAGCGACTTGTTCCAGGTGGCTACCCTTTCGACAGCACAGGCGTGGATTATGCCGGCCCTATACTTTGTGCTAGTCGTCAAGGACGTGGATGTAGGCTCGTAAAAGTTTATATCGCGATTTTTATATGCTTCAGCACCAAAGCTGTCCATCTAGAGCTGGTAGGTGACTTGACTAGCAACAAATATTTACTGGCACTCTATAGATTTATTTCACGCAGAGGTAAACCTGTCAACATATATTCGGACAACGGTACCTCATTTGTTGGTGCGTACAACGACCTGTCAAAGTTTTTAAAATCACAGAGCAATTCAATAAGCGAGGATATTGCTAATCATGGAGTTAATTTTCATTTTATTCCCGCGTATACTCCTCATTTCGGCGGACTATGGGAAGCGGGTGTGAAGTCGACAAAATTCCATCTTCAACGAGTGTTGGGACATTGTAACCTTACATTTGAGGAATTGAATACCGTACTGATCCAAATTGAGGCGGTTTTGAATTCACGTCCGTTAACACCGCTGTCTTCGGACCCCGACGATTATACTCCGCTAACGCCGGGACACTTTTTGGTTGGACGACCTCTTACTGCCCTTCCACAACCAAGTTACCAGGACTGCTCCACAATTCATGTATCACGTTTTCAACGGATTGAGCAACTCCGTCAACATTTTTGGGCACGTTGGAGTAAGGAGTTTGTTGCTGAGTTGCAACAACGAACTAAGTGGCACACATCCCAAGATGGGTTGAAGCTGAATTCCTTAGTGGTCATCAAGGAGGACCACCTGCCACCCCTCAAATGGAAATTGGGGAGAATTGTAGCTGTGCACCCAGGGTCGGATGGAATCGTTAGAGTTGCCGACATTCGCACTTCAACTGGCATCATACGGAGGGCCTACAATAGAATATGTCCGCTGCCAGTAACCACGGATTTGGTTTGAAAGCTTGGAGCTTCCAAAGCCCGGGGGCATGTTAAAGCGCCTACGCATTATTTCACAGCAGCGTCAATCGTACGTTATAGTTCGCTACGCGGTAGCATTAGATTAAGTTCGGCCTAACATAGTTATAGATTTGTATAGACTCCTTTTTATAAAATGTACCTGCTGTATACGATTTGGATAATCCTTCACTCTGCTTTTGTAAGCTGCAAAGATTACACGTCATCCAAAGTTTCCAAGATCGTTTTTATTTCTCGAAGTCCATTGAATCCCGCACAGTATTATAAAATAGAATAGTCGAGGGAACGGTAGGGACGCCTTAAAAAGTTTTAAATTCACGATTACGATGAATAACTCGTAGTAGGGATCGAGAAAAAAACTGACGTGCGTTCGCCTCGACAGCAATAATCGCTCTCCAGCTACGTAGAAGCGTTCTGTCTGTGGTCTGCGATCCCCCCTGCACACGCGCCGCAAACAAAGGAACTCGCTCCTGGGTGCCTAATATGACGCTTGTTTTAATACGAACGTGGTGATAAATTGCTGGTATAAAATTAGATTTGATGCGTTCATTTTCAATGTTTTTATTTCAATATTGTAAGTATTTGTTTCTGTTTTATAGGAAATATATTATTATTGTAAATAATTTCTTGTTTATTTTTTTTATTATTATTTTATTATTAAGAATTAAGACATGTAACAATTAATGTTACAATACATTAGCCCCCTCGTCTCAGAAAGAGTTTTGTTCTTAAATAAAACTCGTCTATAGATTACCACTAGCACTACTCATTCATACGAACGGAACTTAAAAAAAAAACGGAACGAAAATTCAAACGAACACTAGCAAACAGCTGTCATTTCACTACGTATATAATAATTTTATTGATAAAAATAGTTTTATTTTATTTTCCACATTAATTGTATATCTAAATTCAAGTGTACACCCATAAACCTTGGCAATAATTGTTTGTGTAACATTATATCAAAGGACTAGTGACTAAACCTCACTGGAAAACTTGTCGCGGACCAACTGTCAAAGTAACGGACAACTGATACAACATAAACAAGATTCAAAATCAACTGGAAACCCGGGGATTATTGTTTTCATGATTATTTACTTATCCCTGTATCGTTTTATTCATATAATACTAACTAATATACACTATACATTTCATAAACACTGCTCACTGCACGTGAGCGACGTCATTTACAATACACAGCGGCACCGTTTATGTCTCCTTTTGCTTGACAATTTGTGGAAGCAAAATCGATGACGAAAAACATTTGCCTCAGACACCATATACTACATGACACACTATACACAAAACATAATTATTTATTACAAAATAAGTATATTAATTTAAGGAGTACAATAGTGTTACACAGGTCAATTTATAGAAGTACTTACCTACATTCCAATTTTATTTTATTGTTTTATAAATATATGTCTAGAATTACCGTAGCCAGGCAGGAAGGTGTATCAGAAGTGCGCAGTGGAAGATGTAGTACATCTACCTGACCATGATAGACAATGATCCAGACACAATGCACTGCGTTGCACAGTGATGAATTGAAATCAATCAATATCAATATTATATTTCACTTACCCGCTATCCTTGCTGATGTCAGGCTTGAGCTAAATTAGACACATTCATACAAGTACATTGGCCAAAATAAATAAATAAAGTATCTTATACTTAGCTATTAAGCTGCAAACGCGACGTTTTCAGGACACGTTGGCACGTGGGCTCGATGCCGGATTCACAATTTTCACAAATGTCAATCAATAGTTCACAATCAATTTACCGTTGCCAGCACTAGATCAGGCGGCATTCAAGACGGTTTACTCAATTTAATTCAATTCGCGTTAATTCAAAAGGCGATATTTTACGTACGAGACGACAACCGGCGAGTTAATTTTTCAAGGAAGCGAACGGCAGAGACAGTTCAGTGTGACCATTGTCAGAAATTTTCAATAGACTAAACAAAATGTTACTCAATCGATCTAATCGATTTGACTTATAATAAAAACTAATTCTATTTTAATTGGAAGCGAAGGACATACTGCGCCGACCCCAAATAAATTGGGACCAGGGCAAGACAATGATGATGAAAAACTAATTCTATTTCAAACATCCACCCGCCCCAGACCGGCCTACCGGTCCGCTAATCGGTTGGTAGACGTGACAATGTTGCAACCGCTCTCCTCAGAATCGAACCGTCCACCAAGACCTCAGCAAATCGGGGAACTCCATCAGCCCCAGTTACCAAATGAAGGATGCGCCCCCTGCGCCATCTGAGTGGCGGAAGGTTAGCCTCCTTGATCAAAACGAGGTCAGCAATCTTGGGTGGATCGGTCTTGTCGGTCCACTTAACGCGTTGCTGGAGTATGTGCAAATATTCCAAATTCCAGCGTTTCCAAAAGCTCTGAGTAATTTGGCGTACCAATTCAAAACGCGAGAGACGACCAGGTCTCGTATCAATGTAGGGGTACTCAGGCAAGGCGACAAGTGGGCGACCAATCAAAGAATGGCCCGGCGTAAGGGCCTCCAAATCATTCGGATCTGAGGAGATCGGGCACAATGGCCGAGAGTTCAAAACGGCCTCAATCTTACAAAACACAGTTGCGAGTTCCTCAAATGTAAGGACAGATTCACCGATTGTCCTGCGCAAGTGTGTTTTGGCCGATTTTACGGCGGCCTCAAATATACCACCCCAGTGTGGACAATTTGGTGGGGAAAACAACCAATTTATCCCACGTCGGGCAAGCCTATCACCTATATCAGCTTTGTTGGTTTCAAGGAAATTAACAACATCATTCAAATAATTATAGGTGCCCTTGAAGTTAGTGCCGCAGTCAGAACGGATCAAGGAAGGCATCCCTCTGCGGGATACAAATCTGTCAAATGTGGCTACAAACGCCTCGGTCGTAAGCGAGGAGACCAGTTCTAAGTGTACGGCCTTTGTGGAGAGACAAACAAAAACACACAAGTAGGCCTTAACAGTCTTGCTGTTTCGAAGTGTCGACGTTTTCACCAAAAAGGGACCTGCGAAGTCCGTGCCAACACCGTCAAACGTCCTGCTCTCAGTTACGCGATCTGCCGGTAAGTCTCCCATCAAGGGCTGCATGGTAGAAGCCTTGAGCTTATAGCAAGGGATGCAGCGAAAGACTACACTCCGAATTATTCTTCGGGCAGACAAAATCCAAAATTCGCGTTGCAAAATAGCCAACAAAGCATTACAACCAGCATGCGAGTTTTTAAGGTGACGGTCAGTTACCAACAAACGTACCAAATGACCGTCCTTAGGTAACAAAAGAGGGTGACGTGCTCCGTAAGGGAGGTTGGCATTCTTGAGACGCCCTCCAACGCGCAAGAGACCCGTATCGTCCAAAAAGGGGTTCAATTTACAGACAGCTCCCGACAATTTCGATCTCCCTGACTTAAGGATAGCAATCTCCTTCTCAAAATGCGCCAATTGCACAGAACGAACCCAAAAGGTGAGGGACTCCTGTCGTTTCTGTGGTGAGAGAAACGGTGTCAGACGTTTCTGTTGTGGGTGCCTAAAATTAAAAACAAAACGCTTTATCCAAGCCGTAACACCCAACAACTTGTCGAGGGAGCTGTAACAATTCAACAGGAAATCGGGGTCGAAGGCGCATTCTACCTTCTCAAGAGCGAGTGTTTGTAGACCCGGCAAATTAGAAGTATTCAAAACTGGCGTTCGAGGCCAATCAATTTCTGGTCGACTCAACCATTCCGGGCCCCACCACAGCAAATGACCTATCAAACTAGGCGTCAAGCATCCGCGCGAGGCACAATCAGCCGGGTTGAGCTCACCTGGCACGTGTCTCCAAACAAGCTTGACTTCGGATTTCTGGATTTGGGAAACGCGATTAGCAACAAATACCTCCAAAGTGTGGACAGACGCCTTCAACCAACAAAGTACAATTTGGCTGTCTGTCCAGGCGTAGGTCCCATTAATACAAATGCTTTTACCCAAAGTGTTAGACACGTGGTTAAATAAACGTACAAGTAGGGCTGCTCCCGAGAGCTCCAATTTTGGGATGGTCAAAGATGTACGAAGGGGTGCAACCTTGCTCTTCGCCATGATCAGGGAAACCCTCACCTGACCTGAGGCACTAACTGTGCGCAAGTACACCACGGCCGCGTGACCACGTTCCAAGGCATCACAAAACCCGTAAAGGGTGGCCTTGTACTTCCCGGGAGGAAGGATGGGACGAGGCAAGGAGATCTCGTTGACGGCAGAAAGTGCGGATACAAAAGAGGTCCATTCCTCAACAAGAGTGCCGTGTAGAGGTTCGTCCCAAGACAATCCTGCTGTCCAAAGCTTCTGCAAGAAGCATTTTGCCCAAAATATAATTGGACAGATCCAACCGTTCGGATCAAAGGTTCTGGCGACAGTAGACAATACGAGACGTTTAGTCCAAGCACAAGGCAATTTCAGGTCTACGTTATACGTAAAGATGTCTTGGACCGGTCTGTACTGAACGCCGAGAACAGCCATCATGGCGGGGTTGTCAACAATTTCAAACAAATGTGGATCTTGCTGATGATCCTCTGGCAAGCCTTCCAAAAGTGCTGGTGAGTTGGAAATCCATTTGCGCAACTCATAACCAGCGGAGGCCAAAATACCTATCAATTCGTCCCTCAGGAGGATCGCCTCGTCCGCTGATGAGGCGCCCGAGCAAATGTCATCGACGTAAATATCGTCCTTCAAGATGGCGGAGGCTCGTGGGAAACGTAGGCCTTCGCGGTCTGCGAGCTCCCAAAGAGAACGTATTGCCAAGTAGGGGCTTCACCTTAACCCGTACGTATTTGTATTGAGCTTGTAGACGACCATGGGATCGCGAGGAGACTCTCTCCAAAGGATCAGCTGGAAGCGACGGTCATCAGGGTGGATAATCGTCTGCCTGAACATCATTTTTATGTCCGCCACAAAGACAACCTGATGTCGTCGGAAGCTGGTGATGACGTCACAAAGGTCCTTGACCAACTTGGGACCAGAATGCAAGCACTGGTTCAAGGATACGCCTGTAGAAGTCTGCGCAGAACCATCAAACACTGTGCGCAGCTTGCCAGTCGATGGCTTCAATACCACATGATGCGGGAGAAAGTAATGCTCCACCGAACGCCAATCCAAATTTGACACAGACATGTGTCCCAACTGTTCATATTCCCTCATGAACTCAATGTACTTCTGTCTGAGCTCCGGATCACGACCCATGCGGCGCTCCATGGCCAACAACCTCTTTTCGGCTAAAGGTCGTGACTCACCAAGCGGAGGCCGAACAGACAGAAGGGTAGCCTCGTAATAATCCGACCAGAACGGAGTCGACCAGTGTTGTTCTGGAAGAACAGCTCGCACTCCTCATGTTCTGGATTCAAACGGGCAGCTTGAGGCGGCTCCTCTACCTCCCAAAACCTCTGAACTGCATCAGAGAGAGCGGAGCCTACAGCCAACAAATTATCAAGTTCGGGTGGAGGGGGGTCCCTAGGTACAGGTCCCATTAAAGCAAATCCAAATATGGTCGGGATGGCAGTCAAACCATTTGGCACCAAGACCCGTTTCCCACCAATCAAAATTCCACCGAGGACATCAGAGCCAATCAACAAATCGATTTGTCCCGGTGTGTCAAATTTGGGGTCTGCCAGTTCCAATCCCGATGTCAAATTCACCACAGCAGCAGGTAGCTGTTTCTGTGGATGCATGCCCAAAATATTCTTCAGCACAATAGCCGAGGTTCTAATCCTTGGGTGTGAAGATTCAACAGGGCCAAACGAAACCTTAACTTGCCCTTCAACATTAGAGGCTACGTCCTCTATGCCCCGTATACAATTTGGAAAAGAACCCATATTTAATTTAACCTGCCCTACTAAACAAGTGGAAACAATGCAACCTTGTGAACCTGTGTCCAATATAGCACGGACAACAACAGAGGTCCCCTTGGGTCCCCAGACCCTAACAGCAACCGTTGGTAGGATAACGGTCTCAATGGGGGAGGTTGGAGTTATAGGGCAGGGGTCAATGACCTATTGTTGCCTGGGCGGCGACCGTTGGCCAGGACCAGGCAAGTCAAAACGAGGGTGCGGCTTGAAGTTCTCAAAGGCGCGATGACTCGATCCGCGCGCCATCTGTGGGGGGTCATAATGACGCACCCGCCCAAAACGAGGTGGGCGCGAGTCAAGGCGGGGACGCTCCGCCAAAGGAGGGGAATACCTGGGGCAGCACATTCAGGTGCGCGAGAGAGAGGAGGCGTGCGCACGCTACGGTTCTCCAAGCGGGGTGAGCGGCGATCAATTAAGCGAGGTGACTCTCGGCTGCCCGCCGGTGAGCCTCGGCTGCCACCTTCAAAACACCCGCCCGTGCGCGGCGTCGGCTGGTTGGACAAGCGGCCTACCTCTCTGGCATTCATACAGAGAATGTCCAAATGCTGTCCTCCACAGTGAGGACAGGGGCGAGAGTTTGGGCAGTCTCACTGGTAGTGGGACCCCAAACAAGAGAAGCAAAGGCGGCGGGCATTCGCGATGCGCCTACGAGAGGCGACATGTAGGTCCAAGAATGCCCTACAACTGGCCGTTCTGTGCCCCGTGACCTTGCAGTAAGAGCACTCCACTGGGCTCTGCGTGACTGCAAAGCGAGGAGGGCGCCGGTCAACACTGGCTCGGGTGTGAACGCGAGCCTGCTCCTTGACCTTGGGCGGCTGCGTCTTAGCCGGCGTATCACCACCGGAGTTGTCCAAGACCCGGCACTCATCCTCCAGGAACCTCTCCAGGTCAGCAAAGGGGGGCAGATGGGTCGCGCTATCCCCACCAAAGCGCTGTTCAAAACGCGACCTCAGGTCGGCAGGCAGCTTTTTCAGCACAATGTGCACCAATAGATAGGACCATTGGTCTACGGGCAGGTCAAGGCTCTTAAGTGCGTTGATGGCCACCAAAAGCGGGTTCAAAAGTTGGGTGCGCAACCCAGAGACCCGGGTGAGCGTCGGCAAACCCAAAATCTGCTCGATGTGCGTGTCGGCGAGGCCCCTATTATTATTGTACCTACGGGTGATTAGGTCCCGAGCCGTCTGGTACGCCTCGTCAGACACGGGCAGATGCTGGATGAGGCCCTTAGCCTCCCCATCCAGAACCGACATTAAATATGCCAATTTTTGTGCTGGCCGAAGGTCAGCCCTGTCATTGACCAGGCTGTCGAATAAATTAATGAAGCCCAGGTAGCTTCCTAGGCAGCCATCAAAATGGGGGAGGTCCAAAGTAGGGAGCCTACTCACCAGCCCCGGTGCTGACCTAGGAAGCTCCTGCTTCAGGCCGGGTTGCCCTTCCCTATCGGCAACTAGTTGTCTCGCAGTATTGGAGACAGCATCATACAGGTCTAAGACCTGGGCATAGTCTTCGCTGACCTTATTTCGCTGGTCAGCAGTGAAATCAGTGACTGACACTTCGAGACAGCAAGCGCTGAAAGTGCGGAACTGCTGTTCCACACTTGCCAGGCGATCATCGATCCGCTCGTACCTTTGAAGTAAGGCCTGCTGGCGATCAGGCCGGTTCACTAAAGCACTGGCCGAGGCAAACCAGCGCAAATCTGATGCAATAGCACCAGCAGCCGCACGCAAGTCCTTGATAGCTGACATAATCAAAATTCAAAGGAGCCCGGACAAGCGTTAAATAAAATTAACAATCAAAACTTAATTTTTCTTAATTCTTTGAAACCAACAAGGTATTAGCCTGTTTACTGCAAGTGCAGGCAAGTGACAGGTATCTACTGTCCAACAAAATTAATAGTTTCAATATATATTGACACAAAACAAAGTCAAAGTTATCAAATGTTGAACCTTCGAATAAGTTAATTAAAGTTAAATATTCAAGTAAATTAACTAATTACTTGCAACAGACAGACTGGCTGTGTTATTTGAGATACACAGAATATGTGTTACCTAGCAATATTATCTATATTATAACAAAACAAAGTTTATTAATGTGACCCGCCCAAGTGGCAATGTCAAGTTGGTTGTTATGTTTATGAATATATGCAATAAACTAAATTTACTAAATTTATTGATACATACAGCTGTTATGTATCCAAACAAACTGACTTATTAATGCAACAACAAATTTAAGTTAGATTTTTCAACAATACAAATCAACAATTACTGATTGAGGTTATGTGACAATGTGTTTCAAATTATCTAGGTCAACTTATACAATTAAATATTATGTATTTTAGACAATAACTGACCTGACAAACACTACAATACTGTCTACAAGGTGATAAGATACGAGCTCATACCAATCTGAGTTTATACTCAGTAATGCAACAGCGGCTAAATTTCAACTACAGCTCTGCACCAAAATTATGTCTAGAATTACCGTAGCCAGGCAGGAAGGTGTATCAGAAGTGCGCAGTGGAAGATGTAATACATCTACCTGACCACGATAGACAATGATCCAGACACAATGCACTGCGTTGCACAGTGATGAATTGAAATCAATCAATATCAATATTATATTTCACTTACCCGCTATCCTTGCTGATGCCAGGCTTGAGCTAAATTAGACACATTCATACAAGTACATTGGCCAAAATAAATGAATGAAGTATCTTATACTTAGCTATTAAGCTGCAAACGCGACGTTTTCAGGACACGTTGGCACGTGGGCTCGATGCCGGATTCACAATTTCCACAAATGTCAATCAATAGTTCACAATCAATTTACCGTTGCCAGCACTAGATCAGGCGGCATTCAAGACGGTTTACTCAATTTAATTCAATTCGCGTTAATTCAAAAGGCGATATTTTACGTACGAGACGACAACCGGCGAGTTAATTTTTCAAGGAAGCGAACGGAAGAGACAGTTCAGTGTGACCATTGTCAGAAATTTTCAATAGACTAAACAAAATGTTACTCAATCGATCTAATCCATTTGACTTATAATAAAAACTAATTCTATTTCAAACAATATAATATCAAACATATAAATTTTTTGTACCTATTCATTACTTTCATATTCCCCAATAGTTAGATATAAAATAAGCTGTTCCCAAATTTATTTAATTTACTTTTCTGTTATTTTTTATAATCTAAATATTGAAACGCACACACACCATCTTGAAATACTTGAGCAACATGAACAACTTCGACTGACGGTGTCCAACTTCCAACAGTGCATGGACACTCATGAAGAAGCTCTGAGACGTGTTGCTGAACTGGAACGTGAATTGAGTGAAGCTCATAAAACCATCTCCAACATAGAAATAAATAAACACAGTCAACAGATTGCGAATACCTGTAGCCTATATCATGAGTTGGTTAGTAGTGAGCCTGATCATGTGTGCATTAGGGAGCCAGTTGTGACAATAGATCTGACCAGGGAGGATACCATTATTATGAGACCCAGCTTTTCTAGTCATAATAAACTTAAACGTTACATTAAAATTACTAAATTAATTAAAAAAATGTCATAAATCTATTAGGAAATACAATGTGCATAGAGTTAATTTAAATCTTAGAAAGGAGCGCATAAACTTAGTTAATCAACTTTCTGAGTACTCTAGATTTTTTTTTTTTTTAGGTGCTTTACCTTACTCAAACAACTTAACACACACACAAAATATGCACATACACTCATTAAACATGTTATTGTATAACATAACTTGTCGTCATAGTGACGCAATATTGTTTTTTGACGCTAGTAAATTTATTTTAACTAAAGATACAATATATCTGCCATTTTATATTAAGCGACAAATTGCTAAGTTATTAGCATACAATTTACAGCAAGGCAGTGAGCCTTGTGTTGACAATTTATTTGATAGGGTTAGTACATGTACTAACAACGTTTTTATTGACACATCTTGTGATTTAAACTCCAAGATAGGACAACAGTTAGGCTGCAGTATTTGAATATAGTACATCAAAACATGCAGGGCCTATCTGGCAAAGAGTTAGAGTTAAGTTTATTTCTAGAAAAATATGACGTTAAGGTTTTGTGCTTAACTGAACATTGGTTAAGCACCCATGAGGTTATTGTTACAAATGAATATTACACAGTGCTGAGTTCGTACATAAGAAAGCAGGCTATTAGAGGCGGTTCTCTCATAATGACTTCAAATTTATTAAAATGCAAAGAACGTAAGGATATTGTAAATTTATCTATTGAGCGCACTATTGAGTTGTCCTGTGTGGAACTAGACTTATATATTATAATGTGTGTATATCGACCCACTTCTTCAAGTCAGCGATAGCCGAGTGGATATACCAACAGACTGCCATGCAGAGGGTATCGGGTTCGAATCCACGGCGCGCACCAATGACTTTTCGGAGTTATGTGCGTATTGAATTGTTAATTATCGCTTGTCCCGTGCCTCGGAGAGCACGTTAAGCCGTCGGTCCCGGTTGTCATGAAGATCTTTGACAGTCGTTACAGGGCGTCAGTACCTTCTAAATAAACTGACACTAGTCTAAACCATGGAATATCGCTATCCCTTCGGGTTGCGGAGGTCAGACAGGCAGTCGCTCTGTGGAAAAGCTAATATTCAGCCAAATCCGGTTAGACTAGAAAGCGGACCCCAGATTGAAACTGGGATAACGCTAACAGGATGATGATGAGGATGATGATCGACCCCCTTCTGGTGATTATAATCTATTTGAGACTGTTATGGAAGATGCTCTTAATAAAATTATAGGTAGTCATAAGAATATTATAGTATGTGGTGATTTTAATATTAATATTTTAGAGAATTCTTCACAGTGTACTAGATTTCTGAATCTTTTTAAGTCATTTAATTTAAGTAATTTATTCTGTGAGCCTACTAGAGTCTCTGAAACATCTTCTACTTGTTTGGATAACATATTTAGTTCTTGTGTTGCTAAAAACCCAGTAGTTATTAGTTCTCTTCCTTCTGATCACCGTGGACAGATAGCTAGTTTTTCATGTACAACATATGATAAATCACATACAGTAGAATGTAGGACTCAAACTACCAATCGTCTTATACGTTTTAAAAAACAATATTATCGCTTAACTCAATCCCTCAATTTTGAACTCAGAAAATCCAAATACAATTTATAATTCACTTTTTGGAATAGTAAATAATGAGTTTCAAGATACTTTCAAGAGTAAAACTGTCACATTAAAGGGTACTACCGGATCTTTTAACCAGTGGGCCACTATAGGTATATACAGAAGTAGAGCCAAATTGTTTGAATTATATGGTATGAAACAACATAGATTTGACACACCTTTTCTAAATTATGTAAAAAACTATTCAAAAATTTTTAAACAAGTTTGTGTTATGGCAAAATCTAAATTTATTAGTAGCAAAATTAAGCATTCAACAAATGTAATTAAATAAACTTTGAGAATTATAAATAATGAAACAGGAAGAGCACGACCTCGGGAAAACCAATTTGAACTAAAAGAAAACAATTTATTAGTCACCAATCAAACTCAAGTAGCGCATATGTTCAATAGTTCCTTTGCGAGCATACCTTTAACAACTACTAGCTCTTTACAATCATCATCTTTAGACGCTGGAAATTTTTTGCTTAGCAGTGTACCTGAATGCAAGAGCGTGTTTAGATTCGAGCACGTTACCCCGCGAGATATATTGATCGCATATAATTCAATTAATATTAAAAATACAAAAATACCGGCGACGTTTGGGGCATTTCAATTAAAATTTTAGGTACTATAGTTGAGACTGTTGCGCCTTACCTCTCTATAATTTTTAACCAATGTTTTGACTTAGGCGTATTTCCGGATATGATGAAATTAAGTAAAATCATACCTTTATTCAAATCTGGCAGTAAGAATGACCTAAATAACTTCAGGCCCATCTCTATCTTGCCGGCATTTAGTAAAATATTTGAAAAGATTTTATTAAAGCAACTACTAAGACACTTTAATTTAAATAGTCTGCTTCATAAAGATCAATACGGATTTACTAAAGGTAGATCCACTACTGATGCGGGTGTTGCTCTCATAAAACACGTTTATAATGCTTGGGAGTCATTTAAAAATGCTATCGGAGTATTCTGTGACCTCTCAAAAGTATTTGATTGCATTCATCACGACACACTATTGCGTAAGCTCCGCCACTACGGCGCAGAGGAAACCGCACTTTGTGTTGTCGAGTCGTACCTGCGGCAAAGATTTCAGTGCGTCGATGTAAATGGGACTACATCCTCTAAATTACCTATACAGTTAGAAGTTCCACAAGGCTCTATTTTAGGTCCTTTTCTATTCCTTGTATATATTAATGACTTACCTTTTTATTTAAAAAATATCTGTGATGTCGTACTTTTTGCAGATGATACGTCACTTATTTTTAAAGTAGATAGGAATAGGAATCAATTTGATGATGTAAATAATGTAGTTATACAGGTTACACAATGGTTTACAGCAAACAACCTAGTGCTTAATTCTAAAAAAAACTAAATGCGTTAAATTTGCTTTACCTAACGTTAGACAACTGGGACCTAATATAAGGCTAGATAGGGAGGAACTTGACACAGTTGACTCGAAAGTGTTTCTAGGCATTACACTAGATAATAAGTTACAATGGGGTGCACATATAGCATGTCTTGCAGGTAAGCTCAGCTCTGCTGCGTATGCTGTCAAAAAAGTTAGACAACTTACTGATGTTGACACAGCTCGTCTAGTTTATTTTAGCTATTTTCATAGTGTCATGTCCTACGGAATTTTGTTATGGGGCAAAGCTGCGGATATTCAGAATATCTTCGTTCTACAGAAACGAGCGGTACGAGCAATATACATGTTAGGTGCAAAAGATACTCTTAGGGAACGCTTTAAGTCTATAGGGATTCTTACAGTAGCCTCGCAATTTTTATTTGCTAATATATTGTATATTAGGCAAAATATAGGTTTATTTATTACAAAAAGTGATGTACATAACATAAATACTCGAAATAGGCATAAGTTATATGCCCCTTATCATCGTTTACATAAAGTTAATAATTCTTTTGTAGGGCTAGGTATTCGTATATACAATAAAATACCAATTAGTCTTTTAGAATTGCCATTTAGTACGTTCAAAAGTAAAATAAAAGACTGCCTTATTAGGAAAGGTTATTATACCATTAATGATTATTTCAGTGATAAGGATAGATGGTCACTTACACTAGCCAACTCTTGATTTTTTTAATTTATATTTCAGTTTTTTCTTCCTTACTATTCAGTTTTTTTTTTACATAATATCTCTAGTTCTATTAATTTAATATTCATGCATTAATAGGTCATTCAACTTACTACATTTACATTTTTATTGTTGTTCCACAAATTTTATTAAAATTTGCTACAGTGTTGGATGAAGGTGACTCGTTATCATGGGCTGGATACTAACGTTTTTGTAATTTTCGTGTATTCATATACCGTCAATTTCTGTAACATACTTTTCCACCATAGTTCTGAACATGATCGCGAGTTGCCTACATTATAAAGCGTAAGTGGATGCTCCTGTTACACAAGATTCACATTAATTGAAGACTACTACAGCACTTAATTTAGTAACTACATATTTGTTTAAGTATTATGTATGTTCTTATTTACTATTTACAAGTAATTAATTACAATGTGAAACAGTTGCAGCTCCTTACAAAAACAAAATATGTACAGTCAACAGCAAAAGTAGATGATCAAAATCAGAAATTCAATACTAATGAACGGAGTTCGAGTCAGAACTATGTGGCGTTGAAGTGATTCAAAAGTATGTGATTGTAAATTATACCAATCATTTACTACTAGTACAGCTGCCATATATTCGTGATCAGTTTTGACTCCAAAAGTAATAAACTCAATTCACATCAGAACTAAGAAGTTAAAAAAATGTTCAAAACTAGTCAACAGTTAAAATCAAATATAAATGATGAAAATGCAACTAAATTATCCATACAATTTTTTTAATTACCTCAGTAATTTAATTTGTTATGTTTTACGGAAAAACAGCTGAATTGGATAAATAATTGCATATTTAGTATAATTTTTTATAGACTCACGCCTTTATCCCCGAAGGGGTAGGCAGATGTGTAATATTACGCTCACATTTTGACATGAATTTGTTTTTTTTTTTACAGACACACGCCTGTATCCCCGAAGGGGTAGGCAGAGGTGTAATATTACACCCACTTCTCGCCATGAATTTTTAGGTCCCACATAATAGGGGGCGAGCCTTTTGCCGTACCGGGCACATTACCAGACTCCGTGCTGCTCCTGAGAATTTCCTAACGGAAAAACCCAATAACACTTTGCCCGACCCGGGAATCGAACCCGAGACCTCCCAATCCCACGTGCACATTTATGCCGCGAGACCAACGAGGCAGTCTGAATTTGTAGGTCCCACGTAATAGGGGGCGAGCCTATTACCGCTACCGGGCACATCACCAGACTCCGTGCTGCTACTGAGAATTTGGAAAAACCCAGTAACATTTTTGCCCGACTCGGGAATCGAACCCGATCCTTCCGATCAGCAGATGCATACGCTATCCACTGGATCACGGAGGCAGTCACTGGACCACAGAGCCAGTCTTTGTATATTTAATATAATTATGACAAATTTCATATCTCATGTATTTTGTTTTTTGTAACTTCTGTCAAATGTTTAAAAGTAACCGATGTGATACAAAACGATAATTCAATAAGTATTATTATCGTTGCATGTTTGTGCATTTATGTCAATGTTCAAAAGTAGCTGATGCGATACAAAATTATAATTCAATGATTGCTTTTGCCTAGTCCGCTACAATATATCTGTCACAGTACACAGTGTACCTATCTGTCACAGACTAATGATATGCCTTGCGTTTTGTTTCTTTTTTATATTGTACTTTTTCTGTGTCTGTGACAAATAAATAGTTTTTCTATAGGTATGTATAAAAACCGGAAGTTCGATTGATAATTTTATCTTTAGGGCATTATTTATATTGACTTCGCGCTTTTGTCACACTGTTAGCAAGAGTTCTGTTGGAATAGTGCAAAAATCCAAGTATCGAAACTCTTTAATGTCAATCTGTAATTCGGATGTCACGTACAATATATATAAATTTGAATGTAGAATACAATATTGATGAATTTTACTGATCACGAATATATGGCAGCTGTACCATTAGTAAATAATTGGTATAATTTACAATCACATACTTTTGAATCACTTCGACGTCACATAGTTCTGACGCGAACTCCGTTCATTAGTATTTAATTTATGATTTTGATCATCTACTTTTGCTGTTGACTGTACCATAACACTGGCGATTAAAAAGAGTGGCCACGAGTTTTAGTGCCCGTTCTTTCTCGTGGTTCTACCTATTGCTTTGCAAATGGGCAGTAAATGTAAATGTAGAAGAATTATTAATTTACTTAAAAAAAATGACGTTCACAAGCGTCACGTTGTGACCTAGATGAATAAATGATTTTTGACTTTGACTTTGACATACTATCATCATATATACATCTTTCAAAATCCTTCCATAGTATCAAACATACAACCTTACAAAAAAGCTACAACAATATAAAATTATGCTGACGCGACCTTACGTAAACAAGTTATCTGTGATTAATATCGCACAGAAAACTAATGCTAGTGTAGTAAGAATTTATTTTAAAGGTAGGTATGTCTCAATTCACGAAATAACTAAAAAAAAAACTATCTTACTATACTTGATATTTTTTAAATCTTTGATATTCCAGACGCCTATATTTTTCCTGACATATCTTCCAGAAGATAAACTAGTGGAGACCGTTTTTCAATTATACGGCATTTGATAAATTTTGGTGCCAACTTTTTACTAAAACATTTGTCTTTATTGCTCAGTACGAATGCGCGCTTATAGACAATGTCTCCTACATTAAACTCAGACGGCTTTCTACGCAGGTTGTAGTGAGCTGTATTCTTTTCATGTGCATGCCATAACGAAGCCTGCACATCATTGAATATTGAACGAAGACAACCTAAATTTTCAGCGTATAAGTCGCGAGGAAGGAACAACACTTCATCGCCCAGGCCATTGTCAGTGTAGTGCGATCCGCAAAAAACTAATTCCCTACCGTAGACTAGAAATGACGGTGTATAACCGGTAGCTTCATTAACGGAATTGTTTATCGCAAACTGAACCTTGGGGATGGAGATGTCCCAGGATCTATGATCGTTTCCAACAAACGTAGACAAACTAGTGACAATAGTTTTATTGTAGCGTTCTACCGTGTTGACTTGTGGTGTGTACTTCGGCGTGAAAAACACGTTAGGTACTTTATATTTCTTAAATAGTGCATCAGTAGATGAACTTATAAATTGCGTTCCATTGTCCAAGAAGATTGTTTGACTCTTCTAGAATTTTAATAACAATATCCGCAGTAACGCGACGTACTGAGCAAATGTGGCAAAATTTAGAAAAACAGCACGTTACAACCAATATATAAGAATTTTGCTTTCGACTGGTGGGAAGAGGACCCACAAAATCAATCAAGATCATCTGAAAAGGTCTCGAACATTGTTTCGGACGACCCATTTCTCCCAATATAGTGTGATTTTGTGCCTTATAAGATAAGCAAACCGAGCAGGAACCTACAAATTTAACGACATCCTGGTGCATGTTAGGCCAGTAGTAATTTAATGACAAGCGCCGATAAGTCTTGAAAATGCCAAGATGTCCACCTGTTGGCTCAGAATGGTTTTCAGCTATGGTACTTTCACGAAACTCGCTGGGTACGACTTCCTTCCAGTCAAATTCTGAAGTTAATTGATTATTTATATTTTTTGTGAGTCGAAATAATGAATTGTTTTTAATAGTGAAGTCTGGAAAATTTGAAGGAGTAGTCAGACAGCCGTTAAAGATCTTTTTATACCAGACATCATCTGTGTTGGCATTAGCAAGCGATATTGCATTTACGGGGAAAGCTCTAGACAAGGCATCGGGAATAACATTGTCGACATGGCTGGCACATGCGTCATACTCGTGAATGGGTGCTACTTGCGATGACTGGTCGATGACGGTCTTGCGGGCTGGTATTAGATTTTAATATTTAACTGCATTTGCACTTTCGCAGATTGCCTGCATTATTAGGTATATATAATGTAAGTAGATGCTCCTGTTTCACCATGTCTATTGTGAGGAGGCTAACCAAAAGTATTATGCTTGAGTATTATTATGTACAGTAAATATATACAAGTGATATAGAAGGTGTAACAGTTGCAGCACCTTACAAAATGTAAATTGTGTATTATGCAAAACTTGGCGATGAAAAAGAGTGACCGTGAGTTTTATTGCCCGTTCTTTCTCATGGTCCTACCTATTGCTTTGCGAACGTGGCGGAATTGTAAATGTAGAGTCTATAAGTAATTATTTTATAAATTTATTATTTTGACGTTCATAAGCTTCACATTGTGACCCAAATGAATAAAGGATTATGAATTTGAATTTGAATTTGACACCACGACGGTGTTTAATAACAAAATTAAATGAGGACAACCTTACACCCCATCGTGCTAATCGTCCTGTTGGATTTTCTAACGATAGAAACCATTTTAACGCGGAGTGGTCAAACTCAAACTCAAACTCAAAGTCAGTGTACACCGTAAATGTTTGACCGTTTTCAAGATAACATCGCCAGTGCTCGAGAGCAGTTAACACAGCAAGGGTCTCCCTTTCAGTTATGCTGTAGTTTTTCTCGGGGCTATTGAAAGATCTACTCATGTAGGCAATCGGATGTTCTTTACCGTCGATAGTCTGTGTCAACATAGCACCAATACCGTAACTACTCGCGTCGGTGTGCACTTCGAATGGTTTGGAATAGTCCGGACAAGAAAGAACTGGAGCGGAAACCAAACATTATTTTAACGCATTAAAGGCTGCGTCAGCTTCAGGTGACCACTTGAAAGAAGGAGCTTTTTTCCGTTAGCAGTGAGCTTATTGAGTGGACCAGCCACTGTGCTAAAATTAGGGACGAAACGTCGGTACCAAGTAGCAGTGCCGAGAAAGCATTTCAACAACACAGGCTTCCACCTTGTCTGGGTCAGTGCGTAAACCACGAGTCCTAGATATTTAAGTTCGCTTCGAAAGAACTTACACTTTTCGAAGTTCACTGTCAAAGCCTGCCTCAATTTATCCAAAACTCGCAACAATCGAGAAACATGCTCATCAAAGCTAGAGCTTATAATGATGACGTCATCTAAGTAAGCGAAGGTCTTAGACTCCATGTGGCTAAATAACAAGTCAACAAGACGTTGTTGCGTTGCGGGGGCATTCGTCAACCCAAACGGAGTGGTTTTAAAACGAAAAGTGCCACGGCCCGGAACGTAAAATGCGGTTTTATCGCGGTCTTCTGGCGCTATAGGCAGTTGCTAAAATGCTTTGGACAAATCAATACTGCTCAGGTCCTTAGCATCGCAAAGATTATCTAATATCTCCGAAACATACGGTAAATTATATGCATCGCGCTTAGTCACTGCGTTCAACTTCCTGCTGTCTAAACAGAACCTTGGTTGTCCGTTCTTTTTGTTGACAATGAGCACGGGAGAAGACCAGGCGCTTTCACAAGTTTCGACAACGTCAAGTGACAGCGTTTCGTCCACCTGCTCAATTAAAATGCGTTGCCTGTCGGGAGACATTCTGTAATAACGCTGTCTTATAGGTTGTGCGTCACCGGTGTCAATGCGATGGCATATTAGATTTGTTCTACCTAGACCCTTTTCTTCAGTAGAAACTGCGCAATGACATTATCAGCTATCGCTTTCTGTGACGCCAACAAATTATCGTAGGAGTTTATAAACGGTTCACCACTATTTACTTTTATTTCCGCCAATGAAGTATTCGACATTGTGATGCTATATAATTAGGGCAAATTCGAAAAGCGCGCCAAAAATTTACGCCTAAAATAATTGGTGTTTCAACTTCAGGAACTACGTATGCCTTAATAATATGAAACTGGCTCTCAAATGTAACGGGTAAATACATGAAACCTATGGTTTTTAATAATTGACCGCCAGCAGGTATAATTTTAGTGTGGTCAATGTCATCCTGGTTCAAAGTACAGTCTGCTAGTAATAAATGAGAATTATTTCCTAGAATAGAAACTGCAGCTCCAGAATCAAGTAATCCAACAGCATCAATGTTATTAATTTTAATATTGACGTAAGGCCTAGAATTGTTTGGTGGTTTTGATAGCAGAATTGTAGCAACTTTGTAAGAAGATGAAAATGTTCTTATAAAATCAAGCCAAGTATCCCAGTCTTGCTTGCTAAAATTGTTACAACTCTGCTTAATTAGTTTTTTGAATAAGTACTAGGTTTACGACAGTTAGGACAGTCGGGTGTCTTTACATCATTCTTACCACACTCAAAACAAACAATATTCGGTGGAGCCTTCTATTGACGAATATGATGGGTGTTATTACGACACCTATGACAGTAAGTTTCCTTTTTAGCCACTTCTATTGCATGTACATATTTATTGTTATTACTAAAATTATTATTCCTATTCTGATTGTTATTATAGTAATTATTATTTAAACTTGCTATTGTCAATAGTCAGAAGGTAAGGTATGAAAATAATAAGTCCAATTTAACACCAATTAACAAACTTATTTATTGGTTATAACGCGTACAATTATAGACGCGGGTCTATCTTGTGCCCTACGGGTAGCGACTGAATTCTAAACGGAGTGGTTGGCGACGCGAGCTCCGAATAAGCTCACTCAGCAAATATTATAACAATGTGTCGCCACAAAACTATTATTATTATATTTATTGTAACTAGAATTAGCCTTATTTATAGGTTTATTGACATCCTTAGAGTACGCAAATTCAGGAGCTAGCGTATCGGAAGTAACCTTAGGAGGCTCTTGAAATTGTGAAAGCCGAGTGTGAAAAGTCTCGTAGTTACGACATAAAGAGCGCAAAGTGTCTATGGTCGAGATCTGAGGAGCAGCTGCTAACGTACTAGCATAGCACGGTCTAATGTTATGTAGGAGAATTTCTAATTGATCCACTTCAGAAAGAGGAGTGGATAGACGCGAGAACATTCCATTCATAACCGCAAGATAAATTGTTATGTTCTCACGTTCTCCTTGAGTACGAGCACGAATTTCGGAAATAAGTCTATAATCGTAGTCAGTTTGACTAAAATCCTCTTTTAATAAACGTGCCAACTCAGGCCAAAAACTGACTTTGTCCTTTACCGCACGATACCAGTGAAGGGCAACGTCCTGAAAATTTTCAGAAGCAAAACTCAAAACTTTCTGTTGTGGAATATTTCTAGCCAGCATAAATTCATCAACACGCTGTATAAAAGAACGAACACAAGTTTTACCAGTAAATTTTAATTTACTTAAATCGGATGAGGTATGATCGCATGACACAGAAATCACGTTCTGTAGTTCCGGCACAGTAGATGCTGATTCTTTGACAGTACTTCTGTCAAAGAAGCAAAACTCAAAACTTTCTGTTGTGGAATATTTCTAGCCAGCATAAATTCATCAACACGCTGTATAAAAGAACGAACACAAGTTTTACCAATAAATTTTAATTTACTTAAATCGGATGAGGTACGATCGCATGACACAGAAATCACGTTCTGTAGTTCCGGCACAGTAGATGCTGATTCTTTGACAGAAGTAGCACTAGCCACATTAAAACAAGTACTAGCAGAAGGCTTTTTGGCTAGTAAGGTAGCAAGTTTTTGCGAGAATATTTTATAACCGCTAACAAGGTCGTCATATTCCTTTTTAATGTCGTCACTACGCGTTATCCTCTCGACACGATTGTGTAAATGGTTCAACATATTCTGTGTTCGCAATAGTGAAGCAACGCTAGGATCACTAGCATCAAGATTTAATTGAATTTTCTTTAAAACTTCTATGCAACCCTTAAGGTCCTGTCGTACATCGAGTGGAGACTCTAATATGTATTCCGAGGGCAAATCAGGGGATAACTTTATAATTTGTTTACGCAACTCCTCCACAGAAGGTGCCGGAGTTGCGCCTCTAATACGAACTTCATACTCCAACTCAGACTTTTGAAGAGACAGAAACTTAATAGGAAGCATGATGAAAATTATTTAAAGAAAAAAAATCAGAAGGATAAGTGAAGCGCTTAGTACGCTCTACTCACAACACAATTTAAAGAAAAAAAAACAACACATTCTCCGTTCTGTTACAATTAAAATTAAATTAAAGAACGTCTGGTTTTTTTTTAACGAAAAAAAAAAAATAATTGTAAAGAAAAAAACCAATCACAATCATAAAAGAAAAAAAAATGCTACTAATGTGTACTTTATAACCGTAAGGTACAATATTACTTTCTAAATAAATAATGTGAACAAAAAAAAATTTTGAATCAATTTTACAAAAGCGTCGTTTTAGGTACCCAAGACGATAACAAGTAGAAAAAAATATTTGAACAAAGTATGCAACTAAACGACTTTAAATGAATAATTATTAATGTAGGGTAGGTCAATTAAAGGAAAAAGCAAAAATAAAAGACGTTTAACAAAGACAACCACTAACATACACAAACCACAACCAATGAGGAGAAATTAATCAGCTGTATTTCTACCACGATTAAGGGCGCCAGTGTCCCGGTTTAATGCTCGCTACCTACTATATCCTACCTAACCTAGGCATAGGTATTCCTAGTAGGATATTAAATAAAAAAAGTAGGTAGGCAGTAAAATCGGAACATTTAATATTACCAATAAAAATCTAGCCCGGTAGAAATGTAGGTCGTTAAAAATATGGGTAAGGGCCTATACAGCGATTAATACTCCTTTGAAAAAGCAAAAATAAAAATAAAGACGTTTAACAAAGACAACCACTAACATACACAAACCACAACCAATGAGGAGAAATTAATCAGCTGTATTTCTACCACGATTAAGGGCGCCAGTGTCCCGGTTTAATGCTCGCTACCTACTATATCCTACCTAACAAAATAAGCTAAATTTAAAATTTTATTCGTATAATGTCGTCGATCGTTTAACTACATTGCTAAAAAAGTGCGAACTTAAGTCTATTATAGTTAGTTAACTAATATCCACAGTACATGGCAACGTGTATCTATGTATTTCGACACAGTATGCGGACGATGCATAAATTATACCTAAAACGCATACATGAAACAATATAGGTAGGTGAGTACCTAGGTAATAATATCTTATAGTTAATTATTTGTTATAAACTAACACATTCATACATTCATACTTAATTAAAAGTAAACTTATTATAGAAGTTAATAGTGACTGATAATAATTATGTATGTACTATTTGTGTAATAGGTATATGCCAAACGCGTTATCATACATTAGAGCGCTTCAAGTAAAACTAAGTTATGCAATATAAAATCTAATTCCCTATGCAATAAGGTTTATAACTCTAATCTAATAAGTAGCTTCTTGATAACCAACAACAATTGCAAATATATTTATCAGTTCCACGATATTAAAATGTAAACTACGACGTAACGTTACCACTTAACTTATTTTACACTTTACGTTGTGAGAATACCTAGTCCACAAACCTTACAGGTCGTCGTATTACCCGTCCGCTCCGCGACACCTGCGGCTCATGTTGCGAACTTTTCCGCGTATCAGGCGGCTGAGTTGTGGGAATATTATCATCCTTTACTACTAATTTGTCGTATACAGGAGCGTTTTGTACATTAATCGTGAAAGCTGGTTTCAATCTATCGATAGAAATATTAGCTTCGCGATCTGGCAATTGAATCTTAAAAACTTTGGAACCTCACTCTAGCACCTTAAATGGACCGTCATATGGAGGTTTTAGGGATCTGTGAACGGCATCGTCCTGCACAAATACGAAATCTGTATTCTCTAAATCAGAATATACGAATATCTTCTTAGAACTAAGTTTATCTCTAGTAGGGCGATAAGAACTGAGAGTTGCGCGTATGTTTTTAATTAAACTATATGGGTCATTGTTATGACTATAATTTGATCGTTCATAAAACTCGCCAGGTAAACGTAAAGATCTACCGAATGTCAACTGCGCGGCACTGATCCCGCTATCCGTACGAATGGCAGCGCGCAACCCGAATACAACCGGTAATTCTTCTACCCATGTTGTGTTTTCATGCAAACGTGCCATGAGAGCGGCTTTTATTGAACGATGCCATCTCTCCACGGCGCCCGGGAGTGGACCCGTAGTTTCAATATAATGTACCACGTTATGAGGAGGAGTTTCCCTGAATGACGGCGGTTTCGTGATATCGGGATACATACACAATAAGTCATAATATGGACAAGTTTCATGAACAGAATTAATAGAAGATTGTTTCATATTTACTACTGACGCTGACACATTCAAATTTGTAATCTGATCTATAAGCTTACGTTGACTCATATCCACTAATATTTTATGAAACGACAAAAAATCTGCGCCCAGAATAGGTTGCTTAATATCAGCTATTATAAACTCCCATCGGTACGGTCTGCGTAGTTTTAAGTCTAGTACTAGCGACTTAACGCCATAAGTAGCAATTTCCGTACCGTTGGCAGCATATAATCTATAGTCAGTACGCTGTAATTTCTTAAAAATATTTTTTGTTACCGGTAAGATAGACACGTTTGCGCCTGTGTTGACGAGAAAACGCAAACCAGAGTTGTAGTCCATGACTGATAGGCGGCTGCAGGGTAGCACAGCGCAGGTCTCCGCCGACGACTGCACCGCGCCTACTAGTTTTCCGACTGCGACGAACTGGCATTTACATAGCTATTCACTTTACACTTTACACTTACATAGCTATGCACGTGCACTTACATAGTATGTATGTGTGTGTGTGTCCCTACACAATCCTCATCATTTAAGTAGGGTAGGTCAATTATGAGCAAGATTAAATTATATAAAGAAATTAAAAGCTCGTGTACACATTAGTAACGGAAAAAAGCAACAATAAAAATAAAGACGTTTAACAAAGACAACCACTAACATACACAAACCACAACCAATGAGGAGAAATTAATCAGCTGTATTTCTACCACGATTAAGGGCGCCAGTGTCCCGGTTTAATGCTCGCTACCTACTATATCCTACCTAACCTAGGCATAGGTATTCCTAGTAGGATATTAAATAAAAAAAGTAGGTAGGTAGTAAAATCGGAACATTTAATATTAACAATAAAAATCTAGCCCGCTAGAAATGTAGGTCGTTAAAAATATGGGTAAGGGCCTATACAGCGATTAATACTCCTTTCCTTCCTCCTTTTTCTTTTACTGGTCCAGCACTCCCCTGACGTCACTGGCCGCTGCTGGAGACGAGTGCGCGCGCGTCGATCGCCAGGTCTGGATGCTGGTGTAGGGTTCGTGCGCTGTACTGCTACTGTCCACCGCGGGGAAGCAGGATAATTAAGGTGAACGTGAAACCCTGTAATGCGCAACAAGCGAAAGCATTACACACTGGCCGTATACGGTGAGCACCCACAGCAACGCTTAATAGGGAAGCACTAAGTATGTAGATGTGATGCCGTGGATGTTCACTATCAGATACGGAGATAACAATAATTTCCGTTACTAAGCAGTTAATTTAAACATTTGAATTTTATAACGGAAACTAAGATTTGAATATACTAAAATGATATAATTACGAAAATGTGAGAAAACTACAAAGAAAAAAAAAAGTAATGAGCGTCTAATAGAAATAAAGACTAGCGCTAACACAAATAAGAGACTACAAAAGTTAAAGCAAAGCGATAGAAACCGTTACGGTTTGCTAAGCTACGGCTAATTAAAAATTGTACAACACTTACCCAATCGGTGTTTAACTAACACACACAGAATATGTTTAGAAGTAATATATTGTATTATAAAATAAAATAGTCCAGGAAACGGTAGGGACGCCTTAAAAAGTCTTAAATTCACGATTACGATGAATAACTCGTAGTAGGGATCGAGAAAAAAACTGACGTGCGTTCGCCTCGACAGCAATAATCGCTCTCCAGCTACGTGGAAGCGTTCTGTCTGTGGTCTGCGATCCCCCCCCCCCCCTGCGCACGCGCCCCAAACAAAGGAACTCGCTCCTGGGTGCCTAATATGACGCTTGTTTTAATACGAACGTGGTGATAAATTGTTGCTGGTATAAAATTTGATTTCATGCGTTCATTTTAAATGTTTTTATTTCAATATTGTAAGTAGTTGTTTCTGTTTTATTGTAAATATATTATTATTATAAATAATTTCTTATGTTTATTTTTTTATTATTAAGAATAAAGACATGTAACAATGAATGTTAATCGTTGTAAGGTCGTCAAAAGCTTTCGACGACCTTACAACGATTTATCTACTTTTATTTGAATGCCACATACAAAATTGCCAACGGCAAATTTTCATAACTATTCCTGTCTTGTTTCTGAGTATTTATTCCGGGGGCGAGGCTTGTGGTTATTTTATTAAGTTACTATATAAACGTGCCACAGAAACAAGGTTATAATAGCAAAGGGCATGGACGCGATCGAACCACTTTGTGTACTATTTCTGTATACCAGAATATTAATACAATGTATTATGTTCCAATGGTGCAATTATTTTGTGTGGTAAAATTTTCACCAAATATCCAATGTTTTATATGAATTTGCTTCCTACTCCGTTTACATGATAATTCTAATACATTCACACAACACTATCTAGTCCCAAACTAAGCAGAGCTTCTACTATGGGTACTAGACAATGGATAAACATACATATAATATATACTTTCTTTTTCACAAAAATACATACGTATTATACATATATAGTCATAATTATGTTATAGAGTAGCAAATAGGAACCGTTGCTTTCACAGTAACGTTTGACAAATGTATGGTCAAAGTAACACTTAGTTAAAGTTACTAATAGTGCTACGTAAATATGAAATCGTTGACGTTGATGACTAGATTAGCAAAATTCTATCGCGTATTCTCAAAACAATCAAATGTGAAACACATATATTTTTCTGACTTGGAAAACCTGGCACCCACACAATATATTGTTCACAAAAGCATAATTATGATTACTCCTAAACTCAGATATCCCATGAAAAATAGAAACAAAACGCATTACAATAACAAACCGCTACAAACATGTCATCCCATTCCGATTCAATGTCTGCGGAAAAAGCTTGTTTGACGAAAATTTCAAGTTTACGACTAAGTTTATAGGAGCATATATTTTATACTTTACGGTCACCTGTAGCCATAAAAAGACCGGAACCGGAGAAAATCGTCGCCAACCTAGATTTGAGAAGTTGGGTTGTTTTTTTTATTTCGTATTTCGATAAGGTAACGATACCTATGTAATCATATTTTCTGTTGCAGTTTCTTTTCACAGCTTTGTTTTGTTTGGGTTTTAAAATATTTGTTTACAAAAAGAAAACAATATATAAGACATGGCAATGCCTGATGTATAAAAGTAGATTAAGGAAATAATATTGGCATGACCGCATTCTAATCACAACTATCCCATAGAAAGTCGTAAGATTCTGAAATCTGGCAGCTTACTTTGATCAATGGTAACCTGAATAAAACATAGCTAAGCTGGTCCTGACTATAAACTAACAATTGTGATTCATATTTATAGTTCATATAAACGGTTCAAATACGGTTAAAACTGTATAATTTATGACGACTGCTCCGCACTCGTGGCCTTACAGCCTCCCTCGATTAAAGATATATCCAACACATCAATAATTACTAAAATCAAACCATCAGGCTCCAGGCCTCTAATGGCTATAAGGCTAGTAGCCACGAGTGCGGAGCAGTCGTCATAAATTATACAGTTTTAACCGCTTGAACCGTTTATATGAACTATAAATATTAATCACAATTGTCAAGTCGTAGTGATCACACTAAGCTAGGCACATAATTAAGCCTTCAGGCTTTATAAATATTTGTCGCATGGGAAGACCTACCTCACTATCTCGAGCACAAAAGGGTACTCATGATTATACCAGCATATATTACCGCCAAAATAATGTCAGAAGCTAGTTATAGTTAATATATGATAAGATCTGCTTTCGTAAACTAAAATCCTAAAATCGTAACAAATAAAGACGTAAAAAGAATTATTGTTGATCGCCAGTTCGTCATTTGATTGATGTGTTACTATCGTACTTTTATAAAGTGTACTGTTCTAGTAGAAAATATATATAATTTTTACAAACATAACCTATTTCTGTATTGACCGTCTGAAGCCGATATGTAAAAAAAGTAGTACAACTATCTGTAATAAAATATTGTAATTTGAATAAAAAATATTTCAAGGTTTCAAGGATGCGATGACTACTACGTATGTAGGTTTTAAGCCTAGCGTAGTAACGAAGTCTCAAAAAGCTGTGGTATCACACAAACCAAAAGTTAATTTGGGGGAAAAAAAATTCATGAATTATGTTACTGTGTAGATTATCTATAACATAATTATACATACATACTGTATATAAACTTTTTTGTCACTGACTAATGACAACACCGTCAAAAATTTTGGAATAGATACTTCGCTCTTCTAATAACCTTCTCCTCATGGTTCCAACTCACAGCTCGAATTTTCTTCACTCTTCTTTTTCTGTTCAATCAATCCTTCTCTGGATTGCCCTTCCTCTTGAGATCAGGATGGCCAGGACCAAGTGCTCCTTCAAGTTCAAAGTTAAAGAACTCTTATTGGCTGAAGCAGCAAGGGTATCATAATTCATTTATATTTCATTTTGGCTTATAGTACCTATGTATGTAGATATATATAAATATATATGTATGTATGATATATTATATATAGATGTACTAGTATGTAGCAATAATATGTATTAATTGAAATTATGTTTATATATCTTTATTGATATCTATGTATGTATGTTATATATTTATTATAATCTATATCGATGCCTTACGGCCAAAAGAGGCTAACCGCCACTTAACAAACTTTACAGGAGAGTAGTTTAAAGTTCAAAATAAGTGAAAAAAAATCATAGAAAATTTTCTGTACGTTCCAAAAGTTTCAAAATTTAACCATTTAGTTTTTGATTAGGTCTCTACAAAATGACATTGTTAATTAAAACAAATCACACTCCTAACACTATTTACTGTCGCTTACCCTCAAATGGTCCTAATTATACTAACAGGAAAAAACATCGTAAATGAAAACAACCCAATTAATTAGTTCCAACCCAAATGATTTAACTGCACCTTTTATTTTATTTCTGTTGAAGAAAAAGAGCATACCTGTGCTTTTTCTGTTCATCAAGTGGAGCCAATATGACATAACCGGCTATTGGTTAATGGAAGAAGAACAAGGAAATTGTTATAAGTTAATTTTCTGTAAAAAATACTATAAGCTTTTTTATACAACGCGAAAGCACATTGTGATTAATTCTTATAAAATTATACATACATACTTGCATACATACATTACACTTTTATAAGTTTTTAAACTGGCTAACCGACTAAGGTATGAATTAAAAAAAAGAGAAATTGTGCTCAGTCAGTCTTTATTTTAAAAAATTAAACAAAACAATTGTTACTCATTGTAAGTTGGTCTTGCATTATACATTCATGCTGACATTCTAGGTATGACGAAAAAATATAAACCTAAAATTTCGTACCTAAGGACCACTTTAAGGTATGACGGCGTTTGGTCCTCGTCGTCCGCATGTCTGCGTCTACAGTTGCCGTAAATCGCCTCGCGACGTCCATTGCCGGGGGAGTATTCCACAGCAAAGAAACTACCCAAAACAACCGTGTCCGATGAAGACATGCGTCAGGCGAAAGGTGAAGACACCGTGGCGGCCTTCAGCCACTCCACAAAGAGGGTTCTTACTATCGCTTTTGCCGTGTATCCATTCATTCGCACTCACCCATCCATTCACTCAATCGATAAAACAATGATGATGACACATGTTAAATCAGTCACGGTGACAAATCTTGAGGCAGAATAACAATTTGCAAAAGAGGGACCTACTAAGGGTCGGAACATATCTGACGGAAGATCCGTCACGTTTTATCGGTCACGTAACGCCAAGACATACAAATGTATAGAAAAACGTGCAACCTTTCACACCTGACCGATGATCCGTTAGTACATCGAGCGTACAGCGTCTGTTCCGTTTCCGTCAACGCATTATCCGTCGACGTCTCGCGCACCACACACCATGTGATTTTTGACCTTTGAGTAAGAAATATACATGCAGAGGGCAAATAGTATATATAGAAAATTACATTATACACATATATACGAAATCGACATAAAGCCACCAAACATAGTGATGTCTCGTTTTGTCGTAGGGATATCTCTGTCAGAAGAAAGATATAGCCTTAGTTTACTGAATAAATTAATCATGACGATATTTTATTAGAAATTTCATTCGTGCCACTGTCGCCATATTTTCGCCAAGATTTATGGTTCATCTGCTGTGAAATCGTTGTATATCGAACATAATAATTTTGTTTTTGTGCATAAATATGTCTAAAAACTAGATGAATCAGTGTTTCAGGCTGTGTTTCATTACCGCATGTATGGTGCCATTCATGTCCGGTACTTTCTCAGCGACACAGTATCGATATGGGCTCTCAGAGAATATTTTGTTACATGTTTGATACAAGGGTCGTCTTTCGCTTTGCCATTTTCGCCCACATTTGCATTATGGAATAAACTAATCTGGCAAAAGATTTAAACTAACTAATGTGACTTAGTACAAAAATGTATTATTTTCCTCTAACCGGCTCCATATCGATATCGATAACATTATCAGAGTACAACCAAATGGCATCCATTTTATTTGCCCAACGTCTCGTAGGTATGCACGCTAATTTCGTAGGTATGCACGCTAAATTCGTAGGTTATTGGACATACCATATCCATGTCATTCCCAGATCGGTGATTTCTAAGATCGTAAGATTCCAGGGCCCCCAGACCTTACTTATTTTTTCAGAAACGAAATGTGTAGAATAATGTAGTGTTAGTATGTGGTATGGAGTGTTAGCATACTTGCAAGCTTGGATCGTGTGCCAATTTTTAGGTATGAGTTGCTAAAAGGTCCACAGGAACAATTTCCATACATACCTACATTGAAAACATTTTGTGTCATGCGCTGCAACTGTAACCCCTTCTATATAATTTGTATACATTTTGTTAAAAACCGTAACCAAATCGTATCATCGTCTTTTATTTTTGAACCTCAATACCTTTAAAGGAAATATATTCAAATAACGCTTGTTGGCTACTATGAAAAATCTCCGAAGTCCCACATATTTTTAATAGTCAAACTCGAATTGCAATATAAATAACTATAGGACTTCAGTGACTACATAACATCAGGGCACACGAAAAATGATTAGGTAAAAGAATATGACAGTAAAATATTGAGCTGCCCTGAGTGCGGCCCTGCACGAACAAACTGATATGTGTGCACCAATGCACAATAGCCACGCTTTCAGCTCATTTTCGCGCAATGGCGCATTTTCCGTCAGATGTGTACCGACCCATTTGACGGAATAGACGCGACGGAAGATACGTTCAACGCATCTTCCGTCAGATATGTTCTGACCCTAATATATGTGCAAAACAAACGTGCAGTTTTTATTCTCTCACTCTCATAGTCCCATAGGCAATTCGACACAATAGAGTCATATAAGTCGCAGGATAAACTCTTGACTGTTACTGAGAATTCATCAAAAATTCCAATAATTCCTTGCTGGCCCAACCTGGGATTCGAACCCTTGATTATGATCCTAAGCCAGGTCAGGCAACAAAAACTCTGTAGTAGGTACTTATTTAACCATTCAGTATTGTCTGAACAAGATAGCAAAAGAATGACTTCTTTCCTATAAAACTTAAAATAACTAATTAGAATACACAATTATAGATTAATATAAAAGTCTATTAAAATAATCTTACCATTTTATTTCCTTCGAAAAACTTCGCGCCAAACGGACTCGCAAGCACGGAGGTGCTTACGCCGCGGTGAATGTTCGCTGTGCAACGCTAACGACATTTCGTTCGAACGAAAGAGTGAGATAACCGACGCTGTTTGTCATTCTTCTGTAAGCTAACCGCCAAACCTTTGATTTACCTTGTTATCTAACCACCACCATACCAGATTTTTTTTTGGAGGGAAAAAAAGGGTAAGCGACAATGTAAGGCGACATTCGTTTGGATGAATTATCCTAAGCGCCTTCGATGATTGATTTGGTGACTAGGGAAAATAAAAATAAACGCCAAATAAAGTCACGGAAATGAGACCTAAATGTAATAAATGACATATATTTTATCCAAAGGAACTGCCCTAATATCCTAACCGAAAGTTTGGTACACAAAGATTCAAGTAAAATTTGACTAATGTATTTTTTACAAAAAAGTATTTACAGCCCAAACTACTTAACGTTCAAGTAAAGAAAAAAATATTCAAAGCCAAAATTGCTTATCTTACAGTTTTGAAATATTATTTTTATCCAACCACCATAATACAAAATACACCAAAAGTAACTGTCGTTTATGACGAAAAACTTAGTGTTAGAACCTCAATTCCTTTACCGCCTAAGCGACAAAAAGTTTGTCCTAGAGCCACGAAACTTAGACCATTAGACGCAGAAAAAAAAGCCGATTCTAACCATATATATAAGTCGATTTCGCCAAAAATGTCGCTTACCCCCTTTTGGCCGGAAGGCATCGATATATATTTATGTAAGTTCAAATAATGCTCTCCTCATTTATATACCACCTACTTCTTTTCTCTCTGCACCACTCAAAGGTAGACTGGGAGATAATGCCCACGGCATTAAGTCCGCCTGTATACGCTCTGTATATAAAGGTTTAAATAAATAAATAAATAAATCATTAATTGAAGATACAAACAAATAAATTATCAAATCTTACAACTTCTTAGTCCAATTAATATTAATAAAAGTGTCAACAAGACATACTGACGAGATCCAAGTTGTTGATCACAGAATGAACTTGTTGAAAAGTGAAGTGAAGACTGCCGAGAGTACCTACAGTCGAACTTAAGCTAAAATAAGTGAGTTTTGAGTTGGTGCACGAACGCGATGTATGGGCCTTAAGCTGGGAGTAATAGCGGGATGCACAACTTTATTCTTCTTCTTAATTAAAAAGCTCATATACATGTAAATATGCTAGTATCTTTTCATGTATTTTCTACATTGTCTATGTACAGCACTGGGCGGCTTTCAGCCGAGATGATGGTCGCTTCGTATAAAATTTCGTAAGACAGGTAATTAAAAAAAAGTTTATTACTCAATTCTATTGAAACAACTTTTAGTATTAAATTACTAGAGCTAACGGTTTTTTTAATCATGGGAAGCATTAAGTTTTTTTAAGAATCGAAGGACTGATATAACTGCTATAGTAGTGATTTTCATTACTTTTAATGTCCATCAAAATCTTATTACTTGCACGTATAGCATTCAGCATAGGGCTCTCTTAATAGTAGAATCTGTTTTCACAACGAACACCAACTTAAATTAGAAAGCTTAACCCAACGGATCTTGCGTCGAGGCAGAATTGGCAGTAAATGTGTTTTACTTTAAACGCGTTGTTGATTTCACTACAGTGCAGGGAATACGGAATTAGCTTTATCTTTGTACAATAATCTTCCGCCTTTGGCGTTGCATTCAGATTCAGAGAGAGAGAGAGTTAGAGTGATTTTAGACATTTGTATTATAAATATACGTACTTATTTACATAGATATATTTTTTTATAGTAATAGGCGGCAAACGAGCAGACGGATCGCCTGATGGTAAGCAATTACCGCCGCCCATGGACACAAGCAACACCACAGTGCGTTGCGTACCACAGTCCCAAGTGCGTTGCCACCCCTTGGGGTTGGGAAAAGGGATAGGATGAGGAGTGGGATGAGGGGAAGGAATAGGGAAAGGGCCTCCGGCACTCTCACTCACCGAACGAAACGCAACAATTTAGGTACGGTTACTTTACGTCGATTTTCTGTGAGAGGGTAGTACTTCCCCTTTCGAGCCGGCCCATTTATGCTGAAATCAGCAACTATCAACTATCTATCATAATAATCATCTACTACCTTATATCTTACAACCTTTTAACAGTCATCTGCTGGACATAGGCCTCTCCAAATTTGCGTCTCAATAGCATCGTGAGTTAATAGGAGTATTTGGCCAACTATATCATGCTGGCTTGACGCAAGATGCGTTGCGTTATTTTTTTTATAGACTCACGCCTGTATCCCCGAAGGAGTAGGCAGAAGCGTAATATTACACCCACATTTCGCAATGAATTTTTAGGTCCCACGTAATAGGGGGCGAGCCTATTGCCGTTACCGGGCACATCACCAGACTCCGTGCTGCTACTGAGAATTCGGAAAAACCCGATAACACATTTGCCCGACCCGGGACCTCCGATCAGCAGTAGCAGACGCTATCCACTGGAGCACGGAGACAGTCTTCATATAGTTTAATGTCTCTTTCCACTATCGTATCTGTTGCCAAGAGCCGCAGCTGTATCTGTAAATCCATTGCCCTGTACTCCGTCATTATTCCGTATCTAAATCGATATTGTGTTGACAATGCTAGCTACGGTATGTACACGGTACAGACGGCCGCTGTGACAACACGGTAATCTGGCGAATGTCTTCAGGGTCACGTCGCGTCATTGTCATCGCGTCATGGTCAGTACACGTAGTGTGAATATCGATTGTTGGTTTATGAGTTTTCATTTATTCGTCACTGGACTTTACAGTCTAGTAGTTCTCAAATTGATAGATATAGGATAATGATCTTTATATTATTATTATTTATTACAAATGTAAAAGTGTGTATGCCGCCGCAATTGCTATATAAATATTATCAACAAACAAAACTAAAAACTTTGACATAAGTAAAGTTACTAAATCCAACATTGCCGGATATAATTCATATCTTTATTCTTTGTGTATAATTCATAGCTTCTGATCCGTTGAACCAAGTTTTTACAAACGATGCCCCCAATATTTGCACATAATAATATATATCAATACAATAATGAACATGCACCGCCTAAATTGCTTTTTCAACAGAATATGATATCGCTTTTTGGGTAATGTTGTCCGCTAATATTGACCACATGCCTAAACTCTGTTCAATAGCTACTGTATATTCTTTCATACCACAATATTCTCGACACAACCTGTAATGTACAATTATTTTAAAAAATCAATAATTGTTTAATATCTATAATTATGTTGCAGATTATCCAATAATTTCAGCGTCGAACTTGAAACTTATACGATTGCGAACAAGTTCCAAGTTCCAGTTTTGCTCAAAACTTCGTTAAAGATGGTTAAAGTAACTGCGGCAAATAACATGGTCTAAGCTGTGTGTGGGTAGCGGAAATAATAGTGCTTATGGCGTCTCAGATAAAAACAACAATGTCAAGGGAATATTTAATATTTCTTTTAATTCAATATACTTTCCTTCGCTATGTCTTAATCGGGTATTTTTCATGTAAAGTGTTTACCTTCTAATGGCTCCGACGTTTCGACATAATATGCATCAACCTTGGCCACGGTAATGAATATAATATTCTATATTTCTTTTTGGACTGGATAAATACCATTACTATTTTTTATAATTTATTATCATTATCAGCATTAAATTGGAGTCAAGAATTGGATTTACAAACATAATTATCTTACGTGCGCTTTATATTTTAATGTAGGTGCGTATGGTTCCCACCAAGAACTTAGTGTCCCAAGCCAATCTCACCTGCAAGTGGTGCACCTGCCGATCAACGGACGAGGCTCTGGCAATCAAAATATCCCCAAAAGCGGCAATAGGCTCGCCACCTATTACGCGGGATCAAAACACTGGCGAAAAGTGGGCGTTTAATATGCCTCTGCCTACCCCTTCGTGGAAACAGGTGTGAGTCTATGTATGTATGTAGGTATATAAATGTAATGGCTAACAATTTCTCACCTGCGCTTATAACTTGTATCATTTTGAACGGTTGGCTGAAGTTTTGAAATTTAACGCGTCATTAGCTCCGGTATGATAGAAAAGAATTAATGGTTTCCGATGGATACCTCTCTATTTAATCATATATCAAACACTATCTAAAAGTTACTTGCGATAGTTCATTAACTCGAGAGGTAACAAAGTGGCGCTATAGATTGTGGTTCCTTTGACATGAAATGCGGTCTGGTAAGTAGAGAGAAACAGACATTCATGCCGCTCGCAAGCAGTAGTGTCGATGTGTATTAACGATACAATAAAGGTTTGGTGACAAGAGAAATGGTACAATATTACAAATGCTAACCGCTGAACAGACTTTACTTAAATTTAGCAAGAAGATAGATCAAACATAAAATCCTTTTTTTTAAATATATAATGAAAGTTTCGGACAGTCAATTGACTGGTTTCACAAATAATATAAGTACGTTTTATAGACACAAGACACGATCGAAGCCGCGTTCAAAGCTATTGTTAAATAAGCATAGAGTGTTGATATCTGTAAGTCGTAAAATAATGTCTGCCTTAAAGAATATGGCTTGTTGCTTTAGCATATTTTATTCAATCTTCAAGATAAACCAGTATAGGAAAACCGCATAAAAACAAAATAGAAAAAGTATTTCAAAGGACAATTTATGCAATGTATTTCATACCTTAGATTATGTGGATCTTCTCAAATATTCAAGCGTAGTCCGAATGGTACTAAATATTCAAAGGAGTGGTTTTTATTTATAAACACGGCATCACCCTGTTTATTGAGTGAGGTAAAGACACTTGAACTAATCTTAATATCCAGAAGACTGGGTACGGGTTTTGGAAATACTTTTTATGTTCTTACAGATTTTATGAACAGTTTTTATGGAATAGTGAAAGTAGGACTTACTCGTCTCTTTATTGTAGGAGTTTACGCCCCGGTCAATACAGTAGCGGGTATGTCACAGCAAGAACAAGACGAAAGGCAAGAATTTTGGGAGAACTTAAGAGCGATTTTGAGGAAATGTAAGGATAACGAAAGATTAATCTTGTTAGGTGTTTTCAATGGATGGGTGGGAGTAAAACGAGATGGATTTGAAAGGGTTTTAGGTGGATTTGGTGATTAGAGTGTGAATGAAAATGGAAAAGTTTTGCTTGAGGTTTGTTTAGAGTGGAGCCTTTGTGTGACAAACACCATGTTTGATCACAAAAGGATACACATGTATACGCGAGAGGCTAAGAATGTTAGAAGAAGTATGATTGATTTTGTAATTG
This sequence comes from Euclidia mi, assembly GCA_944739405.2. Lineage (NCBI taxonomy): Eukaryota > Metazoa > Arthropoda > Insecta > Lepidoptera > Erebidae > Euclidia > Euclidia mi. Next base: position 17,082,910 of record OX123195.2, read on the forward strand.
TAGATGAACGCTTGAGAAAGAATGTGTTAGATACAAGGGTGTATCGAGGGATCGGCATCCATACAGACCACTTCTTGGTGATGAGCCGGATAAGTGGACGCTTTAAAGGATGGCGACACCGAGAACATAATGAAAATAGGGTCCTAGAAAGAATAAAAGTAGAAAATCTGAAAGAGAAAGATGTGAAAGATGAGTATAAGCGAAGATTGATAGCAAGATTTGAGAGGTTCGATGGCATAAATGATATGGAAGAATTATGGCAATCTTTTAAAGAAGAGATAGTATGTGTAGCGTCTGAAGTATGTGGTGTGATCAAGAGAAGGAAAATACGAAAGGTTAAGAATACATGGTGGGACAAGGATGTACAATCAGCAGTGTCAGAGAAGAAGAAAGCTTGGTCAGATTGGTTGGCTGCCAGAGCAAATAAAAGAATGGGAAAGGCAACGAGTGATGACATAGATGAAGCAAGAAAGGAGTTTGTTAGGTCAAAAAGAATTGTGAAAGAAATTGTTAAAAGGAAAAGAGGAAAAGAAAGATGAGTTTGATAGCAGACTATCTGAAGATTTCCGGAGAAACATAAAGTTTTTCTGGAAATCCGTTCGTGCAGTTCGAGGAAGAACTCAATCCTCAGAATACACGTCAATCAGACACAAGAATGGAAAGATACTGAATGGTGAATTGTGCGTGCTGAAGAGATGGAAAGAGTATTTTGAAAGTTTATTCGAAAGAACGGCGATAGAGACACCGATAGCTGAAGTGAATTGTAATGATATCAATGATGAAAGCGTTATTACCGTGGATGAGATCGTGAAGGCACTGGGAAGTATGAAAGTAGGTAAGGCTGCAGGATATGATAGGATTACAGTCGAAATGCTGAAGGCTGGACAGGGCATCATAGTTGGTCAGTTGCAGCGGTTATATAACTTGTGTTGGAACACCGGCCGAGTACCTAATGACTGGACCACAGCTGTAGTTGTGCCTCTTTATAAAGGAAAAGGCTCGCAACAAGACTGCAAAAACTATAGAGGCATTAGCCTTCTCAGCATTGTTGGCAAATTGTATGCAAAGGTACTTATTGAAAGAGTTATGGAAGTAACCGACAAGAAAATATGGGATGTACAAGCGGGATTCCGAAAGGGTATGGGGTGCCCGGATCAAGTCTTTTCCTTGCGGTGCGTAGCTGAAAAATTCTTGGCCAAAGGTCAAATGGTCTATTTCGCATTCGTGGATTTGGAAAAGGCTTACGATAAAGTGGTGAGGAATGATATGTGGTCGGTACTGTCGATGTATGGGGTGAACAGCAGCCTCATACGAGCTCTGAAATCCCTTTATGAAGATTCTAGAGCTTGTGTGAGGATAAATGGGTCGTACACGGATTGGTTTACCATCGAGACAGGTGTTAGACAGGGATGTGTAGCGTCGCCATGGCTGTTCAACCTCTTCATGGACAGTTGTTTGCAAGATTTGAAAAAAAGTGACTGTGGATTAAGGATGAATGAGTTACTTGTCAAATGCCTCATTTATGCTGATGATCAGGTTATACTTGCGTCTTGAGCGGAGGAGTTGCAGGAGATGGTAACGATCATGCATGGTGCGTTAGACAGGGAAAGGAATGAAAGTAAATGTAAGTAAAACGAAAGTTATGGTTTTTGAAAAGGAGGAATGCGTTACGGCTTGTAATGTTATGATCGATGGACAGCGAGTGGAGCAAGTGAATGAGTTTGTATATTTAGGTACGCTGTTTACAAGAGATGGTAAGAATGTAGAAAATATTGAAAGAAGAGTTAATGCAGGTAATAGAGTGAATGGAGCTCTGAAGGCGTTTATGAATAGCCAAAACGTGTCCAAAAAGGCACGTTTGGCTGTCCATAAAGGGGTGTTAGTACCTACTCTTATGTATGGCAGTGATAGTTGGGTATGGCAGAAGAGTCATGAAAGTAGAATAAATGCTGTAGAAATGAGAGCACTGCGAAGTATGTGTTGTGTTTTTTTTGACTGACAGAGTAAAGAATTGTGTGATAAGAGAGTGTTGTGGGGTAAAAGAAGATGTAGTGACAAGCATCGAGAAAGGTATGCTAAGATGGTTTGGACACGTGGAGAGGATGGCTGACGAAAGACTGACCAAGCAAATATATAAGGCAAATGTGGAAGGGACAGGACGAAGGGGAAGACCTAGGCGGACGTTCTCTGACCAGATTGGAGACATCCTAAAAACAGGACAGGTTAGAAGCACCCTGAACAGAAGAGCATGGATGAGGAATCTGATGGGAGTGAATGAAGCAAGAGAGATATGTCAAGATCGTTGCAAATGGCGCTCCGTAGTCTCTGCCTACCCCTCCGGGAAACAGGCGTGAGTCTATGTATGTATGTATGTTTTTATGGAATAAATAAAATGATAACATATATGGGAATAGTCAAGCGTGAATAATAAAAAAATGGGCAAGTGCGAGTCGGACTCGCGCACGATGGGTTCCGTACCATCATCTATAAAAGAAAATCACGTTTGTTGTATGTAGGTTTACTTAAATACTTTTTAAGTTTCTACCTGTTTATTAAGATCGAGTAACAAATTGCTTTAAAATGACGTTTATTATATGGGAGCCCCCCTTTATTATTAACTTTTTTTTTATTTAACTATTTATTTTAAAAGGTAATATACAACTACATATTCTGGGAAAATTTAAAGCGTCTACCTTTTTAAAAAAAAACACGTTTTTTTATGGGACCCCCCTTAATATTTTATTTTTTATTTTTAGTATTTGTTGTTATAGCGGCAACCGAAATACATAATTTTTGAAAATTTCAGCTTTCTAGCTATCACGGTTTATGAGATACAGCCTGGTGACAGACAGACAGTCAGACAGACGGACTGACAGCGGAGGCTTAGTAATAGGGTCCCGTTTTTTACCTTCTAGGTACGGAACCCTAAAAAGAACCGTGTGATTATCTTTTTAAAGTTATATTTAGCTACAGACGATTAATAGTCAGAAAGACAGTCATTGTATGAAGTTTTTAACATTTAATATAATGATATTTTTCAATCATAACATATAAGTTATAAAATGAGTTTTGTAAGCCAAAAACCAACATCATGATAATTATAGTTCTTGCAGTTTTAGGTCAGTTTAGTAGTTTTTTTCATTATGTTCGTAGAAGAGGCAAAGCTTATCAATTCATTTATTAGTATCTTCTTGGGTTTACGCGAATGTAACACATTGAAATTAAACTACAGTTTACGAATTTTTCCCGCGATGTATTGGTTAATGCTTTCCTAAACCATCTTAATTCTATTAATAACCAAATACAATTCACAATGGAATTAGAGGCAAACAATTCTTTAGCTTTCTTAGATGTACTTGTCATCAGGAATAAAAACAACTCCTTAAGCCATACTGTGTATAGGAAAAAGACCCATACAAATAGGTACTTAAACGGTGAATCTCACCACCATCCTAAACAGTTAGCTACTGTAGGAACGTCTCTGTTTCAGAGAGCCCGCGGGATCTGTGACAAGAAACACCTGGACGCTGAGCTTCAACATGTCAGGCAAGTTCTGCAAGACAACAAGCTCCGACCGCCGCGCCACTGTCACAGATCCCAGAAGAAAGAAAAACCAGCCACAGTAGAAAGACAACCTGCTGTCCTCCCATACATCAAGGGCGTGACCGACAAAATTGGCTACATCTTGAAGCGAGCTTCTATCAAAACTTACTATAAGCCGCCAACGAAGATCAGTCAATTATTACCATCTGTCAAGTGTCAGTTACCCTTGCAAGAGGCCGGTGTCTACAAAATTGACTGTGAATGTGGGCTCTCATACATTGGACAAACTAAGAGAAGCATAGGCATTCGACTCAAAGAACATATAGCTGACATAAAACATAAACGCTCAACAAAGTCTGCTGTGTGTGAACATGTAGAACAAGGACCCAACCACTACCTGCGATTTGATAAACCACAGATACTCGCAAAAGAACACCGTTTTCTTCCAAGGATGATACGAGAGGCTATTGAAATTAAAAAACACCCTAATTTCAATAGTGAAGATGGTTGGAACGTTCCTCCAGCTTGGGACCCTGTCATAAGGCTAATGAAACCCAAGAAGGACAAAGTCACCAGAAGACCTAAGGACACTGTGAGCTCATTCTGCGTAAATAGTAACACCAGTAGATGAAAAATGTTCGGGTACTTTGAGATAACTTATACATTCAAGAAAAAGACAAATATCACCTCAGTCTGCCGTGAACATGAATTCTGTAAAGAATTCGAAATGTCGGCTAGTAATAAATTAAAAATATAGTCTCTAGATCATTAGTTTCAAATGTAATAACTTAGTGAAACCAATACATCGCGATAAAATCCGTAAACTGTAGTTTAATTTCAATTCATTTATTACTTTCTTTAAATAACAAAATGTATCGTCGATTTTTTGGCTCTGCTTTGTATGTCATAGATCATGTCGCAATAATAGATGAATTTATGTACGAAAGGGCCTGCCAAGCCAAGTTTTAAGTACATTTGTTTAGTCAAATGTAAATAATATGTTGTACTAGTAAAGCAGTTTAAACCAGAACTCCGGTACTGCAATGGAGGACATAATGCTTAAACCATTTTTTTAAGATGTTTTGTCAGTCAGTAAAACTTTTAAACCATGTAGTATATTAAAAAGAAGATGAAGTGACAAGCATCGAGAAAGGCATGTTAAGATGGTTTGGGCACATGGAGAGAATGGATGACGAAAGGCTGACAAAGAAGATATATAAGGCAAGTGTGAATGGGACAGGATAAAGCGGAAGACCTAGGCGGACGTGCTCTGACCAGATCGGAGACATCCTAAAAAAGGACAGGTCAGAAGTATCCTACAGAAGAGCATGCATGAGAAACTTGATGGGAGTGAATGAAGCAAGAGAGGTATGTAAGGATCGTTGCAGATGGCGTTCCGTAGTCTCTGCCTACCTCTCCGGGAAACAGGCGTGTATGTAAGATGCCCGTAGCTACTAGGACTGAACTTTAAAAAAAAAAACTGATTCTGCTCGATCCCTTGGGAATTTCGGAAATTTCACATGTAACTATATTCCTTAGTGACCCCGTGTAGGTGCACTAAGAAACGATTACCCACAATTGCTACGGGATCGGGCAGAAACGATTAGATTAAATAAAATGCGTGCGCGTAGCCACATGCATCCTCCAGTGTAGTGTTTCAAAATGACGAAATACTTCCATTGAGTCACTATTAAAGCCTAAAAAATCTAAAAAGATGCCTTTCAAGTGTTCAAATATCAAACTGAAAGTCGTCTAATCTTTAATTTTGACGGCGTCACTTGAAGAAAGTGCCAAAAAAGCTGATGAACAGCGACCCTACCTCACAAGACTATCAATAAGACACAACAGAGTATTTTAAACGAACTTTAAGATTAACAATGTCGACCCGGAGTCGAACCCGAAGCGATTGATTACAATTCACACGTCATTAGGCACCTACCGGTGGGCTCGGCTCACTTGATACATTACCGAGCTATCTCTTTTAAGGTCTTCGTTTTTACAGCTGAAAGCAGTAGGTAAAGTTCGATGTTAAATTTCATCTTTTTGTATAGTCATGCCTGTTTCCTCGAAGGGGTAAACAGAGTACAGCCACGTTTCGCCTTATGAATTTTAGGTACCTCGTAATAGTCGGTTGACGTTTAGGTACCACGTAGGAGCCTATTGTCGTAACCGGACACTTTGCCAGACTCCGTGCTTCTACTGGAGTTTGGAAAAATTCAGTAACACGTTTGACCTACCCGTGAATCGAACCCGGGACCAATCAGTAGACGCATATGCTGTCCACTGGACCATGGAGGCAGTCAAATATTTTTATTCGGCGAATTATCTTTTATATTCTGTTATTTAGGCAACTGGAAGCACAGAATTGCTTTTGGATTCCGTTTTTACAGCCACAATGTGAGTTAGAGTAGAGTCAGTTATTGTAACAAAATACGAATTTTATGTTTTCATGACGTATCATATAAACACTATTTGCTTACTACTTACTTTATTTAAAAGGTTTTGATCGTGGTAATTAAATACCTGTTTAAGGTACGAGCACCCGAGGGCCTAGACAAATGAATTTCGCTCCTCAGTTCTAATAAAGTTATCATTTGGTTGCCATATTACCTAACATAAGACCTTCGTTTTACGTCGACAAACATTGAGTATTTTTTTCACTGGGAGTATATTTATTGTGTGATATAATCTCTTATTCATTTTTATGATATGCCATACATTGGATTTTAAGTACACTATTCCATATGTACTGATTTATAACTATTTTGTAATACTTTCAAATCATGTCAAAAGATTTTCATAGATTATTTATTTACATACATACATACATATACTCACGCCTTTTCCCGACGGGGTAGGCAGAGACAACGGAACGCCACTTGCTTCTATCCTTACAAACCGCACGCGCTTCCTCTACATTCACTACTCTTTTCATACATGCTCGCCGGTTCCGGGTGCTTCGGACCTTACCGTTTTTCAGAACATCACCAATTTGGTTGACGAATGTCCTACGAGGTCGGCCGCGACCGGCATGCCCATACACGTTTGCCTTATATATTTGGTGAGTCATTCTGTCTTCACTCATTCGCTCCACGTGTCCAAACCATCTCAGCATTCCTTTTTGATTATTTATTTATTTAGTTATTTGTTTATTTGACACATCAACAATGTACATGTTATGCATTATAGTAATATATATGAACATCCATCACAGTAGGAACATTTCTGACATGCACATCAATTACAGATGTGTGCAGCATTCTATTATATATTTGTGATAATACACAGCAAAATTTAACTAAAACTAAAAAAAATCGAACTGAAATAAAATTAAACTTAAATAAAATTAAACCAAACAAAGAGAATACAAAATATGGGAAACAACTTAATAACTATTGAGATAATCATATATAATTATGTATATATTATAAAACACAATATTCTATGAAAATGATAAAATTTGTTTTGTTAATAAAAGTTAACGATTCGCGAAGCTACCAGGATGTGCTTTCCAAAAGGCGATCAGTATAATTAAATTCAAAACGCAAGAATACAAACTGCGTTAGCGCAAGACCAACCTGTCGTCCAAGCCAATTTTCAGAGCAGGAAGTCAATGACAGTTCAGTGTGACCATAGTCAAAATTTACAATAGACTTAACAAAACGTTACTAAACCGATATAATCGATTTGACTTATCATAAAAACTATTTCTATTTCAAACATCCACCCGCCCCGGACCGGCCTACCGGTCCGCTAATCAATTGGTAGACTCTAGTATCATATAAACACTATTTGCTTACTACTTACTTTATTTAAAAGGTCTTCATCGTGGTAATTAATATACCTATTTAAGGTACGAGCACCCGAGGGCCTAGACAAGTGAAATTCGTTCCTCAGTTCTAATATAGTTATGATTTGGTTGCCATATTTCCTAACATAAGACCTTCGTTTTACGTCGACAAACATTGAGTATTTTTTTTCACTGGGAGTTTATGTATTGTGTGATATTATCACTTATTCATTTTTATAATTTGTCATACATTGGATTTTAAGTACACTATTCCATATGTACTGATTTATCACTATAATGTAATACTTTTTATAACATGTCAACAGATTTTTATAGGTTATTTGTTTTGTATATAATTTTGAATCATAATATGTCTTATGTATTAAAGTAAAGAAAACTTCCGCATGAGGAATAAGTCTTGTTTGGCGAAGGAGTTTACAAAAATTTAATCAACAGACGCAAAAATCGTCCAGACTCGAAACAATAGTTTGTTGTTGTTGTCCAGGTCGAACTTAATTAACACTTGGTACGGTTAGGGAAAGTATTATAAAGGAATATTTAGTAACCATTTCATTATTTTCAAATGTAATAATGTAAGGCAATCTGCGATTGGGTTTACTGACTTCACTTTACTTGCACAGTGGAGAAACGAGGTGAAATTATTCTGGTAAGAAAAGCTTTCCAATCATTTCCTGTTTTACGGTTTATTCAGGTACATGCACTTCTTAAAGTTTTGTAGGAAAAGGGAAAGTCATCAAACATATTACTTAAAAAGGGTGGGAGGTGTACAAAAGAAAAATATTTTTATTTGCTATTTTCGCGGCTATGTGGGACGGTATGGGACTTGGGTACAGTGAAGTTAAGTGAAGTGGATGTTATGACTTTAGTGCCAGCCGGGTCTATTAATTAAATTATGTTGGAAGGAATTTAATATTGAAGCTTTGTTATTTTGCTTGATATACGAAAAGGTATAAATAGCAAGAGGGATATTTCAGGATCGTTGAAAATGGCGTTCCGTCTCTGCCTACCCCTTCAGGAAAGAGGTGTGAGACTATGTATGTATTAATAGCAATATGTTCAACAGTGTCATCACCACCGTTCTCTTGAATCCTTCTTCCAAACCATTTGCCTTCAAAAGCGGGTGATACTTTCTAATCAAACCAGACTGGACAGAATATTAGCTCTTCTATGATGTGACTGTTGCCTGAAATCAGTGATGTACTGACTGTTCTAGAGCTTCCTGACAGCCGTAATCAAAGGTTTTACGTGCTCTTCTTCTTATAAGACTTCGCAAAAAACTCTAAGATATGAGAATTACCTACTTAAAATGCATCACAAAACAAGTACAACCAAAAACACAGCTACAGAATTACACTATTGTAGACTATCTGTCACAGAAGACCCTCATTTATTTCATTCAAAATTTGTTATAATTAATTTACGAGTCAAACACCTACCAAGTATACTCTGAATGACCGACGCCTAGTGTCACTAGTGAGATATTTATAAAGATAGGACAATACTTCCACCAATTTTTAGTCCATGTAATGCGTATTGTTATAGGAACCCTTCCGTGTAAATAGTATACACATATATATATATACATATACATATATATATATATATATATATATATATATATATATATATATATATATATATATATATATATACCTTACATAAATATGTACAAAAATATTCAGGGATGAATCCTTACAACCCATAACAGATATTATCCTTTTATCCACCGAACATGAGAAGTAAATACTTATAACACTGAAGAACCTTAATAAAGTTATTACAATGCATTTCCTGGGTAACATACCTACACAAAGGATACAACGAAGGCTGATGGTGCGATGAACAGAAACGTTTTTAATTTATAGCTTTCGAAAAACCATAGAACATAACGACGTATAGACAGTTCTGCTTACCTAATCTGTTTTATGAAGCGTTAAGAGGATATTTCTTTGTGTTTTTTTTATAAAAGATACAACTGAACACAGGGTGATCATGTAGACTGCCTTGAAAGAAAGACAACGTTCGTTTTAAGATTACAAACTGTGTTGGTTTTACGGTACTATTTTTCAAAAAATATATTTATCATAGAGTATCACAAAAAAAATTACAAATGAAATTTTAGCTTACTTTCGATTTATTTCAAAACACAATATTTTATTCATAATTTTATTATCCCCCAATATTCATAACAATTATAATAAAACCGCCCTGGAATGTTTGGGACTAAGTAGCAAATAGGACATTTTTATAACTACCACGCATGGCAATGACAAGCTACGAGTATTTCGGCGAGCACGTTAAGCTGTCAGTCTCTTAATTATACCTTATTATATCAGAATATCGCTACCGCGACAGCCGCTCTGTGGAAAAGCCAATATTCAATCATATCTGATTAGACCAGTAAGTGGGCCCCGGGTCGCAAGAGGAGTCAGTTCTTATGGTACTTCATACGTTATTTTAGGTACCTATATTGTCTTGTAACGTTGCACCCAATAAGAGGAGCTGCGAGCAATTTAACTACCTACGAATAAGGCAAATATTTCTTCATCATACTCGTAATGTACGGCAATGTGAAGAATGCCACTATTTATTACTCGGTCCATAACACTTTTTACATTATAACAAACAAACAAATCAATCGTTTGTAATATAAATTAAAAAAAAAACAACATTAATATTTATTCCGTTTTAATATTCATTTAAATATACCACATATACCAAGTAAATAAAAGATTTGTTTAATATTGATATAAAATCCATCAGTTTGTTCACAAATACAGCTGTTGTATTTGCAATGTTAGTAATAGAGTAGCGTATAAAAAAGGAAGAAATATTACTGTTAGTGTAAAACATCTAGAATGATGTTTAATAAAATAGCAGCTAAAACAACGATCGGCCACAACGCTAGAGGTTCGTGGAAACGATATTTTCTAAACACAGCCACTATGGCGGGTACACAGTAAGATGAATATTTATTTTCTATTCTAGTATTTGTGTTAAGAGTTTGGGCTAAAATTGGGTAGCTTGCAGAAGACAGTGAAAGCGATTGATTCATCCAGTCTTAGCCCAAGGCAAAGGACCTAAACAGTATTACTGTGACTGCACAGCGACGAATTCAAAGTTATATGTAAGTTTACTTACCAAATCTTCACTGATGTTCTTGAGTGGACCTATAAGATTAGACTCATAATTTTGGGCCAAAATAACAAACAAATCGTTATAAATACCAGTCCAATGATCAGGGTTTTCTTCAACGAAGTTGTCGGGCACCAACCACGTGCACGGATTCACATAAGTTTTTCAATGTTCAATAGGTTATAAGTTTATCTTTTATCACAAAACGATTCGCGAAGCTACCAGGATGTGCTTTCCAAAAGGCGATCAGTATAATTAAATTCAAAACGCAAGAATACAAACTGCGTTAGCGCAAGACCAACCTGTCGTCCAAGCCAATTTTCAGAGCAGGAAGTCAATGACAGTTCAGTGTGACCATAGTCAAAATTTACAATAGACTTAACAAAACGTTACTAAACCGATATAATCGATTTGACTTATCATAAAAACTATTTCTATTTCAAACATCCACCCGCCCCGGACCGGCCTACCGGTCCGCTAATCAATTGGTAGACTCTAGTATCATATAAACACTATTTGCTTACTACTTACTTTATTTAAAAGGTCTTCATCGTGGTAATTAATATACCTATTTAAGGTACGAGCACCCGAGGGCCTAGACAAGTGAAATTCGTTCCTCAGTTCTAATATAGTTATGATTTGGTTGCCATATTTCCTAACATAAGACCTTCGTTTTACGTCGACAAACATTGAGTATTTTTTTTCACTGGGAGTTTATGTATTGTGTGATATTATCACTTATTCATTTTTATAATTTGTCATACATTGGATTTTAAGTACACTATTCCATATGTACTGATTTATCACTATAATGTAATACTTTTTATAACATGTCAACAGATTTTTATAGGTTATTTGTTTTGTATATAATTTTGAATCATAATATGTCTTATGTATTAAAGTAAAGAAAACTTCCGCATGAGGAATAAGTCTTGTTTGGCGAAGGAGTTTACAAAAATTTAATCAACAGACGCAAAAATCGTCCAGACTCGAAACAATAGTTTGTTGTTGTTGTCCAGGTCGAACTTAATTAACACTTGGTACGGTTAGGGAAAGTATTATAAAGGAATATTTAGTAACCATTTCATTATTTTCAAATGTAATAATGTAAGGCAATCTGCGATTGGGTTTACTGACTTCACTTTACTTGCACAGTGGAGAAACGAGGTGAAATTATTCTGGTAAGAAAAGCTTTCCAATCATTTCCTGTTTTACGGTTTATTCAGGTACATGCACTTCTTAAAGTTTTGTAGGAAAAGGGAAAGTCATCAAACATATTACTTAAAAAGGGTGGGAGGTGTACAAAAGAAAAATATTTTTATTTGCTATTTTCGCGGCTATGTGGGACGGTATGGGACTTGGGTACAGTGAAGTTAAGTGAAGTGGATGTTATGACTTTAGTGCCAGCCGGGTCTATTAATTAAATTATGTTGGAAGGAATTTAATATTGAAGCTTTGTTATTTTGCTTGATATACGAAAAGGTATAAATAGCAAGAGGGATATTTCAGGATCGTTGAAAATGGCGTTCCGTCTCTGCCTACCCCTTCAGGAAAGAGGTGTGAGACTATGTATGTATTAATAGCAATATGTTCAACAGTGTCATCACCACCGTTCTCTTGAATCCTTCTTCCAAACCATTTGCCTTCAAAAGCGGGTGATACTTTCTAATCAAACCAGACTGGACAGAATATTAGCTCTTCTATGATGTGACTGTTGCCTGAAATCAGTGATGTACTGACTGTTCTAGAGCTTCCTGACAGCCGTAATCAAAGGTTTTACGTGCTCTTCTTCTTATAAGACTTCGCAAAAAACTCTAAGATATGAGAATTACCTACTTAAAATGCATCACAAAACAAGTACAACCAAAAACACAGCTACAGAATTACACTATTGTAGACTATCTGTCACAGAAGACCCTCATTTATTTCATTCAAAATTTGTTATAATTAATTTACGAGTCAAACACCTACCAAGTATACTCTGAATGACCGACGCCTAGTGTCACTAGTGAGATATTTATAAAGATAGGACAATACTTCCACCAATTTTTAGTCCATGTAATGCGTATTGTTATAGGAACCCTTCCGTGTAAATAGTATACACATATATATATATACATATACATATATATATATATATATATATATATATATATATATATATATATATATATATATATATATATATATATATATATATATATATATATATATATATATATATATATATATATATATATACCTTACATAAATATGTACAAAAATATTCAGGGATGAATCCTTACAACCCATAACAGATATTATCCTTTTATCCACCGAACATGAGAAGTAAATACTTATAACACTGAAGAACCTTAATAAAGTTATTACAATGCATTTCCTGGGTAACATACCTACACAAAGGATACAACGAAGGCTGATGGTGCGATGAACAGAAACGTTTTTAATTTATAGCTTTCGAAAAACCATAGAACATAACGACGTATAGACAGTTCTGCTTACCTAATCTGTTTTATGAAGCGTTAAGAGGATATTTCTTTGTGTTTTTTTTATAAAAGATACAACTGAACACAGGGTGATCATGTAGACTGCCTTGAAAGAAAGACAACGTTCGTTTTAAGATTACAAACTGTGTTGGTTTTACGGTACTATTTTTCAAAAAATATATTTATCATAGAGTATCACAAAAAAAATTACAAATGAAATTTTAGCTTACTTTCGATTTATTTCAAAACACAATATTTTATTCATAATTTTATTATCCCCCAATATTCATAACAATTATAATAAAACCGCCCTGGAATGTTTGGGACTAAGTAGCAAATAGGACATTTTTATAACTACCACGCATGGCAATGACAAGCTACGAGTATTTCGGCGAGCACGTTAAGCTGTCAGTCTCTTAATTATACCTTATTATATCAGAATATCGCTACCGCGACAGCCGCTCTGTGGAAAAGCCAATATTCAATCATATCTGATTAGACCAGTAAGTGGGCCCCGGGTCGCAAGAGGAGTCAGTTCTTATGGTACTTCATACGTTATTTTAGGTACCTATATTGTCTTGTAACGTTGCACCCAATAAGAGGAGCTGCGAGCAATTTAACTACCTACGAATAAGGCAAATATTTCTTCATCATACTCGTAATGTACGGCAATGTGAAGAATGCCACTATTTATTACTCGGTCCATAACACTTTTTACATTATAACAAACAAACAAATCAATCGTTTGTAATATAAATTAAAAAAAAACAACATTAATATTTATTCCGTTTTAATATTCATTTAAATATACCACATATACCAAGTAAATAAAAGATTTGTTTAATATTGATATAAAATCCATCAGTTTGTTCACAAATACAGCTGTTGTATTTGCAATGTTAGTAATAGAGTAGCGTATAAAAAAGGAAGAAATATTACTGTTAGTGTAAAACATCTAGAATGATGTTTAATAAAATAGCAGCTAAAACAACGATCGGCCACAACGCTAGAGGTTCGTGGAAACGATATTTTCTAAACACAGCCACTATGGCGGGTACACAGTAAGATGAATATTTATTTTCTATTCTAGTATTTGTGTTAAGAGTTTGGGCTAAAATTGGGTAGCTTGCAGAAGACAGTGAAAGCGATTGATTCATCCAGTCTTAGCCCAAGGCAAAGGACCTAAACAGTATTACTGTGACTGCACAGCGACGAATTCAAAGTTATATGTAAGTTTACTTACCAAATCTTCACTGATGTTCTTGAGTGGACCTATAAGATTAGACTCATAATTTTGGGCCAAAATAACAAACAAATCGTTATAAATACCAGTCCAATGATCAGGGTTTTCTTCAACGAAGTTGTCGGGCACCAACCACGTGCACGGATTCACATAAGTTTTTCAATGTTCAATAGGTTATAAGTTTATCTTTTATCACAAAACGATTCGCGAAGCTACCAGGATGTGCTTTCCAAAAGGCGATCAATATAATTAAATTCAAAACGCAAGAATACAAACTGCATGAGCGCAAGACCAAACGTGTCGTCCAAGCCAATTTTCAGAGCAGGAAGTCAATGACAGTTCAGTGTGACCATAGTCAAAATTTACAATAGACTAAACAAAACGTTACTAAACCGATATAATCGATTTGACTTATCATGAAAACTATTTCTATTTCAAACATCCACCCGCCCCGGACTGGCCTACCGGTCCGCTAATCAGTTGGTAGACGTGACAACGTTGCAACCGCTCTCCTCAGAATCGAACCGTCCACCAAGACCTCAGCAAATCGGAGAACTCCATCAGCCCCAGTTACCAAGCGAAAAATGCGCCCCCTGCGGCGTATTTCCATTTCCGTGTTCCATAGGAGGCAGTACTGCCTTGAAACACGCACGGGTTTGTCGCGCTAACAGACTTTACAAAATCGTGCTCAATTCAAGGCATGTGTCTTCCAATCGCGCACGGGTTTGCAACACCAACTGTCCTTTATACACGTGTTCAATTCAGGGTACGTGTCATCCAATTTGCAAGGAGTATGCCTCGATTAAACACATGTCACAAATCCGTGTGTGTTCGAAGGACTAGGTATCTATCAGTACTTGCAAGTCATGCGATCTTAGCTTGGTGTGAAGTGTTTATATTGATGCCTAATTCGTCTAAAAACTATGTCGACGGAGCCCTGCTTAGCAGGGCTCCTATTTTCGGATGCAGGGTCACAAGAAGACCTAACATAACCTAGACTGCACGATTGACGTAGTAGTTTAAGCGGATGACGCGTACCCTGAATTGAACACGTGTTTAGTAGAATAGTTGGTGTTGCAAACCTGTGCGTGATTGGAGGACACATGCCTTGAATTGAGCACGATTTTGTAAAGTCTGTTAGCGCGACCAACCCGTGCGTGTTTCAAGGCAGTACTGCTTCCTATTGAACATGGAAATGGAAATACGCCCCCCTGCGCCATCTGAGTGGCGGAAGGTTAGGTTCCTTGATCAAAACGAGGTCACCAATCTTGGGTGGATCGGTCTTGTCGGTCCACTTAACGCGTTGCTGGAGTATGTGCAAATATTCCAAATTCCAGCGTTTCCAAAAGCTCTGAGTAATCTGGCGTACCAATTCAAAACACGAAAGACGATTAGGTCTCGTATCAATAAAGGGGTACTCAGGCAAGGCGACAAGTGGGCGACCAATAAAAAAATGGCCCGGCGTAAGGGCCTCCAAATCATTCGGATCTGAGGAGATCGGGCACAATGGCCTAGAGTTCAAAACGGCCTCAATCTTACAAAACACAGTTGCGAGTTCCTCAAATGTAAGGACTGATTCACCAATTGTCCTGCGCAAGTATGTTTTGGCCGATTTTACAGCGGCCTCAAATATACCACCCCAGTGTGGACAATTTGGTGGGGAAAACAACCAATTTATCTCACGTTGGCCAAGCCTATTGCCTATATCAGCCTTGTTGGTTTCAAGGAAATTAACAACATCATTCAAATAATTATAAGTGCCCTTGAAGTTAGTGCCGCAGTCAGAACGGATCAAGGAAGGCAGCCCTCTGCGGGATACAAATCTGTCAAATGTGGCTACAAACGCCTCGGTCGTAAGCGAGGAGACCAGTTCCAAATGAACGGCCTTTGTGGAAAGACAAACAAAAACGCACAAGTAGGCCTTAACAGTCTTGCTGTTTCGAAGTGTCGATGTTTACCAAAAAGGGACCAGCGAAGTCCGTGCCTTCACCGTCAAACGCCCTGCTCTCAGTAACGCGATCTGCCGGTAAGTCTCCCATCAAGGGCTGCATGGTAGAAGCCTTGAGCTTATAGCAAGGGATGCAACGAAAGACTACACTCCGAATTATTCTTCGGGCAGACAAAATCCAAAACTTGCGTTGCAAAATGGCCAACAGCGCATTACAACCAGCATGCAAATTCTTAAGGTGACGGTCAGTTACCAACAAGCGTACCAAATGACCGTCTTTGGGTAACAATAGGGAGTGACGTGCCCCGTAAGGGAGGTTGGCATTCTTGAGACGCCCTCCAACGCGCAATAGACCCGTTTCGTCCAAAATGGGGTTCAATTTAGATACAGCTCCCGATAATTTCGATCTTCCTGACTTAAGGATAGCAATCTCCTTCTCAAAGTGCGCCAATTGCACAGAACGAACCCAAAAGGTGAGGGACTCCAGTCGTTCTTATGGTGAAAGAAAAGGTGTCAGGCGTTTCTGTTGTGGGTGCCTAAAATTAAAAACAAAACGCTTTATCCAAGCAGTAACACCTAACAACTTGTCGAGGGAGCTGTAACGATTCAACAAAAAATTTCCACGCATTCCACCTTCTCAAGAGCGAGTGTTCGCAGAACCGGCAAATTAGAAGTATTCAAAACTGGCGTTCGAGGCCAATCAATTTCTGGTCGCCTCAACCATTCCGGACCCCACCACAGCAAATGGCCTATTAAACTAGGCATCAAGCATCCGCGCGAGGTACAATCAGCGGGGTTTAGCTCACCTGGCACGTGTCTCCAAACAAGTTTGACTTCGAATTTCTGGATTTGCGAAACGCGATTAGCGACAAATACCTCCAAAGTGTGGACAGACGCCTTCAACCAACAAAGAACAATTTGGCTGTCTGTCCAGGCGTAGGTCCCATTTATACAAATTCAAATTCAAATTCCTTTATTCATTTGGGTCACAATGTGACGCTTATGAACGTCAAAATAATAAATTTATAAAATAATTACTTATAGACTCTACATTTACATTTACATTTACTGCCACGTTCGCAAAGCAATAGGTAGAACCATGAGAAAGAACGGGCAATAAAACTCACGGTCACTCTTTTTCATCGCCAGGTTTTGCATAATACACATAATTTACATTTTGTAAGGTGCTGCAACTGTTACACCAAATAGTTACAAATGCATTTACCCAAAGTGTTAGACACGTGATTCAATAAGCGTACAAGTAGGGCTGCTCCCGAGAGCTCCAATTTAGGGATGATCAGAGATGTCCGAAGGGGTGCAACCTTGCTCTTCGCCATGATCAGGGAAACCCTCACCTGACCTGAGGTACTAACTGTGCGCAAGTACACCACGGCCGCGTGACCACGTTCCGAGGCATCACAAAACCTGTGAAGGGTTGCCTTGTACTTCCCGGGAGGAAGGATGGGACGAGGCAAGCAGATCTCGTTGACGACAGGAAGTAAGGATAAAAAAGAGGTCCATTCCGCGACAAGAGTACCGCGTAGAGGTTCGTCCCAGGTCAATCCTGCTGTCCAAAGCTTCTGCAAGAAGCATTTTGCCCAAAATATAACAGGACAAATCCAACCGTTCGGATCAAAGGTTCTGGCGACAGTAGACAACACGAGACGTTTAGTCCAAGAAACAAGCAGTTTCAGGTCTACGTTATACGTAAAGATGTCTTGGACTGGTCTGTACTGAACGCCGAGAACAGCCATCATGGCGGGGTTGTCAACAATCTCAAACAAATGTGGATCCTGCTGATGATCCTCTGGCAAGCCTTTCAAAAGCGCTGGTGAGTTGGAAATCCATTTGCGCAACTCATAACCAGCGGAGGCCAAAATACCTATCAATTCGTCCCGCAGGAGGATCGCCTCGTCCGCTGTGGAGGCGCCCGAGCAAATGTCATCGACGTAAATATAGTCTTTCAAGATGGCGGTGGCTCGTGGGAAACGTAAGCCTTCGCGGTCTGCGAGCTCCCAAAGAGAACGTATTGCCAAGTAGGGGCTCGAACTTAACCCGTACGTATTGGTGTTGAGCTCGTAGACGACCATAGGATCGTGAGGATTCTCTCTCCAAAGGATCAGCTGGAAGCGACGGTCATCACGGTGGACAATCGTCTGCCTAAACATCATTTTTATATCGGCTACAAAGACAACCTGATGTCGTCGGAAGCTAGTGATGACGTCACAAAGGTCCTTGACTTGGGACCAGAATGCAAGCACTGGTTCAAGGATACGCCTGTAGAAGTCTGCGCAGAACCATCAAATACTGTGCGCAGCTTGCCAGTCGATGGCTTCAACACCGCACGATGCGGGAGAAAGTAATGCTCCACCGAACACCAATCCAAATTTGACACGGACATGTGTCCCAACTGTTCATAATTTCTCATGAACTCAATATACTTCTGCCTGAGCTCCGGATCACGAACCATGCGACGCTCCATAGCCAAAACTTTCTTTTCGGCTAAAGGTCGTGACTCACCAAGCGGAGGCCGAACAGACAGAAAAGGTAGCTTCGTAATAAGCCGACCAGAACAGAGTCGACCAGTGTTGTTCTGGAAGAACAGCTCGCACTCCTCATGTTCTGGATTCAAACGAGCAGCTTGAGGGGGCTCCTCTACCTCCCAAAACCTCTGAACTGCATCAGAGAGAGTGGAGCCTACGGCCAACAAATTATCAAGGTCAGGTGGAGGGGGGTCCCTAGGTACAGGTCCCATCAAAGCAAATCCAAATATGGTCGGGATGGTAGTCAAACCATTTGGCACCAAGACCCGTTTCCCACCAATCAAAATTCCACCGAGCACATCAGAGCCAATCAACAAATCAATTTGTCCCGGTGTATCAAATTTTGGGTCTGCCAGTTCCAATCCCGATGTCAAATTCACCACAACAGCAGGTAGCTGTTTCTGTGGATGCATACCCAAAAAATTCTTCAACACAATAGCCGAGGTTTTAATCCTCAGGTGTGAAGATTCAACAGGGGCAAACAAAACCTTAACTTGCCCTTCAACATTAGATGCTACGTCACTTATTCCCCGTATACAATTTGGAAAAGAACCCATATTTAATTTAACCTGCCCTACCAAATAAGTGGAAACAATGCAACCTTGTGAACCTGTGTCCAATATAGCACGGACAACAACAGAGGTCCCCGTGGGTCCCCAGACCCTAACAGCAACCGTTGGTAGGATAACGGTCTCAATGGGGGTGGTTGGCGTTATAGTGCAGGAGTCAATGACCTATTGTTACCTGGGCGGCGACCGTTGGCCAGGACCAGGCAAATCATAATGAGGGTGCGGCTTGAAGTCCTCAAAGGCGCCATGACTCGATCCACGCGCCATCTGTGGGGGTCATAATGACGCACCCGCCCAAAACGAGGTGGGCGTGAGTCAAGGCGGGGACGCTCCGCCAAAGGAGGGTTATACCTGGGGCAGCAGTCATGGTGCTGGTGACGTTGAGCGGTCGCACATTCAGGTGCGAGAGAGAGAGGAGGCGTGCGCACGCTACGGTTCTCCAAGCGGGGTGAGCGGCGATCAATTGAGCGAGGCGACTCTCGGCTTCGCGCCGGTGAGCCTCGGCTGCCACCTTCAAGACACCCGCCCGTGCACGGCGTCGGCTGGTTGGACAAGCGGCCTACCTCTCTGGCATTCATGCAGAGAATGTTCAAATGCTGTCCTCCACAGTGAGGACAGGGGCGAGAGTTTGGGCAGTTTCGCTGATAGTGGGACCCCAAGCAAGAGAAGCAAAGGCGGCGGGCATTTGCGATGCACCTACGAGAGCGACATGAAGGTCCAAGAATGCCCTACAACTGGCCGTTCTGTGCCCCGTGACCTTGCAGTAAGAGCACTCCGCTGGGCTCTGCGTGACTGCAAAGCGAGGAGGGCGCCGGTCAACATTGGCTCGGGTGTGAACGCTAGCCTGCTCCTTGACCTTGGGCGGCTGCGACTTAGCCGGCGTGTCACCACCGGAGTTGTCCAAGACCCGGCACTCATCCTCGAGAAACTTCTCCAAGTCTGCAAAGGGGGGCAGATGGGTCGCGCTATCCCCACCAAAGCGCTGTTCAAAACGCGATCTCAGGTCGGCAAGCAACTTTTTGAGCACAATGTGCACCAATAGATAGGACCATTGGTGCACGGGCAGGTCCAAGCACTTAAGTGCGTTGATTGCCACCAAAAGCGGGATCAATAGTAGGGTGCGCAACCCAAAGACCCGGATGAGCGTGGGCAAACCCAAAATCTGTTCAATATGCGTGTCGGCGAGGCCACGTTTGTTTGGTACCTACGGGTAATTAAGTCCCGAGCCGTCTGGTACGCCTCGTCAGACACGGGCAGATGCTGGATGAGGCCCTTGGCCTCCCCATCCAGAACCGACATCAAATAGGCCAATTTTTGTGCCGGCCGAAGGTCAGCCCTGTCATCAACTTGCTGACAAATAAATTAACGAAGCCCAAGTAGCTTCCTAGGCTGCCATTAAAGTGCGGGAGGTCTAAAGTAGGAAGCCTACTCACCAGTCCCGGTGCTGTCCTAGGAAGCTCCTGCTTCAAGCCGGGTTGCCCGTCCTTCTCGGCAATCAACTGTCTTGCACAGTTGGAGACAGCATCATACAGGTCTAAGACCTGGGCATAATCTTCACTGACTCTAATTCGCTAGTCAGCGGTGAAGTCATTAACTGACACTTCGAGACAGCAAGCGTTGAAATTGCTGTTCCACACTTGCCAGGCGATCATCGATCCGCTCATACCTTTGTAGTAAGGCCTGCTGGCGATCAGGCCGGTTCACCAAGGTATTGGCTGAGGCAAACCAGCGCAAATCTGATGCAATAGCACCAGCAACCGCACGCAAGTCCTTGATAGCTGACATAATTAAGTTTCAAAAGAGCTCGGACAAGCGTTAAACAATACTATCAATTAAAACTTAATATTTGTTAATTCTTTGAAACCAACAAAGTATTAGCCTGTTTACTGCTGGTACAAGCAAGTAACAGGTATTTCCTGCCCAACAAAATTAATAACAAGTTCAAAATCTGCTCCGTTCAATATATTGACATGAGGACAAAAGTTATCAAAGTTATAACTTACAGCAAATTAAAAGTTGAACCTTAAATTAATTAATTAGTTACTGCAACAAACAGACTAAGTGTGTTATGTATTACAACTGTAGACACCAGGGGCCCAATTCTGCTAAATAAATATAGTCTCGATATTATGTCTCGATAGTCTGTTTATTTTAAATAAAGTATACGGTAATGACATTAGGTTATCAGAATACCGCTTTTAAATCCATTCAAAATATAATATCAATGTCATATAAAAATAGCATAATTGGCCCCCAGTTTGTGTTACCTAACAATATTATTAATATATTATAACAAACAGAGGTTTAGCAATGTAAGGTCAAGTTTGGTTGTTATAATGTTTCAAACTCAATATATGCAATTAACCATTAACTAAATTAATTGATACTTATAATTGTTATGTATGATGTATCCAAACTGACTTATTAATACTAATAACAACAACTTATTGCTAGATTTCAACAATACAAGTCAAACAATTACTGATTGAAGTTATGTATGACATGTGTTTCAAATTATGTAGGTCAACTTATATAAATAAATTTTATGTATTTTAGACAAAACTGACTGGTAAAACCACAACACTGTTAACAAATGAGATATATAGCTCATACAATACCAATCTGAGATTAGATACAATCAACGGCTAAGTTTCAACTACAGCGGTAAGGTATCTCAACCAAGCTCATGCTACCAAAAATTTTATGTTTAGAGTTTGGGCTTAAATTGGGTAGTTTGCAGAAGACAGTGGAAGCGATGGATTCATCCAGTCATAGCCCAAGGCAAAGGACCTAAACAGTATTACTGTGTATATTATATGGTTTTGATAATATAAGTTTTATGTGAACTAATCAAGTTTTATTTTTAACTTATTGAACATACTTTGCACCATCCTTTCTAATTTTACTGCACCCTTACAATGTGCCTTTAAATTAAGGGTATTTCTTTCCAAATCCTGTGTGAAAGTTCCCTAGCTTGTGACGATTTACTGAATCACAGAACTATATCGCTACACTTATCATAAATTGGTTGTTACTTACTCTTCGACGCAAGGGTTCACTGTATACAAAAAAGAAACCACTTAAAATACCAATGCCGATTTCGTTTAGCTACGAAATCTTTATATGAGTGAATCTATTAATATTTTATAGTAAAGAACAGTGATAAAGATAATAGTGATCACAATATAGTTCTCTAACTTACGTATCCCATTTTAAGAAAGGTTTCATCTTGGGTTCAGACTTAATTAAGCATTAAAAGCAATGCTTAATTAATAAATATGAGAACAATACTTCTAAGATTCAAATAGGCCTTGATATAGTATTACTTGTTAACCTTGAAATGATAACAATCTTAATATATAAAATCCTAGCGTTACTGACTGACTGACAGAAACGCTACAGCCGAAACTATTTGGCGCAGGAAGCTGAAATTTGGCATGTATGTTCCTTGGGGACCGTAGGGGTGCACTAAGAAGGGATTTCCCGAAATTCCC
Source organism: Euclidia mi (assembly GCA_944739405.2). Classification (NCBI taxonomy): domain Eukaryota; kingdom Metazoa; phylum Arthropoda; class Insecta; order Lepidoptera; family Erebidae; genus Euclidia; species Euclidia mi. The sequence goes on from OX123195.2 coordinate 17,105,682, forward strand.
ACGGGATCGGCTAAAACGGGTAAATTAAAAAAAAATGCAGACGTAGCTGCTGGCGTTCTCTAGTCACATAAGTTCGTAACTTCCACAGAGGTAGTATTTGCAACGTTCTGCTAGGTATTTTTGTGAGTAAAAATAACGAAACGTATTTAATTAAATATTCTTTATTGTAGTTATTTTAGTACAAAATATATTCGATTTTAAACTTTCGCGATTAGTATACATTATACAAGTACACTTGTATAAAATATATTCGCTTTGCTATAAAATAAACTTAATTTAGTTGTAGCGTACAAGTTATAACAACATACAATATTGTTACTTGCCGAAAATGGCTGACTGAATAATAGTTTCAGAACGCAAACAAGGGAAAGAGACCGCATTATACACGAACTGTATAGCTTGATCTCTTTCTGTCAATGTGATTATATTGCGTCATTGCGACCCAGCGATATCATTCATTCATTCTAACAATCCAAATACGATTCAGTTTAAACATCGTCATGGTACGTTTTAAAACAATTCAATTTAAGAACCTACACTGAATTGCACCAAAACTGAATCGCTTGTTAAAAGTTCATGGTAGGCCTGCAGGGCAGGAGATGAAGACAATAATGAGTATAATATTTATTTATTTTAGCTTTAATTTCGACACCATTGCAATGTCCTTTTTGGTTAAATTTATTTGTTTATTGACTTTCTATCGAAAAGAAACCTAACCTAACCACGTATCACACAGAGTAAGTTTAAAATTTGCAAGATATAATATCACGTTATTAATGGACGACGCCTATGTTATTATTTTAAGTGACAAGTCGCTGCGATCGGCATCTTCCAGTGTGCGGTGTATTCATTCGGACGCTGCATCTGGATGCTAAAAAGCGACCGAATCGCCGGTCGCCGATGCTTAAAGAAGCTAGTCTGCGGTGGCTCTTATAAAGCGTGGCGTTCTAAATTTAAATTATCTTGAAAATGCATTTATTTTTTAGCAATTAAAATGAAAAAATATGTTTGTATTTTGTCTGTAGTTGATTATTATCTTTTATTTCAATGTTATACGAATTCAAAGTTATATGCAAGTTTACTTACCAAATCTTCACTGATGTTCTTGAGTGGACCTATAAGATTAGACTCATAATTTTGGCCAAAATAACAAGCAAATCGTTATAAATACCAGTCCAATGATCAGGGTTTTCTTCAACGAAGTTGTCGGGCACTAACCACGTGCACGGATTCACATAATTTTTTCAATGTTCAATAGGTTATAAGTTTATCTTTTATCACAAAACGATTCGCGAAGCTACCAGGATGTGCTTTCCAAAAGGCGATCAATATAATTAAATTCAAAACGCAAGAATACAAACTGCGTGAGCGCAAAACCAAACGTGTCGTCCAAACCAATTTTCAGAGCACAGAAGTCAATGACAGTTCAGTGTGACCATAGTCAAAATTTACAATAGATTAAACAAAACGTTACTAAACCGATATAATTCTGAAAGCCATTGCCGATAGATTAGATTGTTTATACGTGAATCACTGTTGCGCTATCTCACATGGAATGTAGTGCAACAGTGATTGAACTTATCAAATTATTTATATGTATTTACTTATTTGATGTGTATTACTAACATAGGTTAAGCTTTGTGTATTACTAACATTATGAGTCTAGTTACTTGAATAAATTAATTTATTATTATTATTATTATTATTATTATAATCGATTTGACTTATCATAAAAACTATTTCTATTTCAAACAATTTATATTGTACATTGAAGTAAATACAAACAACAAGCAATATCTATACAGGGTGATTTGTAATTGCTCGTATTCCCTTCGGGAGGTAATTCTAGGGCCAAAATGGAGTATTTTTACCCCCTACATATGGGGGTCTAAAATGCACCATTTTGGAATTAAACTGTTTTTAAGATTTTTGAGCAAATTCCAAATTTTTGTTATAAACATCTTCTAAAAAAATATTTTGACCATTTTTGGTGGCAAATTGGGTCTTATTTAATAGACAATTAAATGGCCCTTCTTTTAAAATAAAATGAACCTACTAGCTCAACGCGGAATTTGAAAATAGAGCCAAAAAACACACAAAAATATTTCGAATAAAATAAAATGACGCCACAAAAATACAATTATTAAAAAAAAGTATATGTGACGTGTTATGTAAAGTATTGGAATAACTTCCTGGTATTACCTGTTATCCAAAAAGGTATAATAGTCTTAGCCAATTGGTGTGAATTTCGAGTAATAGCCGCTTTTGTTCAAAAAAGTGCTTCTGGATGACTCACTCGGCAGAACATTTTTTCCTGTATTTATTCTTAAGCTCTGCAATCAGCAGTTATTTACTAGTAGCGAGACCAACCTAGCAAAATGCATAGGGTCTTGGGTTCGAATTCTCAGCGTACATGACTGTCTTTTGTTAGTTAAATGCATAATAAGGTTTTAATTATCTCTTGTCCCGTGACTCGAAGAACATGTTCAACCAGTTGGTACCAAACGTCATGTTTCTCTTGGAAACTCTTTTATGCCAGACAAAACCCTCAAATAAATAAATAATTGAAAGAAAAAAGTTCGTGTAATGGATGACAGATGGGGACAATCTGTCGCAAAACTTAAGATTCGTGATAAGGCGCATAATGCAGGCAAAAGAACACCACTCCTACTGAACTAGTATTGTGAATATTGTTGGTCAAAACCAAGTCAACCAGTCAAATAAATTCCCGAAGGGAATACGAGCAATTACAAATCACTCTGTATATCTTTACTACTATTAGTAATTCACTATGTATAGGCTTTATGTGCTTTCATGGTTGATGTAGTGGTGCAAGCACCACCTCACCGTTTAGCATTGCGCTGATTATTGTGAGTTTGATACCTCTCCGCAAAAGACAACACTTTTTGTGGTCTACATATTATTGGGTCGTGTTTGGTAGATTTTGTATCCTTCATTTGAAAATATATAAAGTGCACTGCGATAGAGAATTGATTTCAAGTGTGTCTGTTAACTTAATCAAAAGAAACGCTATATAAACACGTTACCTAAGTTTAAGAATGTCTTAAAATGTATATAGGTATTTATTTACTTACACATTAGTCAAGCTGGATATACACGCTGATTTTTTATTGGTTTAGGAAAAAGAAACCTCATGTCCGAAATAAAATCCTCTATTCATACTCAAAATCAAAATTCACCTAGCACCTAAAACAAAAAAGTTATAAAAGTCAGTAACTGCTGGAAATACGTAGTGACACACCGTTGTTTATGAGTAGGTAGTGTTCGAGCGCCGCGCGGTCATGACCTCGCCGCACGCGCCGGGCGCCGCCGTCAGCTGTTGTTTACCTACAGCGGTTGTAGATTGTAGGTAGTTAGTGCGGACTGATAGTGATACGTAATTTACTTAGAAAACACGATTTAGGTAATTACGGTGCCAACAATTATAAACACATTTGTTTTCTTATTTTGTTCTCTTTTTAAGAACCCCTCCCGCATCCTAGTGCTAAATCTTGTCTCACGAGGGACATTACAAACCTACCAATAACGGACACAGCAGTCGAAACAACAATTTATGAATCACACAAAGTGTTTTGTCAAACATCGCTTAAACCACTAGGCCAACCATGAAGTGCAGTAATAAATAATTAAAATAATAAACGTATGTAACTAAATAGCTATACCTATTCAATAATTTCTTGGAACATTACTCGGACTTAGAATTTAGTCGAAACAAGCTGCGTGTTTACGAAATCATGATGAACTAGTAGAAGAAAAACGATAAACTAAGAATTATTCGTCACATTATTAGGCATAGGTACCTACATTATCTTTTGAATAACTAGACAAAGATTTTAACAATGGAAAAGTTTAGTACTTGGGTATTTCTATGGTATTTATAAGAATGTAATCACAGTAGGTATTCAATAATGAATAAACCAAATACCTTTGCTGTTTGCTGCCTAGGTACTCGTACATCACAATCAATTTACACCTTTCACACATTGTCTTTTGTCAATGATAGCTAATTAGAAAAACACTAATTAATTACGATGCTGAATTTCTTGTTCAAACTGCACTGAATACACTGCTGGGCGACCTCGAGCTGTTGCGTGTGAGGGAAGTGGGAACTCTAAACTGACCGATGTTTATGAGGCGTTGTACTACAGCCAGGATTGTGTTTGGTGATGGCACTTAGGGTGAGTATATACCTCGCGTGCGCAACGATTCCAGGTGGTCTGGTAACGAATACATGCGCCTCGCCTCTTCCATATTTTTACCAGACATGTAATACACTCGCACCATAGACGCGAACTCAATATTGGAATATTCATAATGCCGATCCATTACGAAGCGCGCGCGACGTAACACGGGTACAGTGACGGGGTAGAACGTGACGTACGGGCGTCCCGTTGACCTAATTTCGCGAGACTAAAGGCTGTCGGAGTGACGAGCGGCAAATTGCAACCGACTCCCGCCCCTACCCCTGTCGCCCCGCGTTGCGATGCGCGCACGCTGGGGGCGGGGTCTGTACCTACAGTGCAATGTTTATCTGTGTGTGTCGTATGTATAATATCTATCTGTGTAGGTATGTGTGTGGCACGATCGAATATTCATCGGCGCGCGCGATTTCTTTCATAATTACGAACTCTCGTACCAATAATTTAATATTTTTGTTACGATTTTTATAGCTTAGATTTCAAATTTTATTAGCTGGTTAGGTTCTGTTAACGATAAGTAATAAGATGGCTTTCGCTCCAAAACCAATTAAAAATCAGCGTGTATAGCATGTAATTAGCGTGGGTATACAATTCTAGAAAAAATCAAGCCTATGGATCTATTTTACTACATTGTAGTATAATATCATCTACATAAATCCATTCGATGTTTGACAAAATGTATGTATCACATCGCAATGTATACTCAATATTCTACAAACAACTGTACTATTCATAATTTAGATAATTTATTTATCATGACACCGAAATTACGCGTCCACCTCCCGTTTATATAGCACTAATTAACTTAAATTATACTGAGAACATTCGTTTAATAAGATTGAATAATTATTTGATTGTCGCTCCTTTAAGACCGTAAATGGCAAATATGCTATCTTTTGCAGAGGGAAGGAATTTTCGTTTTCGAGGTCCATTTTCAAGGAGCGGCCAGGCGGCTAGGTTTAAGTGAATTTGCTTTGTGAAAGCGAAATGGAAAACTCAATTTTATTTGTAATAATAGTATACTTACCGTAATAAAATAAACTCATTTTGGCATTAAATTGTTCGTTACGATTTTAGCACTCGTCATCGTATTTTTTGCTATCGTTTTTATTTTCTAATGTGTACGAGTATTTAGAAATCTTTTTTTTTTCTTAACAAAGAAAAACTCCCGCATTAGGACTGCCTTTGTCGCGGGGGACTTTATAAACATACAACTAACGGACACAATGAACACCCAGACTCGAAACAACAATTTGTGAATTACACAAAGTGTTGTCTCGTGTGGGAATCGAACCCACAACACTCAGCGCAGTATCAAGCGGCAGGGCGGCCGCTTAAACCACTACGCCAACCGCCAACCAAGTCATTTTCATCTAAATCAAAATGTAATATGAGGGGTGTATCTAGCAACATAGTCTTCTGTGCGATGCAAAAAAAATATCCTTATTCACAAAACTACACCAGAACGGGGAACGCAAGATACATTCTTTTGCTTAGTCTTAGACACGGTCTTAGACGTCATGTTTGAATATATTTTATGTAGCAGGTCACAATCACTTACTAACGGCCGGTTTAGAAGGTGAAACACGTTTGTATTAGGCCCAACGTTTAGGCATGAGTTATACTAGCTATGGTTTCAGGGGATACATCAAGTTGTTACAATGGATATAATGATGAGTGCTTTTTGACCTTTTACTTAAAAATAAATGTATATTATACAAATCTCGAAAGTTTCTAGCATGTTCGAAGTTGCACTTCTGTCCATGGTCTTCACAATGTCACAGCGCAGAGGTCGTCAACCCGTGTTTATCTGCATTTACACTGAGTAGCGGAACGTTAGCAATAAAAACTTGTACATTGCTCATTTTATTCAGTCTCATGTGCATGCAAGTAAGTTTCACTGCACGAAACAGTTGTAGCCGTGTCTTAAGTTAGTTACTCGATGAAGAAAATAATATTTTGCTAGCTGATTTTCACAACTTTATCATCAAATAGATTAGGCAGATTTTCTTTTACACAATAATTCTGCTGGAGCAGTTGCTCAGTGGAGAGACCAATAAACAGGGGTTTCGATTAATGTCAGTGTCATACTTACGTCACAAAAATCGTATTCTTCTATAATTGAATGAAATCGTAACGAGATCGTAAATTGAAACAAGTGTCAAAATATGTGTCAACGACAAACTGTTTATTTCAAATTATACGATAATGTCATTAGGTTATCAGAATACCGCTTCTGAGTCAATTCAAAATATAATATCAATGTCATATAAAAAATCGAGAATTGGGCCACAGATATGCCCTCTAGTCTCACAATTGAATATAGGGTGCGCACCACTAACTTTTTCAAAGTGATCTCCATATTTAATTGGCGATTGTCGCTTGCTCCTTGCTTAAATTCTTTTCTATATTCTCTTCGGCAGGCACGTTAAGCTCAGCTCCCAGCTGATATGAAAAAATAGTCGTAACTTCGACGAGGAGTTAATACCAGTAGTTCTGGTAACTGACCTAGCCCTTATGGGTTGATTACACCTAACAAGTACAGTGGCGAGTCAGTGTCCTCGGCTGAGTACTTGCTTGGTATAAACACTTTAACGAGTGCTCGGCCGAGTGATAGGTCGAGCAGAGAGGTGAGAGAGTCACTAGAATCCCTATCTGTTTACTAGGCCGAGTACCCAGCTCCCCGTATCATTTGTCTACCCCCGCAGTGACTAGGTATCCCGCTCGGCACGCATAAACACGCTCTTGGTTGTCACTCGGCCACTCGCCACTCGTTCGTTCGGTAACAGCCGGTTGAAAACTCGTTTAAATTCTTTTTTTGAGATCCACTGCAGACTTAATTGTGATTTAAACTAAACTGACTCGCCACTGTAGTAAATACGTGTGACCACCCACCCGGTTCGGCGACTCTCTCGGCCTAGAGCGCATTTACTGACTCGCCCCTGTACTCGTAAGGTGAAATCAACCCATAAGCATATCGTTATTCCTACGGGTAGCGGCGGTCGGATGACCGCCGCTCTATAGAGGAGTGAATTTTTCATTAAATCTCCATTGAGGAAAGGTAAGATGGGGGAATATAACCCAGCTCTAATAATGAAAGTCTTGGATGCAACTGGGACAATACCTAAAACCTCATGTAGATGTTGTAGGTTGTGTTAACTGTAACTTAGTTCTATGATTTTAAAATAAATTAAATGTCGAAAAGCATGAAAAAATGTAAAGTAAAAGATAATACAACGTTATTGTTTACTTCTTTATTTTTAAATACACATCAATATGCGAATACAGGTACAAGTATCAAACATGCAGTGCCGAAAATCCCAATATTTCTACGGACAGACAGTTTAAAAACGTTATATGAAACGCGTAAAATATGTCATGTAGCATCACATTTCTGTTCAATCTACAAGATTTCACGTTTTCCAAAGCAGTCATAACATAATTATCAGTTGCTGACAAGTATATGGAAGTTTGGTCTAGAAATATTCAGGGTATTTCTGTAATAGTTAAGTAGATGGTTATTCGAACTATACATATACAGGGGATCTTTTAGACAAGCATGTGCAAGGACGGTTCAGAAATAATTACAGGATATTTGTATAGTAACCAAGTAGATGGTAACTGGAACGGTACATACACAGGGAATTTACTTGCTTTTGCCTTAGAACTAAAACTCAGAGCTTCTACCGAAATCTTTGTTGCTGCAACTATGACGTCATCATATTGACAGAAACATGGTTAAATGCTACAATTCTGGACTCAGAACTTTTTGATGCCAGATACGTAGTCTTTAGGAGAGATAGGACTCGTACAACCTTCTGCAACAAGAAAGACGGAGGAGGAGTTTTGGTAGCCGTTCTGAAGGAACACTACCCCTCGCGACAAAAACAGTGGGAGACCAATTGCGAAGATTTGTGGGTAACTATTGAAAAAACAATTGATAAAAGGTTAACTACTTTGGCATTTTGTTCAGTTTATCTGCCGCCTCCTGTTAATAAGGCGCTTCTAGATACATTTGTTAATAATTGTAACGGTATTTTTGAACGGGGAAATTTATTGCCCTGTATTGTGGGAGACTTTAATCTGCCAAAAATTTGTTGGAGGTACAACGTCACTAACATAATTGTTATTGTATTATTTTTATGTTTTTGGAGCTATAACCACACCAGTTACTTAAGAAAGTTGAAACAACAAAGACACTTGTGTACGTAGTGACGTTGTTTCCCCAATCCTTATATTTTATGGTATAAAATTTACGTCGATTAACAACAATTGTGACGATGTTCCTCTAGAATTTTAGTTTTTTATTTTGTATAAATATTATCTTATAACGTTATTGCTTCAAGATGCATACAATAATTATTTTCATGAGTAATGAATGAATGGTAATTACATGTACATAAATGAATGTATTTTCAAAAAGAAGTATATGACGGGGAACCCATAAAGTTGCAGTCATCTGGTACACGTCTATTCTCCTCTTGCATCTTGTGGGGATACAAAATAACACCACAGATGGATCGTAAATATCTTCTTTAATGATTTAAGAATATCACCAATCACAATTATTCACAAACTAATTGGATGGAAACGGATGCCTTTCGTGAGCTCACTCTCGCTTGCACGTGTCGACTCAACTAACTGACTTATTCGACATCGCCTCTGCACATTGACAAATGACAGGCTGAATGTGCTCACGAATGACATTGACATTGACGTTTCGTGAACTTGACAAGTGACAGGCTGATTATGTCACAGGCACTCTCACGAGCGACATCAAGTGCTCAGTTTAGGTAACATCTTGGTATTTACGTTACGCGTTGCGACACGGCCGTCCTGCGCCTCACACGTCCTCGTGTAAGTGTTCATCTAGCATCCCTTAACCAGGGGCATCACTTAGCCAGCGGCATCCCTTAACCAGGGGCATCCCTTAACCAGGGGCATCCCTTAACCAGGGGCATCCCTTAACCAGGGGCATCCCTTAACCAGGGGCATCACTTAACTAGCGGCATCCCTTAACCAGGGGCATCCCTTAACCAGGGGCATCACTTAACCAGCGGCATCCCTTAACCAGGGGCATCACTTAACCAGCGGCATCCCTTAACCAGGGGCATCCCTTAACCAGGAGCATATAAGAGTGACAAGAACTACGAATACAAACCTGCTCTATCAACATCAAGTTCAATCAGTCAGGTAATCAGGAAACTCAAAGTAAAACTGACATTTCACTATCGCTGTATCTCTCAAGATATTTTTTTTTCAAACCAAGTAAACCATAACATTTAAACTCTACATGTGATCATGGCTATGCATAGCCCAGTTACCTCCAGTTACTCTGCTTTTTGCGAAACCCACATGGGAACGCGACTGAAACCCGACCTCAGCCAGGGCCGACGGCAATACCGCCTACTCACTACTAAGTTAGTAGACGCCGATTTCTACCGAGCTACGGCTACACGTCAGCCTCTGTCACGATCCGATCCGATCATCATATAAACTTAAACACTTTCATCAATATTAAAACTATTTTGTTCTACCTCAATTTCGTCAGTTGTACTTTGACCTTCAGGCATTTTTCTCAACCTGCAGAGTGCATACTTACAGTTACGCTTAGAATTAAGGGCTTTGCGATTATAATGATCATCGTAAAGAACTTCTGTGACCTCAAGTGGGCCTTTAAGATATTTCAAACCAAGTTAACCAAAACATTAAAGCTAAGGTCTTTGGATTCTAAACCTTCTTAGCAAACTCCTTTAATAAACTACCTTCACTTTCATTGCCAGTTTCGGCCAGGTAGGTTTTAGCTATACCAGTTACCAAGGTCCTCAGAGCCACATACAGGCCCCGCGCCACACACGGGCCGCGCGCCACACACGGGCCGCGCGCCACACTCGGGCCGCGCGACACACACGCGCCGCGCGACACACACGCGCTGCGCGACACACACGGGCCGCGTGACACACACGGGCCTCGCGACACACACGGGCCGCGCGACACACACGGGCTATGCTGGCCATCAAGCCGCACTCGCAACCAGGCCACGCCGGCCGCCAGGCTGCGCCGGCCGCCAAACCACGCTGGTCGCCAGACTGCGCCAGCCACCATGCCGCGCCAGCCACCATGCCGCGCCAGCCACCATACCGCGCCGGCCACCATGCCGCGCCAGCTAATAGGCCGCGCCGGCCATCAGGCCGCGCTAGCCACCAGGATTACCCAAAAAGGAAATAAATGTACCATTAGTATTTCAAAGATTCGTCTCATTGTATACCCACTATATAGAGTATCCGTTGTTTCAGACTAATTCTACGTCCGCACTTCGTAAATTTTAGGCGATTATCAAATTCATTTACAACTTCACAACCGCGGAACGTAACTCCCGTCCATACTCTCAATGAGCTATGTCAAAACTGGATTTGACCACTGACAAAAACTAAAACCAAATGCGAACATGGCGAGAACCGATAAACTACTTTCGGACAAACTGATTTCCTTTGGCTACATAGAGGCAACGACTACAGTTCTGAAATAAGCAATCGTCAGTCCATGAGCACATTCAGATTCTCGCAACATGCTCTTGTCATACGACACAGAAACCAGAGGTAGATAATTTTAGCGATCAAAAATCAAATAAGAGCTACTTGAGTAGCAGGGTATCCGTGATTGCGATCAACGACCACACTTTAATGTACTTCGCTCTAGGAATAAAAGAAAATTATCGCACAACACTCATTCTAGTCGTTCGGCTATTCCTGACCCAAGTCGGTGGGGAATAAAGCTACTCTAATCAAAATCATAAAAGGTTTTAATGAAAACCACAACTAATTCTTTCTCTCGAAGCTGATATGTTGAACAACACGCATACTCGTTAAAATAATAGGAAACTCATTACAACCACCATCCGGTTACACAACACCACCCGGATAATCATTTCAAGCGTTTAACAAAGTAATCTTAAAGTAGGTTTGTTGAACATGTTGCTTTTGTTTTCCTTATCACATAGCAGACTATAAGAAAATATTACTAGGCTGCATGATAGTTTAGATGTTAAGTTTACTATCAAGTATCCAATCAGTCTTTTCTGCGTTATAATTTTGTCATGGATAGTCTAAATACGAAGCATAACCTAACCTAATCATTAGCAATACAGCAACGGACCTTACGCATTCAAGACGATGGACAACGTTTGTGATACTATGACAATGCACTAACGGCTGTCACAAAAGCTCAAGGGTAAACTTGACTAACCAGAAAGGCACTTTACCGGTCCAACCAATGGCAACGCATGGCGAAACATGCAGCCGCACCAACGGCTTATCCAATTTATGCAAATCTACATTGACGGTAACGTGGGTACCACAAAATAATCACAAAGACTAACAAAGTACCTATTTAATGAGAATAAGGTTAAGCATACAATCATCACTAACGATCACTAACCTAGTCCTACCTACAATGACAATTAAAATCTCTGAAACTGATTATCGTAAAGCACTATGATGATAACTCAATCATTTTCTTCTACGTCTGGTAATCGAGTTAAACAACTTCTACTAGAAACACTATCACTCTTAAACGTCCTAAGCATAACCTGGAATTGGCCAGAAAACTCGGGGCACTTGATAAAAATTCCGAGCGTATCACATTAATTTTAAAAATACACAGTAGGTCATTTTCACGCGTAAAATCTTAAAGTTGAATTTAATTTTACTAGTGATGCCATCTTATAATCAGAGTAAGAAACATTTTAATGTGCCATGTTAAAAATTTATGCACACAAAGAAGCAGGTGTAATTGCAACATCGAGATCGTCTGTACAACTCAGAATTACAACGATTAACAGTGTCACTTTTTACTTAGATCAAGTTTAAACAAAAACCGTTACATATTATCAACACCACCAGTCGATAAAATAATGGCGCTAGTAATATCTTTCGATTATGGTCAGGTTACACAAACCAACCAACCGCACTTGTTTGGAATAATGCAAGTCGGCCTGTACGCTCACTTTCGTTACTGATACAGTCCATAAAGTAAGACCGAGACAAGATAATCTATTTGCAAGCAAGCATAATATGATCACAAGGTTCGTGAGTACGAGCCACCTTCGCATGTAGAAGTAAAAATAATTGCTTTCTTTTTAACCGGCGTATCAAACTCAAAACCTCCATTCGATATCTACGCCATAGCTAGGTCACTGTGGTAGTCAGACAACCATACGCTAGCATAAAATACGGCAAAGGTCAAGTGTTCCACATTTCAGTGTCTCGTGTAGGAATCGAACCTACAACACTCGGTACGATGTGATCGCTACATCACCACAACGATTACGACATTTCCAAGGTTAAACGCGTAATGTTTTACAAGTACCGTCACTTAATAAAATTGGCAGTAGGTACCAATAAAGAAATCAGACAAAATACACTCACCAAGGTTGCAATTGAATGCTCAGCTGATTCACCAGCATAGCAGTGTTAGCAGTCTCTATCGCTCGCGCTTTTGTGCACACTGCATTGCACAATAGCATCCCAGGAAACGATACGCATTAGTGCGACCACAAGCGGGGCGCAATGCGAGTCTTGATCTTCAATCACATGTCTGCAGTCGTCACCCAAGCACGTGCATCCATATCTTGTTGCTCAGGATTGAATTCCGGTAAACAAAGGCCATGCGACGATGTAGTAGGTATTTTCACGGCTTGCATCAGAGTCAGAAAATTACGATTTTATAGTTCCAACAGGCCCAGCAATTTTTTGTTACTAGCGTCTTCATTTTGAACACGTGGGTCGTTGTGGTCCCATCCCACTTCTGATGACGGGGGAACCCATAAAGTTGCAGACACTTGTGTACGTAGTGACGTTGTTTCCCCAATCCTTATATTTTATGGTATAAAATTTACGTCGATTAACAATAATTGTGACGATGTTCCTCTAGAATTTTAGTTTTTTATTTTGTATAAATATTATCTTATAACGTTATTGCTTCAAGATGCATACAATAATTATTTTCATGAGTAATGAATGAATGGTAATTACATGTACATAATGAATGTATTTTCAAAAAGAAGTATATGACGGGGAACCCATAAAGTTGCAGTCATCTGGTACACGGCTATTCTCCTCTTGCATCTTGTGGGGATACAAAATAACACCACAGATGGATCGTAAATGTCTTCTTTAATGATTTAAGAATATCACCAATCACAATTATTCACAAACTAATTGGATGGAAATGGATGCCTTTCGTGAGCTCACTCTCGCTTGCACGTGTCGACTCAACTAACTGACTTATTCGACATCGCCTCTGCACTTTGACAAATGACAGGCTGAATGTGCTCACGAATGACATTGACATTGACGTTTTGCGAAATTGACAAGTGACAGGCTGATTATGTCACAGGCACTCTCACGAGCGACATTTAGTGCTCAGTTTAGGTAACATCTTGGTATGTACGTTACGCGTTGCGACATATACATGTATGTTTATCCATTGTCCAAGCTCTGCTTAGTTTGGGCCAGATAGTGTTGTGTGAATGTGGTTTTTTTTTTTTTATTAGCCTCTATTGTCCCACTGTTGAGCAAAGGCCTCTCCCTAGAATTTCCACAGATCTCTGTGCTTTGCGGTCTCTGGCCAGTCGCGCTCAAAAGCGTCTAGGTCATCCCGCCATCTCCTTTTAGGTAATTTTTTTTTTTTATAGTATTATGTATGTTCTTTGTTTTTTTTCAGTCTCAAAATAGACCAACGCGGCAAAAAAACTAAAAAAATATACTTCAATGCAATTTCAAAAAATAAAACTTTAGAAAAGTATGATTTCGTGTTTTGATTCTTAGGTTATAATTGCCCAGTTAATTAATTTCAAGTGCCATAACGTCACTTCTGGGAGGGTTTAAAATTTTAAACTCTTATATTTAATTATATTGAAACTGTGCGGTGTTTGCTTTTACTTTAATATGAAGTTTAAAGTTGTAGTTTTGTTATGAACAGTTCATTTTTTTAGTCAATAAAAACTATACAATACAATAGGATGTCAAATTTTCAAACACTTTTCCTGAAAAATGACATTATTTGCAGACGTGACGCTTTAGCACCTTAGGTGCGTATGATGAAATTGATGTTGATAAAACAAAAATATGCACCAGGCCAAATGTCAACAACACGCAGCTTGGTCAAACAACGAGAGAAAAACAGAAATAAGATCGCAAAAGCAATAACACGACAACAAAAAGATTCAATTATAACTTTACTTGAAATACCATTTTTTTTTATTTAAATAAGTAAATACACAATAAGTAAATACACAATTCATAATATTATACATGCATCACCATCTAGTCCCAAACTAAGCAGAGCTTGTGCTATGGGTACTAGACAATGGTTTGACATACATATTTTTTTATTTAAATACATACCTTACATACTAACATACGTACAATATTCAATTTTTGTTAGTAAATAAAAGAAATATACTTATATACTATGTTAAAATTGCTTCATTTGCGGCCACGATAATGTTGTGCGTTCTGGTGGCACTTGTCCGCGGAAGCGACGGAACACCACACCTTTCGGCCAAAAGTCCTCCTTCATAACAACAGGCAGAAAGCACGTCGGGACCCACACCTCAAACGCCTTGATGTTGACGTTGCGTCGCGACTCCAGCAGCTGTACTCTCGGCATGTAGTTCGACTTTTGGCGCACGTACTCCGCGATGTCTTCCGCCTTAGTGGTGTAGTGCAGGCGAGAGATGTACACGGGTGTGTTCGGCGCGGCAGCGCGCAGAGTTGCACCAGGTTCCACAGGAGCCGTGCCGCAACAGTTCTTGACGGTCTTCTGACGACGCTTCCTCCACTGCACCGTCACAAAACCATCATTTGCTACGTCAGCCTGTTTTTTCGCCTTTTCCGGCTTGGGCTTCGTAGCTACAGGGGTGCTCGCAGTTTCCTGCTGAACCCTTATTGAGTTAGGTCGCGCGGCGATACACGGAGGAGTCGCGGGGTCGGGGGCAGGGCTGCGGAGCGCTTGTGTAGCGCACTCAGCAGTCACAATATTACGCGGTGACAGAACTGCTGACGCGAAGCTTGCGACCGATGTATTGACGCATGCACCTCGGCGCGTGTTGATGTTACTACGCGCCGGTGACCCACTTAAATCGACAACCTTACGTAGGTCGTCTAACTCCGTGCGCAAGAGTGCGACGGTATCTTGAGATGTATCCAACTTTTTGTGTACATCCGCTAAACTTGCCTTAAGAAAAACTATGTCCTTCAAAAGGCTTGTAACATCGACGTGGTCGATAGTGACAGGAGGTAACTTGTTTAAGTCCCTCGCCACAAACGTCGGCACGTCGTCAGGATCGGTCTCTTTGAGCAGCGTGATGATGTCTTGTAGGCTTTTCTTTGTCCCGTCACGCCTGCGGGTCACCATCTGGTCACATTTGTTTAGCGACCTGTACACCTTGGCAGCCGCAATGTCCTCCTCGCTGTAGTTCGTTGCACAGATCTGGATAGCCAACACTTTGTCCACGACATCCAGCTTCTGCTGCAGGAACGCCAGCAGCTCGTTCACCACAAGTTTATCACTCATGGCGATAAAAATTGCGAGCGTCGGCTCGCGCCTCTCGAAACAATAATATAAAATTTATTTACGCGACACACGTCCGCCTGAGCGCAGTCAGACTAGACTCTAATGCGACAATTCAGAAGCAAACTGCATTAATTCTCAAACTGAAAACGCCATGTTGAAAAAAATTGCTACGTAAAATAAGTTATAACAGCTAGGGGAACGTCTACATTAAACTACGCCGGGTCATTAAATCTGTGCAGAATATAAAACATAACAACTTATCACGGCATTGCAAGCAGTTTTACAGAATGAGGCGAAACAGTGATGGCTTTCATTTTTCTATAAATTGAACGCAGAAATGCTGTTATTGCTATTTTAAACTGGGTCAATGTGTAATATTAAGCACTGTATATAAACTGTACATTGCTGGGCACGGCCTTCTTCTCACAATGAAAAGGTTTAACTAGGCCATACTTCACCACTCTGGCTATATGCAAATGGTTGGAAGACTTCAAATATCTTCCGGGAATATTATGGAGAACTCTCCGCATGCAGGATTCCTCATAAAGTGTTCCTTCACCGTTTAGCAAGAGATAAATACCAATGTTGTTGAACGCACTTAGCTTCGAAAGGTCGGTGATGCGCGTCTTGGGTTTTAACTCGAGGCCCTCTGCTTACCAGTCTGTTACTCTCTCCAATAGGCCTTCGCTAAGAACTAACTAATATTATAAAATGAACTCTGCTTTTTGTCCTGTCTGTCTGTATAAACGTGATAAACTCAAAAACTACTAGACGGATTTTAGTTCAGTTTTCATCAATATATAGTGTGATTCTAGAGGAAGGTTTAGGTGTATTAATCACGCAGGCGAAGCCGCGTGCGAAGACTAGTATACAGAATCTGAAATTAATGTAGCCAGCCACAGATTGGTATAGATTGTTCAATGCTCATGTGTAATTCCGCAATGTCATTCAATGTATCGCTAGATTTGGCAGTTATCACAATTAGATACCACCCTCGCCGGAATGGGATGGATGCCATGCGAATGCCGGACATTCCGGCCCACTGTATTACTACTGCTGTTTACTATGTAATCTGTGATGTGTGAATACCATGTATTATATGTATTCATGTAGCATATTAATACCGCGCCGAGTGTTGTAGGTTCGATCCCCGACACGATATAACACATTGTGTGTTCCACAAGTCGTAGTTTCAAGTCTGGATGTTTTGTGTTTTTTGCTTACTTACTGTTACTTTTTTCAATAAAATTGGTTATTGTAACAAGAATATTTTTAAATAAAAAAATGTTTTGGTATTAATATTCTATGATAAGAAAATACATAGAAGAATTGATGCTATCTTAAAATACATTTTTAAACGACCAACTTTGCTGATGTTCAGCAATTTACATTATGGCCATAACAAACGATAGCGCGCTGAACAAATACAGCATTATAGCAAAAGGTTTCGGTTTGCTGTCTAGATGATGTTGTGCCGTAGATACGGCTCGTAGTTGTATTTAATCACGCTATGGTTACGATACTGCGGCGGATATAAAAGACACAAATTCTGTCGTCAAATTCTGATTGACGAATCACCAAAAAGGAGTCATCACCGAACAAGTCAAGTTTACAGCGTTTCAATCGTTGATGGGTGTCACTGGTAGCTACAACTAAGGAGACTAAAGTACATACCAACTTCTATATTTAACCATCTAACAAGCTATTTCGTTCACCGCTATCTAAAGGTACATCTTAACGTACGCATACACCTTACTTTATAATATATTCCAAAGAACTTAACACCCATCAACCTTTCCGAAGTACAAACAGTGATTAGGCACCACAACACGATTATAAGTCGTTTGTGATGACCATGGGGTGTAAGCAAACGAGTTAAGTTAGTAACGGCCTATGTTATGACACCTGTGCTGCGAGAAGTTTTGATTGAACACCCATCTTGCGGGATTATTAAATAAGGGCGGAATACACTCAGAAAATACTGCAATACAGCGTCTATCTATCTCTATCTATCTATTGTCGCGCCCGTCTCCCATTGGAGTAGGCAGATGCTATGGGATACAGAGTATGTTGAAGAGAGAAATGTATGATGATTGCTGAATATTTCAATTTTTATTGTTAATAACCTAAGGAAATCCAATTGTCTGTCATTTGCCTACATACTCTTAAGACTAAAGCAAGTCTAGTATTTAATGTCATCTGAAATGAAATCGGAAGTAAGAATCGTTTTATGGCTAACGGTTATTCTAGCCTAAGGGCGATTGCAAGGTTCATTGAAATGATTGTGCATTACCGAGAACTTTAAAGGACATTCCCCACATTATCACTAATGCTAAGACAATATATTTTGTGTTCTCCTTGTAACAGTGTGACACGTCCGCAAGTATCCTGGGAACTACTCCCAGCAGTTCTTTTCCAGGGATACCGATGTAGGTCTATATGTTCCAAAGTTATGAAAGGTCCGAAGACATAAAGGCAGACGAATAGCACTATTTTTTTAAGACGGGTTAATACATTTTGAGCCAAAAACTCAACTTTACTTAGGCTCTCGCAAAAAAGCTAAATTTTCAACCATGTGGTAAAAAGAACATGATTCTCTGCTTATGTAATATGCTCTGCGTGAGAAAACAACGTCACGTTAATATAATTTCCAATTTACATAACAGTATAATCCTCTCAAAACGTACAGTACCCAAAACCTTCACACAAGCATTACAAAATGGAATTAACATATTTTTGTTAATTGAATTGTAAAATTTGAGGGTCATGAGGTCTCCAAGAGAAAGTCAATCGCGTAACAGCTAACTTTCTGGCTGCACTTTTCTCTTATTTTATAGACTAGAGTATGCCCGCAGCTAAGCACGATTATATTTTTTTACATAGTCGTTGTTGCCTGGTCTCGTGGAAATTTCAGGAAATCTCTTCTTAGTGCACCCCTACGATCCCCAGGGAACACACATGCCAAATTTCAGCTTCTAGCGCTTAAGAGTCCATACTACTCCAGCTCAAACTCAAATTTTACCCCGCCCACTCACTAGCGCCCCGCGCCTTGCAGTCGCGGCTATCTCACTCGCACGCGCACCGCTCGTGACCTCGGCGCCAGAGTTCACGCGTAGACTATACGATAGGGTGAACTAGCCAGTAATTGTTCTTCAAGTATTTTAAGGAAATTAAGTTCAATTTTTTTATTGTTAATATTAAAACGACTTTTGTAATAAAAATATAATATTACTAGTAGAATTCTTATTCCGTTAAATTTATATATCATAATAAGATTATATCACGCATAGTGTAAGTATATCTTGCAATAACTTTTATGATATTAATTTTACGGGTATGATTTTAATTACAATACGGCCCACCTGAGCCTAAAGTGCAGTAAAAGACATTCGGTTGGTTTTGAGTTTAATAAATATTCTGAATCCCTATTATGAAAAATAGCTAATTATTCACAATACCTACCTACTCAGAACTTATCCCGTAACATGTTTCTCGTTCCTCTGTATCACATGATCATACCATATGAACCGAAATCCTATACAAAAACATTAAATGTATATAATAGGTGTCAACTCTAACACTAATTTTGCGGTGGGGAATGTTGCTACTCTTATGTTCACGCAAGTTTGGGAATCATTGCCCACTCCAATATCTTCAAAATTTTATGTTGTAAAGATCTCAAACTTAAATAAAAACGTTGCGCTTTATTAATAAATTATTCTGCTAATGAAATAATTTACCTGAAAATTGTAGAATGCTGAAACGGCCTGGCCACGGACAATTCGCTCCAGCGAAAATTCGCGCGACGCGACTGGTGACGCGACTTGTGACTGAATCAAATGTATAGAAATGTTCTAAGCATGCCACGCGCAGCGGCGACTGGCGACGCGACCGGCGAATAGCACCGAGCGGTACAGCGGCGTGTCGCGCGACACGTCGCGCGACCAAAACAAATGTATGAATTAGTACGGCGCACGCTACGGCGTCGACCGGTAGTCGCGGCGACTAGCGCCGGAGCTGAGTCAGTATAAAATGTTTAGTTTATTTCTCCGCGAGCATGATATTATTCTTAGAATTTTTAGTTAGGCTAGCTATTTGGAACGTCTGGATGTTATCTATATCTACATAAATGTATACAGTATAAATAAAGTTGAAGTGTCTGTCTGTGATTTCAAAATACCTAAGTAAGTTTTTAGAAGTGCATATACCTAGTTAGTTAGATCACACTTACCTCATAACATAAGAAAAGGCCTATGAAACTGCCCAGGGAATGTCATTTTAGCTTATATACCTAGAAATATCTGTAGCGATAACTGAACAGTAATTTCTCCAACATCGTTAAGGTCTGCGTGGCGCAGTGGAAGCATGCTGGGTTCATATCTTAGAAGTCCGTGTATCGAATCCACGCTTACCTAGAATAACTTTTTGTGATTTTTATACTTTTTTACTTTTAAATTGCATATTTTACATAATAGTTGTCATTTACTTATTTATTAACACCGAAATTAAACATTTATTTTATTTTGAAAAATGAATCCACTACTAACGCCATCTATACGATCAGAATAAAAATAAAATTGATTTGTACGCCATCTAGAGTCGAGGATGCCTATTGAACTTCAATTTCGAACTGTGAGTGGCGTATCTATACCAGTATAAGTGTATAAACTATGCTCATAAGCTTTTCCGTATTTTAACTCAAAACTCGAGTAACAATAACTACAAGCGTCGGCTCACTCAGTACGCATTCAGTAGGTACCTACAGAATGTATACCAAAGCCACGGTAATATAATCTAACAGTATTGTAACTCGGCCGCCTTCGTGAGTTATATACCTACCAGACGCGCCGCATGCGAGCTGCGGCACGATCGCGGCTGTGGGTACTCTTGGCACAGTCCGCACGGTCTAATGGGTACTCTGCTCGAGGCGCGTAGGTATAACTCGAGTTTCGTGCGTTTGTATGGAGTTACAATACTGTTAGATATTATTACCGTGCCAAAGCGCATTGAGTTTGGTATGCAGTAGGTTAGGTGGGTACCGAGCCTGACGCTCGTAGGTATAAATCGCGTTCTGACCGTTTGTATAAAGTATAGTTATAGTTTTCAATAGTTTTCAATACCGTGGTTAGGTACACAATATCAAGTCAGCCTCTGTGATCTTGCGGTAGAGTAAGCGGATCATGAGGTCTCGGGTTCGATTGCCGGGTTGAAACAAATGTGATATTGCCACCAAAGTCCGTACAATGTCGAGCTAAATTTCATAAAAATATCTCAGCTAATGTCGTCTCGCTCCTGGTCTACACTGGTCGCGACGGCGAACGCGTGGGCCCGTGGCATGTTTTCGCGTCGCGCGAATTGTCGCGTCGCCGGTCGTGTCGCAGGTCGCGTCGCCGATACCCGTGGCCAAGCCGATAGAACGCTGACAGTATGTAAAAGCCAAAAACAAGATTTTGGCACCACCTTACACTAATTCTCCTCACAACATGTATCTCCGACAACAGAGTGAACTTAGCAACAGAAATAAAAATATTTTTTGCGACAAAAACATTCAAATTTATGCTAAAGATAAATTAATGTTGGCAGCAACTTAAACTATTTTACAATTCAAGGTTTTAGTTATTTTTCATGTTCGGGCAAAGATATTCGCTAAATGCAATGATGGCCGGTTTTACCGGTACCTACATTGATTTGTGATTAGTACCAAGTAGAAGAACAAAAATCATGCTTCATAAGTTTGAAATGATGTATTTAATGTAGGTATACAAAGAGAATAAAAATAGGTATATTTTCTTATCAAAAAGAAAAACTGAAGACTAATAATATCGTTGATCTAATAGTTTTCACTATCAGACTGCATAAGACAGATAAAATTATTTATAGTAGATATTTTGATTTGTAACTTCAATTGTAAAGTGTTTAAACGCGTAAATGTTGAGTATTTTATCAAAAAACACAGTTTTATTGAAACTAAAAAGGTAATTTTATTTCAATGCAAGTGTGAAACCAATAATTTTATTTGATAAAACTGTTTAAATAGCAGTATTTTCATAATATTACTGCACTTTACTTAGTATTAGTTATAGATAAAACATCTAAAATGCAGTAATAGCAGGATTACATCAATTTGAAGAGATTTTTAACATGGTTTTGCAAAAAATCTGTTTGCAGGGCTAAAAATATAAATAGCTATAATATTGTAGTATTTAAATAAAACATACCTAACAATGTTTAATAATTTAATTTTATGCCTATCCTGTCACCCTGCATTGAAGGTTTTATCGAAAAATATATTTTTGATACAATTTTAGGGGTTCTAAACTTTAAACGTTTACAAGTACATATATGACGCGACGTTTACAGTAACATATAATATACGATAATTATAATATTTGACACATAATATGTGCATAAAAAAGACAAATTGCCAAATTTGTTATGTTAGGTTATGGTAGGTTCTCTTATGATTATGACCCTTAACCCACAAAAAGTTTTTATATAAAAATTCGGACATTTAACTACTCATGTTGGAAAATCCTAAGTTTTACCGTACTTCTGGCTTTTACAGTAACACATACTATATTTGCTGTTCTAGGTTTGAAATTAAATTTCTATAAATTTTTGCTACCGAATGTAGGTACAATATAATTATCTAGGCTCGACGTTCGCAATCCGCTAGTATGATAAGGCCCTAATAGGATGTACGCATACTGTATTTCGCGGTAGTAATGCTAACGTAGATCCCGTGGTCCCGCCATTTAATGGGATGGGACAGGCTGAGCTCCTTTAGGGGCCCAGCCTTGGTAAGCCCGTAAATTGTTTGGTTTCCATCATGAGTCAAAAAAAAGGTATAGGTACTGTATTGGACAAAGTTAACTAAGTCCTTTGCCCTGGGTCTACAAATGGGTCCTTTACCCTGATTGGCGTATTGTTCGGATCTGACTTGCTCTGCGCGAACGGCTCCGACACTTAGCAAAACTCATTCCGGCCAAGATAAAATGCGTGAATTGTAGGTAGTAACGTAGTAGAAGAAATGTATTCACGTATTTTAGGAATATTCTCGTAAGTTATTTTTATCATGGTTGTATTGATGAAGCTGAGCCAGCTAAACGTAAGCAAATATATTATTTATTATGTATAATTGAATTGCCAGGACAGGAAGTCTTTTTAGTTAGGTTTATATTTATAATAATTTCTTTTTCACATGCAGTTAGGCAGAGATGTAATACTACACCCACATTACGCCATGTTATGAATTTTTGCCCGAACCGGGAATCGAACCCGTGACCTGGCCCCGGTCAGCAGACGCACACGCTTTCCACTGGACCATAGAGTCAGACATATACATATTTTAATATAATATTTATTACAAATATTTAGGTACCTATTCGTTACTTCTAAGTTTTATTGTACCTACCTATTACGTACATATAGGTAATACCAATGAATGTAATACTTTATTACGTCGTTCATATGTTTTTTACGCCAACATACTCTTTTTCATTATGCTTATTACCCATTTCGAAAACAAACCATTTATTTATTATTATCCGTCGTAGTCGTCTACGCTGCGCGCGAGTGACACGGATTCCCCGTACGAACGCCGAAGCGAGACTGATGAGGGGGCCGCGCGGCAAGACGGACCCGGTTAGAATGGCGACCGCTGCGTTAAAATTAAGATATTTGCTTATTATATACAA
Source organism: Euclidia mi (assembly GCA_944739405.2). Lineage (NCBI taxonomy): Eukaryota > Metazoa > Arthropoda > Insecta > Lepidoptera > Erebidae > Euclidia > Euclidia mi. Next base: position 17,129,176 of record OX123195.2, read on the forward strand.
AATATATTTTTAATAATTAAAACATAAAACCACTGCCTTATACTAAAGTTAAGTTATTTGTGCAGTTTCATGATTCTAATATAGGTAAGTATTTACACCACAAAAATGTATTTTTCTACTGTTTAGATGTAACTTTGTAATAATTTTCTATCGAGTTATTTTTACGGAATCATGTTTTCGCCACATAATTCCATCTACCTTAATACTTAACTTTACTATATTTAAATTCTAAGATCTATGCTTCAGTACTTGTCATAAAATACACGTTTAAAATTCGCCAATTGAGGTATTATGGGCCCTTAATAGTTTTGAATGAATTCAAAAAAGCGTTTCGTGGTAAACTGATATCGATAGTCAACACACTTTCATTTAGGTTAAAACTCATCCAAAAAAATGGTTAAACGTATAAAAAAAATCATAACATCTTTCAAACAAACCACTGCTTTAAACCAGCCTTGTTAGTACCCAGTACGCCAGTACGCTTAATAAAACGCAAAGTTTCTGAGATTAACATGAAAAATAGGATTGGTCCGTTGTTCGTGTTCATAATTAAACTGCAGCTCGGAAATGCATTGTAAAGTGCAACATGACAACGGACCCTCTGGGTTGTCATGGTTAATTTGTAGAAAAAAATAACGAATACCGCAGCACGAATCGTTTGCATTGCCTCGTGATATAAGGAAATGGAATATTATAGTTAGTGGTTTTGATAATTTCAGTAATGAATATTTTATCCAGTCGAGTATAGTAACTTAAAACAATGTCCGCCTGTAAATCGGTAGTCCAAAGCATACAAGCGGACAAGCTATCCACATGCAAGAAATCTCTTTAAAGGTAATTAGGATTACTGCTTAAAATGATTATCTTTTCTTTTCACACTGTGTCTTAAATTAAGTATTTAGTTATATAAATGAAATATTATATAGTTACATATAAAATATATGTGTTTTCTTTTATATTCCTAAGTAAATGTTTGCATATTGTGACACCTAAGAATGTTGTGCATTTAGTTACAATTAGTCACTCCTGTTTTTTATTATACAATACAATGTTACAATTACCATAATCACCGCTTATCCATGATAGATAACTTCTAGAGTATGACCAACTTCGGTAACGAAAAAAATTTGTTGGTCACGTGAAGGCCTCCAACATGGTCTAGCATTTGTAGTATTTAAGGAAAACTGAAACCGGTGGCTTTAGTTGTCCTTAAAAAGTATGGTGTGCTAGCGAAAATCACGAAGCGACACCATCCGTTGGATGGAAACGTATGATCTATGCAAACGTTGCTTAATTTTTCTGATCTATTATTCGTCGAAGTAGCAGTAGCAGTTGCGTCCGGGGTCCGGTTACTTGTCTAACTGGATTTGACTGAATATTAGCTTTGCCACTTAGCGACCGTCTATCGGACCTCCATAACCTAAAGGGATAGCAGTATTCCGTGTTTAAGACTAGTGTTAATATATCCAGAGGTACTGACTCCCTATAACAACTGCCAAAGAGCTTCATTACAGGCGGAAATGACAGCTTAACATGCTATCCGAGACACGGCGCCAGCGATGATTAACTATTTCAAAAGGAACACTTTGAATTGCCACTAAATTTGAGAATCTATAAGTATTTTTTTTAGATTAATTAAGAGATGCTAAATGGCTCTGAACCAGTGTGGACAACTATAAAATCTAATATTAAGAAGAAAATGAGACTAAGATTAAATTAATCAATTGTTCAATACAGCTCAAAGTTAAAAAGAAAAACGAGTCTAAAAATACCAGTTTATGCAATCCATATATAATTCAGATTTGGTTTGAAAATATAAAAGCATTTTAAAAGTTGATGAAAGCTGTTTCACGGCAACAAACATATATAGGAAAACTAGTACAAGTCTTTGGAATAATGTAAAAGCTATTGTTGGTCGTAACGAATACAAAATTCATAGAATAATAAAGCACCTATTACACATGTTTATAAGCAGAATTGGGACGAACAGAAGTGTTGATGTATGTGAAGAAATAGGCGAACATAGAAAATAAATTAGGGGGTATTAATTGCGTACAATAAACTTATTTAAGGTATCATCATCATCATCAGCCTGCCGTAGTCCATTGCTGGATATAAGTAGACCTCTCCAATGGCACGACACTGAGCTCGATTTTCGGCTCTTCGTGTCCATAAATATTTATGGTATAAATACCTATAATATTTATTTTCTATGATGTCTACAAATCGCGAAAGTTTAATATCGAAATAGGCGAAGATATATTTTTTATGTTTCACATACAGTCGGTTGCTTCGCGTAATTTTAGTGTATTTTTTTTTATGGACTAGACTTTGTCCGCAGCTCCGGCCGTGTAGATCTGCTTTACCCTCATTAGTTTGGGAATTTCACTCCCCAAGGGACAGTTGTTCTCCATAGTTTCGGCTGCGCAATGTCTGTCAGTCAGTCAGTAACGCAAGAATTTTATATATACAGAAGATGTATGTAATATCCGTCAAGACGCAAGAAGTAGTGCCAAAACATCGGAATTATTGTTAATTTATTTTACATGTATAAACAGGCTATATTGTTTATGTTAAAAATCTAACTGGGATTCAAACCTTATCAAATTCACACTGTTTTAGATCAATGGCTTGTTCAGGTAGCAAAACGGATAAAACGTTTACTTTATGAAGCGAATGAAAACAAATACTTTAGAATACAAACAGTCCCAATGGAACGCCAGAACAACCCCTTAATAGATTAAAATAGCTGTACCTATCCGGGACCAAATGAAATAATCCGAAACGAGGAAAAAAAATGTTGTAATAGAAACGGCACATAGTAATAAATTCCGTACTCAAGAAAGTGCATATTAAGCTATTTGCATAATTTTGTGAGGGAGGAATGTCAATGAAGTGTCTGTTGAAGAAATTGATTGGGGTAAAGAGTTCGTATACCGGGGGTTAAGAAAAGTAATGGACTGATTGTTATCTTAATTGCACATTTTTTAGACTGCCTCTAAGTTCCTGTTATAAATTTGCATTTGGTCAATGACTTTTCAAGTGAGACATAAAAATATAGTAAGTAAAAGTAGATATTAAATATAAATCTCTCTGTTTACAATACTTTGGATAATTATCTGTATATAAAAAATACTGGCGACACTAACTTACTCATAGACTAGACACATCCAAAACTATTGGGCGCAAGAAGCTGCATTTAGGTACATATGTTCCTTCGAGACCGCAGGGGTGCACTGAGAAGGGATTGCCTGATGCGTAAATGTAGCTGCGTAAGGCCTAAATACTCTAATGAGTTTATAAAATAGTCTCTGAATGTACATACATACATAAACTCACGCCTGTTTCCAGGAGGGGTAGGCAGAGACTACGGAACGCCATTTGCAACGATCCTGACATACCTCTCTTGGTTCATTCACTCCCATCAAATTTCTCATGCATGCTCTAAATGTGTTTGCAACCAATGTGTAAATATGTAAATCTCATAACGTGTGTGCATTTTCTGTTATCACGGTTTAGAACTGCACACAAAATTTACTATTCGATAACGTCATACAATATTATTTAGCGGGTCTTAGTCGCGATAATTTACTTATTTAAAAGCATAAATACCTCTGTTAGTCTCCTACACTTCTACCGGCTTGCGCCGTCCTTCACTAGGACGGCGCTGAGCTGACATCAGTCCCTCCGCGACCACAACCGTTGCAAACCGGTAGAAACGTAGGAGAATAACAGAGGTATTTATGCCTTTAAATAAGTAAATTATCGCGACTAAGACCCGCTTAATAATATTGTATGATGTATACAAATCGCGAAAGTTTAAAATCGATTATTCGATAACGTATTCGCATCTGGAAGCGATTACCGTGTATTTCCGTCAGTACACATGACATCGTAGTCAGCCCAGATCATTCCCTCGGAGAGTACCCAATTTGCTCAATTGATTTCACAATTACACGCAGACATACGTAGAAATCTGTTCTAGTTACATATTTGTCAAACCAGTGTAGTAACTTTAAAGGCAGTATATGATACTTTAGATATTTTCTTCTTTTTGTGTAAAATTGTGACCAGATTTCATATCGGCTTTTAGGTTAGAGTCGCCGGACCATTACTAGCTTCGAACAATTTCTATTCATTTTTTATTTTAATAAGGCAACGTAACATTCCTAAGATGGTATTCTCGCCTACTCCAAGAAGCGATTTATATCTTACAGTACAGCAAGAACTCTGCCCATCCACCTGTTTGTTACAAGTACAAAGACGCCCTGTAATTTCCCCGAGCCACCCACGCTCACGTTGTCTTTCTATTTGCCTCAGAAAACTTTAATTATCCAAACAAAGACTCAAGTAAGGCGGCTGTATTTCACTCCACAAATGGCCTATAAATTTTTATTATGGCCACTCTTATTAGAGGTCCAGAGGTTTTCCAGATAAATAGGTTTGTTTTATTAAGTAAGACTGACCATGAATTGCGGTGTCGTTAGTATATTTTTTATTTTATGTAAGTGCTTTTGGTCACCTTGTTTATTCCATAATTATAATGTTTAAACTTGTGCTTAGGATAATTGACGTATCGGATTGAATACCAGATCAAATTATTTTTCAAAATTAATTGCGTTCCTGATGTTTCTGGAAGCCACCATTTTCGTATCATTTGTCAATTTCACGAAACGAATTCGAACCCCGCATTCGATGGCCAGTCCACAACGTACTCGTGTAACAATAGCTTGTAGTTACTTAAAAAACTAAATCTATAAATATTTTCTGACACCCATTTCGTTTCGCTTACAAAAATAATTTATTTCCCCCGCAATACATACAAACAAAATGTAGTGCTATTTCCGAACAACTGTGAGTTAAGCCACGGACAGTTGGTAGAGAATAAATTAAATATCTTGCTTCAGCAGACCGGGAAATCGAATCGGATCCACAATACACTTTTACAAGTCAATGATAAAAATCTTGTAGTTACAATTTGCGATCAATATTTTTCTACGATAGAAGTTCCTTTTCGTAGTAGAGGAAATTGTGGTCAATGTTGTTGAAGTATGTTATTGTTGAGCATTTTCCGTCGGTGGTTCGTATGTGAGTATTCTTAAATATTTTATATTTAATTATTTTTCATTTGCATTGCATTGCATCTATCATGTGCTTCAAGCAGCCATAGTGTCCAGTGGAAGCTTTGAACATGAAGAATATCATGTACATACATATATGACATATATAGTAAAAAAGGAGTGTCTGTGATGCCGAGTGCTAAGTCAGGTCAGGCTTTGAGAAAGCTGACGATTTATTTACTATAAAGTTAATAGGGTGCATAAATATTAGGTTTTAATATAACAAGAATTAATCATGTAACACTGTGACTGCTTTCGTGGTTCAGAGGATAGCGAAAGCGTCTGCTATTCGGTCCCGGTTTCAATTCCCGGGTCAGGCAAAAGTGTTACTGAGTTTGCCAAATTCTCAGCCGCAGCACGGGGTAAAACATCCTGTAACATAATATCTATGAGCATATTTCATTATCAGATAAGAAATACAATTGACAATACAAATAGTTTTAATGCAATTATAATGTACCTGTATTTGTTTATGAAATAGTCAGTTGAATAATAAAATCAAAGAAATATAACCTAAGGCATAGAAGTAACACTAAATAACAACAGCGATTGCTATGATTGATATCTTCTTTCTAATGGCACATGCAGTATGATAGAAAGAGCTGTCGATAGGTTTAGCAGCACGCTCTTATAGCAGCATCGTGGTAGGCAAACAGTAGACAAAACATAGAGTTAGGAAACCGAGTGTTGTTCGTAACAGTGATGATTTATCGATAAATATTTTTGGTCAAATGTCTAACTTTAGTATGTGTCGATATATTTAAGCCGTAGAAGTAAACAACTAAAATATTGAAATTGTAGTTTTTGCTGTTGACGCCGGACAGTGCTTTGCAAAGACTTGCCAGACAGACAGTACTAAAAAAATCACGTGTTTAATTGTTCGTTTTAGCCATAAAATCTATTGACAAAAAGTATTCGTAAACTAATGAGCGATGCGTTGCGATGCGATGCTAAGAAACTGTCACTTAGATTATGTACATACATACATACATACATACATAACGTCACGCATTTTATCCCCGAAGGGGTAGGCAGAGGTGTATTTCTACACCCACTTTTCGCCAGATATACTTTAGTCCCACGTAATAAGGGGCGAGCCTATTGCCGTACCGGGCACATTTCCAGACTCCGTGCTGCTACTGAGAATTTCGTGACAGAAAAAAACCCAATAACATTGCCCGACCCAGGAATCGAACACGGGACCTCCCGATCCCACGCGCACATTTATGCCGCGAGACCAACGAGGCAGTCGTATAGGGTTTGATGTCGAGTTTTCCGTCTCTACGCAAAGATGGTATTTGCATCGTGTTATCCCTTAGTCGCCTCTTACGACACCCACGGGGAGATAGGGGGTGGTGACACTTGTATTCTATGCCGTCAACCACACGGCAAAGCGGCGGCGGCTTAGATTATGTATTGTACGAATTATACCAGATTGGCTAATCCGGCACGGCAGGCTTTGGCAATTTGTTTGCGTCGCATCATATCACGTTGCTTGCTATCGCTAACGTTGGACACTGCTCGATTTTTTTAGAGTTGTAGGTAATCCGACTGCCACGCCGAAGCTTGCGGGTTTGATTCCCGCTCAAGTCAAACATTTGTGTGCATGAATATGGATGTTTGTCTTGGTCTGGATGGTACTATGTATAATATGTAATGTATTTACAGAAAAGTATATATGCATGTTTATCGATTGTCTAGTACCCGTAGTACAAGATATGCTTAGTTTGGGACCAGATAATGTTGTGCGAATGTGAAATAATATTATATTTTATGGTAGAATATTATGTAGCGGACTACAAGGCAAGACGTCTTTGATCAGTCAGGATAGCACTAATATGATAAATAATATAGAAGTAGGTAGATTAATTAAAATCGTTGTAATTATTATATTTTATTAATATGTTCAAACTAAAATTACACACTTTTTGTTTAGCTTTGGATAAATAATTCTACCGGGTGTGCAATGTCCGGGCATAAATGTAATGTAGGCACCGCTTTCGGTTTTAAACGACGCTAGATGCTTTCTGTCTTTAAAAAACAGTCTTTCTCAAAATGACATGAACAAATACGATGGTACTTCTGCTAAATCAAACTAGGCCGTCCAACGGCATTTATCCAAAGTTTTCTTGTGACGTCATTAATAGGCAACCAGTAATAAAAAACACCTTCTTAATAATAAAAAAATGCTACTCACATCCCTAATCCATCTACTATTTTATAGATGCAAAAATGTAAGCCTACACACACGCGCGTACACGTGAACACTTGGCTTTAGGTTAATAGACGCTATTTTAAAGGTAGGTATCTAAGTAAATTATGTACATTAAACTGCGCTTACTATCAAACGCGCGATAGAAAATTAGACAGCTGGACGTTTTTGTTTATTGCCAACTTAGCAACCGCGGCTACCCGCTATCGCTTCCAGCTACAGTCTTACATTCATGTCCGATAGTTAGTTTCCGTATTTATCCCTCATTTAAAAACATCGATATCTCCTTTCACTGTCAAATCCCATCACTAAGGCTATTAAATCAATAAATGTACAAAATAACAATTTGTGAGTTAAATTCATAACACATACGTATGCAAGCTGTTCCCTTGATTTGCAATACAATGATATTGTGTAAACTTAACACTCATTATAGCATTAATACGAGAAAAGTAAATAAATTTGTTGGAAAATTCCGACTCACTGCTAGAAGATAAAGTTTCACCTGTTATTTCCGTTCCGAGAATAGCGGAATCCACATCCCGATATCACATACACGATGGTTATTAATTAATGAGTACACTATTTAATTATTATAAGCTTACTTACTATTTAAATGCAAAAAAGTTATTAAAATGTAAACACAAACGTCCAACAAATTTTACACTGATGACAGATCACAGCACGGCTATTAAGAGAATGTAGTCAAAGATATGAGTATGTAAAGAGTCTATGCCTCTTTAAATGAGACGCGTAATTTGACGTTATGATTAACCAACTAAGACCAACTGACATTACATGTTGCACGTTCGGTATAAGGAAATTTATAGGGCATGTTCTCTCTAGTCTAAACGTCCAACCTCTTTGAATAAAATAAAACAAATAATTGACATCCAGATTGAAATCAATTATAAAAATCCAGCATCAAAGTGTCCTACCAACTCTTTGGTGTCCTACTACTAAGCCTTACGCATAGCACGAATTTTGCTAATTGTAAAAGTCCCTGAGTTTGAGATAAGTTTATTTGTATCCTTATATGGCGCACGATTACATATCGTTATTTGTTTGATCCACTATTGTATAGGTACATATTATGATAGTTTAATATATTTGTTAACATTGAAAATAAATAAATAAATAATTATATGTTCACGACATCGCTTCTTTATACAACATGTAACATGTTTAATGCACATCCTGAAAGTACTTTGTTCAGAATCGGCTACTGAATCCATTTCCGTCATTTTTAAGATTGTTTATTTTTAGTCCTAAAATAATTAAAATAACGTAAATTGTAGTCACTCATTTCTTTAAAATATTGAGCTATTCGAAAATAAACCTGAAATCAAAGCCGAACGGCTTCATTTTAAATGCATTTGTAAAATTGTTCCACGTTGACTTATACGAACGCACAAATTAATACAATACAATAGACGGCAAAAGACAATAGTACACAATTGACCACCAAAATATCTATCATCTATATTTCACTAACGTAGGTAATAAACAACGGAAAAGAGCGAGTCATAATGTCTCGCTCGCGCTGGCGCATGACGAGCGCAGCTGGTGCCCTTAGACATGTTATGACAAGTACAACCGGGAATATCTATCTATCAGTGAGTGCTGTGAAAACTATTTTCTAAAGTTCACTTGTTTACAAAATGTGTATAATTTAATAATTATCAACAAGACGGTGACCATGTGGAATGTTCGAAATCATCTTGATGTTGCCTTGACACCCCTGGACGTTCTCATTGTGGAGAAATATTAAATCACTATTTTATTGTGACGAGAGAACAAGTGCCGAGTTGTTAATTAATTAAGATACTAGCTGCTTTTGAAACAGTGAAAATATGTGATTTGTGAGGAAACAGTGAAGGGTTAAGTGGACTAAAGAAATGTGATTTAAGCCTGTAAGATATTTGATAATTCTATTATTGTAACTTTTTAGATTCACAACTTTAAACACGCCGTTCTTGTTTATTTCTCTCATTGATATTCCTTTACTTTATCGATCAATAATGCTAACTAAGTATGATTAAGTTAAGATAGTCACAAGGGTCACTTACGATGTTAAGAAACAATAGATCGTGCATGTTAATAACAAACAATAAATAATTCGACTGTCAACTCCATAGCATAAAAGTGTGATGTAAAGAAATACGCATAATATCTTTAGTAATATCAACAGTGGCCGATAAATTATTCAAACATCATTTTTGTAAACCCCACTCTATCAGAGTGTTTTTTTTTTTAATGGTATAAGGCTGCAAACGAGCAGACGGATCGCCTGATGGTAAGCAATTACCGCTGCCCATGGACACAAGCAACACCACAGGAGTCACAAGTGCGTTGCCGCCCCTTGGGGTTGGGAAAAGGAATAGGATAAGCAGTGGGATGAGGGAGAAGGAATAGGGGATAGGGCCTGCGGCACTCTCACTCACCGAACGAAACGCAACAGTTTAGGTACTGTTACTTTACGTCGATTTTCTGTGAGAGGGTAGTACTTCCCCGGTCGAGCCGGCTCATTCATGCTGAAATCAGCAAGGCTCTACTACCTAGGAAAGTCTGGCTTACAGACTGAATTTCAAATTTTGTTACATCGTATCGTGTTTCGTTCCTATCAGATCGCTGTTGTTTGTTTACCATAGCAATCGTTTCATTTGTGTGCGTGCGCAGATTTACAGTGACCACGATTTTCACTTTTATTTGAGTTTATTCTTTAAAAAACATTATTTATTTATTTATTTATTATACTCTTTATTGTACACTTATACAGATATTTAAGGAAATTCACATAAAATATAGTACAATGGGCGGCCTTATCGCTAAAAGCGATTTCTACCAGGCAACCTTTGGATGGAGATATTATTGGTAGGAAAGAAATGATAGTTGTAAGCGTACCAATAAATATATATTATATTTAAATATATATAAAGTTATATAATATTAAGATAATATCGTGGGTATAATGGAAGAACTGAATAACTCAAAATTTCAAGTTTCGAGATAATCGCGATTTACTGTTTTTTTGACAGTATTTTTTACATTACTAAGAAATGGAGAACAATTTTACCGTCGGCGATTTTATATGCTTTAAGCATGTTTGCTGTCGATTCTATGCTTGATTAAACTAAGTTTTATCATGAACCAAAAAAATAATAAAAATAAAAAACCAAGTTATCCAATTTTGCCACACCAAGATATTGCAAACATACCGTAGTTAGCTAATTCTATATTGTAGTTATTCAGTTTTCCCACACATTAAATTAATGTGAATACATGAATTTGGGTAAACTAAGTACACTTTTTGAGTTTTCAACCTAAAGAAATATTTAAACACGAAAGTTAGGCATTCTTAGTACCCCCCCGTGGGATCTCCACCTTGTCGTGGTGGGGGGGCTCAGTAACCGTGGATTGGTCACCCGCGGTGAAGCTAAGAGGGATCCAGGAGGGGACGCTCCGCGTGGGCTTGGAGGGGCCTGCGCAGGATGCGTCCAACGGTGCGGGTGCGGGGGACAGTTCTGTCTGTCCCTCGCAGTCGGGTGCGGTCGCGTGAGGAGAGGCGTGTCGGTGCTGCGTTGCCGCGCGCCCTATCTCCCGCGACCAAATGGGGGCGCACCATTCGATGCGTCGCGGTGGGGCCGCAGAGGAAGAGGAGATGCGGTGTTGCGTTGCCGTCCTCCCTATCCTCTGCGGCCGCTGGGCGTTTTGGCGGCGGAGTCCAACATCTTAATCCGTCGCCAAGGGGGTTTTGTTCGAGGCCCGCCTGACCATCTGGCGGGCCAATACCCGTCGGAGGGTGGCGACGAGTGCTTTGGTGATGCCCCACCCTCCGACACACGGGTACATGGCGGAAGTCGAGGTGGTTTTTAGTGGAAACACCACATACTCGGAGATCTGAAGGGATTTTCCAACTCGTAAAAAAAAAAAAAAAAAAAAAAAAAAAAAAAAGCATTCTTAGTAAAAGTTTATCTGTGAAATTTTATCACTGATTATTGATCGCACATGAAATAAAAGACCTGGATTGGAAGTAGTAACATTGTATATAAAAAAATATATAAAAAAACCTAAAATTACAATATCAAATTAACAGAAAGAATTAGGTATGGCAACAAAATATTATAATTATATAATAATAAATTACTTATTATAAATCATCTAAACTCAACTAAAACAAAAAGAACTTTCCTTTGCATTAAAAGATACTAGGGTGGTCTGAAAGGTTTCCGACCTGAACCTGAAGGAAGCAGCACTCGTCAAAAAAAAGTGTTGTAGATGTAATTGAGTACAATTGTACAAGACTTGTTGCAGTTATACACCAACATTTCAGCTGTTTTGTACCAGTAATTGCTGTTTGACAGCCATACGATTGAGTTGATGTGAGTGTTTTTTGTGTAAATGGGAAATTTTGTTTCGAGCTGTCATTAAATTTTTGTTTTTGAAAGGCAATACGCCGACGCCATTTATATTTGATTAAAACTCTGTTTATGGGGACTCTCGGCTCCATCATCATCGCCCTAGCGTTATCCCAGTTGCATCCAAGACTTACTCGTCTTAGAGCCTAAGGTTCGCTTACTGGTCTAACCAGATATGACAGAATATCGACTTTTCCACAGATCGACTGCCGTTTGACCTCCGCAACCCAAAGGGATAGCGTTATTCCACTGGTCTAGAGTATCAGTTTATTTGAAGGGACTGACTCCCCGTAACGACTGTCAAAGATCATCATGACAGCCAGGAACGACAGTTTAACGTGCTCCGAGGCACGGCGCAAACGATAATTAACAATTTAATACGCACTTTACTTTGAAAAGTCATTGGTGCGTGCTGTGGATTCGAACCCGATACCCTCTGGATGGACTGCCATTGGTACCTCCACTAGGCTATCGCTGCCTCTCTGTTCCATCAGTTACCACAATGAAATTTTGGGCAGCTGAATTTAAACTTGGTCGTAAGAGCTAGGGAACAGATGAAGGTCCGCGACGTCCAAAAACTGCAACCACTGACGATAACCTCTCTAAAATTAGCTACATATTAAATCAAGATTTAAGCATAAGCAAGCTCCCAGCGCAACGGGTGCCGCGTTTTCTCACGTTAAGACCAAAACTGCGTTCGAATGAATTTTTTTTAATGATCTCTTTGTGTAGAATGGCCTATATGATCTATATGATCCAAGTTTTGGTATAATTAATGACTGTAGATGCAACCTGGATACACCATTATACGCCTACATCAATAATACATACATTCCAAATAGTAAATTGCTAAGGAGGAACCGACTCCAAAGGACAAAGGCGTTTTTCGGCTGGGAAAGTGATGCTGACTGTCTTTTGGGATGTTCATGGAGAGATCGAAAGGCAACACAACAGCATACTACGCTCTATTACTAGACAAATTGAGGGTAGAAGTTGTGCAAAAAGGTCCACATTTGCAGAAAAGACTATATTACTGTCATAAATCTTCGTATACTTTATATTTATTTTGTCACTGATTGCCTACGTTGCCCAGTAAATAAGCTATGCGTCTGTTGATCGAGAGGTCTTGCGTTCAATACCCGGGTTAGGCAACAGTGTAAGTAACTGATTTTTTCAAATTCTCAGTATTAGAACGAAGTCTGGCAATGTGCCCGGCAACGTCAATAGACCCCCTTTTTACTTAGGACCTAAAATGCATGACATGGCCAAATGTGGGTGTAATTATTACAACTTATGTCTACCTCTTTGAGTATCGGTTTGCCAAGTCACGCCTTGCTCGCTATCATGCGAGGTATTTTCTCACCTTTAGGCTTTCATAATAGGAAGAAGGCGTGTAATGGTCAAACAATTATAATATTAACTACTTCTTCTCATTTAATTCATTTCATCAGCCTATCACTCCTAGAGGTGGACCTCCCCACGGTATGCCACAAGACTCATTCTAGCGGCCAACACTACGCTTGCTGAGACGTTGCGTTAATTTAAGAACCTGCTTTTTAATCAACATACCATAAGTTCCCCCATTCAATTTGCTATAACCCTAGACTATGTCAGTTACTTTGGTCTTCTGCCGCATAATCTCGTGCCGGAAATCGAAAGCGAAATCCCTAGCATTGTCCTTTTCATAGCTCTTTGAGAGACATGTAGTGTAGGCAGTGCATTGCAGGACAGCCCAGTTTCAATGGAGTTGAAGGCATTTTCGTAGTCTACAAAAGCTAGCCACAGCGGCCGGGTTTACTCTTCGGATTTCTAAATAACCTACAAAAAAGTATGCTCTGTACGGATTTGGCCCACGGTACTAAATCCTTTAAGAAACCTAGCCTGCATCGGTCGCTGCAAGACATCAAATCTTGATGTCAGAAAAAAGTAGGAAGGGGTGACCACACCAACCAGTCTTAAAGATCTGCTCTCTGAGGCACGAGACAAGCCATTCTAACCCGAGCCCTGTGAATGGCAGTCTGTTGATATCTCCACTAGGCTATCCCTGCCTACCTTAGTAACATAATATGTCTAATAATAGTATATCTGCTTATATTATAATTATCCGATTGTAATAAATCGCCGGTAAAAATATAGCATACTAGTAAAGCACAATCTACTACTTTAAGTTGCAGTGAGTTTAGTGTGGTGACGAACTAAAAATACGCAATGTCACCACCCCATATTAAGTCGTAAGAGCCGACAGAGGGACCATACTATGCAGAGAATAGCACTGTAAGAGAAGGAAAACTTAAAACATACCCTATACCAATCCGTTTGGCCAGCGTGGTATAGTAGGCCAATTCCTCCTTCCAAAAAGAGGCCTAGTCCAGCAGTGGACTGTAAGGGGCTGATGCTGAGTTTAGAATCTAAATCGATCATTTTGCTGTATTCTGCTACCTAGTGATTTAGTTATATTTAAGTTATTTTGTTTTAATTGGAGCAATATTGTCGTGAGGCCTCTAGAGGTGCTTCGTGGAGCCCTGGCGCTCTGCGGAGCGCACTTTGAGAATGGTTAATCTATAGGTTTACATTATTTCGCACCAATTTGTACTTCCGAATTATACGATAACTTCGCTAACGTGCGTATACTATAAAAAGAAATATTAAATAACTTCACCTATTGACATTTATTTGATTGGAATCTCTTATAAATTTATGTTTTCTCGAAGAAGAAATAAATAAAAATACTTATTTAAAACCGAAAGAACGCTCATTAATGCCCGAATTAAATAACTCAAGTTGTTTAGTTTTCCTTCAACTTAACTAGTTTCATTAAAATATTTTCGTGCGCGGAAGAACTAAATAACTCAACTTAGCTAATTCATTTCATACTCAAGTGATCAGAAGTCACAGTTGTTTATTTATTTGTAGAGTTATTCATTTTTTCTACTAATATTTAATGCTCATTTATACATATCTATTTCTACAATTGAAACACAAACATGGCTTTATTTTTGGACTGGGTTAAGATATAAGAATGTTTGTTAGACCAAAAGATGCGGCACATTTTGGGGTTTACGAAAATGGTAAAAGGTCAATTTGGCCAAAATCTGAGTTATTTAGTTCTTCCATGATACCCACGATATGCATACACATACATAAATACTTATACATGCATAAATATACATATATAGAATACATACATATACATACATCAATAATATATAATACACATATACTTAGTAGAACGGGAGAAACTGGAAATATTATAATGATAGATAGTGCTCCTTAACTAAATATTTGAATCTGGTTACCGTCTGAGCCTGTCTAATATGTAGCGGTAATGCATTCCATAGACGAACAGCAGTGACGGAAAACGATTTGTCATAAAAGGTTGTGGAATGTACCGGCATCTTCAGTTTCAAATTTTCTGATGACCTCAAATAACGGTTATGCGTATCATGAAGGAATTCGAATCGTCCTTTAAGATAGGAAGGAGTTGAAGGGCTAAACAGTATATTGTACAGCAAAGAAAGAATGTGAGCATTCCGGCGATATCGTATGGGCAACCACTTGAGCTGTGCTCAAAATTGTGAAATATGATCGTATTTGCGTAACCCAAATATGAATCTAATACAGAGATTTTGAAGGCGCTCAAGTATGTCTAGCTGGTTTTCGGCGAGATCTAGATAGCTGACATCTGCATAATCAATAATGGGTAAAAGAAGAGAGTTTGCAAGTGCAATTTTGGTGGCAGTAGGGAGAAAGTTTCGTAGTCTTCTTAATGAACCTGCTGAAGCAAACACTTTTCGACTCACCTCTTGTATCTGCGATCGCCACGTTAGTGTAGAATCCATAATTATACCCAGATTCTTTACCTTATCCTGTATTGGAATAATAGTGCCATCAAAGGTAACGTGAGGCATCTGAGACCAGTCGATTTTCGTTGTCATTCTTGCGCTCCCAATAACAATGACCTGGGTTTTAGAGGGATTGACTTTAAGCCCAAAGAATTTGCTCCAACTGCTGATACGCATCAGGTCACTATTAATGGCACTAATAGACAATGACATTTGTGCCAATGGCGACTGCGTATAGATTTGGAGATCATCTGCATAAAGGTGATAGGAACAGCGAAGATCATTTGATATAGAATTTATAAAAATTGCGAAGAGTAAAGGAGACAACACGCCACCCTGGGGCACACCAACAGTTGTGTCACACCAACAAGAATGTGAGTTTTCGATGCGTATACGCTGTCGGCGGCCACACAGGTAACTAAGAAACCAATCAACCACCGTAGGAGATATGTTAAGAGAGCGTAGACGGCCAAGTAGGATATGAAAATCTACCGTGTTAAAAGCGTTGCTAAAATCTAGCAAAGCAAGGATCGTAAGCTGACCGTCCTCCATACCAGCCCTGATGTCATTCGTAATATTGACCAAGGATGTAACTGTGCTGTGACCCGAACGGAAGCCGGACTGGAAGGGATTAAGAAGATTATTTTTAGAAAGGAACGAGTTAATTTGGTTGTAGGCGAGACGTTCGAGGACTTTGGAGAGGAATGGTAGGATAGATATTGGTCGATAATCGGAAAAGGATGAAGGATGGGAAGTTTTTGGGATTGGGGTTATTAAGGCATCCTTCCACATCGATGGGAAGACACCACTGGACATGGAATAATTAACGATGTGGGAAATTATAGGTAGGATTAAATCGAGGATTGGAAGGATCATATTAGGGCTGACACAGTCGCTACCAACAGCGTTGGACGTGATGGATATAATGCTCTTCTTAACATCACTATCGGAGAATTGATTAAAGACGAATGGTGAATAGCTAGGGGTGGGCAATGATGAAAGATAATTAATAGTGCTTGTCTTAGTAGTCCTATCAATATTGAACGAGGCAGAGAAATGTTGATTGAGCAAGTCAATATTGAAGTCATAAGGAATAGTGTTTAGACGTGCTTTGCCAACCCCCAGAGTTTTAAGAAATTTCCAGACTTTTGCCGGATCTCCGTTTTTTACAGAACTATGGATATGTTGGCGTTGTGCATCCCTACACACCCTATTGCAGTGATTCCTAATATGTACATAGTTTTGTAAATTGGAAGCATCGGGTTTAATTTTATATCTAAATTTAGCAGCAGCTTTTTTGTGCAACAACTTTTTGATATGATCAGTGAGCCAAGGCGAGGGACGGTGCTTTAATTTCACGGGTCGAATAGGCGCATGCTTGTCGAAAAGTTCTATTATTTGATTTGTAAAGAGGCTGACCTTTTCATCGACAGATTTAGAGTTCATGAGAGGAATCCAGTCGATACCTCCGGCATCTTTACGAAGATTATCTGTGTTCATGCCACCCAAAATTGCGCTGCAATAGAATTTTAGGCTTAGTCTTAGGAGGGCGGATTTTATAGGATATGAAAAGTAAGTCGTGATAAGAGAACATGTCTGCTGGGTATTGCCCGTGCATGGCGACATGTTGTCTTGAAGAAACTATGATTAAATCCAGAAGAGAAGCTGTAGAATTTGGAAAGTGGTGAGTAGCGTTTGAAGGTAGTATTGTCATATTACAGGCCGTAATACTGGAAAGAAGGGAAGAAGAGCGGGAATCATTTTTAAGTTGACAGGTATTAAAATCACCCATTATGATAGTGTGACTGTAAGAGGGCACGAGATTAACCAATAAAGTTTCGAAACTAGAAAAATAATCTATACGTAATGAAGGACAATAGTAAACGCCGAGAAGGATTTTGGTGTGGTTTAGAACAACTTCCAGAAATAAATGTTCACCGGCATTAAGCGGGGGAGGCTGTGCAGACATACTAACAACTGAATAAGGGATATATGAACGAAGATATATAGCAACACCCCCGCCGCCTCTTACCGCCCGATTATTTCTGATAAGTTGGAAACCAGGTAGGGAGTATAATGTAGATGGCAGACAGGGCTTTAGCCATGACTCGGAAACAAGGATAGCATGAATACTCTTACAGTCTAGATTAGCCAGCATATCAGGGAAATGTGCCGGGATGCTCTGGGCATTGATATGAACGGCATTGAAGTTTTTAGATACATCAGAAAACTGTGAATTCAGACAGTCTGCAAGGGACGGCACACTGGAAAAGCTTTCATCAGAATCCAAACTACTTATTGAATGGAAACTATCATCACTTATTTCGTTCAAATCAATGGCGATAATAATAATGTAATAACGGTATCCTTACATAAAATATTATAATATATTATTGTCTATATTATATATTATTATGATTAAATATAGGTATATAAATATAAATCAAAAATATATGTCAATAAATACTATATATATATATATAATTAAAACGAAAAATTATATATATATAACCAATTATACACCACCTGCCAGTAGTGCCTATAGTAGAGGGACATCAAGTTACATAGGTATTGGGTTAGGGTAAAAACGGTAAAAACATGGAAAAATAAAAAGATCAAAATATGTTAAACATACAAAAAAAGAAACAAAGAGAAAGAAACAAAAAAACAAACGAAAAGTATCGGTCCGGGTTATTGCGAATACTCTTAAGTAATTATTGAATAAAGAAATATACATGAAGATGGGAAAAAGAAAAGAAAGAAAATAAGTTACATTGAAATTCCCAAAAGCCTCGTATTCAAATAGGTACTGTTATACATGACATTGACAAGTACGTGATAGATTCATAGATTATTAGATTTGACAGCTGACAGACAGAAAACAAGAAAAATATCGTTCACCGACAGATTAAAGTTATAATGAATGTAATAATTTTGAAAATATTAAAGTAAGTTTAAAAGTGCATATAGAGCAAGAAAAAATGTTTGAATCTACTTACTATAGTTACTACCCGGACCGGCAATATATTAAGACAAAGGATATATTATTTCTTTTGGGATACGTTCCTTTTCGACTTTGTGGCTGGCTTTGCGGCCGTTGAAGCTTGCTCCACGTCGTCCTTCTGCTCAATCTTGCTCAACTCGCTGAGATTGACGACCCGATGACGCGAACCGTCAGGCGCCAGCACATGTATGATGCCCTCCTTGGTCCAGCACTGAGAGACACCAAACTTCTGACGTGCAGCCATAAATGTGTCATGTCGCGGCTTGGTCAAGAACTCCGATAGCGTAACACCAGTGCCCTTGAACTTTGTCTTGCCATACCATATACTGTCACGTACAGAGAAGCTGTTGAACTTCAAAACTA
Organism: Euclidia mi; assembly: GCA_944739405.2. NCBI lineage: Eukaryota > Metazoa > Arthropoda > Insecta > Lepidoptera > Erebidae > Euclidia > Euclidia mi. Next base: position 17,148,135 of record OX123195.2, read on the forward strand.
TGGGCCTAGGCTTGAGGCTGTTTGATGTGCGCCCCATCCTGTGGCACCGCCGAATATCAGTGACAGATATATCACACTTGAGGTGCTGCTTACATACATCTACGACCACCTTGGCAGTATCCTCTTTGCTGCCCTCCGTCACACCATGTAGCAGCAACATTTTACGCCTGGTCCTCATCTCCATTGCGTCCACTGTTTGTGCAAGAAGCTCAATTTGGCTCTGCAGCCCATTCAGAGCCTGCATCACGATGACATTGTATTTACGCAAATAAAAAAAAAAATTAAATGCATGCATTATGATTGTAACAAGGTATTCTAATTGGGGTGTCTGAGGATGTGCGTTATTTCCGTTACACGTTGTATATCAGTGAGATGTTTAAACCTCTTGATTAAACCCTTTATCAAAGTATTCAAATAAACCTTTTTTCTAATTTTCTTCAATGGGCAAGTTCTGCACTAGGAATTAATCCTGTGTCGCAGGGGAGTTGAAAAACATACAACAAACAGACATTCAGACAGACAGTACACCCACCCATTCCACGAACACGATCAGTCCAAGACAATCGAAACGTCGAAAAAATAGGTATTTAATTATTTATACCTTAAATAAGTTAATTTTCCGCGATTAAGACCCGCTAAATTATATTGTATGATGTATCACACAAAGTGTTACCTAGTCTGGGGATCGAACCCACAAAACTCGGGGTAGTGTAAGACGGTAAAGCGGCCGCTTAAGCCACTACGCTAACCGTGTCAAACTAACTTCTAAGCTATAATTTACTCCTCAGCTACTATTAAGATTAAATTCAAAGCTCTTGAACCTCAGTATCGTTAGTACCACAGTGTTATCTAGACGAAAGCCAATGCATTATGTGAGTGGAGTAGTCGCGTGCCGCGCCTCAAAATTGCTTCGCAGGCACGTACTCCAGTTTGTGACTCCGTGGCGAGCAAAGTCGTAACTCATGTAGTCGGGGAGCTAGCCGACTAAGTTAGTGTTCTACCTCAGGTCGGTTTTCCTGTTCGGTTTCTGTGGCGTGATTAGTAGCAGAGTATACAAATTTCCGTATATAAAATCACTGAAAGAGATAAATGAAGAAAGACTGTGATTCGTGTTTATGTTTTAGTTTTGTTATAAAATTATTTTCGTTTTTGATTTGGCTTGTATCACTCCCTTCTGTTTCTGATTCACTGACTGATTCGCTGTCATAGTATGTATTAATAACTATACAACGTACTAAGTTACTGATTATATAACGAAAAATGTATTTTTAACGCGAAATTGTATTTTTAATTGCGTAAACAACCCAAAGAAATTCGATAAATAACATTATTTATTAATCAATGTGCGTATACAGAAATTATTAACAAAAAGCATGTTTTGCTTTTTGTTCATAATTTCGGTAATAATTAGTACCTATTCGTATCGCTGTACCCCTGCTTAAACCACTCCCCGCAGCACTGCATCTGAGCGCTGAGCTTGTGTTCCCATTAACACTAGAAAGGTGGGCGCTCCAAATTTGACCCATTTTGATGTTCTTTCTGCTCTAATTTATATTTTATCATGCCTATCATCGTAACTTTTGACTTTTAATGAATATGTTGATTATTATTTATACAAGACTGCAACCACGTAAATGCAATGTAAATATTTTTTTTATCCCAATTTACCTCCAAGCGCGAATGTGCCAATTTTGACCCAGTCATGGATGTCAGAGTTTAACTTTATATTTCTTCTAAGTTAATCAAAAAATATCATTGATTGATTAATGTAGGTAGTAATGCGCTGTAACTACATTCGCGGCAAAGCGGTGAGAGGGTTTTGGAAAGGGGTGGTGTGTCATTGGAATCTAAAAAAATTGATATCTAAAGAAAGGAAAAAAAACCACTTGTATAGCATTTTCATATCTCTATCCCTTGCAGAAAATCAAAAAAGCAACATATTGTGTTGCTGGTACAATAAATAAAGCTCGTCGGAAAAACACCTGATTGCGTCATACAAGCAAAAGAAGAGTTGTACAGTACAGTGGTACATATAAAATACGATATCACTTTGACAGTATATCAAGGAATGCAAAATAAAAATGTTCTTCTCCTTAGCACTATGCACCCAGGTATTCAAATAGAAATAGATACAAAAAACGGATATTACAATAGTTACATTTTACAATAGTTCAAAGTATGGAGATCAAATGGCTCGTGAGTACTCTGTCAAAGCCCCATCAAGGCGTTGGCCGCTTCACACTTTTACAATTTGCTAGACTTAGCAGCAATAAATTCTTGGATATTGTATTGTGACCTAAATTAAAAAAAAAACCAGAAGGGATTTTATCTTACAGTAATAAAAAAACTAGTTGAGCCATATGCAAATAGCAGGAAACCGTCTAATACTAATATCAATATACCAAAAGAAATACCTGGACGTCAAGAGAAACGCACTCGTTGTCAGGTAAAGTCTCTTAGTGCCGGTAACAAATCTTGTGTGAAATACCCAGCTTATAAAGAAACGGTTTGAAAGGGCACATCGAAAGAATTTTCCATTTGCTAATTATTGCGATGCCGAAGAGTAATACTAAATATACTGCTTTGAACATTTGTGATTTTGATTTCTATTTTAAGTCAAAGTACATCAAAAATATGTGTAATACGTAATAAAAACATTTTATCATAATAAAATTATAAGTCTTATTTGTATAACATAACTTTAATGATTGCTGTAGAGAAAGTAAAGTGGCCAAAATTGACCCATCCGCGCTTCTAGGGGTGTCAGGATGTTCCGCGCTTCTACTGGTAAGCCGGTCCGGCTGTTTGGCCGGTGCGGTTGTTTGGCCAATCCGGCTGTTTGGCCGATTCGGCTGTTTTGCCGATCCAGCTGTTTGGCCGATCCGTCTGTTTAGCCGATCCGGCTGTTTGGCCGATTCGGTCGTTTACCCGATCCGGCGACAAGTGCGCCATTTTTATATCGCTTTTCTATTTCTAGCTAGGCCTATGACGTTCCCGTGTAGCTTTATCATTCAGCATGAATTCTGGTTTACCTTCAAGTGATGGTAATCCATCGACGGGATGAAAAGAAAATAATTTTCTAGGTTTTTATATAACGTTTTATTTTTATATAATTTTTTATCTGGTTGACCTATGATTCATACTCATTTTCCTTCTATCATCACGTGACCCTTCTATGACGTAATCGCTATAAGGTCTTACTGTCTCAGCACAAAATGCTACTAGCTCCTAGACTATCAGAACTTGAATCTTAAGCCGCTAGTCACGGAGATGTCGAGGAGATTTGCTGAGTCATTGCGAACGGTGAACACTCACTGCTCGAGGCATCTTAAGTACCTGTTAACTCGATATTTTACTTTAACTCTGGGGAAATAGGCAACTGCGGAATACAGACGTGTTAGTACCTATCGTTTATATAAAGTACGTATTAAATAGATTATCTTACTTTCGTCGGACTGTGAGTAGGTATATTTAACGCTTAAAATATATCTTCTGCCTTGGATTTCAGGATAGTCCATATCAAAGGCGTTTAAACCTCATATCATTATTTTTCAGTCTTCCGGTTCGATATCGACTATCTGTCTTGTAGTACTGAATTTTTGGACATATTAGCCCACTATTTTGGGTGCATGGAGGCTCTTAACGGATGCTATTTTGCTAAGAAACATTCTCGTCACCATTAATCCCCGGTTTTGAAGCGTTTCGTGTAATGTTTTGGTCACTTCAAGCTTTAAAACAATGCTACGTTCAAAAAATGATATATATTTAGGAGAAAATCAAACCTGTACACAAAACTGATAGAATTCGGATGCAGGCTCCAAGGAAAAAGTCCTGGGGCCGGCGTAGTAAAGAAAGAAAGAAAGAAATATTTATTGCTATACAGCATATAAGTGGGAACATTATGTACTTAATAACTATAAACAAACAAAAAGCGAATAAAAACAAAGAATAACAAAATGAGTAATGAACATATGCGTCCCACAGCTATAGCAATCAGGTCTCCAGTTCAGCATATGCGAGGCAAACACAGGGATCGGACGCTGGTCTTCCACTGGAGCCTGTTCCCGTGACGTACGGAAGCCAATAATTATCCCAATACAGCTACATACATATAGATATTAATAAAATATTAATTATATACATAAATATTTAAGTATGACATATATACATATGATACGCAATTTTAACTATAAAATTATAAAATCAACATAAACCATGTAAAATAATCAATAAAACGTTAACATAAACAAAGTACATAGATAAAATTATAATAACATAATAACATTGTTGAAGAGCAACGCGTGGGTAGTTTAGCTCGCCAGCTTTTGTTTTGGTCTCCTCCCACTTGAGCAGGGTCTCAAGATCAAATTTAAATACTCTGCACCGACCTAGGACCTACGAAGCTATAATTGAAACCATTTTAACGCGCAACTCAAATAAAGGACATATCACAATCAATATTACCGTGCTGTCGTTGTGCATTTAGTAGGTACTGTCTCAGTCGTAGTCGAAAAGTAGCTAACGCATTTATGTTTCTTAGAGGCGGTGGAAGGTTATTCCATACCTTCGATGCAGCGTATTTAAAGGAACCTCTAAAAGCGGCCGTTCTGTGTGAGTGGATGGCAAGTTGCTGTGCACACTGTCTACTCATGCAATCTCTTCTACTCACCGTCCAACTCAGCTTATTATATAAATAAGATGGCTCCTGATACTTGATAACACTAAATAGTAGGCAAACTAAGTGATGTTTCCGACGTGATTTCATTTTAAGTATCCCGTATTTATTAAAATACGGCGTAACATGTGTTCTGGGGGGGATCGTATAACAAAAACGAGCACACGCATTTTGGACTCTTTGTATGAGACGCTGAGTTCTAGCGAGCAACCTGGGAGCACATACAACATCTGCATAGTTAAGTTTTGATAAAACCAGCGTCTCCATTAACAACATTCGCATTTCCTCTGATAGATGAGGTCTTATCTTGTATAAGACCTTCAGACGATAGAAGCAATTCTGTACTGAAGAGGCTATGTGTTTTTCAAACCTCAGGTTGGAATCCACATTCAAATAGAGGTTTTTTGCTTCACTAACCCTTTCCAACAGCACCCCGTTAAGCAATACATGTAAAGGATCATGGGCATTTTTGTATGAGAGCTGGGCGTAAAACCAACAGAAATAAAATGTGTTGTAATTTACTTTATTGTACTTCTAAATACCCCCTATATACTTGTAAACCCAAATATCGACCGGGTATCACTGCAAAAAAAATCCAAAGATTGGTTAAATAAAACACATATTTGTTAAAAACTGTTAAAAGCTTTTATTTAAATATCAATGGTTATCATCAACTATAACATCTAATAAATGTTCTGCGGGTGCAATGAAAGCCTCGTGCCGTCCTAACCCTAAAAACCACAAAACTGAAGCTATGTGGTCACAACTTCCTACTGTTCTTCTGCTTGTTAAGCAAGTACAGTAATGCTTAACTATCGCATTTCTACCGATTTGGTCCCTATCGATCAAAATGTAAGTATTATATGTGCGCGATCTGACATGCCGCGACTGTGGACTTTTAATTCGAGGAAACCACACATTAGTTTGCAGAATATTACATCTGTTTAAGAGGTGGATATACGCCGTTGACCTTGCTGGTACTACTGGTTAGTTGTCCACGCGCGATTTGCGAATATCGGTGACGTAAAAAATCCTTAGAAAATAATAAGTAAAGTTATTTGCAAAAATAAGCTGAAGGTTCCCTTTGTGTTCTAATATATAAGAGGCTGATTCCATTTAAACAATCTTATGATTAATAGATTAGGAGAAAAAGGTATAACTACAAAAACAGAGGTTACTGCGCATATTTTATTCAGATATTTAAGATACTTTTTTTAGGATTTGGTACAAAAGAGAAAATGCTTTATATGATGTAGATTAAGACATATTTTTTTGATTTTTTTTTTCTATAAAAATTACGGAGAAAAACGGTTTTAATTTACCCCTAATGACGCCCAATTCACACATGTCCTCGCCTTAAATCATCTAATGACTCCTCTCTATATAATTCAATCAAATATAAATAACGACTGAAGCGCATTGCCCGGCCTGCCCGCACGCTTGTGTTTTGGTCGGCGCCTGAGTAAGAGAGAAGTTAGAAAGGGATGGAATGTAGTAAATCCGTTAGGTTACCAACCAATATATTGGTTTCATTGGCCTAGCTCTGCACAACATCGTGTCGTATTATCTCCGTTGTATTAGCGATTGTTTTGGATTCTATAAAAAATACGTTTGAACATCACTGAATATCTCTGCTCACCGGTTGTTTGGGTGATTGTCGTCATAGTATAAAATTAAGTAATGGTCATTAAACTTTCACATGAAATATATTTTAAAGCTGTTGGTTTTACGCCCATTTTGACCGTGACCCTTTACGGGTAATGTCTGCAGTTGACGATCTGTGCCAAACAGCATATACTTAGTTTTTAGGGGGTTTAGCGCTAGACAATTATCATTTGACCATATAGATATATTATGTAAGTCTACATTCAAATCGTTTAAAGCAGTCCGGTAGTCCGATGGTTTAAAGGAAATGTATAATTGTACGTCGTCGGCATACAAGTGGTATTTACAGTTTTTAATGCGGGTAAGTATGTCAGCGCAGTACAAAACAAAGAGAATTGGGCCCAAAATTGAACCCTGGGGTACGCCTCTTTTTAATGACCTCACGCTTGAATGACTATTTTCGCCGTTATTTTTGCGAATTTCAACATACTGTTTTCGGTTAGAAAGGTAACTGTGAAACCATAGCAGTGTTTCTTGGTCAAACCCGTAGTACCTCAATTTTGACAATAAAAGCTCTAAATGTATGCAGTCAAATGCCCTGGAGTAGTCTAACAGTACTAACAATGTACACATGTCTTGGTCCTGTACTAGGATATTGTTAATATACATATATATAGCTATACCTAGAATCGTAGGACCTAACAGTCATTAAAAAATTGAAGCTTATACCACGATACCAAAGAAGCATAAAAAACCACAACAATTACACGAAGCACGAACAAAAATACGCCACAAAAAAAACGAGTATATGTAAAACAGCTTTTTAATAAACTATGTAAGCGACAATTAGTCCAGTCACTTTAGGATTTCACCACGGAATTTCAGATAATAAGCTGGAAATTCGTATACAGCTTCATTTTGACGTTCTAAAAGTTGTCTCAAAAGTCATATATTATCTCGTGTCTGCGTCGTAAGTTATTCGAGGTCAAAGGTCACGAAAATGGTTTTTTGCAATTATCTCCGTTTCTATGGTTCCAATCACTTCAACACTTATTGTGAAAATTGAAGATAAAAAAAATTGCCACAACTTTTATCTCAACTCTTTTTCTGTACGCTCAACCCTTTTCGAGATAGAGAGCGGAGAGCACCCAGCGCTCAGGCATATAATTATACTGTTATACAAGGTCAACTGTGAATCTCGGTGACTAATACCTTGTATATAGTTACTAAATCATTAAAATATTATCAACAATAAATAATTTGTATTATTTATTAGTTAATACATTGTATTGAATATATTTATTGCTACTGCAATCGATTCGATATAACTCGCCAATTATCGCCGCTTCTCGTCGTTTAGGTGCTCCATGCGTATCTCCGCATTGATGATGGAGAATACATCGATGGCCCGAACACTATCCTGCACTAGAAGGGCGGGCAGAATCCCTCTGACTTACATAATCCGTCGTGCTTTTGCCGCGTCTGGCGTACCAGCTGTACTTGAAGTAACTAAATGGTTTGGTCAAATGGAGCCCGGTAAGTGGTCTCATCAAACTGCAAGACACAAAAAATATGACTTTCTAATTCTTAGTCAAAAGCGCAAAACGAGCAGACGGATTGCCCGATGTTAAGTGATTACCGTCGCCACAATGGACATGGTGGATGGATGGACACAAGCAACACCAGAGGAGACACAAGTGCGTAAGCACCTTTTGGTTTAGGAAAAGGAATAGGAGGACGAGTGGGATGAGAGAGTAGGAATAATTATTAGGGCCGCCGGCACTCTCACTCACCGAACGAAGCCCAACAATATATAGGTACTTTACGTCGATTTGCCGTGACAGGGTATTACTTCCCCGGTCGAGCCGGCCCATTCATGATGAAATTAGCAAGGTCTACCTTTAAAATGGCTGGGGCTGAGCTTCAGGCTACCAGCGGGGTCCACAGGTGACGGATAGTGGAACGGCCATCAGATATGGTGGTTAGCTGCGAATATCAAATAAGCAGTCCCCGACCGAGAAGCGGCAAAGTTACCAGGACGTGGTGGAAGGTATGGTAGGGCAGACCTTTCTATAAAAAGCTACATGTGTCCAAAAACGACTTTGTGACATGGCGAGATAATGCCGCCATTAAATAAGCATTCCTCTGATGTTGGGAAGCAGCGACGTCAGTACCGGCTAAAGAACTGCGAAGGAGCTTTGCATTAGGACTTCTGCTCGGATATCAGTGGCTGTACCCCAGCTACTGTACTGCGGTGTGAAAGGCAAGGAGAAACCATCACACTATGATAATCTCAAGATAGTCGTCATGAAGGTACAACATAATACACAAGGGTGGCCATGCGATCCGCTTAGCAACCGGCGCCGTACTGCGTCCGGGGTAGACGGTGTGAAATTGGCTACCGGCCATGTGAATGTAGGAAACCAGGCACCACATGGAAATCGAGCTACTGGAATCTCAATGAAAATGCGAAAAACCCAACGGATAGGCACATGGAATGTTCGAGGACTTTTACAACCGGGAAAACTCGAAGTCCTTGAGAGAGAAATCACTCGATGTGACTTAAAGATTTGTGGTCTGAGTGAGACACACTGGAGAGGCAACGGTCATTTTCTTACCGGCACACATGCAATCTACTTCTCAGGAAGCGATAACAACAGCGCGAGTGGAGTAGCTTTCGTTCTCCCAAAGAGTTCACGGAACAGCGTGCTTGGATACGAACCTGTCAGCGAACGAATAATGAGCATTAAACTTAAGGCGAGCCCGGTAAATTTGAACATCATACAGACTTATGCACCCACTAGCTCTGCAAATGAAGCGTGTATTGAATCTTTTTATACAGAATTGGAAAACACCACCCAAAAAGTGCCCAAAAGGGAGCTATTGTTGATACTGGGCGATTTTAACGCTAAAATAGGGTCAAATGCCGATCAGCTTAGCCATTGCGCAGGTAGATTTGGACTTGGACAACGCAATGAGAGGGGCGAACGCCTGATGCAGTTTGCTGATGAGAATGGTATGATAATAGCAAACAGCTGGTTCCAACATCACCGCCGCAGACTATATACTTGGACGTCACCAGATGGCAATTATCGAAATCAAATCGATTATATCCTTATTGGTTCACGCTGGAGAACCGCTATCAGGAATGCTCATACGCTGCCAGGGGCTGACTGTGGGTCTGATCACCAGCTTCTGATCTCGAAGGTACAGCTGAAACTAAAGGCGGCTAGAACCATAGCTACGCAGAAGCGGTTAGAGGCAAAGGATCGTCTAAAGTTTGCGAGTGCTCTTGAACAAAACTGGACTAGATGGACAAATATTGATGCAACAGCAGCTTCACCAGATCAACTGTGGGACCAAGCAAAAATATTAATAAAAACTGCTATTGATGAGTCGAGGATGCCGGTAGAGACAAATAAACGGCAGCACTGGATGAGTGATAACACTCTCACCCTCGTGGAGGAAAGACGGATGATGAAAGCAGCGGGAGCTGACATAAAGAGCTTGAACGAAAAGTCTGCGCGCATACAGAAGGGCTGCAGGCGAGATCGTAACGCGTATCTGCAGAACATGTGTGCAGAAATTGAAATCCATGCTAACAAGCATGAATCGAGAGACTTATACCAAAAAATCCGTTATATTACAAAGACTCTTTCTTCCAAAACTTGGGCTATCGAGAACACACAAGGTGAAACAATGACTGAAATAGACGCAATTTCTGAAACGTGGAAGGAATACTGCCAAACATTGTTTAAAGATTCGCAGTCACTCTGTTTTGCTGCAACGGAACCCACAGGCGAAGATAGGGAACCCGACATACTCAAAGAGGAAGTGAGAGCTGCAATAAATCACCTCAAACTGAAGAAAGCCACGGGGAGAGACGCTATCCCTATTGAGACTGTAAGGGCGATGGGAGAATATGGCGTCACTATATTCCATACCCTGTGTAACAAAATATGGCACACGAGTACTTGGCCGCAAGAATGGACTCACACGGTCTTTGTGCCGCTTCATAAAAAAGGGTCTACAAAAATGTGTGGCAACTATCTACTTATTGCTTTAATATCTCATTCTAGCAAAATATTACTGCACATAATAAATGAACGCCTCAAATCGTACTTGTCCCGGGAAATTGCACCTGAACAGGCAGGTTTCGTAAAAGGGAAGGGTACCCGCGAACAGATATTGATCTTGCGCCAGATAATTGAGAAGGCCAGAGAATTTAACAAACCGACATTCATATGTTTCGTGGATTTCTCGAAAGCATTTGACTCCGTGAAGTGGCCAAAGTTGTGGAAGACGCTTCTAGAAATGGGAACACCAAAACATCTGGTGCATTTGCTTCGACAGCTTTACGAGGTTGGAACTGCATCTGTTCGAACTGACGATGTTTTTTCTGGCGATTTTCATCCGAGTGCCGGAGTCCGCCAAGGGTGTGTCATCTCTCCACTGCTATTCAATGTCTACACAGAGCTCATAATGAGAATCACCCTTGAGGATTGGACAGATGGTATTGCGGTGGGAGGTCGAAAAATTTCAAACTTACGTTACGCTGGTGACACAACACTTTTTGCGACCTCCATTCCTCAACTGGAAGAACTTATGTCCAGGATGGAGAGAGTTGGTCTTGAGTTTGGTTTAAAAATCAACCGTAACAAAACCAAGATGATGATTGTCAACCGCCCCCAAAACAACTCGCCGGAAGTAACGGAAATTGCGAACTGTAAAGTAGTACCATCATATATCTATCTTGGAGCCTTGATTTCAAATGAGGGTGGCTGTGTTGATGAAATCAGGCGACGTATGGCTATTGCTAGATCTGCGATGGAACGAATGCACAAGATTTGGTGCAATCGAAATATCACCAAAGCCTCGAAGACCCGACTCGTCAGAACCCTGATTTTCCCCATTTTCTTGTATGCTGCGGAGACGTGGACTCTTAGGGAGAGCGAAAAGAAAAAGATCGACGCCTTGGAAATGTGGTGCTGGAGGAAGATGCTGAAAATATCGTGGACAGAATTTCGGACCAACAAATCCATACTGGAAGAACTGAACATCCGACAGCGTCTATCCTCCATTGTCAAAGGCCGCATTCTAACTTTCTTCGGCCACATATCGCGGCGTAGCGACGATTCTATCGAGCGTCTTGTGGTGCAGGGCGGGGTTGAAGGTAAAAGAGCGCGCGGCAGATCCCCCACAAGATGGACTGACCAAATCAAGGCAGCTGTGGACGCACCCCTGCATCTGTGCACAAGAAAGGCTGCCATGAGGGACGAGTGGAGACGGATTGTCAAGCTTGCCACCAGACCGGACATGACGACCACGACGACTCTGTCAAGAGTCTAACGACTAAGAAGAAGACCTTTAAAATATCTATTACAAAACTACTTCATAGAAGAGTTACTTCCGTAAACACCAGAGAAAATGTAGTGCACAAATCCAGCACGTTGTTTCACAGACGTACGGTATTGTCTCCGTGTAATTGAGTAGGCCGACGACCTCAGGCTCATTGCGCTGAGCTATTGTTAAAAACAACACTCACATTGTCAAGGCTATTGTTGAAAATGCACACTTTTCGTTTTTAAACTTGCAGCTCGCCGACTCACTAGGGGATTGTTGGGATAATTAAGGCTTTTGGTAACAGTATTTTATGAAATAAATATTTATTTTTGTGTATTGAAAACAGTATAAAACTGTGGTGTGTGAATTTAAGGATTGTAGTGCAAACATGATTATTATTTTCTTTAGTGTAGGACGGTTCGATTTTCATACAAAATGTACACATTACATAAGTTAACACACATACAAGTTTTTCGGAAAATAAGATATATTGAATATAAGTCTAGGTTGATCTATGAATCTACGTTTGTGAATACACGTACAATTATAGTGGAAGACAAAATCATCAATTTTGAAAAATCTACAATGTCGTTATTTATTGTTGCGACTCATCAGACACTAAACCACTTTTCGTCAAAAAGATTGGTCGCCATGTTAATGGCATATCATAGCAAGCCTGTATAATTTCTTCGTGTGGCGTTGAGACTGAAGGTCGGTGCTCTAGCTTTGAATATAGGTTATCAAAACAAGACTAGCCTATACAGACAATGTGCAATTTAGGCCGAGGCCTGCGGCCAAAATTCTTAAGCGCCATTCCCTTTTTTGCCACACTTTATCCCCCTCACACTAAAGCCATGTGGCATACATCTATCCTATTCTTTTAAATGAATACCGAGTACAATCAAGTGTGCGTGCTTTACGTAATATACACAGAGTTACATACTGTGGAACTTGGGGGAAACTTTTATTTTTGTTAAATCAAACGGCTCAAAAGTATTTCGCTTTTTAAATGCGCTACATATAAAATTAACTTTTTTTTGTTAAATAAATTACATTTTGCGTCTGTGGAGAACCTGGGTGTGTAATATTTAATTCCTCATAATGAGTTCAGCATCTCATCAAAATGAGATAATTTACTCAACTAAATGCCCTCCCTCTAGAAATCAGGATGGCTACTACAAAGGATCGCTTTAAATCCAGAGTAAAACAGCTGTTGTTGTATAAGTTGGCAGAAGTATCCTAATAACATGTTTATGTATATTGGTATTTAGTGTATGTATATATTTAATATTATTATAATTAGTTATGTATCCTTAGTTTATAATTGCTATGTATTTAAAGGAGAAAGACCAAATACGGCCTGTAGCGGCCAGAAAGTTGTGAATCGTTGAAATTAAACATATAATTTTTAAAAATTTTACATCGTTTTCGTTTCTTGATAGAGTATCGGTGAAAGAATTTAGTTTTTAAAGATTAATTATTTTCAATAAGCTATGGTAATAACGGATGAATGTCTTATGTTGCCAGCATTAAAAATAAAATGAAGTATGGTAGGCAGAAATTGTTTTAAGGAAATAATATTTTTATTACTATACACACATCAACAAAGTCTAGGGATATTTTATATTTCATCAAATATCTAAAAATCTATGAAGAATTTTCTGATACAGTAAATAGAAGAATCATAGATTATTTTAAGGTCTTTAATAAAAATAAAAAACATTTCGTGTTTTTTTTTGTTTTAAATAAAAAAAAAAAAAATTTATCATCATGGAAAATTAGTATGATAACAACAAACATTTCTTCTTAAAAAACTATTAATTTTAATAAAAATGGAAAAAATCTTGTAAAATCTAATCATTAATAATCAGTGTTGCCACCTCTTACATTGATTACACATCGACATCGATTGTTAATACTTAAAATTAAATTGTCAATGTCTTGCTGCGGTATGAGGTCCCATGTCCTTTGCAAGTGTTCGTAAAGTTGTTGTTCAGTCGTCAAATTTGGTGGAAAATCTCTCAAAGCTTTTCGTTGTAACATGTCCCAGGCATGCTCGATAGGATTTAAGTCGGGCGACTGTGCAGGCCAATCCAAAACTTGAATATCGTGCTCTCGGAGAGCGGTCGATACCAGCCGCGCCGTATGGCAAGGAGCATTATCGTGCATGAGTAGAAATTCATGGCCTATTTGAGTTCTGTGTGGGACAATAACGGGCTCTACTACCTCCTCGTGGTATTTTTGTGCAGTCATGCTGCCTTGGATCCAAACGAGTTGGGTTCGTCCGCCAAGACGAATTCCTGCCCACACCATGATTGTCCCGCCTTGGTATGGGTGGACCTCCTGAGGGTGCCGTAGACGGCTAACTCTCCCTGGAGCTCTCCAAACGCGTGTTCTTCGTGAATCCGGGTGAAACCCAAACCGGGACTCATCGGTGAACAGCACCAAAGACCATTGTTCGTCACTCCATGGTAAATGCTCCCGAGCCCACGAAAGCCGCCGACCGCGATTGCCACGTCGCAATGCTGGAACACGCAATGGTCTTCGAGCATGAAGATCAACTTCATGTAACCTTCTTCGCACGGTTTGGTCGCTTACCAGCAGCTGGTGGTCCTCCTGGAGCCTTTGCACTAGTTGCAGCGCTGTGATATTGGGTTGTCTTCTGGCGGTCATTTGGAGAAATCGATCCTGTCTCTGCGTAGTAACACGATATCTACCTGTGTGTTGTTCGGCCACATCTCCAGTACTGCGATAACGTGACCACAACCTTGATATCACATTTTGACTGGTATGTAGGGCCTCAGCAACGACGCGTTGAATTGCACCATTTTCTAACATGCCCACGGCTCGTAACATTTCATCTCGACTCAAATGACGACGTGACATGACTTTTAAAGTTCGTACGTCACGTTAAATTAAAAAAGAAAAACAATTAAAAACCCTTTTCATTAATAATTATAATAAAACAGTTTTAACTTTCTTTAATGTAACGAATTACTAGCAAATTTGCCGCCATATTTTGTTTATTATTTTGTTTTTTTTCTTTCCATGTTCAAATTTTGAAAATAGAATAAAAGAGGTTTTAATCTGTATATAAACTTTTTGTGGAAACTAACAAGGTTCTAAACTATAAACTCGTAAATAATTTAGGATTAAGATATCCCTAGACTTTGTTGATGTGTGTATTAGAAAACAATATATTTTATTTACTTTATAAGTATATTTGTAAAAAGAATCAAGAAATATATAATTTATTATACATTCCATAATTATTAATCGGTAAAAATCGTTTTGTTTTTTAATCGATAGTAGAAATATTTTTTCAAACCATTTGCAACACTTTTTTTATCTGTTATGTCATTCGTGTTGCTACTGTGTATCGTAAATATTTTGTTCTGATTTATTGGTGTTTTCGTACGGTTTTAATGTAATGTACATACATACATACATAGACTCACGCCTGTTTCCCCGAAGGGGTAGGCAGAGGCATATTAAACGCCCACTTTTCGCCAGTGTTTTGATCCCACGTAATAGGTGGCGAGCCTATTGCCGCTTATTGGGACATTTTGTTTGCCAGAGCCTCGTCCGTTGATCGGCAGGTGCACCACTTGTAGGTGAGGTTGGCTTGGGACCCTAAGTTCTTGGTGGGAACCCTATGCACCTAGTGTTAATGTTATGTAATTGAATATAAATTCAATAATAATGATCAGTACCTTCTACCCATGCTAAGAATATGCAGCGGTGTTTGTGATTGTGGTTAGCTTTTTTGGACGAGTATACATAGTACGAGGTTCCCTAGTACACAGGTGATTATTCATTATTATTGGCCACTCTTTATGTAGTTTTTGTTCTTTAAGACGCAAAGACATACTTTTATTTACATCTAGGTCTTATATTTATGTTAAAATTCAATTTTGAGGTATATTTAGTTGCGGAATAATTTCCATTTCAAATATCTCGTATCTTATTTCCACCAAAAGTTATTTAAAAAGAAATTATACAGGTTAATAGAGTAGTAATTTATCTTCAAAACACACATGGTGTTGTTTTTGGCCGTGCCAGGCCCATAATGTATAGCCAAATGGTACATCTCCTTTTGTATACTTAATTATTTATATGTTCTTGTATTATCAAATGTATGTATTTTTAAACTATGTATATATGTATTACGTTTATGCTACAAAAGTTCTTCTTCACTCACTTCTACAATACACCTACTTTTAATCTCTGCAACAAGACTGCAAAAACTATAGATGCATTAGCCTTCTCAGCATTGTTGGCAAATTGTATGCAAAGGTACTTACTTATTGAAAGAGTTATGGAAGTAACCGAGAAGAAAATATGGGATGTACAAGCGGGATTCCGAAAGGGTATGGGATGTACGGATCAGGTTTTTTCCTTGCGAAGCATAGCCGAAAAGTTTTTGGCCAAAGGTCAAAAGGTCTATTGCGCATTCGTGGATTTGGAAAAGGCTTACGATAAAGTGGTGAGGAATGAAATGTGGTCGGTGCTGTCAATGAATGGGGTAGACAGCAGCCTCATTCGAGCTCTGAAATCCCTTTATGAGGATTCTAGAGCTTGTGTGAGGATAAACGGGGCATACACTGACTGGTTTACCATCGACAAAGATGTTAGACAGGGATGTGTAGCGTCGCCGTGGCTGTTTAACCTCTTCAGGGACAGTTGTTTGCAAGATCTAAAAGATAGTGACTGCGGATTAAGGATGAATGGGTTACTTGTCAAATGCCTCCTTTATGCTGATGATCAGGTAATACTTGCATCTTCAGCGGAGGAATTGCAGGAGATGTTAACAATCTTGCATGGTGCGTTAGAGAGGAAAGGAATGAAAGTGAATGTAAGTAAAACGAAAGTTATGGTTTTTGAAAAGGAGGAATGCGTTACGGCTTGTAATGTTTTGATTGATGGATAACGAGTGGAGCAAGTGAATGAGTTTGTATACTTAGGTACGTTGTTTACAAGAGATGGTAAGAATGAAGAAGATATTGAAAGAAGAGTTAATGCAGGTAATAGAGTGAATGGAGCTCTGAATGCGTTTACAAATAGCCAAAACGTGTCCAAAAAGGCACGTTTGGCTGTGCGTAGAGGGGTATTAGTGCCTACCCTTATGTACGGTAGTGAAAGTTGGGTATGGCAGAAGAGATTTGAAAGTAGAATAAATGCTGTAGAAATTAGAGCACTGAGAAGTATGTTTGGTGTATCTTTGACCGACAGAGTAAAAAAATGTGTGATAAGAGAGTGTTGTGGGGTAAAAGAAGATGTAGTGACAAGCATTGAGAA
This sequence comes from Euclidia mi, assembly GCA_944739405.2. Taxonomy (NCBI): domain Eukaryota; kingdom Metazoa; phylum Arthropoda; class Insecta; order Lepidoptera; family Erebidae; genus Euclidia; species Euclidia mi. The sequence goes on from OX123195.2 coordinate 17,165,056, forward strand.
AGGCATGTTAAGATGGTTTGGGCACGTGGAGAGGATGGATGACGATAGACTGACAAAGAAGATATATAAGGCAAGTGTGAATGGGACAGGACAAGGGGGAAGACCTAGGCGGACGTTCTCTGACCAGATTGGAGACATCCTGAAAAAAGGACGAGTCAGAAGTACCCTTAACAGAAGAGCATGCATGAGAAACTTGATGGGAGTGAGTGAAGCAAGAGAGGTATGTCAGGATCGTTGCAAATGGCGTTCCGTAGTCTCTGCTTACCCCTCCGGGAAACAGGCGTGAGTCTATGTATGTATGTATGTATTAATCTCTGCACCACTCTAAGGTAGACTGGTAGAGAATGCCTAAGGCATTAAGTCCGCCTTTATACGCTTCAGTGTATATAAAGTTAAATAAATAAATAAATAATTCATGTTATTATTCAGTCATGATTAATTTATAAACCTTCACAGTCAATAATACTTTGAACTCGTTCTAGGTAAATAGTAATATAAAATCATAAGCAATGTTTGGGCACTTTTACTTTAGACAATCGCTAGTCTATCACGGTAATGGCATTTGAAATGAAATGAAACGAAGAAATAAAAATATGCATAAATCTGTAATTAAAAGAAAATACTGGTTCTATAAACCATATTTTAGGGACGTAGTACATGGTAGAAAATATAGATGGTAGAAATCTATGGCAAAGTGGATGCAATATGGATCGAAATGTGGGTGTAATATTTACACCTCTGCCTACCCCTTCGGGGACACAGGCGTGAGACTATAAATAAATAAAAAATAAAAGTGGATGCTTCGGGGGTGCTGTTGATGTGATATTATCTTCATATTATTTCCTTCATTAAATTAAAGTAACATGATAGATACTTATAATCTATTAATACGAGTACGCTTCAATGACCTTTAAAATATTTTGATTAGGGTTCAAAATTTAACCACTATTATCTACTTAAATTATAAGTATGAACTATAAAGTTTCACAATTGTCGGAGGACATTTACACCCTTACTAAGCAAACCAAAAATCTGACTGTGCTCAAAGATTCCTTAACTTGTTCGGTGCAAACGGACGCTCTAACAAATAACCACTTGATGACTTAGCGCTTCCTAGTAGAACGGATTTCTTCATCTCGTTTCCAGGTCAAAGGTGAACTGGTATTCTTCATTAATAACTGTCAATATAATTGTTCTTACTATCTAGACGGCATTATGTCGCAGTCAGACAGCCTTGTTTACTATCAGAATACAAAGCGCCTAAAATATTATACTTTTATCTATACTAATATAATAAAGCGGAAGAGTTTGTTTGTTTGTTTGAACGCGCTAATCTCACTACCGGTCGGATCTGAAAAATTCTTTTTGTACACGATAGCCCAGTTATTCCGGAAGGCTATAGGCTATATAACATAACGCTTCGAGCCTTTGGGACCGGGCAAAAGGCTAAAAGAAAATGTCGGCTAATCTCAGGATCTAGCAGTCGGATTTCAAAAATTGTTATTGCCTATGATAGCCCAATTATTCCGAAAGGCTATAGAGTATAGACTATATAAAATTATGTCACAACTTTTAGGGGCCAGACAAAAATAATAAAATGGTCAAACGAGAAGGGGGAGGGTTGGGTCAAAGGCAAAAAAAGGCTAAACGAATAGGATACAATCTATATGAGTATCGTTTTCGAGATTTTCGGAACGCTGATTAATAATATGAAATTTATTAAGTGATCCAAGATGGCGGACGGGAAATCAAAGATGGCGGATGAGAAAATTTAAAAAATCAGTATGGATATCGTCTTAGGTATTTTAAGGGGTGGCGAATCGAAATACAACATACATTTCGTGATCAAAGATGGCGGATGGGAAATCAAAGATGGCGGATGGGAAAATTAAAAAAAACAATATTGGTGGATGGGGAATCCAAATACAACATCAGTTTCGTGATTCAAGATGGCGGATAGGAAATCAAAGATGGCGGACGGGATTTTTTTAAAAGTCGATATGGGTATCGTCTCCGATAGTTTAAGGAATGGGGAATTCAAAAACACCATATATTTCGTGATCAAAGATGGCGGATGGGATTTTTTTTTAAATCAATATGGATATCGTCTCCAATGTTTAAAGGGATGGGAAATCCAAATACAACATCTATTTCGTGATTCAAGATGGCGGATGGGAAATCAAAGATGGCGGATGGGAAAAATTAAAAAAATCAATATGGGTATCGTCTCTGACGATTTATGGGATGGTGAATAAAAATACAACATCTATTTCGTGATCAAAGATGGCGGATAGGAATTCAAAGATGGCGGATAGGGTTTTTTTTAAAGTCGATATGGGTATCGTCTCCGATATTTTAAGGAATGGGCACTTCAATATTATATAAAAATCTATGTTTGTTTGTTCATCATTTATAGACTGAAATGATAAGAGATTAAGCGCTAAGTCAATGGTAACTTTGGAAAAGGGGCTTGGAAAAAAGGAATTAAATAAAAACTCTTAAAAAAGGCGATACGGAGTTCGCTGGGTCAGCTAGTACTATATAAAGCTGAAGAGTTTGTTTGTTTATTTGGTTGAACGCGCTAATCTCAGGTAGTACTGGACCGATTTAAAAATTCTTTCAGTGTTAGATAGCCTATTTATTGAGGAAGGCTATAGGCTATATATCATCATACTATGAGCCATGGGAGCGGAGCAGTAGCCTTAAATAACGCAGGTGTAACTGCGGGCTCATCTAGTGATTAAAATACTCGCGAACATAATGTTTTATTCAGGGTCACAACTCAGACGGTAATTATAGTGTATCGCTGTTATTTAGTACTTGAGATGTCATATACATAGAGACCGCGGGTTTTGCCTTCAATAGGATTCTGTAAGGATTGCTAATGAATCTGTTATGAAAATATTTTAATGTGCTGTTATGTATTCCAAGCCAAGATGTGGCCAGATGCGATATTATACTGGGTATAAGGAATGGCGTACCGAAAACCGGTACCAGTGATTCAGTACATGATACTGAGGTCCTTGGCGATCGATTTTTTTGGAAAATTCATGAATTTTCATATTTTTCTTTGCACTTTTGTCCTATAATGTAATGAAACAGAATGTTTTGTCGATCCGCACTAATCATTTATCCAGCTACAGCCTTTCGCAGTACACTACTGGACATGAGCATCACGGTAGCAGTGAGTTAATAGGCAGATTTGACTTATTATAACACACCAGAAAGTTTTCTCCGCCTTTATTCACCTGGAAAAGGCTTACGGTGGACTAGAGAGGGATGAACTTCGGGCAACATTATCTGAGTATGGAGTGAGCAACAGCCTGATACGGGCACTTATATACTCATATAGGGATTTAAGTGCCAGTGTCATTATAAACGGGGCCTACAGTGACTGGTTTAACATTGATCGTGGTGTTAGACAGGGATGTGCAGCGTGTCCTTTGCTGCTCAATCTGTTCATGGACAGTTGTCTGACTGATTTAAAAGAGTCTGAATGTGGATTAAGAATCGTTGAAACAGTGTTAAAGACCCTTCTATACACTGACGATCAGGTTCTTTTTGCGAAGTTAGCGTTTGATTTGCAGGAGATGGTCACCATGATGAATGAGGCGTATAGGAATTAGGACATGAAAGTGAATGTAAGCAAGACTAAGGTCATGGTCATTGAAAGAGAATATAGACTAACTGCATGTAACGTAATGATAGGAGATGAAAAAGTGGAAGAAGTTCATGATTTTGTGTATTTAGGGTCTTAGTTTACGGAAAATGTGCGGTAAATGTTGAAAGGAGAGTGAAAGCAGGGTATAGTATGAATGGTGCCTCACAGTCCACCATCAGAAATGGTATTATCCCAAGGAAGGCTTGCCTTGCTATACTGCAGGGATTTTTGGTGCCAACTGTGATGTATGGTAGCAAATCATGGGTATGACAGAAGAAGCATGAAAGTAGAAACAATGCTGTGAGATTGAAAAAAGGAATGTTGAGAAGGTACCCATAACCGACGTGCATGCATGATGAGGTTAATGAATGTCAAGGAAGCGAAAGAAGTATGTTTGAACCGAAGAATGTTGCATTGCATAGTTTCTGCCTATCTCAGTGGGTGACAGGCGTGACAATATAGATAAATAGATATTTAAAAAATAGATTTCCACCTGCACCCATGCGAAGCGCGGACGGGCCGCTAGTGTATAATATATACATACATACATACATACATAGACTCACGCCTGTTTCCCCGAAGGGGTAGGCAGAGGTGTAATATTACACCCACATGTAGAATATTATATTATTATTAAGATATTTAAAATAAGATTTATGTGTATTGATAACAAATACAGCTTTAAAATAGTGCCAGAATCTTATCCAAGATTAACTGCGATTTCGATTCAATATTTACTGTCGTGTCATTCTGCAAGAGATTACGTGGCTTAAAGACAACAGCTCGATTTAAAATATTATCCTTTATATCATGACATGAGATATTATAAGCCCCACTCACCACATCGCTCACCTAGGATAAGCCAATAAAGCTACTGAAAATATTGTTACGCCATCTATCGGTGAATGGGGGTACTAGAAGAGATTGAATGTATCAGTGGTTTAAAGGTAATTCATCTACTCTGTGCTAGATGGCGTTGCTGTATCGAGTATCGACTGTTCGCGATTATTTCGACAGTTTTGTGGAAGCATCTAGAATGCGCTAGTGATGTTATCCGGCCAGTATAAATAGAGCGCGAGCGAACGGACCGGACATAGTTACAATTGAATATCGGAGCGATAATCATCAAGCGAAGGGAAGTAAGAGGAAGTGTTTAGTGGTGTTTCTAGTAGTGTGAAATAAGTGTGTTTTTATTAGTGTTGAGAAATAAGTGTGTATAGTGTTTGTGTCAGTAAATAAAGTTCAGTTTAGTGGCATAGTGTATATAATTTATCACCGAACCCCAGCTCGTAACTAATTGGTGTCAGAAGAAAGGGATAAATTATGCCGGTTATGCCGAAAGAAGAAACTGAAGGAGTGCGCACCAGGAACCAGCGCCAGCAAGACCTGGACCAGAGACGCTTCGGAGACGTTCCTACTCCATCGTCTGGTGGACCAGGCGACTCCGCGGCTGCAGTGGAGCCTGCAAGCGCCTCACACTCCGTGCCAGTGCCCGACATCGCGACTCTGATGGCGTTCATGCAGGAGCAGGCCCGTCGTCAAGAGGAGCACGCGCGCCGCCTGGAGGAACAACTTCAGCGCGACATGGAGGAGCAGGCTCGCCGTCAAGAGGAGCACGCGCGCCGTCAGGAGGAGCAGGCTCGCCGTCAAGAGGAGCATGCGCGCCGCCTGGAGGAACAGCTTCAGCGCGACAAGGAGGAGCAGGCTCGCCGTCAAGAGGAGCACGCGCGCCGCCTAGAAGAACAGCTCCAGTGCGACAAGGAGGAGCACGCGCGCCGCCTAGAAGAGCAGGTAGTGCTTATGAAGGACCTCAGCGCCTCTGTAGGGAAGGACTTGAAGGCGATCAAGAAGGAACTTCAGCAGCACGAGGCCCGTATCAGCGACGTAGAGATGCTCGTACACGACGAAGCTTGAGACTCGCGTCACCTTTATAGAGAAGCGTGTACACGACCACCACGAGACCTGTGTTGCTGAAGTGGAGAAGAAGTTGCGTGGGCTCGAAGTGACACCAGCGGCTGTAGCGCCCTCACCTCGTGGCTTTAAGGTTCCACCGTTTGATGGCTCGTCATCATGGTCGGCATACAAGATCCAGTTCGAGGCTGTGATGCGATCGAATGGGTGGACCAAAGAACAAGCCTTAACCGCCCTAACCTTGGGCCTTCGCGACCGGGCCTTGACAGTATTCGAGGCACTCGGGCAAGACGTTACCTACGAGAAGCTTCTGGAGGCGCTGGAGGCGAGATACGGTGACGCGCACCTCGAACACGTTTATCGTGCTCAGCTGAAGGACAGGACACAACGCACCGGAGAAATTCTGCAGCAGTGGGCTCTAGAGGTGGAAAAGCTGGTCAGGAAGGCATACCAGTCATCACCTGCGCTTAATGACAGGAACCTCGTACAGGCGTTGACGGATGGGTTCCGGGACCTGGAGGTAAGGGCAGCAGTGAGGCTTGGGCACTTCAAGGACCTCAAGGATGCCTTAGCCCACGCTCTGGAGGTGGAAGCAGTGCGACACGACGACCGAGGTCACCGCATCAGAGAAGTTGTGTCGTCACCTCGGTGCTACAACTGCGGAGAAAGAGTAAGAATAAATAATAAGAATAAGAATTCATTTATTTTCAAACAATAACATAAATTTTACATCAAGTAAGAACCAAAGAAATTAGATAAAATACATAAAAATAATAAAGAAAGTAAGTAGATAAGTATATAGTTGAAAACCAGTGCCGGGCACATCTGTCCGGCAATATGCTGAACTGGCCTCCTATTTTTATGCAGGCGACAGGCGTGCACAGATTTGTACAGTTATACTGTAATGTTTTTGTTTTTCAACATTGTCGTTATTGTTCATGTCTTTCGTCTGATAGAAATAAACGCATGTTTCTTTCTTTCTTTCATATACAAAACAAGATCGTTAGAAAACTTAGGTACTTAGTTAAAAGACGAAGCTCCGTTTGTCCCAAAGTGGCTTATTTATACAGACAAGTTACAAAATTAAAGAACAATTACTAGACTAGTATATCTGTTTAATCAACAATGTATAGCTAGCATTAGGTAGGCAGCATCGCGACAATCGCGCACGCGACGGCCGTCCGGCCTGCCGCGGCGCGCGGCGGCCCGACCAGTGCCGCTTGAACAGCGCTGCTCGACGCACGCGCACGCGCCGCGAGCACAGCGCCAGCCATGCCGACCGATAAGTCAACGCGTCGCAGCATTACATACTTAACACTATTTATTTATTATGTTGTCATAGGCGCCAAGCGCTGCAACGTCAGTCTCATAAATAACGCATATTTACACGCAAGGTGCGGGCGTACTTACATTATAAATAACAATAACAATAGGATCAGATTAAAGGTACGTGTTCTACACTATAAACAAACTATGCTTATGTATATGTACAGGTAAATTATATAATAATTATTTAATTGTTATGCTATGACTGAAACGGACCTCTTTTTTTATTATTTTGGAATTCATGGAAACAATTCAGAATCAGCTTCTACACAAAGATATAGCGAGCGACGCGTTCAGAGCATATCAGCATAATTTGCAGCTATTATGCATCAGCTACCTACCGAGCCTACTGGCGGCTAGCAGCACAAATGCCATGACACATTAAGATAATATATGAGCAAACTATGAGCAATGGGTAAGCAGTATTTAATTTTTAAAATAATGTGTGTTTGTAATTAGGTAGGCTGTACTCGGATAAGCAAGCTATTCCTTTTCATTTTCTTTTCAGTTTTTGGGATTCCTTCCGATAAATTGCGAAAGCATTGTGCACAGAGGACAACAAAAGCTCGTTGAAACTATTTATAAAAAGCAAGAGATTATGGCTTGGTTCAGTATAATATTGTGTGGCAAATAGGCCAGCTCAGTATTATGTTGCAAATAAAAAAAATTGCAACCCTGCTTTTCAGCTGAGGCCTCTGAAGGGCTAGTGGGCTTACTAGTTCTATAGTCAGATGGTACTTATTTATGCAATCAGATGGATGGATATAATTATATTAAGTAAGAATGTATGTCAGTAATAAAATTTCAAAATAAAATAGGTCAACAGATATGATTAAAATAATATAGTTAAAACAGGCCTGTAAAGAGGGCAATGGGATAAAATGAATACATATTAACAAGCAAATAAAAAGGCATATTAGACATGTAATATAAAAGGTTATTAGACATATAATTAGCTAATTACCTATTTAACTCTTTTGCCTTTTTTTATTGAATTGTGCACATGTTTAAGTATATTGCAGCCAAGTGCTGTTCATTTGTTCATTTAAAAGCATTACTTTTAGTTTTAACTTAAAATTCTTTGCAAGAGGCCATATCCGCTTGAGCTGCCCAAAGTGTAGGCAGCCTGGTGACACCTTGTCTCCACCAAAGGGGTCGCCTGATGTGCCTGCCAGGCAGCGAGAGCAGGGAAACGAGTAGAAGCCAGGACTGCGGGGCGAGTGCTGGCTGGTAATGGAAGAGCCCCAAGTATCTCGATCTCGCAATCATGCGATGGGAACAGCCTGATCATCGAAGGCGAAATTAACAGAACACCATGCAAGCTGACATTGGAAACGGGTGCTTCTCGGACAGTCGTCGGTTTCCATCTGGCAAGACGGGTTCTTCGGGGCTGCTTCAGGAACAATGAATGTGTGAATCTGAGAACAGCTACCGGTCAGCACATAACCGTCCGGGGTGAAATGGAGGTGGATCTGAAGCTAGGCAACAAAGTTTACCGTCACAAAGTCATCGTGGCCAATATAGTGGACGACTGCATCTTGGGCCTAGATTTCATGCGGAAGTATCGCTGTGAGATCGATGTTAACCAGGGAGTGTTGAAGTATGGCTCGGAAGAAGTCTTCATGGAAGGTGCAACTTCAGGAAAAGTGTACTGCTTGAAGAATGTCATTCTTCACCCGCGGTCGGAAACGGTTGTACCAGTTTGTCTACCAGGTAATTCTGGTCGAGGGAACCGCTGCGTACTAATCGAAGGCCTAGAGAAAGAGGCCTCGTGGAAGATTGCACGAACCTTGGTATGGGGTACCAAAGTTTCATCAGTACGCGCACTGAATGCAAGTGACAAGGAAGTGTCGCTCAAGAAAGGGACGGAATTGGGCACCTATGAAGGAGCGGCTTGGATGCGTAGATGTCAAGAGCAACCTACCAGCGCCAAGGTTCAGGGTGCACGATGCGACGTGTCTTCACTTTTGGAGGACTGCCAAAGTACCCTGTCAGAAGAAGAGAAGACCAAGGCTAAGAAGATGTTAAACCGGTTCGCCGATATTTTCTCAACCTGTGATGCCGACATAGGGAAGACAGCACTAGTCCAGCACAAAATAAACACGGGAAGTGAAGCACCGATTCATCCTCCTGCCGAGTGTGATAGCAGGTAGACGTGTTATTTTTTGTCTCGTAATTTATTTACTTAAATTGTGGTAAAAAGTGCACGAATAACCGTAAAAGTTACACTCGCGAGTGCGTGATTAAAAACCCTAAAAAGTGAACTATAAAACATAGTGAAGTGTCAGCGAACAATAAAATAATAACGTAAAAACTTTACAAAATCTTGTGTTTTGCTAAGTGTTTGACATTGAAATCAATAGGAAGGTCAATTACCAGTATCGTAAACAAAAGACTCACCTTTGGACTCAATAGTGACCTGATATTCTTGTTTTAATAAGCAGCGATAATTCAGACCTAACGTTGCAAGTCAAAGTGGCGCAAAGCTGGAAGACGTTCACGATAAAACCAGCAAGCACCGAGATCGAGACCAGCTAATCGGACCAGTGCTCTTTTTGCAATGAATATCTGTTTCTGAGACATTTTAAACGATAAACAAACATTGAATACTAATTAGATTATAAAATAATTTATTAAAAAAAAATCTGCTGTAAATTTCTTAAACAAATATTAAAATATCATAAAAAGACACTTATTTAAAAAAAGGATTAAAAAAACGTTAAAGGAAATATCCTAGTTAACAATGTCGAAGCCTGTGACTTTTTGGAGTTGCTGTAACGAGGATCGAGATGACGAATTTGTTACATGTAGCGTGTGTAAAAAAGGTTACCATTTGGCATGCTTGCAAGCGACACCTAAGCGAGGCGGCAGTTCGACTAACTATCGGGCTTCAGATTGGCTGTGTCCGCTCTGCAAAAATACGAAACAGAGGGCTGCGGGCAGAAACGATAATACACCGCTTAAATATACGGAAAATGTTACCATCCGTTCCCGTTCTAAGAAGACACAGGAGGCATCATGTGGAGGAGAGGATATGGATGATAGTCTTACTGAACAATTAAAAGAATTTAAGGAAGAAATGAGGAAGATGATGGCGCTCTTTACAGAAAACCAAGGCAATGAAATGATGAAAATTACTGCAACCCTAAAGGAAATTCAACATTCTAATGTCAACATAGAAAACTCGATCGCATTTCTTACTGCACAAAATGAGGAATATAAACAAAAAATTATCCAGCTGGAGAACCAAGCCAAGGAAGATAAAAAATATATAGTTACATTGGAGAATAAAATAGAAGAGATGCAGATTGGATGTAGAAAAACTAATTTTGTTATAAAGAATGTGCCAAAGAAAAACAATGAAACAAAAGAAGATCTTATAGAAATGACTTTAGTCTTATCGCAAACCATTGGCTGCAATATTACCAAATATGACATTAAGGACATTTATAGAGTGCGCGGTAAGAATTTGGAACAGCAAAAGTCCCCTATAGTTGTGGAAACAGGCTCAACTCTTTTAAAAACTGAAATAATGAAATCAGCAAAGGCTTTTAACATAAAACATAAAACTAAACTGTGTTGCAAGCATCTTGGCTTTAAAACGCAAGAAGATAACCCTATATTCCTATCCGAGCATATGACTGCCAAGGGTTCCCGTTTGCACTTTCTTGCGCGTGATTTAGTTAAATCTGGATTCTACAAATATTGTTGGACGTCATATGGCAGCGTGTATCTAAGGAAAGATGATCTAGCACCAACAATCATTATTAGAAGCGAAGAGCAAGTTCATAAACTAACACTGGCTAAATGACTATTTGTAAGATGCTGTTATTACTGCTACTATATTCATCAACTACATAATGTAAGCGCACTAGTATTATCCTGTATCGTAATTATGTTTCATTGTTCATTTTATACAGAATGTCTGTCTTTTTATATTGTCTCCACGCTAGTTGCTATAGAGGTCTTTTTAGTTATAAATTGTATTTATGCATTATTGTCATCTTTATATTACACTTTCACACATACAATTCCCATATACATACATATATATATACGACATTATCTCATACGACATACTTTCAAGTTTGACTCTACCTCACACTTCATACACAAATCACATACACACATATACTTTATATACTACATGGCATACTATATACATAAAAAGCATACGAGGGCTAGTTTTCTCTGAATGTATATACAGCTTAATAATATACGATACAGCTTATACTTCTATATTATATAACATGGCTAACTACATTGAACACTTGCAGTCTGAAATGACTTTGTACTCTAGCATGCCCACAACATGAGTGATTCATTGCAAACTGTTACTGAGATAGACAAAATTGAGATTGCACGAGCTATTGAATGTGACTGTAGTGAGCTCAATAAAAACATTCATGTAAACAAAAATGACCTAACTATTCTATCTCAAAACATAAGAAGCATATATTGCAATTTTGATGATTTCTTATTGACGTTATCAACAATTGCATTTGACATGGATGTCATTATTTTAACAGAGTGTAGGTTGAGCGCAAATAAACCTATTCCGCATTTAAATAACTACCAATCGTATATGACTACACGGCAACTGAACCAAAATGATGGAGTCGTAGTTTATGTAAAAAACACATTAAAACCCCGAGTTAAAGAAATAGCACTATCACAAGTTTCTTGCCTTCAGTTGGACGTATTAAATAACATCATCTTATGTGTCTATCGCTCTCCATCGAACACTAACACTGACAGTTTCATTAGCTCACTCAGTACTCATCTAGATACTATTAATTCACACAAAATTATCGCGGGTGACATAAATATTAATATTATAACGAAGCCAACTGAGAATTCACACGAACAAAAAAATAGGACAAACTACCTCAATATGTTGTCCCTACATGGTATCCTGCCTGGGCATGTGCTACCGACCAGAGACAAAACCTGCCTAGATCACTTCATTCTGAAAATAAATAAGAAGAAGCTTGCTGCCACCATTGCTACAAGTCTACTACTTCACTCAATTACGAACAGGCTCTAATACATTTACAAGAAAAGAAATTAAGCGATTTGCTCTTTTGTAGTGACCCGGATTATTTATGTCAACTCTTGTTACAGTCTCTTATCGATACTATTAACTGTAACACTACCACAATAAACATTCCAAGCAGCAAACGCATCATCAAACCATGGGTCACTAAAGGAATATTGCGATGCATACAGAATCGCAATAAACTCCAAAGAAAGCTTCGCCATGACCCCGATAATAAAATTCTAAAAATAACTTACACACGATATAGAAATTTTTGTAACAATTTGTTAAAAAAGTTAAAAAGGAAATATGAAAAAGAATTGCTTTCAAACTCCATAAAAAATTCTAAGTTACTCTGGAAAAACATCAAATCTATAACATACACTAATAAATCAAATAATCAAAATATGGAATTGTTAAATTTAAAATCATCACCCTCTGAATCAGTAAATTACATTAATAATTATTTTGCTAATATAGGCTATGAGCTAGCTCAACAAATTCAACCTTCAGTTATGAATTACCGAACTTTGCCTAGTAATTCACCCACACAAGTTAATTCTTTTGTTCTTCTCGAAACGGACTGTGATGAGGTATATAGAACTTTAGTGAATCTAAAATCCAACAGCGCTTCTGGCTGGGATAACATATCCACAAAATTTTTAAAATACTCCAGCATCGTAGTGGTCCCTATCATAACACACCTTGCAAACCTTTGCTTTTCAAAAGGAATCTTTCCGGCCGCTTTAAAAGAAGCCATCGTCACGCCAGTGTACAAGGGTGGAGATAGAGACGATATCAGTAATTATAGACCAATCTCAGTTTTAACTTCTTTATCAAAAATTATTGAAAAATTAATAAATACTAGACTGCTAAATTATTTGAATAAATTTAATATATTGTCCGACTCACAATACGGTTTCAGAAGAAGCATATCTACCGAGGATGCTGTTAGTGCTCTATCCTCTTTAATAATCAAACATCTCGATAATAGCGACAAGTGCCTCACTGTCTTTTTAGACCTCAAAAAGGCTTTTGATACCGTCTCTACCTCTATCCTTGTAAGCAAACTTGAAAAAATTGGCGTTAGGGAAACAGCTCTTGACCTCTTAAAGGACTATCTTTCAAACAGGAAGCAAAGGGTGAAAGTTGGCCAGCATATAAGTGACGACGCGGCTGTATTATACGGCGTTCCCCAGGGAAGCGTGTTAGGTCCAACGCTTTTTTTAATATATATCAATGATCTCTGTAATATGAAAGTACCGAATGCTAAAGTTTTTTCTTACGCCGATGATACGGCGGTTGCCTTCTATGGAAGCTCTTGGCACGATGTCAAGAATTATGCTGAAGCAGGTATGACTCAAGTTGCTGAATGGTTAAAATCCAACCTTTTAACGTTAAATACATCCAAAACGAACTTTATATGTTTCAGTATCTCCAAGCGTAATGAACCACCTGATGATTTTAGTATCGTTATACATACATGTAAGGGTGAAAACGGCAACAATTGTAGCTGCCAGAATATTCGTAAAGTAGCCGAAGTTAAATATTTGGGTGTAGTTGTAGATAACAGACTATCCTGGTACCCTCACGTAGAGCAAGTTACCGCCAGAATTAGGAAGCTCAGCTGGTTGTTCAAGACTCTAAGACATGTAGCACCAATGATCAAAGAACCTAACAAAAGCCCTTCTAAAAATCTACTTACACAGATATACCTTGCACTCGTACAATCTGTGCTCATATACTGTATTCCGATCTGGGGAGGTGCAGCAAAAACAAAATTTATACAACTTGAACGTGCACAACGGGCACTCCTTAAGATAATGCATTTAAAAAAACTTAGATTTCCTACGGTGAGCCTTTATCAGATTAGTGATGTACTCTCTGTAAGAAAGTTGTATATCATTCAAACGGTGTTAAAGAAGCATAAGTCCTTGCCTTTTAATGTGGGTTTAAGGTCGAAAAGAAGGAAGTATGATATAGCGGATATACCCTCAACAAAGACCAAATTTGGATGTATGCAATATAACAAAAGATCAGCTCAACTTTATAACAGTATAAATAAAAAGATATACATACACACAAAAAATATTATGAGTGCAAAGAAACACTAATTGAATGGATAAAACCACTTATATATGAGGAGACTGAAGCATTGTTACAATACGCTGTATGACATACTTACATTATATATATTACATACACACAAACACACACGCACGCAATCACGCAAACACACACGCACACATACACACGCACACACATACACACACATACACACACACACACACAGTGCAAGTATAATTTTGTATTTAAAATAATATCCTAGAGTTTAAAATTATTGTGTTAATTATCACGCAATGTAAAATATGGAGGAGCGGAGTTTTCTACTACAAGCATTATTTGCTTAAAAGAAGATTCTGAACACAACTTTCTGTAAACAAATTATTTGGCACAATAAAATTTTATTTATTTATTATTATTATTTATTTACCGATTCGCCAGCGACCAAGACGTGTGCCAGTGGCACGGGAACGTGAAGTGGAAGCTATGATCGACGGTATGGTGAAAGAAGGCGTAATTCGTCCAGCCCGTGGTGCTTTCCGGTGGTGTTAGTTAAGAAGAAGGATGGCAGCATGCGCTTCTGTGTAGACTACCGCCGATTAAATGACATCACGAAGAAGGACAGCTACCCGCTGCCAAGGATCGATGACACACTGGATACGCTGACGGGGATGAAGTGGTTTTCCACCTTAGACCTAAAAAGTGGCTACTGGCAGGTGGAAATAGATCCTCGAGACAAGGAGAACACGGCATTCTCCACAGAGAAAGGATTATAGCAATTTAACGTCATGCCCTTTGGATTGTGCAACGCTCCGGCTACTTGAGAGACTGATGGAGCGAGTGCTTATGGGACTGATTGAAGACGCCTGCCTGGTCTACTTGGATGACATGATCATCGTGGGGCGCACCTTCCAGGGTCACCTTCGAAACTTGGAACAAGTGCTGTCAAAGATACGAGGAGTTAATTTGAAGCTGAGTCCGAAGAAATGCGCGTTATTCAGACGGCAAGTGAACTTTCTAGGACATGTGGTCTCGGAGAACGGTATTCAAACTGACCCGGAAAAGATCATTGCCGTGAAGTAATGGCCAGTTCCAGAGAACAAAACCCAGGTCAGAGCATTCCTCGGATTATGTTCAGTAGTAGGAGACCGACGGTTTGTGAAGAACTTTGCTGACATTGCTCGACCTCTTCATAAGCTCACCGAAGACAGAGTACAGTTCTGTTGGAATGAGAGCTGTGACGTTGCATTCCAGAAGCTGAAGGAACATCTGTGTACTGCACCTATTCCAGGCTACCCTGACAATGAGAACGAATTCATAGTTGACACAGATGCCAGTAACACCGGAATTGGCGGCGTGCTGTCACAGAAGAAGGGTGATCAAGAAGTTGTTATAGCATACTTCAGCAAGGCCTTATCCAAACCCGAAAGAAACTACTGCGTCACCAGGCAGAAACTCTTGGCTGTAGTAAAGACATTGCAGCATTTCAACAAATACTTGTTGGGCCGTAAATTCTACCTGCGAACCGACCATGCAGCGCTGAAATGGCTACTTCAATTTAAGGACCCAGAAGGACAAGTAGCTAGATGGATTGAACTACTGCAAGAGTTTGATTTTGTAATACAACATCGCAGCGGCAAGTCCCATGGTAATGCAGATGCTATCGCGTAGGCCGTGTCCCGACCAGTGCACTGTACCCGACAGGAAGCAAAGCAGGCAGCAATAGTGAGGATGTTGAAGACAGATCTGAGCGACGAATGGAAAGAAGCTTTGCAAAGTGCTCAGCAAGACGACAAGGACATACAGCCGATTCTCGAATGGAAGAAATCAGACGCTCCTAGGCCCAAATGGAGTGATATCGCAGCAATGAGCCCTATCACCAAAAGTTATTGGGCACAGAACACAACATGATAAATGGGGATGATATACATCTAAACATTCCTAATTATAGGCTTGCTACCCACTCAATGCAAAGTACTAGAAATGGTGGCTCTGGTATTCTTGTCTATCAAATACATAAGTATAAAATTATTGATTTGAACAATTATTGTGTACCTAATGTCATAGAGTGCTGTGCTATTGAATTGGTAATACACCAATTGATAGTTGTTTGCATATACAGACCACCTAAAACTAAAAACGTCGGTATAGATATATTCTTTGAAAAATTAAATGGTATTTATTGCGAATGCTTGGTACAAAAAATAGTAAGAAAATAGTTCTTTATGGTGATCTAAATATAGACACACTGGCATCAACTAAATTAACGCACAATCTACAAAGCCTCCTCTTAAATTATTACTTAAAAAATGGCAAAATACAGCCCACCCGATTAGCCAGTGGAAAATGTATTGACCACATCATACACAATGTCCGTGGTAGTAAATGTGACGTCCTTGATCTGCATTTGCATTGCATTATCAGACCATACCGCCCAAATAATAAACTGTCCAGTAAAAAAAACATGTACTCTTAAATATTCATCATCATCATCATATCAGCCAAACGATATCCACTGCTGGACATAGGCCTCCCCCAAGGTTCTCCACACAGACCGGTCTTGAGCCGCCCGCATCCAACCGCCTCCCGCGATCTTGACGAGATCGTCGGTCCACCTTGCGGGGGGCCTACCTCTGCTGCGTCGTCCGGTACGTGGCCGCCACTCCAGAACCTTTCTGCCCCAACGGCCATCGGCTCTTCGAGCTATGTGCCCTGCCCACTGCCACTTCAGCTTGGCTATCCGGAGAGCTATGTTGGCGACTTAGGTTCTACTGCGGATCTCCTCATTTCTGATTCGATCTCGCAGGGAAACTCCAAGCATAGCTCTTTCCATCACCCTCTGAGTGACCTTGAGCCTTCTGATAAGGCCAATAGTTAGCGACCACGTCTCTGACCCGTAAGTCATCACTAGCAACACACACACTTTCGTCTTGAGACACTGCGGGATATTGGACGAGAAGATATGTCGTAGCTTCCCGAACGCTGCCCAACCGAGTTGGATTCGACGATTGACCTCCTTCTCGAAGTTGGACCTACCTAATTGGACTACTTGTCCCCGGTAGATATTCTTGTCGTCAACTTCGAGCGTAGAGTTCCCAACCTGAATTGGAGCAGGTACAACATGGACGTTCGACATGTTCCTAGGTCTTCCATGGTCTCAGCCATGACTACGATATCGTCTGCGAATTGAAGGTGAGTGATGTACTCGCCGTTGATGTTGATGCCGAGTCCATTCCAATCCATTCCTCGATGCCGAGTCCATCCGTGACTTTTGCTCAGAAAATATGACAAAATTTGTTGAATGCATTCGTTACCTTAGCTTTGATGATTCTTATCAATGTAGCAATCCTGAAGACGCATTTAATTACTTTTATGACTTATTCAAACTTTTTTATGACCTCTGCTTTCCCATTAAAAAAATAAAAATCACTACACGTAAGAAACCCTTGTGGATTTCTAAAGGTTTCAGATTGTGTAGTAAGCTTAAACGAGCCATATTATGGCAGTTCAGGCATAACCCAACTACTAAGAATCGACAATTAAAAGATTACACTACTCGGTTGAGGAAAATTATTGCATTTACACAGAAAGCTCAAAATAAATATAGAATTAATACGGCCAAAAATAAATGTAAAGCTTCCTGGAAAATTATCAATAATAATAACATGTCCTCTCCAGATGCTAATATGACTCCGAATATAGTAGTACAAAATGCGCTAATTGAAGACCCTCAACTCATTGCAGAGGCCTTTAATGACTTCTTCATTGATGGAATTGACAGTACTAAATTCAAATTAAGATCCTGTAGTACGAATATTGCCAGAAACCCAAATTCTATTTTCATGTCACCTACAACTCCATCAGATATATTTCACACAATTAACTCGCAAAATAACACCAAAAGCCATGGGTATGATGGCATTATCACGCGTGTAGTCAAACGTGTTGCTCACATAGTAGCGCCTATTATGAGCCATATCATCAATCTCTGCATTGAACATGGTCACTTCCCCGAGAAATTGAAAACTACGATAATTAAGCCAATTCATAAAAAGGACGACAAAAATCTTATGGAACATTTTAGGCCAATAGCTCTTATTATTATATTTTCAAAAATTATAGAAAAGGTCATACATAACAACCTGTATTATTTTTTCGAAAAGTACCATCTCATAGCCAAGGAGCAGTACGGCTTCAGGAAACGTAGATCAATCAACACTGCGCTATATGAAGTTATGCAAATGATTATTACAAATGTAGACAATAAAACTCCAGTTTTGGCTCTCCTCATGGACATGTCCCGGGCATTTGATTACGTTGATCACGGTGTACTTCTGGATAAACTGGAGCGCTATGGAGTCAGAGGAAGTGCTCTCTGCCTTATAAAATCCTATCTTACAAATCTCTCTCAAATGACAAAAATAAGTAGAATATGTAAAAACACCCTATCGGATACTACGTACACTTCTCGAGCCCGTGGGATTATGTCTGGCGTGCCCCAGGGTAGTCTGATCGGTCCGCTATTGTTCATAATGTATATCAATGATACGCCGAAAGTCACCAAATATAATATGACATTGTACGCTGACGACAGCACTATAATCTATTCAGGAAATGACATAAGTACTCTCGAATATTATATAAATAGCGACCTAAAAATATAATTAATTGGCTTATAAATAATAACTTAAAAATTAATCTGAATAAAACGAAAATAATGACATTTAATCAACGTACTACTAAAATAAATCTTTCCATACAATACGAAAACACTACTGTCTGTGAAACAAACATCATAAAATTTTTAGGTCTTCAATTAGACTGTCATGTGACATGGGAACAGCATATAGAGAGCCTTACAAAAAAATTAAATTCATTTGCATATGCTCTTTATAAATTATCAAAAACTGGAAGCCGCCATACTACACTATTGACTTACAATGCGTACGTCGCCTCTGCTCTTCGGTATGGTATTATCTATTGGGGCAACTCAAGTGGCAGGGATATAGTTTTCAAAGCCCAAAAAAATGTATACGATCATTCTGCAATCTACAGTCAACAGATAGCTGCAAACCTCTATTTAAAGAGTTAAAGATATTGACATTTCCATCGATATACATTTATGAAATGGGAGTATTTGTAAGAAGTAACTGGTATTTATTTGAAACCCTGCGCTCTCGGCGGCATCAAAATACTATCTGTGTTGCACCCCATAATACGGCATTGTTCGGCAAATCGGTACTCGGTATGACTTCTAAATTATACAACAACATACCGCTGCAAATTAGGACACAGGAATGTTTAGATTCTTTTAAAAAACACTTGTTTATATTTTTAGTAAATAAGTGTTACTATTCTATCTCCGATTTTATAATGGATAAACAAAGGTATGAAGGGCCGACTTTTTAATCTAGGATCTTATGATATTTTGTAGGGACTAAATTATTAAGTATTATTATTTTTATTATTTTATGTAATTTGACATTTCAATCTTATGATTAAGTTGTTCCGACATTTAAATTATTGTTTAAATTGTAATCCGAATATTGAAACCTTTTAATATAATTACATATGACATTTTGTACGCCAAGAATCGGCAAAACATAGTTAGCACTTTTACCATGTCAACATCTGTGTGTATCTATCATAGGTATTTATGTACAGATGTACATAAATACCTATGTTTACAAACTGAATAAATGAAATGAAATGGAAAGGAAAGTACAGAGTTGTGTATGTACAAGACGCTCAAGAACTTTGGAAAGGAATGGAAGTATGGATATAGGACGGAGGTCAGTAAAGGAACAGGGTTTGGATTTTTTTGGAATCGGATCTACCTGTGCATCTTTCCACGCTGAAGGAAAGACGCCGATCGTAACTGAGTAGTTCAGGATATGACAAAGGACAGAGAGGATTTCATCTAGGATAGGTAAGATCATGTTTCGACTAATACGGTCATTACCAACAGCATTGGACGAGATTGAAATTATACTCTTTTTAACATCACAACCGGAAAATTGCTCGAAAACAAAAGGTGAATATCTGGGAGTTGGGATACGTGAAAGATCTTGTAGCGTGTTTGTTTTGGTTGTCCCATCAAAGTTGGACGAAGCAGTGAAATATGCGTTAAGCGAATCTATATTTATATCTTTAGGGATTGCGTCACTGCGCGATTTACCAACTCTCAGTGTTCTAGGAAATTTCCAGAATTCCAGAGTTGTAAATATGCTGGCGCTGTGCTTTCTTACACACCTTATTGCAGAGATTCCTGGCACTTATATTTTTTTCTAAATTCCCAGGGGTTGGACGATATTTATACTTTGCCTTGGCAACCGCTTTCTTTGGTGCGTGCGCGTCGTACAGCTTAGTTAACTTATCTGTGAATATTTGGACTTTCTCATCTACGCAGTCTCATGAGTACAAAGAAAACCAATCTATGCTACGGGCGCCTGCGCAGAGCTTCAAACAATACATCCCACCGAAGTTGACTTGCATAATCATTCACGGTGTTGCCTTTGGTTGGCGTGTTTTATACAAAAGATAGATTAGATCATGGTAAGAAAAAGTGTCTGCAGAGCACTGACCATGTTTAGATACAAAAGTAAGGGAAGAAGCGAAAATGAGGTCGAGAAGAGAAAGTACAGAATTTGGAGAAAAAAAACAGAAAGAATAGGTATATTATTATTATTAATAGGCATTAGATTCGTTTTCAATCTCCGCAAATATGATCATATTACAGAGTACCGGTTAAAGCTACGATGGTTACCCATTCGCCAACGCCGTAGCCTACGTACTCTGTGTACTCTTTATTCTTTATTGCACTCCCCAAATGCGCCTGTGTATTTAACTCCTCATTTTCAATTTCTTTGTAATACACATGAGAAAAATCTTCGTTCCTCAAATAACCTTCTTCTCCTCTGTCCTTCTCACAGTTCTAGCCTTGTACATTCTTCTTTTAATATACAATCTATCCTTCTCTGGAATGCTCTCCCTCTCGATATCAGGATGTCCACTAGCCATTTTGTGTTTAAAACCAGAGTTCGCCAGACTTATATAGACGAACAAACTGAATCATCATAGGATTATAATTTATCTATTTGGTATGTATATAATTAATTTAATATATATAAGTAATATATATTTATTATGTTTTATATAGGTTTATATATATTATATGTATATATGGTATTTATGTACTATGTATGTAATATATTAATGTGTGTGTATATATATATATATATATATATATATATATATATATATATATAGAGGGTGTCACAAGACCCATCACCAAGCCAAAGTCTACTCGTTGTGGACATCATGCCAAGTCATACTAACCAAAAATAATACCTGGGAAACGATATTTTTTTTGAGTTTTCACATTTTTTAAACCGCAATTAAAAGCGCGCGCGTGCAATGCTCAAAATACCTACTTATCCATGGGGTTTACAGGACATCTAAAGAACATATTGGCGGAGTAAATGCATCGATTTTGTACCTAATTAGAAAAAATCCATACTAACTTTGAGCCTCAATATCTCCTGAACCAGTAATTTCCCAGTTATGGTGCCGAAGTAAAAAATGCTCGTAGTGATTGGCATAACATGGGATTTCAGTTTTCGTTAAGGGTCTTTTTACATCGTGTAGATATATATATATATATATACATATATATTTACATCACGCTATCTATTTGCCGCCCTTTTACATCGCATTATTATGACGTCCACCAGTTCCACTTAAAAAATATGAACTATTACAGCGAATATTAGTCGCTAAGGCAATGTCAAATACTGTGTGCATATTATTTTCCTGAAATTTTGACACATATATACAAATATACGTATATTAACAACCATAGTGAAATCAATTAGGACTCCAGCCAACACTATCAATTATCTGGCTTCCCGTGATATACATAATTTAATTTACGTTTTCCTATCTATCGCAACTCCTATGAACAGTGCAACGTTGCCGCTCTTCTTTCTTTAATATTTAATAAGTAGGTGGATAAATATTATTTCTATGTTATAGTGCAGGTATGCTAGCGTAAGCGTGAAGTTTAAAGTTATGAAAATAAAACAAATATTGAGATCAATGCAATTTATTACGATAATATCACAAGAAATACTTACTTAAATGTAAAGTACCTATTTACTTATTTCTAAATTATGAGAAGTATTAGCACATATAAAAAATAGTACTAACGTAGTATTGGAGAGAATCATACGCATATCTTAGCATACGCTTAGCCTCAAACGTCCATATATGTAATCATTTGCAAGTTTTACAGGTATTTAGATACATACGAGTATACGGACGTGGCAATATCGTAAAAGTTTCAAACTATTAATCATTTGACATCTTGGACGTCAAATGACAGATATTGTGAAACTTTAACGATATTATAACGACCGTATAAGTACATATATGTGTAAATAACTGTGAATCGCACAAGTGATTTGTTTAAACCCTGCTAAACAATAAACAAAAAATAAAATCTAACACAAATTAAATCGCCGCGCCGATTGAAAAATAACATTTAGATTTAAATCACAGTCACAAGAAATAGTAACTTAAATTAAAGGTACCTGTCTACTTACCTCTGATTTAAAATCATTATTATTTAGGAACA
Organism: Euclidia mi; assembly: GCA_944739405.2. NCBI lineage: Eukaryota > Metazoa > Arthropoda > Insecta > Lepidoptera > Erebidae > Euclidia > Euclidia mi. The sequence goes on from OX123195.2 coordinate 17,187,691, forward strand.
CTTTTAGTGAGGTAGATATGATATTTACTGATAAGTAATAATCAGGTCACTTAAAATACAAAATTATCTTAAATAAACTCAAGTCGAACACAGTAGGCTATACCAACCTACGTTTATAAAACGGATATACGGACGTCAGTAATCCAATTTGATATAAACGGACGTTGAAAATCCCACGATTTAAATATATTTCAATTACCTGACATCCGTATAATATTAAAGTTTACAATATTAACTTACACAATGAAATATACCAAGATAAGATTTACACGATTTTACGTGGTGAATATAAAAATGGTGGCTCTCATTAAGTTAGCAGTACCCTAATTAAGCATCATAAACTTACAACATTTGTTATATACGTATATAGGTATACGAAATTAAAATCATGAAAATTCACGATATTGTAACATCCGTATACTCGTAGTATACGCATGTCTACGCAAAAGCATACGCTTAGCCTCAAACGTTCATATATGTAAACATTTGCAAGTTTTACAGGTATTAAGATAAATATGAGTATACGGACGTGGCAATATCGTAAAAGTTTCAAACTATTAATCATTTGACATCTTGGACGTCAAATGACAGATATTGTGAAACTTTTACGACATTATAACGTCCATATAAGTACATATATGTGTAAATAACTGTAAATCGCACAAGTGATTTGTTTAAACCCTGCTAAACAATAAACAAAAAATAAAATCTAACCCAAATTAAATCGCCGCGCCGATTGAAAAATAACATTTAGATTTTTTTGGTAATAAGGCGCATTTGACATTTCGTTTTGGTGTAAAATTAGGGATATAAATCACAGTCACAAGAAATAGTCGCTTAAATTGAAGGTATCTACTTACTTCTAATTTCAAATTATTATTATTTAGGAACAATTTTAATAAGGTAGGTATGATAGTTAAGTGCTGATAAGTAAATTATCTCAAATAAACTCAAGTCGAACACAGTGGGCTTTACCAACCTATGGATATACAGCAACAGTAATCGAATTTGATTCAAATTATAAACGGACGCCGAATATCCCACGATTTAAATATATTTCCATTATCTGACATCCGTATAATATTAAAGTTCGCAATATTAACTAACACAATGAAATATACCAAGATAAGATTTTACACGATTTTACGTGGTGAGCATAAAAACGGTGGCCCTTATTAGGTTAGCAGAACCCTAATTAAGCATCTTACACTAACAACATTTTTATATACCTATTTAGATATACGAAATTAAAATCGTGAAAATTTACGATATTGTAACGTCCGTATACTCGTAGTATACGGACGTTACAATATCGTAAATTTTCAAACTATTTGTCATTTAACATCCTGGACGTCAAATGACAGATAGTATCAAACTTGTAACGAAATTGTGGCTAAGCGTATGCTGAGATTTGGGTGACGCAACGATTATTTAATACCGGAACATACTGACAGCTGCATATGCTGCGGCTCAGGTTCTGCTCTGGCAGAAGCTGACTACCTGTGTCTGCATCAACTGCACTGAGTTACAAAGTCATACGCATATCTACGTAAAAGCATACGCTTAGCCTCAAACGTCCATATATGTAATCATTTGCAAGTTTTACAGGTATTTAGATAAATACGGGTATACGGACGTGGCAATATTGCAAAAGTTTTAAACTATTAATCTTTTGACGTCTTGGACGTCAAATGACAGATACTGTGAAACTTTTACGACATTATAACGTCCGTATTAGTACATATAAGTCTAAATAACTGTGATTCGCACAAGTGATTTGTATAAATACCCTGCTTAACAATAAACAAAAAATAAAATCTAACACAAATTAAATCACTGCGCCGATTGAAAAATAACATTTAAGTAGTTTTTTTGTAATTAGACGCATTTGACATTTTGTTATGGTGTAAAATTAGGGACATAAATCATGACACAAGAAATAGTTACTTAAATTAAAGTTACCTATCTACTTACTTCTACTTTAAAATTATCATTATTTAGGAACACTTTTAATGAGGTAGTTATGATAGTTACTATTAAGTAATAACCAGGTCACTTGAGAAAATACAAAATTATATCAAATAAACTCAAAATGAACACAGTGGCCTACACCAAACTACGTTTATAAAACGGATATACGGACATCAGTAATCAAATTTGATTCAAATTATAAACGGACGCCGAATATCCCACGATTTAAATATATTTCCATTATCTGACATCCGTATAATATTAAAGTTCGCAATATTAACTAACACAATGAAATATACCAACATAAGATTTTACACGATTTCACGTGGTGAGCATAAAAACGGTGGCTCTTATTAGGTTAGCAGAACCCTAATTAAGCATCTTACACTAACAACATTTTTACATACCTATTTAGATATACGAAATTAAAATCGCGAAAATTTACGATATTGTAACGTCCGTATACTCGTAGTATACGGACGTTACAATATCGTAAATTTTCAAACTATTTGTCATTTAACATCCTGGACGTCAAATGACAGGTAGTATCAAACTTGTAACGAAATTGTGGCTAAGCGTATGCTGAGATTTGGGTGACGCAACGATTTTTTAATACCGGAACATACTGACAGCTGCATATGCTGCGGCTCAGGTTCTGCTCTGGCAGAAGCTGACTACCTGTGTCTGCATCAACTGCACTGAGTTTCAAAGTCATACGCATATCTACGTAAAAGCATACGCTTAGCCTCAAACGTCCATATATGTAATCATTTGCAAGTTTTACAGGTATTTAGATAAATACGGGTATACGGACGTGGCAATATTGTAAAAGTTTTAAACTATTAATCTTTTGACGTCTTGGACGTCAAATGACAGATACTGTGAAACTTTTACGACATTATAACGTCCGTATTAGTACATATATGTCTAAATAACTCTGATTCGCACAAGTGATTTGTATTTTTTGCTAAACAATAAACAAAAAATAAAATCTAACACAAATTAAATCACTGCGCCGATTGAAAAATAACATTTAGGTAGTTTTTTTTGTAATTAGACGCATTTGACATTTTGTTATGGTGTAAAATTAGGGACATAAACCATGACACAAGAAATAGTTACTTAAATTAAAGTTACCTATCTACTTACTTCTACTTTAAAATTATCATTATTTAGGAACACGTTTAATGAGGTAGTTATGATAGTTACTATTAAGTAATAACCAGGTCACTTGAGAAAATACAAAATTATATCAAATAAACTCAAAATGAACACAGTGGCCTACACCAAACTACGTTTATAAAACGGATATACGGACGTCAGTTATCAAATTTGACTCAAATTATAAACGGACGTCGAATATCCCACGATTTAAATATATTTTATCTATCTGACATCCGTATAATTTTTAAGTTCACAATACTCGCTGCTATGGAACAGGCTCCCTCCTGAAGTTAGAATTGCCACCAACCGTTATGCATTTAAAACGAAACTACGGAATCTTCTCTTTGATAAGTTGAAGGAATTGGCTCATCACTCTCATCAGCTATAGCATAATTATGTATTTATGTATGTAATATATTTATGTATTACATTTATGTGTGTATCATATCTATGAAAAATTATATATATCTATAGTATATTTATGGTTAATAATATGTATCTAAATTATTAATATGTATTTAATAGATATCCTATTTTCACCACATGGCTAATGTACCTACCTCATCTATCTCTGCACCACCAAAAGGTTGACTGGCAGAAAATACCACTAGGCATTAAGTCCACCTGTGTACTATTTTTGTGCATAAAGAATAAATTTAAAAAAAATATATGAATTAACACAATGAAATATACCAAGATAAGATTTTACATGATCCACAAAGATGGAAGTAGAGTATACTCTCTCTTACCACTACACTGTACACAAACAAATGTACCAGCTAATACAAAAACTAAACAAACTAAAATAACTGATTATTTTACAACTATACAACCACCAAAAAAAGGCCCAAAATACTATTTGTTTTCGCAGATAAAATTAAGCCAAGAACTACTACAATAATTAGAAATACTACATTAGAGATCTTAGCCAGGAAAACATGGTCAAATTCAAAAACTGCATTAATAATTTGCACTTCACTGAGGTATACGAACAAAAAAGTACAAATGAAGCATTTAACACCTTCCATGACACTATCACCATGTTTTATACTTTATGTTTCCCCAAAATAGCGATAAAAAGTGTAAGTGTAGTCAAACACGTAAAAAATAGAAAACTAACTAAAAATATAAAACGATGTTGTATAAGAAAAAGAATGCTATACTTGAAATATCATCTTGATAGACACAATAAAAGACAGAATAAGACAAGGTATAACAATTATACAACAATATTAAAACAATGTATCAACAAAGCGCAACAGTTAAACAATCTAAACTTCATTAAAAACGCAAAAAATTCCTGCTCAGCTGCATGGAAAATTATAAAAGAAAACAATAATAAAGCAATAACTAGCGCACACATAGAATCAATAGAATTTAACAAAAATATCTACACCAAGCCTATTAAAATTTGTAATTTATTTAACAATTACTATGTATCACTGTGCAGCAATGTTTAAAAATACGAAGATACAGGCCCACCTAACCATATCACCAAAATATCTCAAAATACCTTATCTCTCACACCAATAGACAACTCTGACATATTAAAGATAATAAACTCCTTTAAAAATACTCATTCTACTGGCTATGATGATATAAGTACAAAGGTATTAAAAACCTGCGCACACTCTTTAGTAGCACCATTAACCTATATCATTAACCTGTCACTCGTAGAAGGTAAATTCCCTGATCGTCTTTAACAGTCAATTGTTAAGCCAATGCACAAAAAAGGAGCCAAAACTAACATCAATAATTACAGACCAATTACGCTCATACCTATACTATCAAAAATATTCGAGAAAGTTATGTACATCAAAATAGAGACATTTCTAACTTCTTGTAATATCTTAAATAAAAAACCGTTCGGTTTTCGGAAACAAAGCTCCACTGCATTGGCATGTTTTTTTTAATAAAGCATATTACAGAAGCCTTAAATAATAAATCTATAGGCGCATGTCTGTTTCAAGACATGACAAAAGCTGTTGACTTCGTCTGTCACCAAAAACTGCTCTCAAAGCTCTCAAATTATGGGTTACGTGGAAATGTTAATAACTGGATTGAGAGTTATCTAGAAAATCGAATACAATATGTCGAATTAAACAGAACTTATAAAAATAAACAAAAGCAATACAGATCGATGTACAAAATAAACAATTATGGTACGCCCTAAGGGAGTATTTTAGCCCCTCGTTTTTTTTCTGTTATACATTAACGATTTCCCGGATGCAATCAACCAGGAAATTATACTATTTGCTGATGATACAATAATAATAATTAAAGATAAACATAAACTTAATCTAGAAATAAATATAAAAGCGACACTCAATAATGCCATAAGCTGGCTTAATTAAAACAACCTTAAGATAAACATGACAAAAACAAATATTATTCAGTTCCAAACATAATATGCAACAAATCTAAATTAAATCATAATGACACGCACATAAACGTTGTTGATAATTGCGTATTTTTAGGTATCAGGGTCGATAAATATTGTAATTGGAAACCTCATTTAGAAAAACTAGTCAATAAAATAGATCGATTTATAAATGTTTAAAAAAAGTTAGACTGACAGTAAACATTAATGCTGCACTATCTGCATACCATGCTTACGTATCCTCCCTGCTCAGATACGGCATTGTTGTATGGGGTAACTCGGTTGAAGTTGACAGAGTTCTTATAACCCAAAAGAAGTGTATTCGAGCAGTATGTGGAGTCGATACACTGACAAGCTGTAAACCTCAACTTAAACGCCTTTAACAACAAAAATGTATCATCACAAGTCTAATGCAAAGTATTGCTTAATTAACTGTGTGTCGAAAGCGACTTGAAAATTTGATTTTATTTACATATATTACGAGAGCAACTTGAAAATTTGATTTTTTGTTTGTTGAGATATCTCAACGATTAGGGTGTCAAATTAAAGATTTAGTTCAAAAACCATTTTATCTGTTTGAATCATGTAAATCGGTCCACGCATTTAGGAAATAACTAAGAATTTGTATAGTAAAAATGTAAACGACCAGAATTTTTGTGCTTTTGTTCTACTAGCTCCAATAGTGGGATAGGATACTTATAGGATAATTATTTATTATTAGGTACGTGGTCAAGTAGGTAGATAGATGATGAATAAATATAGTAGCAGCGCCAAGTCGACAACCCTAGCGCGCCACTCCGCGCCAGACAGCGACAGCGTTATGTGTTAGAAAATAACGGAAACTGTTAGGTTAATATCGCATTAGGCACTGAGTGCTTATGCGAAATGAATTTAACTTTATTGCTTAGTACCAAGAGTCGTAATTTCAATAAATTTGTTTGAAAAGTGAAGCTTCTGTACGTTAGTACTATTAATTATTCTGTGCCTATATCCCAATTTAAAAAAACAACTTTTTAATATACTATTAAATAAAACTTATAATAGTGTCAAGGAATATCTAGAAGATAAGGCCCTAGGCAACTAATATTATCACCGATGCATATTAATAAAATGTTATTTTGTTTCATGTGCCACTCATTGTTATGTTTCTAATATATTTGTTCTTTATATTCCCATGTAGTACCCGTTTACTGCACTCAATTCGCACGCCCCAAGGGGCAGAATATGCTGTAACCAACCATTTATAAACACCTGTTAATGTACCATTTTCTTGCGAATAAATGAATTATTATTATCATTCGTAAGTGTCTCTGTTACTCAGCTATTCTTCTAACATTCAGTGTTAAAAGAATAACCGGACCTTTGGGAGGCTTACATGGGGATATGGATCCAACGCGCAGAGGCCCGTAGAGAGCTTTAATCTAAAATGGGATGGGACACATGCAGCGGAGCCTCCACAACTGCACTACTGAGAACAGCTATGGACTAGCCGCAGCATATGTAAGACTATTGTAATATGTGGAGCCTTATTTAATTGGTTTATGGGATTGGGTGTTTGATGGACTTGTAATTTTTATGGATGAAAAATGGCACCTGCCAGTAATACTCTAATAGTATCCGTCCGGATGGCAGGTGGTGACTCGCCAACTCACTGGATGGGCCCTCTCTTAACAGCCGCCCAAAGCAAACAAACTCTGCCATAGAGGCAGCCAGAGGGAAACACCGGTGCGAGTGGCTAGGGGTGTTGAGCGGTGCGGCACCGGTTTCACTATCGCGGGTCTCGTGACAACGGAGACTTGGAGCGGGTTTCCCCGTAGTTACGCCCTTGAGAATGACACTTCCACCCCCGAGCTGGTAGCTCTTGCGGATCCCTCTCGCCGGCCGACCAAGGCAAGCCAGTGTTGAGAGTCTTGCTCTTGGAAATCCACTCCGACCAGCCAGTAAAGGCAAGCTGGAGACGAGGCCCTGACCGACTCTCTCAAAGCATTCGGGACCGCAGTGTCGCCACACACATTCAGGTCGCCACAAAGCTGCCCTGCGGTTGTAAGGTTTCTTTTCATCTTGTAATACATTTTTTGTTTATATTACTCGATGAAGGTGATGTTTGAAAGCTGTTATTATTATTATTACACCATTTTACGTGGAGAGCATGAAAACGGTGGCTCTCATTAGGTTAGCAGTACCCTAATTAAGCATCGCCTAATTAAGGGGTGCATAGGGTTCCCACCAAGATCTTAGGGCCCAAGCCAACCTCACCTGCAAGTGGTGCACCTGCCGATCAACGGACGAGGCTCTGGCAAACAAAATATCCCGATAAGCGGCAATAGGCTCGCTACCTATTACGTGGGATCAAAACACTGGCGAAAAGTGGGCGTTTAATATGCCTCTGCCTACCCCTTCGGGGAAACAGGCGTGAGTCTATGTATGTATGTATATGTATAATTAAGCATCATAAACCAACAACATTTTTATATACGTATTTAGACATACAAAATTAAAATCATGAAAATTTACGATATTGTAACGTTCGTTTACTTGAAGTTTTATATTATGTTCGTATACTAGTATACGACTGTATACTTGTAGTCGTCTACTCGTAGTCGTATACTACGAGTATACGGACGTTACAATATCGTAAATTTTCAAACTATTTTTCATTGGGATATTTTTAACAGCGTATCAAAAATGTTATGTAAGACACTAAAGTGAGTTACGCAAAAAAACTTTATTATTTCACTAAAATACTGACTTGCACACTAAAATACTATTTGTACACCAAATATGATGATCTTTTTACAAAATATCATTTGATATGAAAAGATTCATCCGCTCGGGAAACTTATCCACTCAGAAAACTTAATAGGTTATGTTAGGTTCTCTTGTGACCCTGCTCCCAAAAATAGGAGCCCTGCGAAGCAGCAGGGCTCCGTCAACTTAGCTTAGTGGTGCAATTAGTATTTTCGGTGGAAAATTAGTATTTTTGACTAACAGTTAAATAGAACCCTTTTTCATTTAACACCCTGGACGTCAAATGATACATAGTGTCAAACTTGTAACGAAATTTTATTGTGGCTAAGCGTATGCTGAGACTCGGGTGACGCCACGCAGGGTAGATCCGATTATTTAATACCTGAACATACTGACAGCTGCGTATGCTGCGGCTCAGGTGCAATGTGGACATGCGTCTGTTCTGCTCTGGCAGAAGCTGACTACCTGTATCTGCATCAACTGCACTGAGTTACAAAGTCATACGCATATCTATGTAAAAGCATACCCTTAGCCTCAAACGTCCATATATGTAATCATTTGCAAGTTACAGATATTTAGATACATACAAGTATACGGACGTGGCAATATCGTAAAAGTTACAAACTATTAATCATTTGACATCTTGGACGTCAAATGACAGATATTTTGAAACTTCTAAGACATTATAACGTCCGTATATTTATTTATTTAGGAAAGCTTACAGACTAATAACAAAACATTTAATTAAATAAAAAAGAAGTTGCTAATTACAAGCTACCACATATAAATGCAATGTAACAAAGATTAATTACATCAGTTACTGTTGTAAGTATACCTACTTGCTCAATCATACAATAAATACAATGTTGCAGCCATGTTCCGCCATAAAAAAGTAACTAAATATGAGATTCATAATACACAAGTTAGTATAATTATATATTATTATAACAGAAAAGGTCAAGAAAATAATAATGAAAAGGTACACAGGAAAAAAACCGCAATCTAGGCTATATATGCCGATCGCTGCTAAAGAAGTCACAATTTATACGTTTTTTTTATTTTTGGTCAAGTTAGTGCAGAATAACTCCAAATCTAATTTCCGTGACATTTGATTAAATGATTCGGCGCAACGTAAAAGAAAAGAGTTCCGTCTGTATTTCGTTGTAGCAAAGGGAACGTGTAAGATCGGACGTTGTCGAAAAACTAATTGATTCATTCCAAGCTTGATGTTACCCATCAACTCAAGGCAATCAATCGTGTCATTGGCTATGTTTATAATGGTTCTTCTGAGTTCCAGAAGTAAAATATGATACCGTTTACAACGCTCGTCATAGTCAATAGAATATTGATTCGCTTTAAAATCTAAGTATCGCAAAAACTTTCTTTATACACCTTCAATGCATGATATATATACCTGGTATTGAGGGTTCCATAACTGTGACGCATATGCTAGATTGCTACGTACGTACATAGGCACAGTACAAAACGTTTACTGTCTTAAGAGACCGAAAACATGAAGACATTCTTATCACAAAACCAAGTGCCTTCGACGCCGTGTTCGTAATGTGATTGATGTGCATATCGAATAAAAGCTTTGAGTGCATGATAACACCAAGGTATTTAACGTAGTCAACTTTCCTAATAAACTTATCATGAAGTTTGTAACCCGATCCTATGGTAAGTTTTTGACGACTAAATGTTATGTAACAACACTTTGCGATATTTAACTGTAGTTTGTTAAGTGTGCAACTGTGCAGTATGCTACAAATTTATCAAGGTCGTTTTGGAGTTTCCCTACATCCGATGCATCGTTAATAATTTTGTGAATGTTCATGTCATCCGCGTATACATAGAAGTATATAAGAATTTAGGAAACAAGAATGTATATCTCCAGTGAATAGACTAAACAATAGTGGGGTCAAAAGCGAACCCTGAGGAATTCCAGATGGGATTGAACACCAACCGAGAATTGAGAATTGAGAGCGATTTTCAATGTACGAGCTGAACCAGCGGTACTAATTACCATGTATGCCGGCAGCAAAAAAAATCTGTAACAGTATTTTGTGGTCAATTCGGTCAAAACATTTTTGTTAATCTGTATAGATCACTACACACACAATCTACCTAACTAACCTTTAGATATAAAATCATGAGATAGGATTAGATTTGATGTAGTGGATCGGCCGCATAAGAACCCATGTTGCTCAGCACCAAATGATAATATAAATAATACGTTCTAGTACTTTAGAAAACAAACATAACTTTGAGATTGGACGATAATTCTCTACATTAGATTTATCACCTTTTTTAAATACTGGTGTAATGAACGCCGATTTTCATTTTAATGGAACTAAACCTTCTGTTACCGACCTATTATAAAAAGCATGCAGAGCGGTAAAACCAAACCAACACTCAAGTAGACAAGGCATATTGTCTACTTCTGGCTCCTGAAAAGTTGATCTAAAATATATTGCGAATTAATTACTAATTTGTAGACCCATATTAGCTGATACATTCTTATTATATAGTACAGTGTACTAGGCAGTGAGGAGGTATTTTTTCTACTTTTAATAAAGGACGAAAAGGCCCTCGGGTTATTTAGGTTTGTGTATTCTACGTTAGTAATGTATTCGCCAAAACAAGTTTGTTCTAAGTCCACAGCTCGCCGGCGTAATGAAGATACCGTTAGATAGTCAGTCATGTTACCATACAATTTAAACCTCCGGTGGTACTTTGACATTTTTTTTACCACTTTTATAAGGCCTGAACTATACCAACGCGGATGAGAAGTTTGCCTGATAGATTTCATAGGTATAAATTTATCTCTGAGAGAATATAATCTGTCGTAAAAATGTTTAACTGACTGTTCCAACGGCTCAGTGCATAACAATAAATGTCAGTCTGTTTTATTAAGAGCAGATTTAATTGCATCGTAGTTACCCTTATGGACAAGATATTTTGAAGTTATTTTGTCTGCAAACCGATGAATTTCTACAAAATCTACCTCCACAATCAAAGGTTTATGGTGCGGGTCTACGGGGATAACCAACGGGTCATCGCACTCCGCAACGCTTAAGAAGTCAGAGATCAAGTTAATCACAACTGTTTTATTACACATTATAATAATATCACAATGTTTTACTAATAAATGCTAAAATATACTTATTAAAATATATTTGCAGTCACTTATTACGCTATAGCGGGTATTAAGTAAAAACATCTTCTTCTGCCTGCCCTGGTCTCATATTACTTGGGGTCGGCGCAGAATGTCTTTCTCTTCCATTCTCTCCAATCAGACGTCATCTCATCATTCACTCCCTTTTCATCCATGTCTCCTCTCACACAATCCATCCATCTTTTCTTTGGTCTTCCTCTTGCCTTATATCCCTCAACTCTCATCTTCATCACCTTTCTAGTCACATGATTTTCATCCCTCCTCATTACATGCCCATACCAGGATAGACGATTTCCTTTCAGCTTTACTTGCACCAGTGCAACTTTAAAAACATACGAGTTTTAAATGGACACAGTCAAACACAGAACACTTCAATCATACAAATACGAAGAGTGACAAAAGCCGGTACGACCGGACAGTGATTAGTCATAACGGGCAATACGATGCGCAGAATTATATACACTATGTGGCTTAAATTATATCTGACTAAAAAAGTTAGTAAAATGTTTTTAATAGAAACATAACACGGCAGTATGTACATCGATAGACTTAGTTGGAATACGTGATTAGCACAACTCGACCAATAGTATCTCGCACAAGAACATTATTAAGAGATTGTAATATAATTGACAAATAATGATACGATTCTTGCAAGGTCCATTTCTGACTTCACTATAATCAAGTGCGATGAATCGGTTTTCTTCTTTTTTTCTTGGCGTGCTTGACCCAGACGGAACGAAAGTCCTTATTCGCGGCTGCCTTCTTTGTTTTCGATAAAAGCAATTTATTTTCAAGTGTGGGGTGATCATTGACATGTATTTTCTGATTGCCCGTCAAACCTATGCGTCTTACTGTCAAAGGACTGCTTTTGGATGCTTGTCTAGCTGCTGCAATAGAATCCTCTTTCACGTAGCGATTACAGAAACTCACTATAATCGGTTTCGCACGCTCCTTTTCACGGGTCGGTACTCTTGTTATAAAGTTGACTTCGGTCTTGTTAACAGCTTAGTAGCTTATCTGATAATCAAGACTCGAGAGCATGTTGAACAAATTTTCGTTGTTTGGTTGAGGAACGCCTTTGATTTCCACGTTGTTCATACGCGCCCACTCATGTTCATACGCGGAGTCAGTACCCTTAAATAAACTGATACTGGTCTAGATAAGCGGACAAGCTACCGGTCTCCGCTTACTAGTCTAACCAGATGTGACTTAATATCAGCTTTTCCTCAGAGCGACTGCCGTTTGACCTACGCAACCCAAAGGGATAGCGGTATTACATGGTTTAGACCAATAACAACAGTTATTTAAGGGTACTGACGCCGCGTAGCGACTGTCAACAACTGTTCACGAGAGCCAAGAGTGATGGTTTAACATGCTCGCCGAGGCACGAGGCGAGCGATAATTAACAATTAAATACCAAATAACTCCGAAAAGTCAGTAGCGCGCGCGGTGGTTTCGAACTCCCCGCACGGCAGTCTGTTGGTACCGCACGGCAGTCTGTTGGTATATCCTACTGTCTACTGGCTATCGTTGCCTGCTTTTTGGTTATTTAAGTTTTTTTAGTTAAATCATAATGGAGAAGCTGTCCTCATTAGATTTAATAACATACGGCAATGAATTGTCATAATAAAATTAGTACAATTAGAAGAAAATAATATTCTTCAAACATCCTCAAATCAAGGTGAACAAATACTTTTGAGCGGTAGTGTATATCTAAATAACTGTGAATCGCACAAGTGATTAGTTTATTTAAATCCTGCTAAACAATAAACAAAAAATCAAATGTAACACAAATTAAATCACCGATTGTAAAATATTATTTCGTTTTTTTTGTAATTTGACCCATGTACCTAACAGTTTTGGTGTAAAATTAGGAACAAAATCACATTCATCTTTGGGGTAATGATCATACATAAAAATATTCGCAATAAAGGCACCAAAACATGGAAAGTTCAAGAAAATAAATCAAATTTTCAGGTTCATTAATGTCAGCGACAATATGCGACGGTCGATGGTGAAAATAAATAGTAATGTTATTAAAATTGATGCAGTGGGATCTTAAAATAAAATGGGTTGCATCTCAAGGCTATCTAAGGTTGTTAGTCAAAATATGATAAAATAAACTTTTGTTTAAAAAACGTGTCGACATAAATAACCTCCATTTTAGAATCAAATCAAAATTTAACATCACAATGTCAGCAACAGTTACGAATTGACGAGCTCTCTATTAAGCTGAACTATTTTATATATCACAATAGTGACGAATACACTCCAGACGTGAATTGATTTGATGAAAACAATAATTTAGGGGTTTTCCAAGGCAGCGGCACAATACCATATATATATGCATTATTGCGTGTTTAATAAAGTTATTAAGTATTTTTTTATAAATTAACTCCCTTGAAGTTCCAGTAGAGGCAACGAAGAGATTGAGACCTTTGAATATAAAATAAGATGCGTGTGATATAAAAACATGAGAAATACGGCTTAGTAAGGTAAAAAAATGAATTTTACAAAATACAGATCTTATATACGGGTATACGTAATCCTTAGGTATTCTGTTTCTTTTCACTTCGATTGTTTTTCCAGACATTTCGCTTAAAAAGGCAGACGCTACATCACATATCAACTGAAAACGTGTAAATACTTACTCACAAATAGTGAATAAAATAACCGATAAATAGAATCCTGCAAATTCAGATCTATTGTGTGCACGAAGTGGCAACGTAGCATTGAGAGCTTTCGTTGGACGTCACATATACGGCTAGCAATGAACGTATAGAATAAAGACGAAAGCGCCACTAGTTTTTGCGATGAAAATCAACGGAACTACGAAAATATTCTGTGCAGCAAGATTGGAAGAAAAATGACGTCCAATTTATTTTTCATATTTTGACTTTTCTAGTATCAGGGGGACATTTCGCAAGCATTGCACGTAGTCTCCTATTTGACGTCCGATATACGGACGACTCAAGCAGGTGGACGCCACATTAGATGCAAAAATGGCCATAGTGGACGTACAATAGATCTCGGGATATATATATATTTATATGTGTATTAATCAGATTTCTGTCTTTCTTTTAATGTTTATGAATTGCACCTATTACATGTATATCTGCATCACCCAAAGATCACCCAAAGGTTGACTGGATATTACTTCAGGGCGGAGGAAACTGATCCTTCTAGTCACTCTTCTCTTCAACTCGTCAACTAGGCGCAGTCTTTTTTTTTCTTCCTTTAGAATCGAAGTAGTAGTACCCACCTGAAAAATTGAAATTGAAAGAGCTGAAATTGGTACTTGGACCAAGTAAGGCTATTGTTTACTTTATCTTTTGTTCCATGAAGAAAGCATTACTCTTTCAATTATTCAAGAACTGCTAACATACACTAGTATTGATTAGTACTAGGAATTCCAATACATTAGCAATAGATCGAATTAAAGAGTGTTTCGAAGGACAGTTGGTTTCTAATGCTGGAATTAGTGACATTGACATGCATAGTAAAGTGCTTCGGTAATCAATTTCTTATTAGCCATAGATCAACTTCGTTAGATAAGTACCGAACTGATAAATAGTTTAGGAATTGCTTGATAGTACTAAAAAGGTAATTTCACTGGTTGACATGATAACTATAATGTACTGTTTCCTTACACAATCTGTTTGCACTCTCCACTCCTTTTCACTTTAAGTGACGGTAAGGCAATCCGACATGCCTGATAGTAGATTGGACGCTAGTCTTACAGCTTAATCGACGTTTTAAGGCAGAAGTAACATTTGAAAACTCCTGACTTAGAGTTACGAATCTTGATTAGACAATCCTCAATCATTCTTGTCATCATTTTGAAGCCCATTATCTCTTCTCGTCACTATATCGCCTCTTTGTTTGTCTCCCGATTTGTTATTAGGATTGTTTTCCAACTTCTCCAATATACTTTTGATTTAGTTCGATGCGTGTTCTAAGACATTATATCTTTCCACGAGACCTCACAAGTGTTAGAACTAATGACCATCAAAGGTTACTCTTGCTTAAACTGGCTACACATGTGATACAGTAGTTGACATCGGGTTAGACTTTACGGCGCGCACCACTCAAGTGTTTACCTCGGAGAACACGTTAAGCAGTCAGTCCCGGCTATCATGTAGATTTTTGTCAGTCGTTACGGATAATTGGAAGAAACTGACACCTTAAATTCGTAACCAGAGAGTAGCCGCCAGGGTGGGGCCGTCACCTATAAAATGCCACGACAGAGACATCGGTAGTGGGGAAACGAGATAGCGATATAATGGCTGATGTAGTGAATGACCACTGGTAAAATACACTTAAGATTAAAAAGATTTTATTTTATATTATTACAAATACTATGTTAAATGCTTTGACATAAATATGAATGATTTTTTTGGTAATTAATTAATAGAACAAAGTATGTTAACCGCAGTATAAAAAAGATAATTGAAAATATATCGATGCCTTACGGCCAAAAGAGGCTAACCGCCACTTTACAAACTTTACAGGAGAGTAGTTTAAAGTTCAAAATAAGTAAAAAAAAATCATAGAAAGTTTTCTGTACGTTCCAAAAGTTTCAAAATTTTACCATATAAAATTTGATTAGGTATCTACGAAATGACATTGTTATTTAAAACAAATCACATTCCTAACACTATTTACTGTCGCTTACCCTCAAATGGTCCTAATTATAGTAACAGGAAAAACGTCGTAAATGAAAACAACTCAATTAATGAGTTCCAACCCAAATGATTTAACTGCACCATTTATTTTATTTCCGTTCAATAAAAAGAGCATACCTGTGCTTTTCTGTTCATCAAGTGGAGCCAATATGACATAACCGGCTATTGGTCAATGGCAGAAGAACAAGGTAATTGTAATAAGTTAATTATGTATAAAAATACAATAAGCTCTTTTATTCAACGCGAAAGCACATTGAGATTAATTCTTATAAAATTATACATAGGTACATACTTACATGCATACATTAGACTTTTATAAGTTTTTAAACTGGCTAACCGACTTAGGTGTGAATTTAAAAGGAGAAATTGTGCTCAATCAGTCTTTATTTTAGAAACTTAAACAAAACAATTGTTACTCATTGTAAGTTAGACTTGCATTATACATTCATGCTGACATTCTAGGTATGACAAAAAATATAAACCTAAAATTTCGTACCTAAGGGCCACTTTTAGGTATGACAATAATAGTAAACTTAAAATTTCGTAATTATGGACTTACTATTAAGCATGACAAAAGAATAATTAAATTTTCTTTCATCAATTTTTTTGGAAATAATGTCTAAAGTGAGTCATAAGATTATTAAGTTTACAACTAGACCGCACCCTTTTTTTTTTTTTTTTTTGTTTTATGAGGTGGAAAATCCCTTCGGATCTCCGACTCTTGGGGGAAATAAGAGCCGGAGTATGTGGTGTTTCCACTAAAAACCACCTCGACTTCCGCCATGTACCCGTGTTTCGGAGGGTGGGGCATCACCAAAGCACTCGTCGCCACCCTCCGATGGGTATTGGCCCGCCAGATGGTCAGGCGGGCCCCGAACAAAACCCCCTTGGCGACGGATTAAGGTGTTGGACTCCGCCGCCAAAACGCCCAGCGGCCGCAGAGGATAGGGAGGACGGCAACGCAACACCGCATCTCCTCTTCCTCTGCGGCCCCACCGCGACGCATCGAATGGTGCGCCCCCATTTGGTCGCGGGAGATAGGGCGCGCGGCAACGCAACACCGACACGCCTCTCCTCCCGCGACCGCGCCCGACTGCGAGGGACAGACAGAACTGTCCCCCGCACCCGCACCGTTGGACGCATCCTGTGCAGGCCCCTCCAAGCCCACGCGGAGCGTCCCCTCCTGGATCCCTCTTAGCTTCACCACGGGTGACCAATCCACGGGTACTGAGCCCCCCCACCACGACAATGTGGAGATCCCACGGGGGGAAACTAGACCGCACCCGCAAAACCTGATGTATCTTCATTTGATGTAATTGTTATATTAATTATTTCCTCATTTGGCTCTGGGTAACCGAAATTATTTTTTTTTGATTATGTAGGCTTACGTTACATCTCCTTAGTGCTTTGCCAATGATATCAGATCCTGTTGTTTTTGAGCCATAATGTGGCCCTGAAACGTAATAATTATTTTAATAATTACATCCGCTCGAAAATTTGCGTGAAGTTTTCTATTCTCATTTTAAAAATTGTATCGGGCACAAAAAAATTCTTTTATAGACCGCTTGTACCAAAGAACATACTTCTAAGTTTCAGCACACTCATTCACCCACCCACTTACTCACTAATCACCCCCTTTTTTACGTGGTAAAATCATCAAAGGAGACCTCCCCGCTTTTGGTTGAGCGGAAGGGACTGTCAGACTCGTACACACTTAAATCCACGGTGTCCCTTCAATAGCCCTTTGCGTTCCAGGGTCATGGTGACCTGTTAAGTTAGTACGCGACCCGGTAGGCGTTTGGTCCTTGCCGTCCGCATGTCCGCGTCGACGGTTGCCATAAATCGCCTCGCGACGTCCGTTGCCAGGGGAGTTCCCCACAGCAAAGAAACTACCCAAAACAACCGTGTCCGGTGAAGACCACTCCACTCCACTCACTCAATCGATAAAACAATGATGATCATCATCATCCTCTTAGCGTTATCCCAGTTTCAATCTGGGGTCCACTTTCTAGTCTAACCGGATTTGGCTGAATATTAGCTTTTCCACAGAGCGACTGCCTGTCTGACCTCCGCCACCCGAAGGGATAGCGATATTCCATGGTTTAGACTAGTGTCAGTTTATTTAGAAGGTACTGACGCTCTGTAACGACTGTCAAAGATCTTCATGACAACCGGGACCGACGGCTTAACGTGCTCTCCAAGGCACGGGACAAGCGATAATTAACAATTTAATACGCATATAACTCCGAAAAGTCATTGATGCGCGCCGTGGTTTCGAACCCGATACCCTCTGCATGGCAGTCTGTTGGTATATCCACTCGGCTATCGCTGCCTGATAAAACAATGATGATGACACATGCTAAATCAGTCACGGTGGCAAATCTTGAGGCAGAATAAGAATTTGCAAAAGAGGGACTACTAACGTGCGCTAATATATTATGTGCAAAACAAACGTGCAGTTTTTATTCTCTCACTCTCATAGTCCTATAGGCAGTTCGACACAACAGAGTCATATCAGTCGCAGGATTAACTCTTGACTGTTACTGAGAATTCATCAAAAAGCCAATAATTCCTTGCTGGCCCAACCTGGGATTCGAACCCTTGATTGTGATCCTAAGCCAGGCCAGTCAACAAAAACTCTGGTACTTATTTAACCATTCAGTAACGTCTGAACGAGATAGCAAAAGAATGACTTCTTACCTATAAAACTTAAAATAACTAATTAGAATATACAATTATAGATGAATATAAAAGTCTATTAAAATAATCTTACCGTTTTATTTCCTTCAAAAAACTTTGCGCCACACGGACTCGCGAGCACGCGGGTGCTTACACCGCGGTTGTCTCAAACTCAAACTCAAAATCGTTTATTCATCTAGGTCACAAGGTGACGCTTATGAACGTCAATTTTTTAAATTGAATTACTTAATGCTTCTACATTTACATTTACTGCCTCGATCGCAAAGCAATAGGTAGAACCACGAGAAAGAACGGGCAATAAAACTCGTGGCCACTCTTTTGAATCGCCAATATTATGTAACATAATTATGTATTTATTTTTTGTAAGGAGCTGCAACTGTTTCACATTGTACTAAATTACTTGAAAATAGTAATTAGTTAGAGACATAATACTTAAGAAATTAATGCAGTTACTAAATTAAGTGCCTTAGTTAGCCTTCCAATGTGAATGTTGTGTAACAGGAGCATCCACTTACGTCATATAATGTAGGCAACTCGCGACCATGTTCAGAACTATGGTGGAAATGTATGTTACAGAAGTGACTGTATATGAATACACAAAATTACAAAAACATTAGTGTCTAGACGCTGTGCAACGCTAACGACATTTTGTTAGAACGAAAGAGAGAGATAACCGACGCTGTTTGTCATTCTTGTGTAAGCTAACCTCCAAACCTTTCATTTATCTTCTTATCTAACCATCATACTAGATATTTTTTTGGGAGGGAAAAAAAGGGTAAGCTACAATGTAAGGCGACATTAGTGTGAATGATTTATTCTAAGCATCTTCGATGATTGATTTGGTAACTAGGGAAAATAAAAATAAGCGCCATATAAAGTCACGGAAATGAGACCTAAATGTAATAAGTGACATATATTTTATCCAAAGAAACTACCCTAATATCCTAACCGAAAGTTTGGTAAACATAGATCCAAGTAAAATTTGATTAAGATATTTTTTACAAAAAAGTATTTACAGCCCAAACTACTTAACGTTCAAGAAAAGAAAAAAATATTCAAAGCCAAAATTGCTTATCACACAGTTTTGAAATATTATTTTTATCCAACCACTATAATACAGAATACACCAAAAATAACTGTCGCTTATGACGAAAATCTTAGTGTTAGAACCTCAATTCTTTTACCGCCTAAGCGACAAAAAGTTTGTCCTAGAGCCACGAAACTTAGACCATTAGACGCAGAAAAAAAAGCCGATTCTAACCATATATATAAGTCGATTTCGCAAAAAATGTCGCTCACCCCCTTTTGGCCGGAAGGCATCGATATTTTTTATTAATAATTTTGTGTCAGTTACTGGTAACACTACAAGAAAAATGTCTGCCGCTGCTTGCGTACCGTTTATCTTGTAATTTCGGTTTATTTTCGATATTTCGATATATAAACGAATGTTTTGATTTCTCCTGCATAAAAACGTTGGATCGAGCACCTTGTTCCTCCGTTTTAGTGTTTTTTTTTTGCGAAATCCAGTGTTCTTTTGTGAGATATAGACTCCATTTTTGAGAAAGTGACTGTGACAGTGAAATATGTATTGCTCTATTAACAAATAAATCTCTTATAATGAAATCACATATTTTATTGAACTCTAAACTGTGTTTTTTGATAGTTTTCTTTGAAGATGTGGAACGCTAATTTTATTAGTAATCAGTTTCTATAGAAAACCAAATCTAAATTGGCATACACATTAACTTCAAGGACTCTTCGAAAAATACAGTGCTTCCTATTTTAAACCCATAGTAAACAAGCTAATAGATATACCTATAACGGTATAATTATCTATTATTATTATGGACAGTTGTTTGCAAGATTTAAAACATAGTGATTGTGGATTAAGGATTTGAAATTAAAGCTTTGCTCATTTGGTACGACGTCGTCATTCATAATAAGAAAACTGATTTGTACATCGTATTGTACAGTCAACAGCAAAAGTAGATGATCAAAATCAGAAATTCAATACTAAATGAACGGACTTCGCGTCAGAACTATGTGGCGTCGAAATTATTCAAAAGTATGTGATTGTAAATTATACCAATTATTTATTACTAGTACAGCTGCCAAATATTCATGATCAGTAAAATTCATCAATATTGTATTCTAAATTCAAATTTATATATTGTACGTGACAGCCGAATTACAGATTGACATCAAAGAGTTTTGATACTTGGATTTTTGCACTATTCCAACAGCACTCTTTCTAACAGTGTGACAAAAGCGCGAAATCAATATAAATAATGCCCTAAAGATAAAATTATATCAATCTACATTCCGGTTTTCATACATATAGAAAAACTATTTATTTGTCACAGACACAGAAAAAGTACAACATAAAAAAAGAAACAAAACGCAAGGCATAGCATTAGTCTGTGACAGATAGGTACACTGTGTACTGTGCCAGATATATTGTAGCCGACTAAGCAAAAGCAATCAGTGAGTTATAATTTTATATCGCATCAGCTACTTTTGAACATTGACATAAATGCACAAACATGCAAAGATAATAATATTTATTGAATTATCATTTTGTATCACATCAGTTACTTTTAAACATTTGACAGAAGTTACAAAAAATAAAAAACATGACAGATGAAATTTGGCATAATTATATAAAATATACAAAGACTGCCTCTGTGGTCCCGTGACTGCCTCCGTGGTCCAGTGGATAGCGTATGCTGATCAGAAGTCTCGGGTTCGATTTCCGGGTCGGACAAAAGTGTTACTGGGTTTTTCCAAATTCTCAGTAGCAGCACGGAGTCTGGTAATGTGCCCGGTAGCGATAATAGGCTCGACCCCTATAACGTGGGACCTAAAAATTCATGTCGAAATTTGAGTGTAATATTACACCTCTGCCTACCCCTTCGGGAATAAAGGCGTGAGTCTATAAAAAAAATTACATTAAATATGCATTTTTTTATCCGATTCAGCTGTTTTTCCGTAAAACATAACAAATTAAATTACTGGGGTAAATAAAAAATAAGTATGGATAAATTATTTGCCTCATGATGATGTTGCCTCAGTTTCATCATTTATATTTAATCGATTATTCTACCGCCGCTTTTAAGGTTGTACTTCTTTATAAGGTGTATCTTTTATTTTTCATGCACGTAAACGCACGTTTACAAAAGTACAAGATTTTTGCGAGGAGGCGTATCACTTATTAATAAACCATACTATGACATCGTTCCGTTGGACACGAAAGTAGGACAAACTAATAAACACACTTTCGCATTTATAATATAAGTATGAATTAATAATATTAAAATACAATAAATGTAAATCAGTAAACAGTTGTCTAAAACGTTTTCAATCCATAACTCACGTAATGAAAACCGCTCTGTTCTATAAAGACATTTCTCACATTGTAAATGGCTAAATATTTTTATAGAACTTCTCATTTTTTTTGTTCCACAAAGAATTTATCACGGAGCTCCGTTTATTTTCAAGTAGATATAAATTTATTTTCGTTTCAGTACCTACCATGTATCGTGCTGGCGGTGTGCCTTTGTTTCATGAGGGAATGTTATGTTCTTAGCAGTGCATTGTTTAGTTTTCAGAAAAGAAAGACTGCACAGTTGGCGTAGTGGTTTAACCGGCCGCCTTGTTGCTTGAATTTGTGGGTTCGAAACCCACACGAGACAACACTTTGTGTGATCCATAAATGGAATTTTCAAGTCTCGGTATTCATTGTGTCCTTTGGTTGTATGTTTGCAAAGTCCCCCGACATACGATTTATTCCGAGTGCGGGAGTGTTAAAAAAATGTCATATGCTTGATTGCCAAATACTTAGTATATGATTTAGCCCGACCACAGGCATATTTTTACCGTGTCTTTCCGCGAGTAAGATAAAATTGTATGAAGTTTTTCGGATATTTTATTTCGCATTCAAATATTCTAAGGATACCTCATACAGAAAACAAATGTGGAAAACGTGAACATGATAGTCCGACTGATTGACTAGTCGATATCAGGTTTCAGTAAGGCTGCCGAATATTGTTTACTAGAGGATGCACGCGGTTACACCCGCGTTATTTAAGGCTACTGCTCTGCTCCCGTCGCTAGAAATTCGAAAGAATTTTTCAAATCAGACCAATAGTTCCTGAGATTAGCGCGTTCAACCAAACAAACAAACTCTTCAGCTTTATATATTAGTATAAGATTGCCAAAACGCGCGCACCCATGAAGGCTCTATACTGGCGGTCAGTGACCTCTGAAGTATAAAAAGTACGTGCTTAAAATCGTAATTCTAAGTGTTATTGGAAAATGCGGATGATAGTTCTATTTTCGCTTTTTCATAGTCTTTAACAAACTAATTGATCCCCGTGGACCTTGGTGCAAACCTCCACGCCGCCGCACCGAACACTCCCGTGTATATCTCTCGCCTGCACTACACCACGACGGCGGGGGATATCGCGGAGAACGTACGTCAAAAGGCAAAGTACATGCCGAGAGTGTAATGCTGGAGTCGCGCCATAATGTCAACTTCAAGGCGTTTGTGGTGCGGATCCCGATCTGCTATCTACATGTCGTCATAAAGGAGGACTTTTGGCCGAAGGGTGTGATGACATAAAGACATAAAGACATATTTATTTCTGCATTTTGGTTGTTTACAACACTTATACATGTCAAAACCCTATTCTAGATGAAGCCGGCTTTTCCTAGCTAAATGACTTCTTGAGAAGAAAGGGCGAAACAAACTCAGAGTCATTGCTTTTTTGTCATTTCATCTCTTCATTTATATTCTTTTGAAGTCCAAAAGTCCGATGTTCCATCGCTTCCGCGGACAAGTGCCACACGAACGCACAGCATCATCGTGCAAGTTTTATTTACATAGTTCATAAGTATACTGACTAACAAAAATAGTATATGGTATATATGTTAATTCTGTAAGGTATCTATCATATTTAAAAATGTGTATGACTATCCATTGTCTAGTACCCATAGTACAAGCTCTGCTTAGTTTAGGACTAGATGGTGTTGCGTGTATTATATATATTGTGTCCATATTTATACTTATAAAAAATAAATTCATAAATACATAATAAATTGGCTGATCACTGGCCAGTTGGTTCCGTAAGGTGCTGCTGACTTCTATGACTGATCAGTTAAATTCCCATCCAGGGTTAATCCGTGTGTCTGTGTAGAATGAATCAATGTACAAAATGCCATTAGTGGCTACTAATTTGGAATCGCATAGGATGAATCAAAATGTCTTAAGAGTCTAACTGATTGTCATGAAATGCTAACGTGTCATCCGAAGTATAGAAAAACCGATAGAACAACTTTAATTCGCGGGCGAACTTGGCTGTGAGGCTCGG